>CM065487.1:23761334-24961334 GCA_032873175.1 Leptopilina drosophilae | reverse complement strand
ACTAAATTGCAATTCATTAAAAAATATTAAATTCAAATTTAAATCTAAATAAAAAAAGTCATCGTTCATTGGACAATTTTGAATTTTATTTAGAATGAAAATTTTAAACATTCAAATGGACAAATTTTTTTTATTTCATTTTTCCATATTTTCAAAAATACAAGAAAAAATTTTAAATAATATAAATTCAACAGTTTTGTCTAAAATGAACATTTCGAATTTTATTTAGAATAAAAATTTAACACTCAAATGAAAGAATATTTTTTTCTATTTAAATATATCCAAAATTCACGGGAAAGAAATTTTTAAAACAGAAATTTATTTTCTGAATTAACAATAATTTTTTTTTTAAATACAATAAAAATTTTAACGAAATATAAAAAAATCATTTCAACATTAGTATTTCATTTTTTTTTTGTTATTTATACAAATAAATAAATTATCAAGAAAATATTTTCGATTATAAATTCAAATTTTAACAAAATAAAAAAAGTCGTAGTTCATTTCGATATTTCGAATTTCATTTAGAAAAATAATTTTCAACATTCGTATTGATTGAAAAATATTAAATTCAAACTTAGATTTAAATCTAAATCTAAATTTATTTTTAAATCTAAAATAAAATCTAAATTGTTTAATTTAAAAATTAATCTAAAATGTCGTAGTTCACGACGATTGTAAAATCAACGATTCGGTAGAAAAAATATTTCTCTATTCAAATTTTTAAAGTTAAAAATTTTTTAGTACCTATTTTAGTAACAATATTTTTGCAACAATTTAAAACAAAAATTTCCAATAAAAAAATTGTTTTTTGGAGTTAAAAAACAATTTTTTATTCGAAATTTTTGTTTCGAATTGTTGAAAAAATATTGTTACTAAAAAAGGTACTTAAAAATTTTTAACTTTAAAAATTTGAATAGAGAAATATTTTTTTACCGAATCGTTGATACAATTTAAAAAAAAATAAAAAGTTAAAAATTAAAAGTATTTTTGTAACAATATTTTTTTATCAATTCAAAACAAAAATTTCCAATAAAAAATTGTTCTTTGAAGTTCAAAATATTTTTTTCCCCTTCTATCTTTGGATCATAAATGCTCCTAAGTTGATTAATAATTAAATTCTACTTAGGAGAATTTAGTGAAGTTTACGAACTCGATTAATAATTAAATTCTCTTTAGGAGTGTGTGAGAAAATCAAAAAAATAATATTTAATTAGCGAAATAATTTTCAAACGTATTTTTTGCATTATAATATTATTCGACTATTAATTTTCATTAACTAAAAAACAAAAGAGTACACTGAGAAAACATACTTAATTTAAATAAGAAAATAATTTTAAGTGATTTTGTTAATTAGTTTATAAGCTTAATCCCAATATATAGAAAATATCTATTCTTTTGATTCAAAAGTAATATTTGTTTGAATACACAATATTCAATATTGAACAATATTTAATTCAAACATATTTTCTATTTTGATTTAAACAAAAAATATGTTTAACAATTTTATGTTTAATTTAAACTTTAAAGTTGATTATAAATCATTTAAAATCAACCACGACTTATGTTTAAATTAAATATATAAAAATTATTTTTTTAAATGAACCAAAAAATATGCTTCAATTAAAACTAAATATTTTAATTAGCAAAGATATTTTAAGTTTGATTTAAACACAAAATATATTTGAATCAAATAAATCGTTTTCTCAGTGTATCAACAACGTCAGGTGTAAAAAAAAAATTCTCATATTAATATCGATTTGTCAAAAGAAAAAAAAATGGACCATAAAAATATTTTCGTCTCCTCGCAAAGACTAATATAGAAAAAAAAAATAATATTTCACAAAAGAAAAGCAAAATGTACACATATAGGAGAGATGGAAAATATAATCGAAAGTTGTGAGTGTCGTCGCAACGCACACGTGAAAATGGCGTTATTCTGATCCTATCAGAATAAACGTGATTTATGGAACTATGTTGAAAGAGTTAATGGAGGCAAAATAGCCGTGGAACACCATGAATCCTTCTATATATCGGGGGCAAATATTATTGATGAGCTTTGATACTAAGCGATATCTCTCGGTAACCTGTAGTTTATAATTTATTGGACGAGAAAGGAAAGGACCATTAATTGGCCACTGTGGGAAATGAAAATGCTCCCCTCCCTCTCTCGTTTTGTTTCCAGGATCTAAAGAACAATAGAAAAATAATTGCAGGATACAACTCTCTCTCTCTCTCTCTTTCTCTCTTCAGCAAATGCAATTTTTTTTTTCATCGTCACAGCTCTTTTTATTGTTTTTCAATTTAAATTTAATGAAAAATATTGATTAAATTCTCATATTCAAATATGAGTTATAAAAAAAAAAAAAAAAAAAAAAAAAAAATTCACGTGAGAGGGAAGAGTGACAGGTGGGGAAAATAGAGAAAAATTATGCACGTGATTCATTTACTAATGAAAAAGAAAACGAGTTTTTAATTGCAGTCTTAAAAAGCGGAACCAATCAATTTTTATCAAGGTGCCTCGATTTATTTTTATAATGAAAATATACATTCTGGTGAGAATTTTTTCCATTATTCATGTTCGGTCAAAAAAAAAAAAAAAAAAAATTGAAAAATACTTCTATTTTAATATTTAACTTTAAAAATGGAATAAAAAGTGAAATAAAGAAGATCGATAATAAACAAAATATATATGTTTGTAAGTGTGCGAGGAGAAGGAAAATAGAAAAGGATAAAAATCGAGAGAAAATGGAGAAAAAGTAGAGAAAGCTTTTAGGAATAAAAGGGTTTTCTTTTCTATTGAAACTAACGATTTTGTTGTTTTTAAGTAGTGAAAGAGGATTTTGGTCAAACGATCAGATTATAAAAAGCAGGGATTAAATAAGTGTGCGATTATTGGCTTAATTGAATAAATATTCGATTTTTCTGAAATAGATAAAAGTAATAATCATCACAATTTAGTCTTTAAATTAGGACTTTAAATACTATTATTATTATTTATTTTCTTAATTAAAATTTTGAATTTAAATTTTTAAACTTAAAAAAGGAACAATAAAAAATTAATGGATTTGAATAAATATAAATAAATATTTATTGTAAATAATAATAAATAAATAATAAAAAATTAATTATAAATATAATTATAATAAAAATAAATATAAATATAAATATAAATATAAATATAAATATAAATATAAATATAAATATAAATATAAATATAAAAATAAATATAAATGTAAATATAAATATAAATATAGGTACAAATATAAATATAAATATAAGTACAAATATAAATATAAATATAAATATAAATATAGGTACAAATATAAATATAAATATAAGTACAAATATAGATATAATTTATTATAAATAATAATAAATAAGTAATAATAAATAATTATATTTAGAGTAATAATAAGCGAATTTAAAAAAAATAATAATAATTCAAAATATAAAAATAAAAAATAACGAAATTTTATTTGGTCTGATTGAAAACTATTTTTTCCTTTGCTAAATACTCAAAAAATATCCTTGTAAATTTTTTACATTAAGTTTTTATGTATAACATTTAAAATCGCGTATTTAAATATCAGAAACATCTATATTTTTTTTTAATAACAAAAGAGCGAAAAAAAACTAATTTACTTTACTCAATATGTGCTTGGCTTCTTTCGCTGAATAATGCAAAGCGCATTTCAGCTGCTTTATGTCTTGTTTCATTAAATTTTATTAAAAAATATAATCCTCTGTTAAATTCCAAATTCAATATCGAAATCAATCAATTCATTTTGAGTAGATAAGCGGATTCTATTGCATTCAATTTTCATTAAATAAACAGTTAAAGTGATTTTATTGAATTTTTTATAGTTCTCAAATTATTATTATTTATCATTATCATTATTCTGCAATTGCATTTCTAAAATTAAATACTGTAAATTATTCACTTTAACGATAATAGCAGTGTGTAGTAAATTATTATTATTGTTAATGGTATTTCTTTAATATATTTCATTTTAATTTAAAAAAAATTTATTTTTGATAATTTTAATCTTTTAATTTTTTTGAATTTCGATGAAAGTAATAAAAGGGATTTTTTAAGTGTAAAAAAAATCTTCTAAATGACGAAAAAGAAATCGAAAAAAGTGATACAACGAAATAGAGGAAACTAAATAAAAGAAAAAAAATAAAGAAATAAAATTAAAAAAACGAAGAAAAACAACTGAATATAGAAAATTATGAAGCAAACATTAATGGAAAATGAATTAAAATAGAAAATGAAAAACAGAATATAACAAAAAAATAAAAAAAAAACAAGAAAATAAAATGAAAAAATAGAGAGTGAAAGAATAAGAAAATAAATAAGAAATAATAAATATGAATAATAATAAGAATAATAATAATGAATAAGAAAATGTAGCTGAAAGAAAAATAATAGTTAAAAAATAAATAAATTTAGAGAATAACAGAATAAAAAAAATAAAAAAAACATTTTTTTAAAAACAAAACAAGAAAATGAACAAGCGGAATGAAATAAAGCAACACAATAAAAAAAATAAAAATTAAAAATACAAACTCGAAATAAAATAAGAAAATAAAATAATAAACAAAATAAAATATTCAAAAGAAAGAATGAAATAAAATAAGAAAACCCAAAAACTAACAGAAAAAAACAACTAAATAAAAAAAATAGATTAAAAACGAAAAAAAATTAAAAAAAGCAAAATAAAAGACAAAATAAAAGACGAAATAAAACAACAAAATAAAAACAATGAAAATTTAAATAAAAGCAAACTAAAATAACAAACTAAGAAGAATTACAATAAAAAAAATTCTAACACTGATCTATTAATAAAGTACATCTTATCTTTATTCTGGATTTCTAAATTAATTAACTGTTAATCACTTGTAAAAATACATAGACAATACTAAATATTTAATTTTAATTCATAAAAAAAAAATTTGTATCGATTTTAATTGTAAGAATAAAATAAACCAAATAAGATGTAAAGCAAAATAAAGAAACAAAATAAAAAAAATATAAAATACAAAATAACAAACAAAATAACAAACAAAATAACAAAGTGAAAAATTAATTCAAATAACAATGCAAAATTATAAAACAAAATGAAAAAGGAAATAAAATAACAAAGTAAAATAATAAGACAAAATAAAATACCAAATTAAAATTAATCATCAAAATGAAAGGTTTTTGTATCTATACAAAAATTGCCGAATAATTTTATTATACGAAAACGCATTTTTTTCTAATTAATTTCAGAACATAAACTTTTCGAAAAAAATGTTTTAGTGACAAAAACAAAATTCGATAAAAATTTTTTTTTGTACAGGTTTATGTATGTTCTGAAATAAAAAACAGTCGTTGTTCATTAGAATATTTCGAATTTCCTTTACAATAAAAATTTTAAACATTCAAATGGACAAATATTTTTATTTAAATATCAAATGTTCTGAAATTAGTTAAAAAAAAATGACTTTTCGTATAATAAAATTTAATAATAATCATATTTCTTTAAATTTTTAACCTGAAAATTTTTTTTTTTTTTGGAAAAAATTCTAAACTTTTTGTTAAAATTAATTTTTTTATTCGGCAATTTTTTCATGGATACAAAAACATATTTTCTGCAAAAATCCATTAATTATGGATTTTTGGGATTAGTTTGATTTTATTTTTATTTATTTATGGAAACAAAAACAATTTTTTGAAACAATTTTTAAACTAAAAATTCAACAAGGGTCAAAATAATTTCTGACTAATATTTTACGACTATTGAATGCTCTGAAAATTACTATAAAAATAATTTTATTGATTATTTAAAATATTTTCTTCATACAGTTGAAAATATACGTGAAAAAAATTTTACTTATAAAAAGATTTTTTTTCTTGATTAATTTAGTTAGTAAATTTAACTACTAAAGATAATTAATTTAAAAGTAGGAAAAAAATTTTACTAATAAAAAGATTTTTTTTCTCCCTTAAAAATATAAAATTTTTTTTTCAAAAGCTCACGTCCTCTATAAAAAAAAGTAAATGAAACCATAAATATTTGTGGGCTAAGAAAATTGAACAAAAAATAAAAAAAAAAATAAAAAAATAAAACTGTGATCGATAAATTGTTCTTGAAAAATCATAAAAAAAATCTCCTTTTTTCTTGTCTGTTACAGCTCTACCGACACACATTCCTTGCCCACTACAGAATCGTGAACCTGCAAACTCTGTAAGTAAACGAGCCATGCGCTTATCGCATTTACGATAATCATATTTCAGACTTATTTCGGAGTAAAATTTAGATTTGCATTTTAATCTCGCGCCTCCCACACAACTAACCAACGAATATAGTTGTGTGTGTAAAAGTCTTTTCTCTTTTTCTCTCTCTCTCTCTCACTCTCTCATGGTCTAGAAAGTTTTTCACGACATCTTTAACCCCCTAGTTCCCAAGTCCGCGCACAAATTACAAACTGCGCGCAATTTTAATCCTCCTTCTCACTTTTCCGCGATTCATTTTTTTTTTTTTTTTTTTTTGTTGTTCTGTGGCAATTTTTTTTCCACGTGTTGACCTCTTCAAGGTCCGTTGACCGCGGCTTTTTATTAATATTAAAGGTGTTATGATATATATTCACAGAGTGTTTTCTTCTTCTTTACTGTTATCTATTTTTCCATTGTCTATTTTTTCTTTTTTTCTTTTTTTAAATTCCTTTTTCTATTTTTTTATTTGGTTAAAGTTTCGAACGTTCAAATGAACGAAATTTTATTTCGCCTTAATTTTTTTTTAGAAAATCGCCATCTAAAAAAGAAAAATAATTGAAATTAATAATTAAATAATATTTAGTTTAGAATTAATTTGTTGAAAACTGAAAATAATTTTTTTCTAAAGAAATACAAACTAGAAGAAGTAGAAAAAATATTTTCGTTCATTTGAACGTTCGAAACTTTAGGATCACATTTTTTTCCATTGTCATTTTTTCTTTTTTTCAATTTATTTTTCTATTTTTTCCATTGTCCATTTCTTCTTTTTTTTAATTTCTTTTTTTTCTATTTCTTTTATTTCTTTTACTGTTTTTTCTTTTCTTCTTATTTCTTTTACTGTTTTTTGTATTTTTTTTATTTCTTTTACTGTTTTTTTTCTATTTTTTTTTTATTTTTTTACTGTTTTTTTCTATTTTTCTTTTTTTCCCCCATTTTATAAATATATTTACACTCTGGCAAAAAAAAATCCTTCGCTTAAAAAATTAAAGGTAACCACGTTTGCGGAAAGAATAATTTGCGCATCGTTGCCTCGCGACTGAATTTCTCGTGTTCGCGAAAATTCGCGCGAGCGCAGGTTTAAGCAATGAAGAGACTGAAAAAGTAAACAAAATTTTTTTTTAGAAATTACTTTACTCGAGCGAAAAACAAATGTTGTAACATTACTTTTTCAGTGGAGAAGCAGAAAGGAAAGATGGAGAAACGGAAATTTTAATTACTATTTGTTTTAGATTTTAATTAATCTTCCATGTAACTTGCGGGAAAACACTTTATTTTCCACGCAACTTTTATTAATTAAATATTTTCCTTCAGAAAAGAAAATTAAATTCAGCTATTAATGTAGTGGAAAAAAACGTTATTTGTAAATTGTAATATTTACCATTTAAATGTGGTCAAAAAATTTAGTTATTAGAAATTTAAAATTAAATTTAAAATTAGGTAATTAATAGGTAGAAAAAAGTAATCAATTTAAATATTACGAATTTATTTCGAACAATTAGAGAAATTTCATTCATTTCGTAGAATTCTACTAAAATAAAGTGAAATTTTCTCGAATTTGTAGAATTTGACTAAAAATTAGTAAAATGTCAGAGATTTTTTAGAATTTGACTGAAAATTAGTTGAATTTTACGATTTTGTAGAATTTTACTTAAAATTAGTGAAATTTAAAACAATTTTATAGAATTTTACTAACAATTAGTGAAATATTATTTATTTCGCAGAATTCTACTAAAAATTTAGTGAAATTTTCACGATTTCGTAGAATTTGACTAAAAATTAGTCAAATGTCAGAGATTTTTTAGAATTCGACTGAAAATTAATTAAGTTTGTCGGTTTTGAAGAATTTTACTAAAAATTAGTGAAATTTTAATAATTTTATAGAATTTTACTAACAATTAGTAAAATATTATTTATTTCGCAAAATTCTACTAAAAATTTAGTGAAATTTTCACGATTTTGTAGAATTTGACTAAAAAGTAGGCAAATTTGTCGATTTTGTAGAATTTTACTCAAAATTAATAAAATTTTAATAATTTTGTAGAATTTAACTAACAATTAGTGAAATATTATTTATTTCGCAGAATTCTACTAAAAATTAGTGCCATTTTCCCAATTTTGTGGAAATTGACTAAAAATTAATCAAATGTCTCGATTTCGCAGAATTCTACTAAAAATTTAGTGAAATTTTCACGATTTCGTAGAATTTGACTAAAAATTAGTGATATTTTCCGGATTTCTTATAATTTGACTGAAAATTTATTAAATTTTTCTGTATTTCGTAGAATTTGACTGAAAATTAGTTAAATTTTTTGATATTGTTAAATTTTATTAATTTCCTACAATTTGACAAATAATTAGTAAAGTATTATAAATTTCCTAGAATTTTACTAAAAATTAGTCAAATTTTCCAAATTTATTTATTATTATTATTATTTATTATTAGCAGGCCTGATATTTAGTCAAAATTAAAAATATTTATTAAGTGAAATTATAATTTTACCCTATTTTTCAATTTTCTCTTCTTTTTAATGATGCATTTGATTAATGTGGTAATTCCAAGAAACAAACAACAAAATAACAGTTAAATTTAGTTGAATTTCACCATAAATTTAAATATTACGAATTTAAATTTAAATTTAAAATTAAATTCAAATCTAAATAATTACTGTAAGTAGAAAAAAGTAAAAAATTTAAATGTTACAAAATTTAAATTTAAATTTAAAATTAAATTAAAAATTATATAATTAACAAGTAGAAAAAAGTAATAAATTTAATTATTGCAAATTTAAATTAAAATTTAAAATTAAATTTAAAATTAAATAATTACTATGAGTAAAAAAGTAATAAATTTAAATATTACAAATTTTAATTTTTTAATTCAATAATTACTATTTACAGAAAAGTAATAAGCTTAAATATTAAAAATTTTAATTTTAGATTTAAAATAATTACTATATTTATAAAAAAGTAACAAATTTAAATATTACAAATTAAAATTTTTTAATTAAAAAAAATACTGTTTACAAAAAGAAAAATATTTCAAATCAAACATTTAGTTAATTGAAAATTAATTTTTTCATAGGAAATAATTTTTTTCACATTGAAAAATACAAATTTAATGAATTATAAATTATCAGCGCTTATTTCAACGATCAAAACTCGAAACTTTAGGAAGATTCGAAATTAAGTAGTAAAATCAATATACAATCAGACAACACTCACTGGCAGGAGAAACTGTCTGACTTAATACTGAATTTACTACTGATTATTTGTCAGCTGTCTCACCAAACGCTGATCTTTCTACTGCCCCACGGAAATAATTTAAAATATTTAGAAAATTTTATTTAAAAAAAAGTTTTAAACCAAAAAAATATTTTAATTAGGAAAAAAAACTATGATAAGAAAAAAATTTTTAATTATCAAACCAGAATAATTTTCATGTCTGACTAAAATATATTTCTACTACTAAATTGCAAAATTTTACCAAATAAAAAGAAAATTTGTAAAGAAAAAAAATATAAGTTTTCCAGGAAAATATTTTTTTATAAAAAAAGAAATAGGAAAGTTATAATCTATTATTATTTTTCCTTCCTGCCTTTTACAAAAATAATAAATTATTATTACTAATAATAATTTATTTTCAAACGAAATTTTTATCCAGAAAACAAAATTTTTAAAACTAAATTAATTTAAAGCACCGAATTTTTTAATTTTTCCAGAAAACCAATTTATTTCGCACAAAAAATGTAATTTATCGTTCTGATAAATTACATTTTGAAAAAAATAAATGAAATAAATTGAGAAATAAATTGCTAAAACTTTAAAAATTGTAAATAGAAAATCGAAAAAATCGTCGAAAATATTTTTCTTCTCTGACCATAAAATATTCGTACTCCTGATTTTCGAAATTTACACGAAAAAATAAATATAAGAGAAGAAATTTTTCTGTGGTGGGAAAACTATTTTTATTGAAAGAAATTCTATAGCAAAATTCGTATATTTACACATAATAAACCGCCGTTATATCAATATTGTCTGACCAAACGTCGATTTTTCTACTGATACGTAGAAAAGAATTAACAAGAAAAATATTGAGTAAACCACAAGGAAATATGTAACAAAAATGAAAATAAAAAAAAGTTACACGAAAAATTTCAGATAAACAACTTTTTTATATATATTTTTTTTTGCTGTTTCAATATTAAGCGAAATTCTTTCAAGTTATTTAAACACGTATAAAATTATTTTTTAATTACTAAAAAATTTTTCTTCTTGTCGATGTAAAGCACGTTTCGTTGGAATTAAAATTACAAATTCTGAACTCGATAGAAATATAAAAATTACAAAAAAAAGTGTTTCTGATTCTTAGAACTTGCGTTGCATTTAAATTTTTTGCATTGGACGTTTGTAAAATAATAATTTAAAGGGAAGAAAAAAATTTCTATTTTTCACGATTTCTCATGCGATCGAACTTTGAATATATGGAGCGAGGATTTCTATATTTTTAAATTAATATTGTAAATCATGTTCAGAACGAGTGCTATTGTGTCAAATAATTTACATGGGAATATTTTCTGCATTTTATTTCGAAATAATAGTTTTCTTCTATCAACATCTTTTTCGTTATGAAAATTATTTACTTTAACTAAATATATTTTTTTTTAATTTCAACTAATTTCGAAACAATAGAATCTGACTATTAATTAAGTGAATAGTTTTCTCATTTGAAAAATTGAATCCTTTAAATCTAAGATTAGTAGAAAGTTACTAATTCAATGATAAAAATTCGTCTACAAAATGATTTAGTAATAAATTTAATTAAAATTAGTGAAATTTTACTAATTTCCTAGAATTTTACTCACAATTAGTGGAATATTAGTAATTTCGTAGAATTTTACTAAAAATTAGTGAAAATCTCAAATTTTGTAGAATTTTACTAATAATTCGTTAAATTTTACTAATTTCGTACAATTTTACTCGAAATTAGTGAAATTTTACTAAAAATTAATGATTAATTAATATCTTAGAATATTATTAAAAATTACTGAAATTTTGCAAATTTCTTAGCATTTTGCTAACAGCAATTAATGAAATTTTCTGGACTTCGTAGATTTTGACTGAAAATTGGTTATTTTTTGATTTCGTAAAATTTTGATATTAATTAATTAACTTTTAATAATTTTGTAGAATTTTACTTACATTTAGTGGAAAATTATTGATTTCGTAGAATTTTAATAATAATTACTAAAATTTTCCTAATTTCGTACAATTTTACTAACAGTTGGTGAAATTTTTCCGATATCTTAGATATTTGATTGAAAATTAGGTAAAATTTTCTTTGTTCTAGAATTTTACTAATATTTAGTCAAATTTTCCCGATTATGTAGAATTTGACTAAAAATTAGTCAAATTTGTCGATTCTGTAAAATTTTAATAATAATTAGTAAAAATTCAATCATTTTGTAGAATTTTACAATTAATTATTGAAATATTATTCATTTCGCAGAATTCTACAACAAATTAAAGAAATTTTCCAGATTTCTTAGAATTTGATTGAAAATTAGTTAAAATTTTCATTGTTCTAGATTTTTACTAATAATTAGTCAAAATTTTCATTGTTCTAGATTTTTACTAATAATTAGTCAAATTTTCCCGATTATGTAGAATTTGACTAAAAATTAGTCAAATTTGTGGATTCTGTAAAATTTTATTAATAATTAGTAAAATTTTAATAATTTTGTAGAATTTTACTATTAATTATTGAAATATTATTCATTTCGCAGAATTCTACTACAAATTAGAGAAATTTTCCAGATTTCTTAGAATTTGATTGAAAATTATTTAAAATTTTCTTTGTTCTAGAATTTTACTAATAATTAGTCAAATTTTCCCGATTATGTAGAATTTGACTAAAAATTACTCAAATTTGTCGATTCTGTAAAATTTTAATAATAATTAGTAAAATTTTAATAATTTTGTAGAATTTTACTATTAATTATTGAAATATTATTTATTTCATAGAACTTTATTAAAATTTAGTGAATTTATCCGAATTTCGTAAAATTTTATTAAACATTAATTAAATTTTCCAAATTTAGCAATATTTTATTAAAAATTAGTGAAATTTTCCAAGTTTTGTAAAATTTTATTAACGATTCATAACAAAAGGACAATTAACAAGAAATTTTCTGGACTTCGTAGTGTTTTTACTAAAGATTAGTTAAATTTTTCTATATTGTAGAATTCTGATATTAATTAGTAAAATTTTCCAAATTGCGTAGATTTTTACTAACATTCAATAAAATATTATTCATTTCGCTGAATTCTACTAAAAATTAGTGCCATTTTCCCAATTTTGTGGAAATTGACTAAAAATTAATCAAATGTCTCGATTTCGCAGAATTCTACTAAAAATTTAGTGAAATTTTCACGATTTCGTAGAATTTGACTAAAAATTAGTGATATTTTCCGGATTTCTTATAATTTGACTGAAAATTTATTAAATTTTTCTGTATTTCGTAGAATTTGACTGAAAATTAGTTAAATTTTTTGATATTGTTAAATTTTATTAATTTCCTACAATTTGACAAATAATTAGTAAAGTATTATAAATTTCCTAGAATTTTACTAAAAATTAGTCAAATTTTCCAAATTTATTTATTATTATTATTATTTATTATTAGCAGGCCTGATATTTAGTCAAAATTAAAAATATTTATTAAGTGAAATTATAATTTTACCCTATTTTTCAATTTTCTCTTCTTTTTAATGATGCATTTGATTAATGTGGTAATTCCAAGAAACAAACAACAAAATAACAGTTAAATTTAGTTGAATTTCACCATAAATTTAAATATTACGAATTTAAATTTAAATTTAAAATTAAATTCAAATCTAAATAATTACTGTAAGTAGAAAAAAGTAAAAAATTTAAATGTTACAAAATTTAAATTTAAATTTAAAATTAAATTAAAAATTATATAATTAACAAGTAGAAAAAAGTAATAAATTTAATTATTGCAAATTTAAATTAAAATTTAAAATTAAATTTAAAATTAAATAATTACTATGAGTAAAAAAGTAATAAATTTAAATATTACAAATTTTAATTTTTTAATTCAATAATTACTATTTACAGAAAAGTAATAAGCTTAAATATTAAAAATTTTAATTTTAGATTTAAAATAATTACTATATTTATAAAAAAGTAACAAATTTAAATATTACAAATTAAAATTTTTTAATTAAAAAAAATACTGTTTACAAAAAGAAAAATATTTCAAATCAAACATTTAGTTAATTGAAAATTAATTTTTTCATAGGAAATAATTTTTTTCACATTGAAAAATACAAATTTAATGAATTATAAATTATCAGCGCTTATTTCAACGATCAAAACTCGAAACTTTAGGAAGATTCGAAATTAAGTAGTAAAATCAATATACAATCAGACAACACTCACTGGCAGGAGAAACTGTCTGACTTAATACTGAATTTACTACTGATTATTTGTCAGCTGTCTCACCAAACGCTGATCTTTCTACTGCCCCACGGAAATAATTTAAAATATTTAGAAAATTTTATTTTAAAAAAATTTTGAAACCAAAAAATGTTTGATTTAAGAAAAAAAATTATATTAAGAAAAAAGTTTTTAATTATAATTAAAAATTTTTTTCTCACTTGATAATTATCAAACCAGAATAATTTTCATGTCTGACTAAAATATATTTCTACTACTAAATTGCAAAATTTTACCAAATAAAAAGAAAATTTGTAAAGAAAAAAAATATAAGTTTTCCAGGAAAATATTTTTTTATAAAAAAAGAAATAGGAAAGTTATAATCTATTATTATTTTTCCTTCCTGCCTTTTACAAAAATAATAAATTATTATTACTAATAATAATTTATTTTCAAACGAAATTTTTATCCAGAAAACAAAATTTTTAAAACTAAATTAATTTAAAGCACCGAATTTTTTAATTTTTTCCAGAAAACCAATTTATTTCGCACAAAAAATGTAATTTATCGTTCTGATAAATTACATTTTGAAAAAAATAAATGAAATAAATTGAGAAATAAATTGCTAAAACTTTAAAAATTGTAAATAGAAAATCGAAAAAAATCGTCGAAAATATTTTTCTTCACTGACCATAAAATATTCGTACTCCTGATTTTCGAAATTTACACGAAAAAATAAATATAAGAGAAGAAATTTTTCTGTGGTGGGAAAACTATTTTTATTGAAAGAAATTCTATAGCAAAATTCGTATATTTACACATAATAAACCGCCGTTATATCAATATTGTCTGACCAAACGTCGATTTTTCTACTGATACGTAGAAAAGAATTAACAAGAAAAATATTGAGTAAACCACAAGGAAATATGTAACAAAAATGAAAATAAAAAAAAGTTACACGAAAAATTTCAGATAAACAACTTTTTTATATATATTTTTTTTTGCTGTTTCAATATTAAGCGAAATTCTTTCAAGTTATTTAAACACGTATAAAATTATTTTTTAATTACTAAAAAATTTTTCTTCTTGTCGATGTAAAGCACGTTTCGTTGGAATTAAAATTACAAATTCTGAACTCGATAGAAATATAAAAATTACAAAAAAAAAGTGTTTCTGATTCTTAGAACTTGCGTTGCATTTAAATTTTTTGCATTGGACGTTTGTAAAATAATAATTTAAAGGGAAGAAAAAAATTTCTATTTTTCACGATTTCTCATGCGATCGAACTTTGAATATATGGAGCGAGGATTTCTATATTTTTAAATTAATATTGTAAATCATGTTCAGAACGAGTGCTATTGTGTCAAATAATTTACATGGGAATATTTTCTGCATTTTATTTCGAAATAATAGTTTTTCTTCTATCAACATCTTTTTCGTTATGAAAATTATTTACTTTAACTAAATATATTTTTTTTTAATTTCAACTAATTTCGAAACAATAGAATCTGACTATTAATTAAGTGAATAGTTTTCTCATTTGAAAAATTGAATCCTTTAAATCTAAGATTAGTAGAAAGTTACTAATTCAATGATAAAAATTCGTCTACAAAATGATTTAGTAATAAATTTAATTAAAATTAGTGAAATTTTACTAATTTCCTAGAATTTTACTCACAATTAGTGGAATATTAGTAATTTCGTAGAATTTTACTAAAAATTAGTGAAAATCTCAAATTTTGTAGAATTTTACTAATAATTCGTTAAATTTTACTAATTTCGTACAATTTTACTCGAAATTAGTGAAATTTTACTAAAAATTAATGATTAATTAATATCTTAGAATATTATTAAAAATTACTGAAATTTTGCAAATTTCTTAGCATTTTGCTAACAGCAATTAATGAAATTTTCTGGACTTCGTAGATTTTGACTGAAAATTGGTTATTTTTTGATTTCGTAAAATTTTGATATTAATTAATTAACTTTTAATAATTTTGTAGAATTTTACTTACATTTAGTGGAAAATTATTGATTTCGTAGAATTTTAATAATAATTACTAAAATTTTCCTAATTTCGTACAATTTTACTAACAATTAGTAAAATTTTCCAGATTTCTGAGAATTTGATTGAAAATTAGGTAAAATTTTCTTTGTTCTAGAATTTTACTAATATTTAGTCAAATTTTCCCGATTATGTAGAATTTGACTAAAAATTAGTCAAATTTGTCGATTCTGTAAAATTTTAATAATAATTAGTAAAAATTTAATCATTTTGTAGAATTTTACAATTAATTATTGAAATATTATTCATTTCGCAGAATTCTACAACAAATTAAAGAAATTTTCCAGATTTCTTAGAATTTGATTGAAAATTAGTTAAAATTTTCATTGTTCTAGATTTTTACTAATAATTAGTCAAAATTTTCATTGTTCTAGATTTTTACTAATAATTAGTCAAATTTTCCCGATTATGTAGAATTTGACTAAAAATTAGTCAAATTTGTGGATTCTGTAAAATTTTATTAATAATTAGTAAAATTTTAATAATTTTGTAGAATTTTACTATTAATTATTGAAATATTATTCATTTCGCAGAATTCTACTACAAATTAGAGAAATTTTCCAGATTTCTTAGAATTTGATTGAAAATTATTTAAAATTTTCTTTGTTCTAGAATTTTACTAATAATTAGTCAAATTTTCCCGATTATGTAGAATTTGACTAAAAATTACTCAAATTTGTCGATTCTGTAAAATTTTAATAATAATTAGTAAAATTTTAATAATTTTGTAGAATTTTACTATTAATTATTGAAATATTATTTATTTCATAGAACTTTATTAAAATTTAGTGAATTTATCCGAATTTCGTAAAATTTTATTAAACATTAATTAAATTTTCCAAATTTAGCAATATTTTATTAAAAATTAGTGAAATTTTCCAAGTTTTGTAAAATTTTATTAACGATTCATAACAAAAGGACAATTAACAAGAAATTTTCTGGACTTCGTAGTGTTTTACTAAAGATTAGTTAAATTTTTCTATATTGTAGAATTCTGATATTAATTAGTAAAATTTTCCAAATTGCGTAGATTTTTACTAACATTCAATAAAATATTATTCATTTCGCTGAATTCTACTAAAAATTAGTGCCATTTTCCCAATTTTGTGGAAATTGACTAAAAATTAATCAAATGTCTCGATTTCGCAGAATTCTACTAAAAATTTAGTGAAATTTTCTCGATTTCGTAGAATTTGACTAAAAATTAGTGATATTTTCCGGATTTCTTATAATTTGACTGAAAATTTATTAAATTTTTCTGTATTTCGTAGAATTTGACTGAAAATTAGTTAAATTTTTTGATATTGTTAAATTTTATTAATTTCCTACAATTTGACAAATAATTAGTAAAGTATTATAAATTTCCTAGAATTTTACTAAAAATTAGTCAAATTTTCCAAATTTATTTATTATTATTATTATTTATTATTAGCAGGCCTGATATTTAGTCAAAATTAAAAATATTTATTAAGTGAAATTATAATTTTACCCTATTTTTCAATTTTCTCTTCTTTTTAATGATGCATTTGATTAATGTGGTAATTCCAAGAAACAAACAACAAAATAACAGTTAAATTTAGTTGAATTTCACCATAAATTTAAATATTACGAATTTAAATTTAAATTTAAAATTAAATTCAAATCTAAATAATTACTGTAAGTAGAAAAAAGTAAAAAATTTAAATGTTACAAAATTTAAATTTAAATTTAAAATTAAATTAAAAATTATATAATTAACAAGTAGAAAAAAGTAATAAATTTAATTATTGCAAATTTAAATTAAAATTTAAAATTAAATTTAAAATTAAATAATTACTATGAGTAAAAAAGTAATAAATTTAAATATTACAAATTTTAATTTTTTAATTCAATAATTACTATTTACAGAAAAGTAATAAGCTTAAATATTAAAAATTTTAATTTTAGATTTAAAATAATTACTATATTTATAAAAAAGTAACAAATTTAAATATTACAAATTAAAATTTTTTAATTAAAAAAAATACTGTTTACAAAAAGAAAAATATTTCAAATCAAACATTTAGTTAATTGAAAATTAATTTTTTCATAGGAAATAATTTTTTTCACATTGAAAAATACAAATTTAATGAATTATAAATTATCAGCGCTTATTTCAACGATCAAAACTCGAAACTTTAGGAAGATTCGAAATTAAGTAGTAAAATCAATATACAATCAGACAACACTCACTGGCAGGAGAAACTGTCTGACTTAATACTGAATTTACTACTGATTATTTGTCAGCTGTCTCACCAAACGCTGATCTTTCTACTGCCCCACGGAAATAATTTAAAATATTTAGAAAATTTTATTTTAAAAAAATTTTGAAACCAAAAAATGTTTGATTTAAGAAAAAAAATTATATTAAGAAAAAAGTTTTTAATTATAATTAAAAATTTTTTTCTCACTTGATAATTATCAAACCAGAATAATTTTCATGTCTGACTAAAATATATTTCTACTACTAAATTGCAAAATTTTACCAAATAAAAAGAAAATTTGTAAAGAAAAAAAATATAAGTTTTCCAGGAAAATATTTTTTTATAAAAAAAGAAATAGGAAAGTTATAATCTATTATTATTTTTCCTTCCTGCCTTTTACAAAAATAATAAATTATTATTACTAATAATAATTTATTTTCAAACGAAATTTTTATCCAGAAAACAAAATTTTTAAAACTAAATTAATTTAAAGCACCGAATTTTTTAATTTTTCCAGAAAACCAATTTATTTCGCACAAAAAATGTAATTTATCGTTCTGATAAATTACATTTTGAAAAAAATAAATGAAATAAATTGAGAAATAAATTGCTAAAACTTTAAAAATTGTAAATAGAAAATCGAAAAAATCGTCGAAAATATTTTTCTTCTCTGACCATAAAATATTCGTACTCCTGATTTTCGAAATTTACACGAAAAAATAAATATAAGAGAAGAAATTTTTCTGTGGTGGGAAAACTATTTTTATTGAAAGAAATTCTATAGCAAAATTCGTATATTTACACATAATAAACCGCCGTTATATCAATATTGTCTGACCAAACGTCGATTTTTCTACTGATACGTAGAAAAGAATTAACAAGAAAAATATTGAGTAAACCACAAGGAAATATGTAACAAAAATGAAAATAAAAAAAAGTTACACGAAAAATTTCAGATAAACAACTTTTTTATATATATTTTTTTTTGCTGTTTCAATATTAAGCGAAATTCTTTCAAGTTATTTAAACACGTATAAAATTATTTTTTAATTACTAAAAAATTTTTCTTCTTGTCGATGTAAAGCACGTTTCGTTGGAATTAAAATTACAAATTCTGAACTCGATAGAAATATAAAAATTACAAAAAAAAGTGTTTCTGATTCTTAGAACTTGCGTTGCATTTAAATTTTTTGCATTGGACGTTTGTAAAATAATAATTTAAAGGGAAGAAAAAAATTTCTATTTTTCACGATTTCTCATGCGATCGAACTTTGAATATATGGAGCGAGGATTTCTATATTTTTAAATTAATATTGTAAATCATGTTCAGAACGAGTGCTATTGTGTCAAATAATTTACATGGGAATATTTTCTGCATTTTATTTCGAAATAATAGTTTTCTTCTATCAACATCTTTTTCGTTATGAAAATTATTTACTTTAACTAAATATATTTTTTTTTAATTTCAACTAATTTCGAAACAATAGAATCTGACTATTAATTAAGTGAATAGTTTTCTCATTTGAAAAATTGAATCCTTTAAATCTAAGATTAGTAGAAAGTTACTAATTCAATGATAAAAATTCGTCTACAAAATGATTTAGTAATAAATTTAATTAAAATTAGTGAAATTTTACTAATTTCCTAGAATTTTACTCACAATTAGTGGAATATTAGTAATTTCGTAGAATTTTACTAAAAATTAGTGAAAATCTCAAATTTTGTAGAATTTTACTAATAATTCGTTAAATTTTACTAATTTCGTACAATTTTACTCGAAATTAGTGAAATTTTACTAAAAATTAATGATTAATTAATATCTTAGAATATTATTAAAAATTACTGAAATTTTGCAAATTTCTTAGCATTTTGCTAACAGCAATTAATGAAATTTTCTGGACTTCGTAGATTTTGACTGAAAATTGGTTATTTTTTGATTTCGTAAAATTTTGATATTAATTAATTAACTTTTAATAATTTTGTAGAATTTTACTTACATTTAGTGGAAAATTATTGATTTCGTAGAATTTTAATAATAATTACTAAAATTTTCCTAATTTCGTACAATTTTACTAACAATTAGTAAAATTTTCCAGATTTCTGAGAATTTGATTGAAAATTAGGTAAAATTTTCTTTGTTCTAGAATTTTACTAATATTTAGTCAAATTTTCCCGATTATGTAGAATTTGACTAAAAATTAGTCAAATTTGTCGATTCTGTAAAATTTTAATAATAATTAGTAAAAATTCAATCATTTTGTAGAATTTTACAATTAATTATTGAAATATTATTCATTTCGCAGAATTCTACAACAAATTAAAGAAATTTTCCAGATTTCTTAGAATTTGATTGAAAATTAGTTAAAATTTTCATTGTTCTAGATTTTTACTAATAATTAGTCAAAATTTTCATTGTTCTAGATTTTTACTAATAATTAGTCAAATTTTCCCGATTATGTAGAATTTGACTAAAAATTAGTCAAATTTGTGGATTCTGTAAAATTTTATTAATAATTAGTAAAATTTTAATAATTTTGTAGAATTTTACTATTAATTATTGAAATATTATTCATTTCGCAGAATTCTACTACAAATTAGAGAAATTTTCCAGATTTCTTAGAATTTGATTGAAAATTAGTTAAAATTTTCTTTGTTCTAGAATTTTACTAATATTTAGTCAAATTTTCCCGATTATGTAGAATTTGACTAAAAATTAGTCAAATTTGTCGATTCTGTAAAATTTTATTAATAATTAGTAAAATTTAAATAATTTTGTAGAATTTTACTATTAATTATTGAAATATTATTCATTACGTAGAATTTTATTAAAATTTAGTGAATTTATCCGAATTTAGTAAAATTTTATAAAACATTAATGAAATTTTCCAAATTTAGTTATATTTTATTAAAAATTAGTGAAATTTTCCAAGTTTTGTAAAATTTTATTAACGATTCATAACAAAACGACTATTAACAAGAAATTTTCTGGACTTCGTAGTGTTTTACTAAAGATTAGTTAAATTTTTCTATATTGTAGAATTCTGATATTAATTAGTAAAATTTTCCAAATTTCGTAGAATTTTACTAACATTCAATAAAATATTATTCATTTCGCTGAATTCTACTAAGTATTAGTGAAATTTTCCAGATTTCTTAAAAATTGACTGAAGATTAGTTAAAATTTTCTTTTTTCTAGAATTTTACTAATAATTAGTAAAAATTTCCCGATTATGTTGAATTTGACTAAAAATTAGTCAAATTTGTCGATTCTGTAAATTTTTATTAAAAATTAGTAAAATTTTACTAATTTCGTAGAATTTTACTATTAATTATTGAAATATTATTCATTTCGTAAAATTTTATTAAAATTTAGTGAATTTATCCGAATTTTGTAAAATTTTATTAACCATTAATGAAATTTTCCAAATTTAGTAATATTTCATTAAAAATGAGTGAAATTTTCCAGATTTCTTAGAATTTGATTAAAAATTAGTGAATTTTTTCAAATTTTGTAAAATTTTATCAAAAATTAATTAAATTTTCAAAATTTCGTATTTTATTAAAAATTAGTGAAACTTTCCAAATTTCGTGGAATTTTACTAACGACTCAAGGAATTTTCTGGACTTCAATTTTTTTTTCTGATGACTAGTCAAATTTTTCTACATCGTAAAATTTTTATATTAATTAGTGAAATTTTCAATTTTGTAGAAAAAAAATATTGTAGAATTTTATTAACATTTAATGAAATATTATTCATTTCGCAGAATTCTACTACAAATTAGAGAAATTTTCCAGATTTCTTAGAACTTGATTGAAAATTAGTTAAAATTTTCTTTTTTCTAAAATTTTACTTATAATTAGTCAAATTTTCCCGATTATGTTGAATTTGATTAAAAATTAGTTAAATCTTTCGATTTTGTAGAATTTTACTAATAAATAGTGAAATTTTATTCATTTCGTAGATTTCTACTAAAAATTATTGAAATTTTATGTATTTCGTAGAATTTGACTGAAAATTAGTGAAATTTTATTCACTTTGTAGAATTTAACTATCAAAATCAATTATTAAAATATTATAATCATTTCGTAGAATTCCACTAAGAATCAGTGAAATTTTCCGAATTTCGTAGAATTTGACTGAAAATTAGTCAAATTTTTCGATTATGTAAAATTATACTAATTTCTTACAATTCTTACAATTTTACTAACAATTAGTGAAATATTTTAAATTTCGTAGAATATTATTAAAAATTAGTGAAATTTCCTAGAATTTGACGAATAATTATAGAAGTTTTTTGTCAATTTTGTAAAATTTTACCAAAAGTAAAACTTTTTATTAAATTTTTACTTCTTAAAAATACATTTCTATTCATACTAATAAATATTATTAGCAGTCCTTATTTTTAGTTAAAATTCAAAATATTTATTGAGTACGAAATATTAATTTTACTATCTTTCAATTTTCCCTTCGTTTTAATGAGGCATTTGATTAATGAGGTAATTCCAAGAAACAAACAACAAAATAACAGTGAAATTTAGTTTGAATTTCACCTTTTGTCAGTTTATCATAAATATAATCCTCGTATTTTCAAATTAATATCCACTCCCTCTCTCTCTCTGTCTCTCTCTTAAGCGAATAACAGTGGATGAATTTTGAAAGTTTCACGTTTTGAGAATATCTGTCTAAAACTTTTACTTTGTTAGGTGGTTGGTTATTTTGGTAATCTGTTTGGAGGGTATGGTTTTGTACATCCGCAAAAGTGGTTATTAACCCCATTTGCATTTCAACTGCTTCTCTATTATTTAGGAATAAAGTGCTCTTTCAGAATACACGTATATATATGTAGAGGACCATAGGTGAAGTCAAACTGATCAAAGGGATCCAAAATAATAAACGGAATTAACTCTTCCCATTTGCCGATTATTAACCGAATTATACAAACGGAACAATAACATTTGGCAAAATTCAATTTAGGAACAAATTTTTTTTAATTATTATTACACAATAGTTCGCAATTATTATTTAGATACTATTAGCACTATTTGGTTAGTTAACTAGTTAATAAAAAATTAATAAATAGTTATTAAACTAATTAATTAAATTATCAAGTAGTTATTAAACTAATTAATAAAATTATCAAATAGTTATTAAACTAATTAATAAAATTATCAAATAGTTATTAAACTAATTAATTAAATTATCAAATAATTATTAAACTAATTAATAAAATTATCAAATAGTTATTAAACTAATTAACAAAGTTATAAAATAATAATTAAACTAATTAATAAAATTATCAAATAGTTATTAAACTAATGAATTCAATTAGCAAATTAAATCAACAAATTAACTCTGAAATTAAATTGATAATTGCCTAACAAAATTTGAGAAAACAACAATTTAAAAAAAAAAATAAGTACTAACATTATAATAAGAATAAAATTTGAATTTAAAGACAGTAAATTTCGTTCATCTGAACGTTGAAAACTAGAGAAATTTCCACATTTTTTCTGAGTGATAATTCAAATATTTTCCAAGTAGTTCAAATAATCCATTAGTAGATTTTTATTTTTTTTCCAACTTTGAATTTTAGTTTTCGCCTCTCCATTTTATTTCCAAAGCGCCGACTCCTGATAGTTTGACAGGGAAAAAATCTTTTTAAAATTCAAGACAATTTTCACGTTTCCCAAAGACTGAATTTTCCAACTTCCTAAGAACATTGTTCTCGTGAATCGAAATTTGCTTTTAAAAGACGTCACCAACTACGTGACTTGGCATAGCAATCAGCAATTGGCTTTTCCTAATTAAAAAAGAGAAAAAAAAAGAATACCCCCCCCCCTCCCCCCGCTCACTCACCATTACATTCATTACTTTCTGAGAAATGATCTTTTTCACTTCATTCTTCGCTTAAAAGATGCCATAGGGAGAGAAAAAGAAAAAAAAAGAGAAAGAGAGAGAGAGAAAAGAGAGAGAGAGAGAGAGAGAGAGAGAGAGAGAGAGAGAGAGAGAGAGAGAGGAAAGAATAATTGTAACATGAAAAAGAAACAAGTACAACAATGTTGATGTCGTCTCTTCTTGTCACGCGCGAAGCAGTTCAGAGAGACAAAATAAAAATAAAAAAAAAAAATAAAAAAAAAAATAGAAAAAGAAACTGAAAGTAGCAAGACGATTTCAAACCGAAAATAATGTCTTGCACTGGCACGAGATAAATGGATTTCAGAAAGAGAACAAGTCTTTCTGGTTAAGAGACAGTGCAGAGGAACTCTCTCCCTCCCCCTCTCCCCCTCTTACTCTCTTTGTAACTCTTCCATTGGTCGAAGGGGAGAAAAGACAAAAATGAAATATCACCGGAACGCCCTGCACTTTTATTATTTTCAAACGTATTTTTATCGTTATGAACTTCTTCTAATCGAAAATCATGGTTCAATGACTGAAGGGATTGTCAATTTTGCTATTTTCTTCGCACGAAAATTGAAAAATTGTAAAAAAGAAAAACGCAATACAATAATACAAAAATGGCTGTTTAATTTATCAATAAGAGCGAAAATTCATTCGAAAACGATAAATTTTTTTTTTTACATCTTTGAAAATAAATATAAATATGGAAAAAAAAATTTTTTTTTTTATCAAAAGTGGATTGAAAAAAATTATATTTATAAATAGAAATAAATAAAAGTATACGGAAATAAATATAAATATACAAGTAAATAAATAAATATAAATGAAAATAATCGTAATTAAATAGAAATAAATGAAAATAAACGTGAATCAATAAAAAAAATGAAAATCAACGTGAATAAATAAAAATAAACGAAAATAGACGTAAATACATAAAAATAAACGTAAATAAATGAAAATAAATATAAAATTATAAATAAACAAAAATAAATGCAAATAAACGTAAATAAATCAAAATAAATGAAAAGAAATATAAATAAACAAAAATAAATGGAAATAAACGTAAACAAGTAAAAATAAATAAAAATAGACGTAAATACATAAAAATAAACGTAAATAAATGAAAATAAATATAAAATTATAAATAAACAAAAATAAATGCAAATAAACGTAAATAAATCAAAATAAAAGAAATGAAATATAAATAAACAAAAATAAATGGAAATAAACGTAAACAAGTAAAAATAAATGAAAATAGACGTAAATACATAAAAATAAACGTAAATAAATGAAAATAAATGAAAATAAACGTAAATACATAAAAGTAAATATAAATAAACGTAAATAAATAAAAATAAAAGAAATGAAATATAAATAAACAAAAATAAATGGAAATAAACGTAAACAAGTAAAAATAAATGAAAATAAACGTAAATACATAAAAATAAATATAAATAAACAAAAATAAATGAAAATAAACGTAAACAAATAAAAATAAATATAAATAAACAAAAATAAATGAAAATAAACGTAAACAAATAAAAATAAACGGAAATACATAAAAATACATGAAAATAAATACAAATAAATGAAAATTAATGAAAATAAACGTAAATAAATAAAAATAAATAAAATTAAACGGTAATAAATGCAAATAAATAAATAAATATAAATGCTTAATTAGTATAAATTTATTGTTCGAAAAAAATTATGTTGATAAATATTTATTCAATTTTACACTTCGCAAAAATATTCATAGTTTTGTAAATTATTTATTAGTGTCAAATAAATTTTTTTCTTTGGTTTCAATAAAAAAATCATTGGTACTTCATACAACAATTTTGAAGCAAATAAATAAATTTTTCCTCTATTTATTAATTTATTTATATTAATTATAAATCGTTTATAAATTTTCCTTACCACAAATAAAGTCAATAGTAAACATAATACTTATTTTATAATAATAATAATAATTTATTTATTTATTTATTTATTTTAACGTGTAAACGGGCTACAAAGAAATGCCCTTTTGTACATAGTACTCAATTTTAAGAATTATATATTGGAGAAAAAAAAAAAAAAAAATTTAATGCTTAATCTAAGCTAAAGCTACTGCTATAAAGCAGAGCACGCAGTTCTGTTGAGAATTTAATAATTGAGTGCGAAAAAAAATCTATTTTGTCTGAAACAGAGTTAGCCTCTTTAAAAATTCTAGTATATAGACAATTGTCAGCAAAATCACTGTCAGACCTCTCGACTAGAAATAAGGGAGAATTACGTAATTCCCTAGGAGGGACATAGAAATTTAACCTTAATAGTATTTCAGGACAGCATATAAATCCGTTGATGAGTTTAAACAAAAACATTAAGTCTAAATATAAATATCTAATTTCCATCTTTGGTATCACAAAGCGATCTCTTAGTTCAGAGTAGTCATGTGAAAAAAAATCATAAGGATTTCCAGTCTGTCTTGCAGCGAATCGTATAAATACATTCTGCACTCTTTCAATTCTTACAATATCTACATCACAATACGGTTTCCATATAATTGACAAATACTCATTAATAGACCTTACATTTGCGAAGTAAAGGACTTTTAGTACACGCAAATGTTTAAAATGTATTGCGTTACGAGTGATATAACCAAGAGCACTCCTTGCACCGCCCACAACATTATTAATATGATTGCCGAAATTTAGCTTATTATCGAATGTGACACCAAGATCACGAATCTCAGACACTCTTGAAACTATAACATGATTAATATCATAATTAAATGTAATTAACGATAATAGCTTTCGTCTTCTAAAAGAGATGACACTACATTTACTAACATTTATGGGAAGTTTATTTTCGATAGACCAAGTATATAAGCGCTTAATATCTGACTGTAAATCCAAGCAGTCTTGATTGTTGGTAATTACTTTATATAGTTTAAGATCGTCAGCAAATAAAGAGAAACAAGAATTTTTAATTGCCACATTGACATCATTTATATACAACACAAACAAAAGAGGTCCGAGGTTCGAGCCCTGTGGTACACCTGAAGTAGAACAGAAAAAATCAGAATATGCATTGTCGACTCTAACAACTGAAAATCTATTAGAGAGATAATTAGAAATCCATAAAAGCAATTTCTTGCTGAAACCAAGCTGCTTCAGTTTACAAATAAGAATCTCATGACATACTTTATCGAAGGCTTTGCTGAAATCAGTGTAAACTGTGTCAACCTGATTACCCTTTAGTAAGTTTTTAGATACAAATTCCGTAAAAATAATCAGATTAGTTGCCGTAGATTTCCCTCTAGTAAAACCATGCTGCTCAGGAATTAGTATATTTACTATTTGACTATAGATCATATTATTAACAATTTTTTCAAAAATTTTCGCTATAGTGTTAAGCAATGATATTGGTCTGTAATTAGTAATATTATTTTTGTCATTATTTTTATACACCGGAATAATAATTCCATTCTTCCAGTCTGATGGAAAAACTCCGCTTGAAATAGATTTATTAAAGAGTATGTATAACGGTTCAACAAATGTTGAGCAGCATGACCTCAACAGAAAAGGAGAAATCCCATCTGATCCAGCACCCTTATTAATATTTAGTTTTTTTAATTCATTAAAAATAGTCTGCTTGTCTATTGATAAAATGTCAATATGTAAATTTTTAAAAGTATTATAAATGAGAGGTTGAGAGTCGACCGCAGCTCTAGCATCATAAACAGAACAAAAATACTTAGCAAATAAATTAGCAATATCCTTATCGTTACTAGCGACATCACCCAAGAGGTTCATTTCATTAGGAATTCTGTTATGTTTTTTAAAAGAATTTATATTGTTCCAAAAAGACTTAGGATTATTTATTAAAGAATTTTCAGTTTTTTTAATATAATTATCATAACACGTTTTAGATAATCTCTTACAATCAGCTCTAAGTTGAGAAAAATAATGATAAAAAATTTTGTTTTTTGATTGTTTGTATAGAAAATGATAGTGTTTTTTTAAAAAGGTTAAGCGTTTTAAATCGTTATTGAACCATCTTGGGTATGTGCTTTTTACAATGCGAACTATTGGAACGAACAGGTCAAACGCAGCATACACATAGTCGTAGAATGTTTTGACAGCATCATCAACATTGGGGCTGTCTAGTACTTCACACCAAATGACTGAATTGAGAAAGCTACAAAACGCAGGTAAATTTGCTCTCGAGAAGTCATATTTAAAATTTGGTTCACTCAAATTGTGCAGATTATCAAGTACCGAGACGTCAATGTTAAATAAGAGGGGGGGATGATAATTATCTACAGGTAACACTGGGTCACACGATTCACAAATATTATAGTTTAGAGAATTATAAAATATTAAATCTAACATAGATCCCATTGAATTTGAAAATTTGTTAATCTGTTCCAATCCCAACAAATCAATCACATCCAGAAACACAGAAAAGATTTGTTTGTGTGATCGTGTTGATCCATGACGAAGGAGATGAGCAAAACCATCATTTGTCATGACATTCCATTCTATAAACGGTACATTGAAGTCACCAAGGACACTTATTACAGCAGTAGGATATGGGCCACAAACCTCCTCTAAAACTGAGCAGACCGTGGAATAATATTCAAAGTTACTATTAGGTGGAACATAAAAACAGCCAATTATATACTGTGTGTGATTTATACAAAATTTGACAAAAACATTTTCTATTTCCTTGCAAGAGGCTGAAAGCAATCTCGCTCTGTATTTCACAGCAACCGCAATCAGCACTCCACCACCACGTAGATTGGCACTAGTAAATGAACACCTGTCGCAACGAAAAATGTCATATCCTTCAAATCCCAATTCCGAAGACATAATTTCACTATTCAACCATGTTTCCGAAAAAACAAACAAATCATTATTAGAGAAAGGTATATTTTGACGTAGCAGATGTAATTTTGTACGTAAGCCTCGAATATTCTGATAATATATAGACAGGCGACAAGTAGACAAGTGGGGGCCGTCGATACAAGTATAATTTACTTGGCTAGAAGTTTCATATCGCCGACCGTCAGATGCCTCCCACTGCACTAATTTAAGTTCATTGGAGAGTTTATGGTCACTCGCGGAATGTTCCGAACGATCTGAGGATTTCCTCGCCGATACACAATGCGAAGGTCTCTCTCTCCTTTCGAGGCACGCATTTCTATTTCCTTTCTGAGGTGAGACAGTTCTTCCATTTGCATCATTGTCCTGTCCGGATGGAGATTGATTCCCTTTAATGACGCGTTCTGTTGAGCATTTTTCTTTCCCTGAAGGAACTTTCTGTGAAGTGATCCAGGCTGTTCCGGGTTTTGAAAAACAATTTTCAACGGTCGTGGTCTTGGACAATCCTGGACAAATTTACCAAGTCTTAGAAATGTAAAATCACTATATGAGGCGACATCAACAAATATAGAAAAAAATTTAGTGATTTTTTGTTTATCATCTTCGATTACAGTCGTAGATGATGACTCAGGAATGCCATGCAGGATCAAATTATTTTTACGTTTAAATCTATCTTCCAATTCCTCAACTTGTTTGTTAATAGAATCAAATTTAAGAACAGCCTGATCAGTATTAATAGACATAGCAGATATCATACCTTCCATCTCATTTACTCGTTTAGAAAGATCGTCAACTCTGGCATCAGTGTTGCCAACCTTTGATTTAACATCACGAAGATCAGACGACATTTCCTTTAAATTTGAGGTTATGTCAGAGAATTGGTTTTTTAATTCAACTATTGAATCCTTCATGGGTCCCAGATGCTGATTAAGATGCTGATTTAGGTGTTGACTAAGATTATTTATTGCATTACTAACAATGCGCTCAACATCAGTGACAGTTGCTGCAGTTCCAGATGCACCAGCTGAAGGTGAGTCCGTTGCATTTGGTAAACGTACACGTGTTCCACAGCATCTTGAAAGTGCACCACTTTCCAAAGTAGCAGTGGCCGATGCACATGAAGAGTGGTAAGGGGACTTACATCCCTTACAGTAAACAACAGCATCAACCACCTTTTTATTGCAACGCACACACATCTTGGTAGTTAGGTTAGATTGAGTCTTGTTCAAATCAGACATTATGTTTAAGATAAAAACACATATTATACACTCAGAACAACACAACTTATATTCAGTTCAAATATAACACAAACAATGAGACAAATCACCATAAAAAAACCATCAATAAAACAATAAGTCCAGTGATAAAAATTAAAACAGTGCAGAGTCCATCGAACTGCGTCTAAGTTTAGTTACGTTTTATAATAATAATAATAATAATAATAATAATAATAATAATAACATAATAATAATAATAATAATAATAATAATAATAATAATAATAATAATAATAATAATAACATAATAATAATAATAATAATAATAATAATAATAATAATAATAATAATAATAATAATAATAATAAACCGTTTAATAAAACAATTTTGACACAAATAAATAAATTTTACGTCTATGAATTAATTTATTTAAATATTAATAAACCGTTTATAAAGCCGATAGTGAACCTAATAATTATTTTATAATAATAATAATTATTATTATTATAAGAAACATAATAATAATAAAGTATAATTTAATAAAACTTAATTATTCTGAATAAAATTTCTATTTAAATTTTAACACAAAAATTCAATGACAAATATACTTTTAATTAAACCAAAAAAAAATTTATTTGGTTTAAATGAAAACTTTTCTCTGCGTTTCTAAAATAATGTAAAAATGTAACAAATTTTAAAATTAAAACCATTTGAAGGAACAATAAATATTTATAATTAATTTTTCACCAAGAAAAAAAATGACAATTTAATTTTCCCGCATAATTCAATTAATTTTCTTACATCAACAAGTAATTACGGATTAAATAAGAAAATAATTAAATTAGATAGAAATACTTAAATTAAATTGCGTCATGTTCAAATATCTATTTGCGAAAATTAATTAAAATTACAATGTGACAAAGATAAATTTAATTTTTCAAATAACAATAATATAAATTTAATTTAATTTAATAAATAAATTTAATTTTCCAGTAAAATAGTAAATAAATTTTGATCTAATTTCCCAGTAAAATAATAAATAAATTTTAATTTATTTTTCCAGTTAAAATCAGTAATTAAAAATCAATGTCAATTAAAGCTGAATGGCGTCATTGTCAATTAAAATAAGAATGGATTTTGCATTAAACGGAAAGTTCAAAGAAGTGTTTCAAATAGAAATCCCTGCGCGAATAAAACCTTGAATCACTTTAAGACCACAGGGCAGAATTGTGAGCGTCACTCGATTCAACAACTTTTCTACTTTGACCCCTCCGGCATCAGGGGAGAGTCGATAAAAGCGAAAAACAGTAATTTCCCTTTATCGCAAATAAGGATCAAGGACAAAAAAAGAGAATGATTTTATACAGATTCGTCTATTTGTTCTGATCTCATCACAATTCTTTCTTTTATTTTCTTTTTCTTGTTTTAGTTGGGAAATTATTTTTAACCCACTTGCATTCTGAGAATAAATTTTCTACTTAAATTCGCATGGTAATAATAAATTCGTTCAAGTAATAAATAATTAAATACTAAAGTAATAATTAAAATTATACTAAAATGTGTTTTTAGAAAATTCATTTTTATAAATTAAATTATTATTTGTATTTTTCTATTGAACAAAATTTGTTTAAATTTGGAAAATTTAATTTAAAGATACTGAAAAAAAGAAGTTTTTGAAAAATAATTTTTACTTAAAATTCATTTTCCGAAAATGATTTTAAAAAATTATAACAAGTGGAAATTTTTGCCAAATTTCATTAAGTAAATTTTTAATTCTCAGAAATTTTATTTTTTCACTTTTAAAAATTATTTTTAAATATAATTTTAATGTTGACGAGTCGTAATAATAAATTTGTATAAACAAAGGAATTTTGGAAAAATATTTGTATTTAAATAATTTAATTGTTTCTGTTGAATTTGGAAATAAGAGTTAAGTTAAGTTTTAATAAATTTCAATTAAAAGAAACTAAAAAGAATTAAATATTAGTAACATTATAACTGGAATTTTAAAAAATAATTAGATTTTAAAAAGGTTCCCAAATTGCAATTTAAAATAAAATAATAAAAAAATAAAAAAAATTTTTTGAAGATAAAAAATAAAATAAGTAAACAAAATAAAATTTTTTTATTGAAAATTTTAGTCGCTGTAAAAGTAAAATAATATCAAAATGTTTATTTTAAGAAATTCTTATAATATTATTTACCTATAAAAATTATTTCAGATTTGAATAAATTTTTTTTTAATTCTAGAACGTAATTGAATTTTTTAGAAGAATATTGTAGAAATAATATTTTTAGAGATAATTCAAATTTTGAAGGGATTTTCCATTAAAATTATTTAAAATTATAATTCTCTTGAGAAAGTTAACAGCAATAAGTAAGATTTCAATTTTTAAGAAAAATTATTTAAATTTAAAACATTTTATTTAAAAACTCTGAAGAAATTAGGTTTCTCTAAAAATTAAAACAATAAAGTTTTTAATATTAAAACTTTCAGTTCAATTTCCGAAAATAATTTTTAAAACTTAAAACAAGTGAAAATTTTGTCAAATTTTTTAAAAAATAAATAAATTTTAAATATTTAAAGATATTTTGCTTTTTTCACATTTAAACATTATTTTTTAATAAAATTATCATTTTGACGAATCGTGACTAAAAAATTCGAAAAGTAATTGAATTTTACATAGATATTTTTGTATTTAAATAATTTTTATTCTCGTACTTGAATTCTGCTAAAAATTAATTTAAAAAAATATTTCAATTTAAAATTTTAGAAAATAATTTAATGTTAAAAGCATCATAACAGAAATATTAAAATATAGAATTAAATTTGAAAAGGTTGATAAATTGAAATCTTTGAAAAATTTAATCGCTATAAAAGTACTTTAAATTTTAAATATATTTAAATAAATAAATATTCCAAGGTTTATTAAAAAAAATAATATTATTTTTCAATAAAAATTATTACAGCTTTGAATAATTGTATTCGAAAATTTTATAAAATTACTAGAAATAAACAAATAAAAAAATAAAAATAAAAATTGAACAGTTTTGAATAATTCTATTCGAAAATATTTAAAAATCACTATAAATAAACAAATAAAAAAAATAAAAATAAAAATTGAATTTTGAAAGAAATTTTAGTTGTAATTTTTAGAACTAATTAAATTTCAGAGGATTTTACAATTATTATTTGCAACTATAATTTCTTTGTGAAAAATATAAATAATAGAAGGTAGGATTAAAGTATTAATTTCACAAAAATATTAAATTTTTAAATAATGAGAAATTATGAAAAAATTAGGTTTTCTAAAACTAAAAGTTGTAATTAAGACCTATTTTATTTTCAATTTTTGTAAAACTTTTTTCGCACAAATTTTTTTAAACTAACAAATAAACATTAGTAAAAAATCAACGCCTGTAATTATGCTACTTGAAGTCATGATTAAAATTAATTATTCAAATAATTTAAAATGTAATATTAATAATAATTATAATAATAATAATTTAAAATAACTAAAACTAGTTCTATAAGTTTAATTCCATACTTAGGAAAAATATCTTTTAATTTTGAAAAGAAAAATGTTTTCGCAAATTTCAAAAAAATACTATCTCGCAAAAAACTGAAAGTTGTAATTAGGACCTATTTTCGTTTCAATTTTTGTAAAAAATTTTTAGTACAAAGTTTTTTAAACTTACAAATAAACGTTAGTTAAAAATCAACACTTGTAATTAATAATTATGCTCTATGAAGTAAACATTTATTTAAATAAATTAAAAAAATATAATATAATTAATATAATAATATATATAATATATTATATTATATTATTATTATATATATATATATATATATATATATATAATATTATTTTAGTCATTTATTTAAACATTTATTTATTTAAATCCTATTTATTTATTTCTTTATTATTTTATGCTCTATGAAGTAATGATTAAAATTAATTAATTATTATTAAAATAATTTAAAATGTAATAATAATAATAATAATAATAATTTAAAATAATTAAAAATAATTAAAATACGTTCTACAAGTTTAATTCCATACTCAGAAAAAATGTCTTTTAATTTTTGAAAAGAAAAATGTTTTCGCAAATTTAAAAAAAAAAATACTAGGTATGTCGTAAAAAAATATTTATTTGAACTAAATATAATCCTATTTATAGTAAATAAAATATTTTCGTACAAAATTTTTGCACTTAAAAAATTGTTTTCTTTATTTAGAATTTCAAAAATTTTTGCGATTGCAAAAAGTAATTTTTTCTTGACGTGCATGTGCTTGATACGTGTGTTCCTATTTCAAGCTGAGGATAGAATCACCGATCCTCGGGGGTGTGATTTCTAACGTGCACTACGTGATGTGTATCTCTTAAATCCTCTTTAGTACATATGCAAAAATAACAAGAGCAGAGAAAGAAACGACTTTATCTTTCTCTCTTTCTCTCTCTCTCTCTCTCTCTTAGCTAACGAAAAAGCTCTCCCAATCTCCTAGGAGACATTTATCCCGAGGTAGGTTTTATAACGAGTCAAAGTCGACCTAAATCCGTTTCTTAAAATCCTCTCTATTAAATTTACCTTTTTATTTTATTTATTTATAAAAATTATTTTTTCCCTCCCCTTGAAAATAAATAGAAAAAATTATATTGCAGTGAATTATCATTTTTTATTAATGTCATTATTATTATTAATATTAAAACATTGAATATACGAATTAATATTAATTTTCAAACAAAATTTCAAACGTATATTTTTTCATGTAAATATTTTCCAATGAAAACTTTTGGAGAAAAAATCTTTGACTATTTTAATGATATTTATGTTTTTATAAAGTTCCACAACGTTTCAATGAAAAAAAATTATTATTTAAAATTATAATCATATTTATGATTATAAATTTAAATAATAATTTTTTTTTGGTTTCTTATTATTATTTTATCAAAATTTATCCAAAGAATTGAATTATTTAGAAATTTGTTAATAAAACTTCTCTATGGAAATAGAATAAGAAAAATTCAATTATTTAGTACAATATTTATTTTTTTATTTAAACAATTGAATTCTAGTAGAATTTTTAAATAAAAATCGTTGTAAAAACAGATTTCAATTAAACTTTTAGATTGTAATTGAAAATAAAAAGCATTATGGCGCAAATTTTTGCAAATTGAATTTTGTAAAGATTTCAAATTAAAATCGACGAAAATTAACATTTTTTTATAATTTTACCAAAAAATAATCACTTTCTCCGCAATAATTATATTATTTTTAGAAACAATATAATTCATTGCAGAATTTCAATTATTTTGAAATTTGAATACAATTTTAATCGAATTCTTCCAAAAATATAATTATTAATAAAAATTTAATTAAAATTCGCCAAAAGAATTTTTTTAATTAAAAATTTGTTGATTATTATATTTGATGAAAGAATTTTTCATTCAAGTAAATGAAACCGATTATAATAAAAAAACAAATAAGTGGGAATTTTTTCAACCTTTTCTCTTTAAAGAATTCAGGAATAAAAAAATTGAAATAAGAAAGCAGAAACATTAAAAAATAAATAAATATGAGGAAAAAATATTTAAGAATTAAACAAATAGATTTGGAAATTCTAAAAGAAATGTTTTGAAAATTTTTTTAAATAATCCATATAAAGAAAAATTTTAGTTTAAAATTTATAGAAATGAAAATAATAATATCAATAATATTATTAATTTATATCAATGAAAATTAAGATTTTAAATAATTTTACCAAAAAAATACTCAATTTCTTCGCAATAATTCTATTATTTTTAGAAATAATAAAACTCCTGGCAGAATTTCAATTATTTTCAATACAATTTACACGAATTCTTCCAAAAATATAATAATTATTAAAAGTTAAATTTAAAATTCGGCAAAAGAATTTTTTTAATTAAAAATTTATTGATTATTATTTGATGAAAGAATACAAAGGTTAGAATTTATTCAATTAATTTAAATTTTTTATTCAAGTAAATGAAACCGATTATAATAAAAAATGAAAAAAATTAAATTTTTTTATTATCATTTTTATTATCATTTTTATTATATTATTTTTCTTTTCTCTTTAAAGAATATAGAAATATTAAAAAAAATACACGGAGAAAAATGGATTATAAGTGATATAATCCAGATTATACTTCTTATGATATTTTTACATTGTATATAGGACAGTTAACCAGAATTATAAAATTTAATATCTAAGTATTACCACTTTCAAATTATCGATCACATTAATTTGGATTATAAAACTTGCATCAATGTAATTTGTCTTTACGTTATTTTAAATAAATAACATTTTGACAAATCAGAACTAACCCATAAATTATAAAAATTAATTTAATATTTAATTGACTAATAGTAAAAATAATTAAAAAAATTTGAATTTGTTGCTGCTAATAATTTATTAATTAAATTAATTGATCAATCACTAAATTTATTTGTTTTAACATAAATTTATTTATTCGTTAATTTCAGGTAATTTCATTTTTATAAATCTACAAAACTATTGAAACCATTAAAAATTATTATTAAAATTATTATCAATCAAATAATAATTAATGAATTAGTCATAAATAAATTTACAAACAAATAAATTCTTACTAAACACAAAATTTATACTTCGTAAGTAAATAAAAATACTTTTAAGAAAAGTTTAAAAATAATATTTCCTTGTAATATTCCAGAACTAAAAATGGTTATAATCAATAATAATAAGCTAATGATAAATAAATGAATAATGCTATAATTGTTTTTAGATTTATAAAAATGAAATTAACAGAAATTTACAAACCTGGAAAATTAAAATAGCAGCACATGTAAAAAGTTCGATCACAAGAAATTTTGAAAACCTCATAATAATCTAGAATTATTATTTGATTCGATTTTGGATTATAAAATGTATATTTTATTGTGAATACTAGAAATAATTCAAAAACATTGAAATTTTGTAAATAGATATTATAAAGGGTATTAATCAGATTATATTCAGTATAATCTTATTTTCTATATTTTTAATTGTATAATCCATTTTTCTCCGTGTAAGGAAAAATTTTGAATTTGAAAAAGACTTAGGATGACAAATATATTATCGAAATAGAGAAAAAAAAATGTACCGCAAAAATTGTTGATAAATCAATTTTCCTCTAATATAGCCTTTAAGTAATTCCCTGTCAGACTGTCGATAAAATATTTAAATATATCTAAGGGGTAAAATATAAAGGTCAGTAAAGAAGCTTAAACTTCTTGGCTCGGATGACCTTCGATAATGCCCTTTAGGGCAATGATGTCATCGAAAATGGGAAGAGGAAAAAAATTTGACTTCTTATCTCAATTCCTCAAACGGACTTTGTGAATAGAATCTTTGACTTTCTAGCTCTTTTGATTTCATCTATACATATATACATATATATATATATAAAATGAGAACTCGACAATTCTGCATTTGATATCGTCTTTTATGTCGTCTGCTTGGCTGTCTACATTTCATCGACCCCTTATCGTACTCTCAATGGCTTAGTAAACGTTCCATCATGAGAACTTCCTTTACCGGATAAGTGTAAAAGCTCACGAGTAAACACGTGAATAATGAAATAGAAAATAAAATTTAATGAATAGATGTGATATTTTTTAAGTATCCTCTCTCTCTCTCTCTCATTTATTTTTAGACTCAAAATCGATTTTTTACTTTTTTTATTTTTACTATCAATTTTTTTTAGTATATCTAAAAAGTATTTCTCAGTATTAGTGACAATAAAAACAATAATCTCTCATTTCTTTTAAAGACACAAAATTTTCTTTGATTTTTTACATTTTTTATATTTACTATCAGTTTTTTTTAATATCTAATTTCGATCAGTATTAGAGACAATACCAACAATAATCTCTTATTTCTTTTATAGACTCAAAATGTTGTTCGATTTTTTACATTTTTTCTTTTTACCATCATTTTTTTTGTATCTAACAACTATTTATCAGTATTAGTGACAATAACAACAATAATCTCTCATTTCTTTTATAGACTCAAAATGTTCTTCGATTTTTTACATTTTCTTTTTTTTCTATCAATTTTTTTTTAGTATCGAAAAACTATTTATCAGTTTTAGTGACAATAACAACAATAATATTAATAATAATAAAAAAAAACAAATTTGATTGAGAAAAGACGAAAAGTTCGTAAATTGTACAACATAATTTTTAATTTTAATTTTTTTTTAGAGAAATTAGAACTACTAGCAGAAATTTAATTATTTTCTCAAATGTAATAAAATTCTTTGCGACAATTCAATTATGTTAAAATTTTTTTTGTGAATTCTCGTCAAAATTTCAATTACTTTCATGGAAAAAATTAAATACATCTTCGAAATTCGACTATTTTGAAAAATTTTCATTAAAAATTGCTATTATTTTCAGAAAATAATAAAAATTTCACAGGGACTTAATTTTTTAGAAGTTCTTTATAAATTTCTTTCCAATTATTCAATTATTTTTGCATAAATAATAAAATTCTTTTTAGGGATTCAATTTTATTTTCGAAAATAATAAAAATTTTATATCTCAATTATTTTTAATACAATTTTAATCGAATTTCTCTAAAAATGCGATTATTTCTAAAAAAACTCCTATTAAAAATCGCCAAAAGAATTAAATTATTTAAAAATTTGTTGAAAAAATGTTATACGATTTTATAATTTTACAATTGAATAAATTCGAAAAATAATTTTTTCCTCAATTCAATGATTTAAAAATTTTTAATATCTACTAATTTTAATAAAATTTTCCAAAAAATTAAATTATTTAACGAAAAATTTATTAAATTCTAAAAATAAATAATAAATTCAACACAAACTTTTCATTATTTTCATAAAGTAATGATAATTCATTTATTTACAAATTAGATATAAATTTCTTTACAATCATTCAATTATATTTGAATAATAAAAATCATCGCAGAATTTTAAATATTTTTCAAAGAATTTTTATCGAATTTTTCGAGAAATGGAAATATTTTTAAAACTTTTATTAAAACTTATCAAAAGAATTCAATTAATAAAAAATTTATTCACAAAATTCGTTATAAAAATTCAATTTTAAGAAAGATGCAATTTTTCAATAAATTTTTTTGTTTGTATTTAAGTAATTGAATTCCAGTAAAATTTTCTAATAAAAATTGATCCAAAAATGAATTTCAGTTAAAATTTTGAGTTTTCAATTGAAAATCAAAAGTAATAGACCGTGAATTTTTAAAAATAATTGAATTTTAAAAAGGTTTTAAATTAAATCTTTGATAATCTGAATATTTCATATTGTTAACTAACAATTCTTTAGAATTAATTTAAATAAGAAAGTTTAATTACGGATTTTTTTAGAAAATTTTTCAGTTTTAATTTTCTAACATATTTTAATTGAAAAATTTATAAACACTTGAATTTTGTAAAATTGTATTGTAAACGAATTAAAAAAGTTTTCAAAGAACTTTTTTAAAAATTATTAAATATAATGCGATTTATAAAAACATTTTATTTAAAAACACGAAAAAAATTTTAATTTTGTTGCAAATTAATACTGAAATTCAATTATTGTGAAAAATATAATAATATTCTTTGGAAAAATTAAATATTGTTGAAAAATAATAAAACCCTTCTTAGGGATTCAATTACTTTCGAAAATAATAAAACTGATCGCGAAATTTCAATTATTTTTAATACAATTTTAATCGATTTTTTCGAAAAATATAATTATTTTAAAAAATTTTGATAAAATTCGCCGAAACAATTCAATTATTTAAAAATTTGTTATTAAAAAATCTATAAAGGAATTAATATTTTAAAAATATTCAATTATTCAGTATAATATTTATTTTCTAGTTGTTTTCTATTTATATTATAGTTGAATCTTTTGATAAAAATTGATTTAAAAATAAATTTCAATCATACTTTTAGATAATTGAATATTAAAAAGCATTATTGGCGTGAATGTTTAGAACTAATTGAATTTTGAAAGGATTTCAAATTAAAATCAACGAAAATTAACATTTTTTATAATTTTACCAAAAACTAATCAATTTCTTCGCTATAATTCAATTATTTTTATTAATATAATATTACATTCATTGTAGAATTTCAATTATTTTTAATACAATTTTAATCGAATTTTCGAAAAATGTAATTATTACTAAAAATTGTTCTAAAATTCGTCAAAAGAATGTTTTTATTTTATAATTTGTTGACCATTTATATGATTATTTTATAGTTAATTTAATTTATTTTAATTTTTTTATTAAAGTAAATCAAACTGATTCTAATAAAAAACAAAAATGGACATTTTTTCTTCTTTTCTCTTTAAAGAACTCACGAATAAAGAAATTGAAATAAAAAAGCAGAAAAATTAAAAAAAAAGAAAAATTAAATAAATAAGAGAAAGAAAATATTTAAAAATAAAACAAATAGAAACAAACAGAATTTAAAAAAAATAAATAAAAAAACAAATAATAATTAAACAAATAGATTAAAAAATTGTTACAGAATTCTTTTGAAACTTATTCAAAATCATTGATTTAAAGGAAAAATTTCAGTTAAAAATTTAGAGATATAAAAATAATAATAACAACAATAGTATTATTAATTTGTATTATATTATTAATATTTTCATTATTACTATTACCGTTATTATTATTATAATCATAATTATTATTATTATTATTATTATTATTATTATTTCTTTTTTTATTTACTTATGCCGTTATATAATCCAAAACAATAAAATTAAGAAACAAATGGATTAAAAATGTAAAAAAGCGAACATTTCTTTTTTTTTGGTCTTAAGGGGAAAAAAAGAGTTTTGTGAGTTAAATTTCGTAAAAAGGGAAATTTAATTTAAGGAAACGTGATACTTTATAAAGCGAGAGTAATCCATTAGGATGGTATGAACATTTATTCTTGCTACATTGTATAAAAAAGTAGTACCATAAAACTTCAAGAGCCACTGACGATATAAGTAGGGACGCCGCGCCCTCGTCCCTTCTCTCTCTCTTGATATACCGTTTTTTTTTATTATATTCTTTAAGTCCCAGAAGAATTTTCTTTTAACATTTGCGAATCTTTCTCTATAAAGGGATTGTTTCAGACCCCTTTTTTTTAACATCCTACGTGAGCTTTTTTATATTCAAGTATAACTTCTTTTTTGCGCATGTAGATCACTTCCCTCTCTGGGACACGGTAAAAATTACACACGTCTTAGATGAAATTTTTCTTTACTAAATATAAATATACACAATGCGGTTGAGAATTATTATTAGTCTCAAGAAATTCGAGAAAAAAACTTTATTTTATTTTTTATTTTGTTAGCTTCTGTTATTTTTACATTTTATTTATTTATTCTTGCCAAAAATTGTATTAAAAAATTTTTGTCAAATTCAATCCTTTCGTTAAATTTTATATTTTTTTGAAATATTGAAAAAAATTTAAATCCCTTCGTAACCATTACTCGTAATTAAATAATAAGTTAATAATTTCCTAAAAAAAATTATTCGACAGTTTTCTTTAGCAAATATAAAATTTGTTTAATGGTAAATAAAAAAAATTTATTGAATTGTAAGTAAATAAAATTTATTCAATACTTAACAAATATAATTTATTTAAAAGTAAATTAATATAATTTTTTTTAGTTAGTAAATAAATAAAATTTGTTTAATTAGTAAATAAATAAAATTTTGTTAGTTGGTAAATAAATAAAATTTATTCAATAGTAAATTAATAAATTTTATTTAATAGTAAATAAATAAATTTTATTTAATAGTAAATAAATAAAATTCATTTAATAGTAAATTAATATAATTTTTTTTGTTGGTAAATAAATAAAATTTATTCAATAGTAACTAAATAAAATTTTTTTAATAGTAAATTAATATAATTTTTTTTGTTGGTAAATAAATAAAATTTATTCAATAGTAACTAAATAAAATTTTTTTAATAGTAAATTAATATAATTTTTTTTTTGTTGGTAAATAAATAAAATTTATTCAATAGTAAATTAATAAATTTTATTTAATAGTAAATAAATAAAATTCATTTAATAGTAAATAAATAAATTTTATTTAATAGTAAATAAATAAATTTTATTTAAAAGTAAATTAATATAATTTATTCAATATTCAGCTACTTAACAATATATTTACAAATAATTATCAATTTCTTTAATTAACATTAATAATTAAATTTAAAATTTTCCTTGAATCACGTAAATTTACTATTTTCCCACTGTTTCTGCAGTACATTATGTTTATGTTTGTGTATAAATTTTTTTTGTCGGTCGCGTAAACCAAATTTAATTTAATGTGTATATTTTGCGGTATAGAAAGCGCATCAAAAGAGAAATGGTTATATATCGTAACCATGAAATATATGAATGCGTATACAATGTCTGAATATGTGTTGAGTGAAAATGCACATAATGGTCTCACACAGTGTGGTCAAGAGGGACCAAAAAAAAAAAAAAAAAAAGAGTAGGGAAAGAAAAATTCCCCAACAAAAGCGCATACATATATAGACATGGACAAAGTGGACAATTTTCATATACAAAATGTCAAGAAAAATCGATATCAAGTTTCATATTCAAGCACGTTTATATTTCTACCGTCGTTCGTTCGTACCTGTCTCAAAGGAAACTTTAACCCCTCTTTCTCTCTCTCTCAAAAAAAAAAAAAAAAAGAAAAAAAAAGACATAAATAAAGCAGCAGGTATTCATACAGCGTATATACTCAAACTACTAGGTCAGGTTTATGGTAGGACTCCACTGTATAGCGCTGGGAAACATATGAGGATTACGTACTGTTCTCTACAAATACATGTAGACACAATACTAGTGCAATAACTCGTAAAGAGAAAATATTTTCCTTCCCCTCATTCATCAGGATAATTAAAGTGTGTTCTTTTAATTTTATCTCCCTTTTTATTACACTCTAAAAACCTTTAAGAAAACAAATCTTAATTTATGTGCGAGGCAAAAATTGATTTACTTCTCTAAGCAAATTTTATTAATTTTTTTTTCATTACTTAAGTTTTCACTTTTTATAATAATAAAAATGATAATAAAAATAATAATAACAATAATAATAATAATAATAATAATAATAATAATAATAATAATAATAATAATAAATAATAATAAAAATGATAATAATAACAACAATAATAATAAATAACAATAAAAATGATAATAATAACAACAATAATAGTAAATAATAATAATAACAATACTAAATAGTAATAAATAGTCATAAATAATAATAATAATAATAATAATAATAATAATACTAAAAATATTAATAATATAATAACAGGCTTCGCACTCCATTATGAGTTTAAAAAAAGTAGGAAAAAGTAGCCTTGATGACAAAAAAAGTAGGAAATAGTAGCCGCGATGACAAAAAAAGAATTAAAGAATTTCATTAAAAACTTTTTTATAAAAAGAACACTAAAGACAAAAATAGTAATAAAAGAATAGGAAAAAAACAAATAGTTAAGAAAAAAGACAAAAATAGTAAAAAAAAACGAATAGTAAAGCCAAAAATAAAAAAGAGAAAATAGTAAAAAAAAATTAGACAAGTGCGAGTTGTACTCGCACTGCAGTGGCGGGTTTTTATAAAATTATTTTTTTTAGGCAAAGCATGTAGATAATTAAAAAAGTAAAGTGATTCTCAAAAACCCAAAAATATTGAAGCAAAATTAGAGAAACAAGTAGAAAAAAGATGAATTTTAAGAATTTCGGTTTTTCAAATTTTTTATAAAATTAGTTTTTTAGCAAAACATGAAGATAATTAAAAAACTGAAGTAGTTTTTAAAAACCCAAAAATAATGAAGCAAAATTAGAGAAACAAGTAGAAAAAAGATGAATTTTAAGAATTTCGGTTTTTAAAATTTTATATAAAATTAGCTTTTTTTGGCAAAGCATGTAGATAATTAAAAAAGTAAAGTGGTTCTCAAAAACCCAAAAATAAAGAAGCAAAACTAGAAAAACATGTGGAAACAGATGAATTTTAAGAATTTCGGTTTTTTAATTTTTTTATAAAATTAGTTTTTTTAGCAAAGCATGTAGATAATTAAAAGAGTAAAGTGGTTCTCAAAAACCCAAAAATAATGAAGCAAAATTAGAGAAACAAGTAGAAAAAAGATGAATTTTAAGAATTTCGGTTTTTAAAATTTTATATAAAATTAGTTTTTTTAGGAATGCATGTAGATAATTAAAAAAGTAAAGTGGTTCTCAAAAACCCAAAAATAAAGAAGCAAAACTAGAAAAACATGTGGAAACAGATGAATTTTAAGAATTTCGGTTTTTAAAATTTTATATAAAATTAGTTTTTTTAGGAATGCATGTAGATAATTAAAAAAGTAAAGTGGTTCTCAAAAACCCAAAAATAAAGAAGCAAAACTAGAAAAACAAGTAGAAACAGATGAATTTTAAGAATTTCGGCTTTTTCAAATTTTTTATAAAATTAGTTTTTTAGCAAAACATGAAGATAATTAAAAAACTGAAGTAGTTTTTAAAAACCCAAAAATAATGAAGCAAAATTAGAGAAACAAGTAGAAAAAAGATGAATTTTAAGAATTTCGGTTTTTAAAATTTTATATAAAATTAGCTTTTTTTGGCAAAGCATGTAGATAATTAAAAAAGAAAAGTGGTTCTCAAAAACCCAAAAATAAAGAAGCAAAACTAGAGAAACAAGTAGAAAAAAGATGAATTTTAAGAATTTCGGTTTTTAAAATTTTTTATAAAATTAGTTTTTTTAGCAAAGCATGTAGATAATTAAAAGAGTAAAGTGGTTCTCAAAAACCCAAAAATAATGAAGCAAAATTAGAGAAACAAGTAGAAAAAAGATGAATTTTAAGAATTTCGGTTTTTAAAATTTTATATAAAATTAGTTTTTTTAGGAATGCATGTAGATAATTAAAAAAGTAAAGTGGTTCTCAAAAACTCAAAAATAAAGAAGCAAAACTAGAAAAACAAGTAGAAACAGATGAATTTTAAGAATTTCGGCTTTTTCAAATTTTTTATAAAATTAGTTTTTTAGCAAAACATGAAGATAATTAAAAAACTGAAGTAGTTTTTAAAAACCCAAAAATAATGAAGCAAAATTAGAGAAACAAGTAGAAAAAAGATGAATTTTAAGAATTTCGGTTTTTAAAATTTTATATAAAATTAGCTTTTTTTGGCAAAGCATGTAGATAATTAAAAAAGAAAAGTGGTTCTCAAAAACCCAAAAATAAAGAAGCAAAACTAGAAAAACATGTGGAAACAGATGAATTTTAAGAATTTCGGTTTTTAAAATTTTTTATAAAATTAGTTTTTTTAGCAAAGCATGTAGATATTTAAAAAAGTAAAGTGGTTCGTAAATTTTGTCTAAGGAATTCAATTATTTAAATTATTTTCATAAATACCAAAATTTTTCCGATTTACTAAATTCTTTTAAATATTATTTTTGAAAAATATTCCTCATAAGAATTCAATTCTTTTCCATAAATTTCCATAAAATTAAAAAAATAATTCAATTATTTTCAAAAGTAACATAATTCTTCGCAGAAATTCAATGATGTTTAACATTTTTTTGAAATTCTCCGAAATTTCAATTATCTTTATAAATAATTTAATTGTTCTCTACAATTCAATTATTTATTAAAAATGTTAATAAAATTCTACGCAAACATTTAATTATTTTCATAAATATGTAATAACATTCTTTTGAAGGATTCAATTACTTTTATAAATAGTAAAATTCTTTGTACAAATTCAATTAGTATCAATAAATTTTAATTAAATTGAATTAATCAAATTTTTCAATTATAATTATGAACAGTCAAGATTGTTTTTTGAAAAATTGAAAAAATGTTTAAAAAAATTTGTTTAATTCAATAGAGTAAATGTTGGTAAAATTATTTCCTATTATCTTATTGGCGGTCGTTTTTCATTAACGATTTTAGTTTTAACACTATTTGTTGAGAAAAGTAGCTTTTAGTAGCATTAGTCTCAAAAAAGTAGCCAAAAAGTAGCCTCGTATCAAAAAAGTAGCAAATAGTAGCATTTAGTAGAAGAGTGCGAAGCCTGTAATAATAATAAAAATAATCTCTTGTAAAATAATCTATATAAATGAAGTTTGTGATCCGGTAATCTGTCCGCAGTTTGAAGTAAGTTGTTGTTTGCTTCTTTGTTTCTTAACTTTTTTTTATCATTTTTCTTTTCAAATATTTTCAATTTTTAAATTAATGTATTGAAAATCATCAAATTATTACAAAGAATTTTATCAAAAAATTTGATAATAATAGAATTCCTTCTAAAAATGTTTAAAAAAAATTCTGGTTATGAAATTTATTAAAATTTTTAAAAATCCTAATTAAATTCTTTTGAAAAATTTTTCTGAATTTTTTTTAAACTAATAAAGTTTCTTTAAAAATTTTAATTGAAAATTTTGAAAGCAATTTGATTTTATGAAGAACAATTTTATTAAAATTGTATTAAAATTATAATATTATACATAATATCATAAATAATTGAATTCTTGCGAAAAATTTTTTTACTATTTATAAAAATAATTCAATTCTTGCGAAGAATTTATTAAAATTTTAGAAAATAAATGAATTTTATGTTAATATTTGAAGATTAAAATTCTTTCGATAAAATTCTGTTAAAATGGTTTTGAAAATAATTAAATTTCTGCAAAGAATTTTACTATTTATAAACATAAATGAATTGTTGCAAAGAATTTTACTATTTATAAAAATAATTGAAATGTTTCGAAGAATTTATTAAAATTTTGAGAAATAATTAAATTGGTATGAAGAGTTTTATAGAAATAATTGAAAATAATGAAAATTTTTTTTCTTTTTTATAAATATTTTGACAAATAATTTAATTATTTTTAAAGAATTTACAATTCTTGTTGAAATAGAATTTTATGGAAATTTTTGAAAAGTAATTAAATTCCTTCGTGTAATTCTATTTAAATTGGATTAAAAATAATTTAATTCCTATGATCCCAAAGTTTTGAACGTTCAAATGAACGAAATATTTTTTATTGAAGATATTTTAAGAAATTACTAATTAGAAAAATTATTTAAAAACTAAAATTTTACATTTACAAACTCAGTAATTAATTTTTTTGTCAGTGACACAAAATAATTGCAATGAAAATTCAATTTTAAAATTTTAGAAAATAAAGAAAATTTATAAAAATATTTACAAAATATTTGAATTCATCCGAGGAATTTAATTAAAATTATTTTAAAAATAATTGAATTCCTGCAAAGAATTTTACAATTTATAAAATTAATTGAATTCTTGGTAAGAATTTTACTACATTTATAAGAATAATTGAATTCTTTCGAAGGATTCATTAAAATTTTTGAAAAAAATTGAATTTTTTCGAAGTATATTAAAAATATTTTAAAAAATTGATCTCTTCTGAGGACTTAAATTAAAATTGTTTTAAAAATAATTTAATTTTTGTAAAAATTTTACTACTTAAAAAATAACTGAATTGTTTAGACGATTTTATTTTGAGAAACATTCTATTATTCAATATATACAATTATTCATTTTTTTATTTAAATAATTAAATTCTCGTAAAATTTTTTTAATATTTAAATGTTTTAATTTTTAAATCAAAAATTAATTTAAAAATGAATTTTAGTTAAATTTTTAGTTTTCAATTGAAGATCAAAAGCAACACAGCGTAGATTTTTAGAAATAATTGAATTTTACAAAGATTTCTAAATTAAACCATTGAATATTTACCATTTTTTAATTTTAACTGAAAAAATCAATTTCTTAGTAACAATTCAATTACTTTTATAAATAATAAAACTCATCGCCGAATATCAACTATTTTTAATAAAATTTTAATCCAATTTTCCGGAAGAAAAATTCTTAAAAATAATCTTAAAAATGTTATTAAAATTCATCAAAATAATTAAATCATTTCAAAGTTTATTCATAAAATTCTTTACAAGAATCCAATTTTAATTCAGTTTTTCAATAAATTATTTATTTTTGCATTTAAACAATTGAATTCACAAAGAATTTTACTAATAAACACTGATTTTAAAAAATTACAGCAACAATATATTTTCAAAATAAAAAATAATGCTTTTATCACGCGATCGTCTTTAATTATTAACAATTAACCATTTTTTTCATAATTTTGATAAATAAAAAGGAAAAAAATTCGCATCATTTAGATCAGGCATGGAAAATTTCATAAAGAAAATCTAAAAAGCATAGAATAAACAAAATTGTAAAATAAATAATTGAAAAAAAGGAATTTTTTCTTCTTTTCTCTTTAAAGTTTAAAGAATTCGTGAATAAAAAATTAAAACTAAAATAGCAGAAATAATAGTAATAAAATATAGAATTATAAAAAAAATAAGTGAAAAAAAATATTTAAGAATTGAAAAAATGCTAAAATATTTATTTTCTCTAATTACAGGGAAGACTTTGGCTTTCCGGACAACGAATCTGTATTCCTGCAACTAGCAACATGGGGCCCAAAAGGAAATTCCCTGGTCTACGTTTATCAAAATAATATTTATTACCGTCCGGCCGCTGAAGTGCCGGATATTTATAAAATAACAAATTCCGGAGTTCTTCACACTGTATATAATGGCGTACCTGACTGGGTTTACGAAGGTGAGTTCACATTTTTATTTTTATTAAATAATTCCCATTTTTATATTTTTATCCCCTTTTTATTATTCACACGACTAACAGGATATTCCAAACTATTTAATTGCCATCAATTTCTACTTCTATTTTCAACTATTTAATTAAATTACCATTTTTTGTATTTTTATTTTTCTCAGCTACTTTTATTATCATTTTCATTATTAATTTTATTTTTGTTATTTTTATTATCAACTTTATTTTCAGTTCATTACTAAAAGGAATTTCTACTTTATTTAATAACTATCAATTTTACTTCCGTTTTTTTTTTTATTCCTTTTTGTATTTTTATTATTTTTATTCTTGTTATTGTCTTAATATTATTAATTTTATTTTTGATATTATTTTATTATTAATTTTATTTTTGATACTATTTTATTATTAATTTTATTTTTGATATTATTTTATTATTAATTTTCTTTTTGATATTATTTTATTATTAATCGTCTTTTTTAAAATTATTTTATTATTAATTTTCTTTTCATTATAGTACACAGGAAAAATTATTTTATTCAAATAGTCGCTTTCTTGATTATTAGAATGAATTGAAAATTTACTTGAATCAAATAATTTTTATTTTAATCAATTTAATGGTATTTGAAATTTTGAATCAATCATTTCAGTATTTGAAGCAAATATGCCACTTAATTGACTCGAATAAAAATTATTCCTTTTATTTAACTGACTCGAATAAAAATTATTCCAATTAATAAATTAACTCGAATAAAAATTGTTCCATTTGTTCAATTGACTCGAATAAAAATTATTTTAATTATTTAATTGATTCAAATAAGAATTATTCGGTGTATTTAATTGACTCGAATAAAAATTAATTGACTCACTTAATTGACTCGAATAAAAATTGTTTGACTCATTTGACTGAAACGAGAATTTTTCGGTTATTTTAATGGACTCGAATAAAAATTATTCCAATTATTTAATTGACTCGATTGAAATTGTTCCAATTATTTAATTGAATCGAATAAAAATTATTCCACTAATTTAATTGATTCGAATAAAAATTGTTTGACTCATTTTACTCAAATAAGAATTTTTCGATTTATTTAATTGACTCGAATAAAAATTATTTGACTCACTTAATTGACTCGAATAAAAATTATTTGACTCACTTAATTGACTCGAATAAAAATTCTTCTAATTATTTAATTCACTCGAAAAAAATTATTCCACTAATTTAATTGATTCGAATAAAAATTGTTTGACTCATTTGACTCGAATAAAAATTTTTTAATTCAAGAAAATATTAAATTGATTATTGACAAATAATTTCTTGAATCAAATAAATATTTTTTCCAGTCTATTATTATATAAATCAACAATTCAAATACGTGCAGAAAACGAATGTAAAAAATAAAAATACTCTCCGGCGGTTTTTTTTATTGTTTTTTCATTTACTTTTGCAAAAAAAAAAAAAAAAATGAATGTAGTTAGAGGACCCTACGTTGCAAAATTGGTCCCACGAGCGCAGGTGTTTCGTGGTTATGAATGGCGACATTTTATCGCATGGGACCAATAGAGAACGATCCATTGGAATGGACATCACGTATTAAGTTCGGGACATCGCGTGCCATAGGGCGTAAATTTTTACTTACTATTCCGTACTACAATATTTTTTTTAACTCCATGCTGCCTACGTTAATTTACTCTTCTATTAAGAGCACAGATATCGCTGGATCAGATTATATAGAAAATAAACACCTCACGAAAAAAAAAAAAAAAAAAAAAAAAAAACAAGTAAAGAGAAGAGTGGAGTAAAAAATACACTGTGTGTGTGTGTACTCTTCATGAATACTGAAATACAAGCAAAGAAAAAGTATTTTCTTTCCAAGATTTTGAGGTCAACTGATATCATAAATGTGTAATATTCAATCCTGAATTTCTGACGGACGAAATCCCGATGAAAAACTGTCGTGATTTTTAAGGGAATAAAGTAACTTATTCTATATTCATTCTTAAATAAACGTCTCACAAAATTGTAATTTATCAACGAAAATTCTAAACGTGGTTCTTGATATTTTTTTCGTGACGTATATTAAGGGATTGAAATATTATTTTCGAATATCGTCGAAAATTCGAAAAGAAGAGGAAACAATTTAATAGAAATTAGGATAGAAAAAAAGGAGAAAATAAAATTTAAAAAAAATAGAAGAAAAGGGAAAAATAAAATTGAAATGACAATAGAAAAAAAACAATAGAAAAATAGAAGATATAAAATAGAAAAATTGAAAAAAAGGAAAACATAAAATTGAAATTAAACATTAAAATAGAAAATAGAAAAAAATAAAATATAACAATAGAAAAAGAGGAAAAAATTAAACAGAAAAAATAGAAGAAAAGGGAAAAATAAAATAGAGAAAATAAAAAAAATAGAAAAAATAGAAGAAAAGGGAAAAATAAAATAGAAAAAACAAAAAAATAGAAAAAAGAAAGAAAAAAAATAGAAATTAAAATAGAAAAATAGAAAAAAGATATTAAATTTGCGATCTAAATCGTGTACAGAATAAACCAAAAAAATTATAGTCAAAATTCAATTATTCACAAAAATTTTACTCAATTCAATGATTTTCAATATCTACTAATTTAAACAAATTTTTTAAAAATGAATCAAGTATTAAAAAAAAGTTTTTGATAGAATTCTAAGCAGACAATAAATTATTTCTATAAATATTAAAAATTTTTGCAGGAATTCAAATATTTACAAATTTTTTATAAATTTTTTTTTTGCAATAATTCATTTATTGTCGTAAAAAAACAAATTTTTTCAAGGATTCAATGATTTTCAAAAATAATAAAATTCTTTTTAGGAATTCAAATATTATTAAAAATAATAAAACTTATCGCAGAATTTCAATTATTATTTTTTATACAATTTTATTTCAATACCTCGAAAAATGTAATTATTCTTAAAAAATTCATTGAAAATTTAAAATTCGTCAAAAAAATTCAATTATTTAAAAGTTTATTAACAAAATTCTTTATTAGAATTTTATTTTCAAAAATATTCAATTATTTAATAGTTTATTTTTTTATTTATTTAAATAAGCGAATTCTCGAAGAATTTCTTAATAAAAATTGATTTAAAATTGAATTTCACTTAAATTTTTAAATTAAAATTGAAAGATACAAACATTAGAGCGTGCATTTTAAGAAATAATTAAGTTTTAAAGACACTCAAAAAAATTCTTAGTAAATTTGACTACTTTTTAACTACTCTCCTTAGTTCAATAAGTCCCCAAAGATTTTTAAAAACTTGTTTTAACCATCAAAAAGTAGTTAAAATAATTGAGAATGTAGTTAGTGCAACAAGATTTTGTAGTTATTTTAAAAATTTAACTACTTTTCTTAGTTGCTTGAATTCTAAATTTTTAACTACAAAAGAAGTAGTAAAATTTACTATACAAACAGTATTAGATCAACTAAAAAATTAATTTAACTACTTTTCACTCTACTACCCAATAGTAGTTGAATTTCTCCAACAAATTTTTTTCAGTGGAGATTTCAAATTAAATCAATGAAAATTTCTATTTTTATAAGTTTAATTTTTTTCATTTCTTTCATTTTAATTGAATTTCGCCAATAATTTAATTATTCGTAAATTTTATTAAAATTCGTCTTAAGAAATCAATTTTAATTCAATTATTAAATATATTATTTACTTAATAAGTGAATTCTCGTAGAATTTTTTAATAAAAATTGTATTTAAAAATGAATTTTAGTTAAATTTTTAATTTTTAATTGAATATTAAAAGCGTTATGGCGTGAATATTTAGAAATAATTGAATTTTAAATAGATTTCAAATTAAAACCAATGAAAATTTTAATTTTTAAAATTTTAACTGAAAAAATAAATTTCTTCGTAATAATTCAATTATTTTTATAAATAATAAAAGTCATCGCCGAATTTCAATTTTTTTAAATACAATTTTAATCGAATTTTCAGAAAGAAAAATTCTTTACAATATTTTTAAAAATGTTACTGAACTTCGCCAAAATAATTTAACTATTTAAAAATTTATTTTTAAAAATTCTTAAATTTCTTAAAATTTCTTAAAATTCTTAACCTTCTTTACAAGAATTCATGTTTAATTCAATTATTCAATAAATTATTTACTTTTGTATTTAAGTTATTGAATTCGCCAAGAATTTTTTAATAAAAACCGATTTTAAAACGTTACAGTAACAATATTGTTAAAATAAAAAATAGTTATTTCATCACTGGATCATCTTTAATTATTAACAAATAAACAATTTTCTCATCATTTTTATAAATAAAATAAATAAAAAGGAGAAAAATTTTGCATCATTTAGATCAGGCAAAGAAATTTTCTATAGAAAAAAGCATAGAATAAAGAAAATGGATAAAGATGAAAATAAGAAAATGGAATTTTTTTCTTCTTTTCTCCTTAAAGTTAAATGAATTTATAAATAAAAAAAATTAAATAGGAAACAAGAAAAAAATCAAATAGAAATTAAAATAGAAAAATAGAAAAAAAGGAACAAATAAAATTGGAAAAAGGGAAAAATAAAAAAAAAGAATAAATTAAAATAGAAAAATAGAAACAGGAAAAAATAAAATGGAAAAAAAGAAAAATATTAAAAAAATAGAAAATAAAATGGAAAAATAGAAAAAAGGATGAAATAAAATAGAAAAAATAAGGAAAATAGAAAAAAGGAAGAAATAAAATAGAAAAAAGGAGACAAATAAAGTAACTATTTAAAAATTTATTCTAAAAATTCTTAAATTTTTTAAAATTTCTTAAAATATTCTTCAACTTATTATTTACAAGAATTCAATTTTAATTCAATTATTCAATAAATTATTTACTTTTATATTTAAGTTATTGAATTCTTCAAGAATTTTTTAATAAAAACTGATTTTAAAAAGTCACAGTAACAATATTGTTAAAATAAAAAATAATTATTTCATCACTAGATCAGGCAAAGAAATTTTTTATAGAATAAACAAAATGGATTAAGATAAAAATAAGAAAATGGAAATTTTTTCTTCTTTTCTCCTTAAAGTTAAATGAATTTATAAAATAAAAAAATTAAATAGGAAACAAGAAAGAAATCAAATAGAAATTAAAATAGAAAAATAGAAAAAAGGAACAAATAAAATAGATAAAAGGGAAAAATAAAAAAACAGAAATTAAAATAGAAAAATAAAAACAGTGAAAAATAAAATAGAAAAAAAGGAGAGAAATAAAAAAAATAGAAAAATAGAAAAAAGAATAAAATAAAATAGAAAAAAATAAGGAAAATAGAGAAAAGGAAGAAATAAAATAAAAAAAGGAGACAAATAAAGTGTACTAAAATAGAAATTAAAATTTGAAAATAGAAAATGGGAAAAAATAAGATAGGAAAGAAGGAGAAAAATAAAAAAAAATTTTAATAGAAAAAAGGAAAAAATCAATTAGAAATTTAAATAGAAAAAAAGAAAAAATGAAATAGAGAAATGGAGAAAAATAAAAAAATAAAATAGAAATAAAGAAAAAATAAAATAGAGAAATGGAGAAAAATAAAAAAATAAAATAGAAAAAAGAAAAAAATAAAATAGTAAAATAGGAGAAAAATAAAATGGAAATTAAAATAGAAAAAAATGGAAACAAAGGAGAAAAATTTGAAAGTAAACTAGAAATTAAAAGAGAAAAGTAGAAAAAATAGAAAAAAGAAGAAAGCAAAAATAAAATAGAAAAAGGGAAAAAAAGATAGGAAAGAAGGAGAAAAATAAAAAAAAATTTTTTAAATAGAAAAAAGGAAAAAATCAAGTAGAAATTTAAATAGAAAAAAGGAAGAAATCAAGTGGAAATTAAAATAGAAAAAAGGAAAAAATAAAATAGAGAAATGGAGAAAAATAAAAAAATAAAATAGAAAAAAGGAAAAAATAAAATAGAGAAATGGAGAAAAATAAAAAAATAAAATAGAAAAATAAGAGAAAAATAAAATGGAAATTAAAATAGAAAAAATAAAATGGAAACAAAGGAGAAAAATTTGAAAGTAAACTAGAAATTAAAAGAGAAAAGTAGAAAAAATAGAAAAAAGAAGAAAGCAAAAATAAAATAGAAAAAAGGAAAAAAAAAGAAAAAAGATATTAAATTCGCGATATAAATCGTGTGTGCAGAATATATCCATGGTCAGTGTCGATCTTGCAGAATAAACCCCAAGTTCAAGATACACTCAAACATCTTCTATTGAAAGTAAAGCTTCGTGAGTTTATTCGGCAGATCCAATATTTCTACTTCCGCCTTTGGCCAACTATTCGCAATCTTCTTTTGCTTCATCTTCTCTCGCTCTCTTATACTTGTGATTCAATGTAAGCGCGCACTCTGAGCTTTTCGCCAAGGACATATATATATATATACAATTTGAAAAGACGAAATGTTGTGTATTTATGGTCGTCTTTAAAATAAAACTAGCCTATACCACAGACTGCGATCAACTTTCAATTGACTGACTTTACACAATAAGTTCCGGATATATCTCTGTGCTCGCTATCGCCGGAACTACATACACACATACATATATATGTACAAAGTCATGTCAAAAGCTTTAAAACTAGAGACGGATATCAACGAGAGTTGAAAGTTACTACAAAAAAAAAAAAAAATAGTGATCGACTCTATCAAATTTTAAAGTCAATTTCTTTTGGAAAGAAAAATTTTCTGACAGAATATTCAATAAATAAACAAAAAAAGAATTTCGTGTTTAAATATTGACAGAGTAGAAATTATATTTTGTATTTATTTTTTTGAAGAAGGTAATCCTCCAAAATAACACGATATACACTATTTATTACTTTTATTTACTCTTTCCTACTATTTCGAATACCGAATCTTTTTTTATTTACTAAAATCTACTTTTATTCCAGGTTTGAGAATTTATACTCTACATAATTTAATTTTGTGAATGATTAAAATGAAAAAAATTATTTTAAAAATGTTGAATAAAATTATTCGAAAAAACGTAATAAAATTCTTTAAAACGATCTAATTATTTTCAGAAATTTTTCGTAATTCAAAAAATTATTATTATTATTATTATTATTATTATTATTATTGACTTTTTATTATTATTATTATTATTATTATTATTATTATTATTATTATTATTATTATTATTATTATTATTATTATTATTATTAGTAGTAGTATTATTATTATTATTATCTATTTATTATTATCTATTATTTTAATAAAAAAAAATTTCCAAAATAATTGAATAATTTAAAAAAATGTTTACAAAATTCTTTGCAAACATTAATTTATTTATATAAACATAAAAATTTTCACGGGAATTTTATTATTTCAAACAGATTATTCCTGCCATTTTTCGAAAACATTTAATTATTTAAAATAGACTTTTATAAAATACTTCGCAGGAATTCAGGTATTTTTATAAATTGCCAATAAAATTCTTTTTAAAAATTCGATTATTTTTTTATACTTCAATAGCGTTCAGTTATTTTTATAAATAAAAAAATTTTGACAGAAATTGAATTATTTTAATTCAAATAGAATTTTAGAAAATTCTTCGCAACAATTCAATTATTACTTTTATAAATAAATAAAATTCTTTAAAAAATATTAAAACTCATCGCAAAAATAAAAAATTTTGTTATACAATTGTTACATAAATTACACGAAAAATGCAAAAATTCTTAAAAATTTTATTAAAATACTTTGAAAGAATTCAATTATTTCTTTCAATTTCAATAAAATTCTTTATAAAAATTGAATTGATTTCAGTATAATTTTTATATTTTCATATTTTATATTCTTCTTTAAAAAGATTTTTTTTAAATTCTTCTTATGAATACAATTATTTTTAAAACTTCATTAAAATTCTTTGAAAAAAGTAGCAAAAAAAGTAAAAAGAAATTTTTTTTCAAACTAAAAAAGAAATAGTAAAAAATTAATTGTCGAAAAATTAATCTTTACGACTAAAAAAACTCTTTTTAGAAACATCAACAAAACTGACAAAAATTTACTTTCTCTATTTTATTTTTTCAGACTTTTTCCTAATTTACATCAAAAATATTTATTCTTTCTTACCCTACTAATAAATTAATTTCCTGTAACGAAATTTTTTTATTCATGAAAGAATTTAAATATTTATAAAAATAAATTAATTCTTACTCAGAATATTCAAATAATTTATTTTTTCGACTAATTTCATGCAAATTCTACTTTTAAAAATTGAATTTCTGAGAAAAAATTAATTTCAAAAAATAAATGAAAAATTAAATAATAAATTTATTAATTGAATTCTGTTTGGGTCGATGGAAATAGTCGATATTAAAAATCATGGAGATGCGAAAAGTTTTAAAAAAAATCGATGCTTCTAAAAAAAATTGTTATTTATGAAAATAATTTATTTTTCCAATTAATTAATTCAAAACCGGATTGAAAATAATTAAAATTATTCGATGAATTTTATTAATTATAAAAATAATTGAATTCTTTTTAGAATTTTACCAAAAAATTTTTTTTTTAATTGAATTTTCATGAGAAATTTTATTTGTATTGAAAGTAATTGAATTATTGTGAAAAATTGTATTAAAATTTTGTTAAATAATTAATTAAAGAAAATATTTATTCCATTCAAGCAAATATTTATTTTGTATATGACAAGTAATCGATTATTTAATCTAAATTAATTTATTTACAGTGTAACTTAAAGAATTAATAAATTAAATTATATTATAAAGTATTTTTAAAAAATTCGATTATTTACTAATTTTTATTTGCAATAATTCAATTATTTTCATGAGTGATACAAATTTTTACAAGGATTCAATGATTTTTAAGAATAATAAAATTTTTTTTTGGAATTCAATAATTATTATTTTTACAATTTAATTTTAATTCCTCGAAAAATGTTACTATTCTTAGAAACTTTATTAAAATTCGTCGAAAGAATTCAACTATTTAAAAAATTGGTAAATAATAATTCTTTATGGAAATTGGACTTCACGAAATATTCAATTATTATTTTTTATTTAAATTATTAAATGTTAAAAGAATTTTTCAATAAAAAAATATTTAAAAATAAATTTCAGTTACATTTTTTAATTAAAATTGAAAATTACAATAATAAATTCCTTTGCAATAATTCACTTATTTTTATAAATAATAAAACTCATCGCAGAAATTCAATTATTTTTAATACAACTTTATTTTGAATTCCTCGAAAAATGTAATTATTTAAAAAAAAAATTATTCAACTTTGTTGAAAAAATTTATTATTTAAAAATTTGTTTAAAAAATTCTTTATGAGAGTTTTACTTTCAGAAATATGACAAGTAATCGATTATTATTTAAACTAAATAAATTTATTTCCAGTCTAACTCAAAAAATATTCAACTTTGTTAAAACAATTCATTATTTAAAAATTTGTTTAAAAAATTCTTTATGACACTTTTACTTTCAGAAATATGACAAGTAATCGATTATTTAAACTAAATAAATTTATTTCCAGTCTAACTCAAAAAATAAAAAAATTAAATTATTATATAAAGTTGTACATAAAAAAAATTCTAAAGAGTGCAAAAAAGTTTTTAAAAAAATAAAAAGAGATAAATTTCAGAAATTATTGATTAAAAAAATTCTATTTTTCAAGAATTAAAAAAAACTTTTCCCAATTGAATTTACAATAACACGCTAAATTGTCAATTTGAAAGAAAAAAAACGAAAAAATTACCAAAAAAAACACAATATTTTCTTGCGCAATTAAAAGAAGAAGAAAAAAAAGCGAAAAAAGATAGAGAAATAATAATCAGAATTCTATATGAAAAGAAATACGTTACGACACTGATGTAGAATGTGACATTGATAGCGTCTAGAGGATTTGAAGAAATACGTTTCGCAAATCCTTTCCCGCTAATGGAGCCCTGTTGCTCTGGCTTTCGATTCCCTGATGTGTTCTCTTCCACCTGCTGCTTTAATAATAATAATCCCCGAACACATAGAAACCTTTATAAAACTTCAACAATTCCCATTCTTTAATCAAACATGAATAAAACTCAGAATTTTTATTGTCATGAAACTTCTATTTCAATTTGAAAACTTTTGAAAAATTCCTCATTTCTCACAATTCGCACACAATTTTTCTTCCCTTTTTTTCTTCTTCTTTTTCAAAAAAAAAAAAAAAAAACCTTTGAATAAATAATCAAATATTATTTATTTATTTTTTATCCATCAAATTAACAAACTTCTTAATTTAAGGATTTTACTGATAACAAATTTAAAATTAGTTTATTTTTATTTATTTATTTATAATTTATTTGTTTATTCTTTTTATTTATTTATCATTTATTTGTTTATTATTTATATATCCATGAAGTTAATAAACTATTTCAAGACGTTATCTAACAATAACTAATTTCATTTTAACATATTTATTTATAAATATAAATATTATTGATTTATTATTTGTTTACCCTTTTTATTCATTTAATTAGTTATTTGCTTATTACTCATGAAAATAATTAACTATTGCAAGACAATATCTAATAATAACTAATTTAATTTTAATTTGTTTATTTATATTTACGTATTTTTTATTTGTTTCCTCTTTTTTTATTTATTGATTTATTTATTTATAATCACCCGTACAATTAATTAAGTATTTACCCAAAAAATTACTTCATAAATTATTTATTCAACTAATAATAAGAAAATTTATAATTAGCAAATGCTACTTATAATTTTTTTTATTATTAGTAAAATAAATGAATGATTATAAATAAATCTTATTAAATATTTAATCATTAAATATTATTTCAAAAGGAAAAAATCAATTTTTAAAACGAACAAGGAATTAAATTTCACTAATTTTATAGTGAATTAAACATTATTTTATTATCGTAAATAAATATTTATTTTAATAAAAAACATAAAATAATTTTTTATATTTGATTCAAGGAATTATTAATCTCTACACCTATAGAATTTTTTTGTTTTTAAAAGTTTAAATTTAACGCAAATTACTAAAACCATTTGATGCTAATATTTACTCCAGGTAAATATTTATTTGCTTGCCATATATAAATTTAACGGATAAAAGATAAATAAACAAAATAAATTTTGAATCAATTAAACTTTCAAATTAATGAAATAATATATAAATTAAATTTTCTTTCAGTGTAATTTAACAAACGAATCAACAAAATCATTATTATTAAACGAACTCTTGAATGATTTGCACTGAAAAAATTTTTTTAATTGAAATAACCACTTGTCTTATCCTATAAATATTTACTTTAGTCAAACAATTTTTATTCGACTCAATTAATTATTTGAATCAAACTAATTTTTTTTCAGTGTGTAATTTACAATTTTTCTGTTTTTCGATTTCCTCATTTTATTTTTTCTCTTTTTCAATTTCCCTTATTTTATTTTTAACTTATTTTCTCCATTTTCTCTTAATTTTTTCTCTGACTTTTCTACTTTCTTTTTTTCTTATATTCTCTATTATTTATCTTCTTTCACTTTTTCCATATTTTTCTATTTTCTCTTCAAATTTTTCCTTATTTTTCAATTTTTCCCTATTTTCTTGTTTCCTTATTTTTCAATTTTTCCCTATTTTCTTGTTTTCTTATTTTTCAATTTTTCCCTATTATATTTTTTCCTTTTTTCCAATTCTCCCCTAATTTCTTTTTTCTTTACTTTTTAAATCTTTTCCTATTTTCTTTTTTCCACATTTTTTCTATTTTCTCTTCTTCTAACTTTTCCTTATTTTTCAATTTTCTCCTATTATTTTTTAGTTTTCCCCTAACTTCTTTGTTCCTTATTTTTTCTTTTTTCTCTTCTTTTAGTTTTTCCTAATTTTTCTATTTTCTCTTCTTCTAATTTTTCCTTATTTTAAAATTTTCTGCTATTGTCTTTTTTCCTTATTTTTCAATTTTTTTTTTTTTTTTTTTCTTATTTTTCAATTTTTTCCTATTTTTCAATTCTCCCCTAATTTCTTTTTTCCTTACTTTTTAAATTTTCTCCTATTTTCATTTTTCTTTAATGTTTTTATTTTCTCTTTTTTCAGGTTTTCCTTATTTTTCTATTTTCTCTTCTTCTATTTTTTCAATTTTCCTCTTTTTTTTAGTTTTTTCCTTATTTTAAAATTTTCCTCTAATTTCTTTTTTCCTTACTTTTTAAATTTTCTCCTATTACCTTTTTTAGTTTTTTCCTAATTTTAAAATTTTCTGATATTGTCTTTTTTCCTTATTTTTCAATTTTTCCTTATTTTCTTTTTTCCTTATTTTTCAATTTTTTCCTATTTTTCAATTCTCCTCTAATTTCTTTTTTCCTTACTTTTTAAATTTTCTCCTATTTCCTTTATTAGTTTTTTTCTTATTTTAAAATTTTCTGCTATTGTCTTTTTTCCTTATTTTTCAATTTTTCCTTATTTTCTTTTTTCCTTATTTTCTTTTTTCCTTATTTTTCAATTTTTTTCTATTATATTTTTTCCTACTTTTCGATTCTCCCCTAATTTCTTTTTTCCTTACTTTTTCAATTTTTCTCTTTTTTTTAGTTTTTTCCTTATTTAAAAATTTTCCTCTAATTTATTTTTTCTTTATTTTTTCTATTTTACGTTCTTTCAGTTTTTCTTCTTCATTACTTTTTCAATTTTTTTCTTTTTTTCATTTTTCTTTAATGTTTTTATTTTCTCTTTTTCAGTTTTTCCTTATTTTTCTATTTTCTCTTCTTCTAATTTTTCAATTTTCCTTTATTTTTTAGTTTTTTCCTTATTTTAAAATTTTCCTCTAATTTATTTTTTCTTTATTTTTTCTATTTTATCTTCTTTCAGTTTTTCTTTTTCCTCATTTTTCTATTTTCTCTTCTTCTAATTTTTCTTATTTTTCAATTTTCTCCTATTTTCTTTTTTAGTTTTTTCCTTATTTTAACATTTTCTGCTTCTTTTCCTTATTTTTCAATTGTTCCTTATTTTCATTTTTCCTATTATATTTTCTCCCTATTTTTCAATTCTCCCCTAATTTCGTTTTTTCCTTACTTTTTCAATTTTCTTTAATGTTTCTAGTTTCTCTTTTTTCAGTTTTTCCTTATTTTTCTATTTTCTCTTCTTCTAATTTTTCCTATTTTTCAATTTTCTCCTATTCTTTTAGTTTTTTCCTTATTTTTAAATTTTCCTCTAATTTCTTTTTTCTTTATTTTTTCTATTTTATCTTCTTTCAGTTTTTTCTTATTTTTATATTTTCTCTTCTTCTAATTTTCCTTACTTTTTAAATTTTCTCCTATTTATATTTTAGGTTTTTCCTTATTTTTCAGTTTTCCTCTAATTTCCTTTTTCCTTATTCTTAAATTTTCGTCTAATTTCCTTTTTCCTTATTTTTCAATTTTTCTCTAATTTATTTTTTCCTTAATTTTTAAATTTTCTCCAATTTTCTTTTTTAGTTTTTTCCTTATTTTTTAGTTTTCTCCTATTTTCTTTTTTCCCTATTTTTTTAATTTTCTGCTAATTTCTTTTTTCCCTTATTTTTCAATTTTTCTCCTATTTTCTTTTTTCCTTATTTTTCAATTCTCCTCTAATTTCTTTTTTCCTTACTTTTTAAATTTTCTCCTATTTTCTTTTTTCCTTATTTTTCTCCTATTTTCTTTTTTCCTTATTTTTCTCTTTTCCCCTTTTTTTCCTTATTTTTAAATTTTCTTCTATTTTCTTTTTTCCTTATTTTCAATTTTCTCTTATTTTACTTTTTCCCTATTTTCTCGGTTTTTTTATTTAATCTTTTTATTTTTTTTTCTCATTTTTGTAAATTAAACATTATTTCGAAAAACAATAAAAAAAACTTGAAAAAGAGTAAAACTAGATAATTATTCCATAAAAAACACTTTTTTTTTAATATTCTATTATCAATTTTTGATAGATTAGGGAAATTTTGAGAAGCAAGTCGAACGTCTGATAGGGAATATGACGAAGTGGGAGGAGGCATAGGAGGAGGGGAATCTTGGAAATACAACAGTAGCTCGTTGACACGTGAGCGTTAAACACCATCACCATGTTAGTTGACATCCTGATTGTACCTGAAGGATTAAATTAACCGAGGGTCGTTTCAGGACAAAGCTCGCGTTAAAGCGCTCAGAGAAATTTGGTGCCGAGAACTTTACCTCCTATGGTTACGAATTTCAATCCCCTATGGGCATAATATACCCAAATGCGGGGAAAGTCACGTCGCCTTAAGTGACACCTGTCAGGAATCGCAGCATCCCTCACTCTCTCTACAGTTTCACGAAAGATCAAATAAATCTATCACACACTTTTCTATATATTAAACATTATTTCTTTCCAATTCCAATTTCTTTTCAATTTCTTTTTAATACCAAATATATTCATCAAAATTAATACAAAAAAATTTTTTTTTACTCCAAATTTCTAATTAACGAATTCTTAATTTTCAAATTAAACAATTTTTCTTAGGCCCCTGAATTTTAATCATTTTTTTATCAAATATTTAATTAACGAATTCTTTATTCTCAAATTAATATATTTGAAAATCTTTTTTTTTGCAATTAAGAAAAAAAATAAAACAATAATTACGTTGCACTGTTCGGTATTATTAATTATAATTAATTACTTTTTAATAATAATAAAGAAATAATAAAAAACAATAATAATAAAGAAATAATAAAAAAACAATAATAATAATTAGATAATAACAAAACAATAATAATAATAAAATAATAAATAAATATTAAATAATACCTAATAATTAATAAAATAATAATAATAATAATAAATGGTAAAAAAAATAACAAAACACAGACGAAATCAATAAAAATTGACTCTCGGAGTTTCGAATTTTTTCTTATTCTTGTGAGGGAGTTTACAGTTTCGAAATCGATTTTATGTGCGGATTTCAACAAGACATGTAAATCAGACTTTATTTTAAAATCCACCGGTGGAAAATCTCTCAACTTGCTTTTCCCCTCAATCGAAAAAGGATACATGGCGTTGTCAACGAGAAACTCCCAACCTGATTTCGAAACAAAAATACAAGACAGTGGTGGAAACTTTTTTGGCAGATACTGCACTTTTTTGTTTTTATTTTCTCTCCGCAAGCAGCAAACAACACGAAATACACTAAGAGAGAAAAAAAATATTGTCCCTCAATCCCCCTACTTTTCTGTCGTCAAATAATTTCTTCGAACTTAAAATTATTAATCACGAAACTAATTATTTTATTCATTTTTTTATTTTTTAGATTTTTTTAGAATTTTTTGTTTCTTTGTGTTCTATTTGTTTCGTATTTTATTTGTTTGGTACTATATCGTATTTGATTGTTAAACTTAATTGTCAAATTTATTCAATTGTAAAATTTATTTAAATGTAAAATTTATTTAGTTATCAAATTTATTCAATTGTCAAATTTATTTAGTCGTCGAAATTATTCAATTGTCAAATTTATTTAGTCGTCAAATTTACTCAATTGTCAAATTTATTTAGTCGTCAAATTTACTCAATTGTCAAATTTATTTAGTTGTCAAATTTATTTAGTTATCAAATTTATTCACTTGTCAAATTTATTTAGTCGTCGAAATTATTCAATTGTCAAATTTATTTAGTCGTGAAATTTATTCAATTGTCAAATTTATTTAGTTATCAAATTTATTCAACTGTCAAATTTATTCAATTGTAAAATTTACTTAATTCTAAAAATCCTATTTACCTATTAATTTTTAACCTCAATCTCAACCTCACAGAATTCTTAAACAGTATTAATTTGAAAATTTATTTAATTTCTCTATATTTGATAATAATTGAATCCTTTTTTTCTTTACTCAAAAAAAATTACAACACTCACTTTTTCCTGTAAGAGAATCAAATCTAATAAGAAAGTGGAATTCGAAGATTTAATTAACCACGCGAGCATACGTTTAAAACATTTTAATTAAAATCCCTCCCCTCTCTCTCACTCTCTCTCATTTTCCAATATTTTTCCCCCGCGCGCAAAACCCTTCAAGATATGGAAAAACTTTCAACTCAAACGAGAAGAAGAAATATCTCGAATAGTTATACCGAGTTTCACTGCGGGAATAAGTTTACTTTAAATTTTATTTTTACACTTTCGTTTCAATAAATTTTCCTCCATTTTTGAATTTCAAATAATAAAGTGAGAGAGAGAGAGAGAGAAAAACACGGGAAAAATTCATATCACAAAATTTGTATATTATTTCTATTTGACTATAATTTTTATTTTTTTCCTAGTATTGTAAAATTATTAGTAGTTTGTAGTTTTAAAAAAAATATTTAATTTAAAAAAATGAAGAGGAAACTCATTTTAATTACAATTTTTTTCAAAAACTTTGTTTTTCAGGATTTGTAAATTAATTTTTTCACATTTAAACAATTTTTTGTTAAATGAATATTTAAATCTTATTGTTATTTAATATTCCCCACAGGAATTACACTTTCAAATAATTTCAATGTAAAATCCTTTTAAATTTAATTGTTTTTGAAATATTCGAGTGTAATTTTTTCAAAATTCAATTTTTTTTATAAAAATTCCCCAATGAAATTATTCGAAAATAAAAAAAATAAGAATTTTATAGGAAATTTGTAATTTTTAATTTTTTATACACAAAATTTGGAAATTTTTAGAAAATAGTTGAACAGGATAGTTTTTTATAATAAAAATTTAAATATTATTACACTTTTGCAGCTATTAAAATTTTTAAACATTTAAATTAAAAACCCATTTTTAAAATTAATTATCCGTTCAAATTCCTGTTATGATACTTCTAAAATTCAATTATTTTCTAAAATTTCAACTATAATTTTTTTTCCATTTAATTCTTACCAGATATCAATTAGGAGAAATAATTTAATTCTCTAATAATAATAATAATAATTCTCTAATAATAAAAACTAATAATTAATTTAATTGTTTTTAACAAAACATATTTAAAATACAAAAAATTTTTTTTTTATTAAATTATTTCCCGAACTGTTATTTACAAATATACAAGTCACCAAAAGTACAGTTAAATTTAAAAAAAATAATTTTTAAATGTAAAAGAACAAAATTTTTTGCAATTTAAAATTTATTTCAAAATTAGAGTCAAGATGTAGTCTTCAATTAATAATTTATAATTTTTTCAAATCACCCCACTGCACATAGTTATAACTACTTTACGCATAATTAATGACTATTCAGAATTATTAATTTCATAACAAAACAATACAGAATTATTAACTTTCTGTTAATTTTATAATTCAAAACTACAGAATTATTCATTTCCTACAAATTCAAAAATTTAAAAGTACAGAATTATTAATTCCTTGCCAAATTCTTAATTAAAAACTATACAGAAATATTTATTTTATAATTATTAATAATTAGGCATCAATAATTTGCAGTGATAACAAATTTCATTATAATTTAAAATTAATTATCAAATGAATATTTACTTTTACCAAATAAATTATTATTATTATCAAAAAATAATAATAATAATAATAATTATTATTAACTTTATTAAAGTCTGTGGTTTTTCATTCTGTCCGTTCGCAGTATGAAGTTAGTTTTTGTATATGCTTTTGTTTTTTTTCGTTTTGAAAACACATTTTTCTTAATAATAAATAATGTTTGATTTATAAATTTTATAATTATATTTTGTTTATTTGTTTTAAATTATTAGTTTCTTTTGAAATAAAAAGTTGTGAAATTTTTATTTTTTAATTACAATTTTTAACAAATTTTTTCTATTTTAAATTAATAAAAAAAATGTGTAGGAAGAATTTGTGTATTTTATAATTACAATTTTTATTTTTTTCTGTATATAAAGATATTTTATATTTTACTAGCTAAAAAAACGCTCGTGTACTTTCTCATATAATTATTAAAAAACAAAATATTTAATTTCATTTGAAGAATTTCTTTAATAAGATTTAATTTTTTAACCTTCTAAAAATGAATTTATTTTAAGTTTTATCTAGAAATTAATGAAAAAAATTTGAATAATTTCTTTTTCTTTATTTAAAATTGAAGGAAAAATAAAGTAATTTGAAGTATTTTACAAAATTTGTAGTATTTTTTTTAACAAAATCAGAAATATTATTTTCTTTAATATGTATTGATTAATAACTTCTTTCATTGTTTTACACAAAAAAAAGTTTTTAAAATATTCTTTATTTGTTATAAAAAAAATTTAAATTATTTTACAGAATGTTAAATTGTATTAAGAAAAAGGTAAAAAATTTGAAAAATTTTTTTTCTTAACTTTTCAATCAGGACTTTCAATAAAATTCTGATTTTCTGGAAATAAATAATATAAATTATTATAATTTCCATTTAATAATCATAATGTTTGTTATGCTATGTTTGTATTGCGGACTGACACTACGAATAAAAATTGTATACTATGAAAATAACTTAATTCTCGAGGAGAATTTCGTTTAAATTTTTTAAAATATATTGTAATTAAATTCTTTTTGCAGAATGTCTTTGAATTTTTTGTCAAAAAATGGAGTTTCTTTAATAATTTTAATTAAACATTTTAAAAATAATTGAAATTTTATGGAGAAGAATTTCATTAAAATTGTATTAAAAATAATTGAATTCTTGCGAAAAATTTTACTATTTATAAAAATAATATAATTTTTATGAATTATTTAGAGAGATTTGTTAAAATTTTCGGAAATATTGGAATTCTTTCGTGAAATTTCATTAAAATTTTTGAAAAAAATAAACTTAAGTTATTTTTTTAATTTTGATTATGAAATTATTTAAAAAATTTATGTTTGTTAATAAAAAAAATTTGTAATTTGTATAACAGTATCATATTGAATACTACGTTCCGCGCGCTAGCGCGCGTATCGTTTGCTAGTCATTATCGAACAATAATAATAATTATTTTTTTTTTTATTTAATTATTTGATTATTAAGACTTAATTATTTGATTCGGAAAATTGATAGCTTCTTCTCATTTAATAATAATTATTATTATTTAAATTATTATTAATTGAGAACAATATCATTAATTACACAATTATAATTAATTAAGTTTAATATTATTAATTTCATAATTAATTAAGTTCAATATTATTAAGTGCATAATTAACTTTTATATTATTGATTAAATAATTAATCAACTTCAATATTATTAACTCCATAATTAACTACTATATTATTAATTAAATAATCAATTAAGTTCGACATTATTAATTACACAATTAACTACGATACTATTAATTACATAATTAACAAGTATGCAATTAATAATTAATTAATCATCAATTAATAATTAATAATTAATAAAGAAATTATTAATTAAGTAGATAATTATTATTAATTACTAGTTTAATTAATTAATAATAATACAGTAATTAAGTTCTGAATTAACGAACATAAAAATAGGAAAAAATTTTTTTTTCTTTCTTTTTGAAAATTTCCTTTTTTCATTTGAAAAATCCAAATACTTTCATTAAACATAAATTCAAATTTCATGTAATACTAATTTTATGGCAGAAAATGAAAATTTTGGGAAAATTTCTTTTGGCAAAGATTAAAATTATATTGAAGAGAGAAAAAATGAGGGCTAAGATAAAGAGAGAGAGAGAGAGGGGGGGGGGGGTTCGTAAGTGGAAAAAGTCAGTTGCATATGTGAGTGCTATCTTTATTTTACACTTTTGTCAAGTTTCATAATACCACGTGGCATTTTAGTCGAAGGCATTGTTACACCACCAAACAGAGGGGAAAAGAGAGAGAGAGAGAGAGAAAAGTGAGAGTCGCGACAGCATTTTCCCACGAGTTTTCTCTGCATTCTCTCCATCAACTCTATATACCCGAAAGTGCACATTGCACATAACCTGTCTGTCTCTCTTTCTCTCTCTCTCTTTTCTCCATTTTACTCTCTTCATTCTTTTTTTCCAACCCTTTTTGCGACTTCCGCTGGGACATAGGGAAGTCAAGACGCTCGGCTTCTATCGCATTTTTGCAATTTAATTTTACCATCGTTTCTCTCTATGTGTAGTTGTAATACCCAGTGTAGATGTGAATCAATAACTCTGAGGGAATTGTATATCAAATACATAGCAATTGGATTTTAAAATGTTTCGACATGAAACTTTACCCCAAGTCAATTTACCTTAGAATTTATTCATTTAATCAAGCTACTTCGTGAATTCTCTTTCTCTTATAATAAACGGAAAACTTTTTTTTTTAACCACCCCCTCAATTTTTTTCCTTCCACTTTATATAACTGTTATTAAGTTTATATTTTAACTGTACAACTGCGCAAAGTCGATTTGAAAATAATGTTTTTAAAAAGGAATTTCATTTCTGAAAAAAAAGAGAAGCAACAAAACGATGTTCAAAACAATCGTTTTTTTTAAGAAACAAAGGCCTTTGATTAAAAAACATGCCTTTTGATTCTAAAAAAGTTAATATTATTATTTTAAAAAACTTGCCTTTTGATTTTAAAAAAAGTCATCTTTTGATAAAAAAGTGCGTTTTTTGACCAAAAAAAAATAAATTTCTTTTTTAATTGAAAAACATAATTTATCATGAAAATGTAAAATATTTTTATAATTTTTTTAGAGAATAGTAGAAATTTTCTTTTAATTTTAAAAGAAGTCATCTTTTGATAAAAAAATTGCGTTTTTTGACCAAAAAATAAATAAATTTCTTTTTTAATTGAAAAACATAATTTATCATGAAAATGTAAAATATTTTTATAATTTTTTTAGAGAAAAGTAGAAATTTTTTTTTAAATTTAAAAAAAGTTATCTTTTGATAAAAAAGCGTTTTTTGACAAAAAAAATAAATAAATTTCTTTTTTAATTAACAAACATAATTTATCATGAAAATGTAAAATATTTTTATAATTTTTTTAGCTAATAGTAGAACTTGTCTTTTGAATTTAAAAAAAGATATCTTTTGATAAAAAAATTGCTTTTTCACCAAAAAAAATATTTCTTTTTTAATTGAAAAATATAATTTATCATGGAAATAAAAAATATTTTCATAATTTTTTTAGAGAAAAAAGTAGAAATTTTTTTTTAATTCAAAAAAAATTATCTTTTAATAAAAAAATTGGGTTTTTTGGCCAAAAAAAATATTTCTTTTTTAATTGAAAAACATAATTTATCATGAACATGATAAACATTATTTATCATGAAAATGAAAAATATTTTTATAACGTTTTTAGAGAATAGTAGAACTTGCCTTTTGATTTATAAAAAAAATTTATCTTTTGATAAAAAAATTGCTTTTTGACCGAAAAAAATATTTCTTTTTTAATTGAAAAATATAATTTATCATAGAAATGAAAAATATTTTTATAATTTTTTTAGAGAATAGCAGAAATTTGTTTTTTAATTTAAAAAAAGTTATCTTTTGATAAAAAAAAATTGATAAAGAAGAAAAAACAGATTTCTTTTCATTGGAAAATATAATTTCTCCTATAAATGAAAAATGTTTTTAATAATTTATTTTTACAAACTACAAGAGCTTGCTTTTTGATTTAAAGAAAAGTAAAATATTTTTATATTCTTTTCTACTTTTTATTTATATTACATTTTATTTGTCACTATATTTATCATAAAAATTCAAAACGTTTGTAAATATTTTGAAATTTCAATTCCTTTTTACAGTTTACAAATAAATATAATATTCACTATATTTAAATATTTATTTAACAAAAAGTGTTTAATTTTGAAAAATTTAATTTAGAACTCCTGAAGAAACGAAAAATAAAATAGTTTTATATTATTTTCTATTTTTTATTTATTATTATTTATTTTCAAAATTCAGAAAGTTTGAAAGTATTTTGAAATATTACTAAAATATTGCTTTTTATTTCCAGTTTACAATTTCCAAAAAAATAACATTTAGCATTTAAATATTTATTAAAAAAAAGTATTTATTTTTGTAAAATTTATTTTAAAACCCCTGAAGAAACGAAGTTTTAAAAAAATTGTTATTAAAATGTCCAGTTGAATTACAGAATAAATAATTTTATTAAGAAAATCGAAACGATTGGAAATTTTCTCAAATTTTATTTAGCAAAGAATTTTATTCTTACAGTTAAAGAATAATATTCCTAAAATAGAAAGAGAATCAAAAACTAAAAAAAAAAATAAAACATTAGTTCAATACAAATCCAAAAGTAAAACATTGTTATATTATTTTCTATTTTTTTAATTATATTACACTTTATTTGTTATTAATTATTATTAAATTTTAAAAAGTTTGAAAGTATTTAATGATTTATTTTTACAAACTGCCAAAGAACTTGCTTTTTGATTTAAAGAAAAATTATCTTTTAATTAAAAAAAAATTGTCGTTTGACAAAAAAAAAGATTTTTTTCCAAGAAGAATTGACAGTCAAATCAAAAGTTAATCTAATGTCATAATTTCGTAATTTAAAGGAAAAACCAAAAATAAATAATATAATAATAATAATTTTATTGTTTTATTAATTTTTTTAGTTATTTAAATTCGTCATGGTGGAAAGAAGAAGAATTTAATTTTCAATATTTAAAAGACGATTAAAAGTTCCATTTCAATAAAAATTACAATTTTCTATTTTAGTTTTTTATTTTTTTTTTGTATATATTGTTTATTATGTATAATTTAAAATATTTTTTTACATAAATATATTTTATTATTCTTTTAGTTATTATTTAGTTATTATTATTTTAATTATTTATTTAGTTTTTGGTTATGTTAAATAAAAAATTGTACCTTATTTTTTTTATTGACAACAAATTATAATTTCTATTCAAAAATACCTTTTTTAAAATGTTCGAATAGTGGAAAATTAAATTCCATACACTTCTACCGAAAGGAATTCAAAATTTAATTTCCCTTTAAAAAGAAAACAAAATTATTGGACTTAATTAATTATTAAGTCCGGAACTTTTGTTCCGATTGTTTGTCCGATTCTTTCTCAATTGAAAAATAAGTAAATAAAAAATATGTTTACAATTTAATATATGAATATATGAATTTTTATAAATAAATAAATAAATTTAAAATAATAATTTGCCTTTTTCTAATATATTCATAATTTCTAATTTTTATAATTATTTTTTTACAGAATAGAAAAATTCGTTTTAGAAATTAAACTTTTTCTAGATTTAAATCAGTATTTTTTTCCTTAGGGTATATTTTCTCGCGAACAATTGGGAGTTTTTTTTTCTTCTTCTCCTCCTTTTATTTGACGACAGTAACAATATACTTTTTCAATAAAACTTGGCAATAAATTTGAGACTGTAAAAATCGTAATAGGAGATTTCCTCGACTTGTATATATATAGAGAGAGGAAGAGAGAGAGAGACTGTATAAGATACCCAGAGGAACTGTATGTTTTCAGCATTCTTGGGGGAAGGTTGAAAGTCTCATGAAGTCTGAGAAACTAAGGAGTTCTCTCGTCTGACCTAACACGAGTCTTTACTACTTGCTTTCGTCTACGTCTACACACTTTTACTTCCAAGTGTATTTCTCTCTTCTTATTTTAACTAGCCATTCATACATTCTTTGAAAATCGTCGAGAGGCTCGTTTAAAAACAAGAGAAAGAGAGAAAAAAACAAAAACAAACAATTAAAAAAAAGGAGAAAACAACTTTTTACTTTTATTTAACAAAAAATTATTTAATTTCAAAAACAATTTTTCATTTAGAACTCTTGAAGAAACAAAGTTTCTGAAAAAATATAAATTTTTTATTGAATTCCGCAATAAATAATTTTTAAAAATTGAAACAATTGAAAATTTTCCCAAATTTCTCAAATTTTTGTTAACAAAGAAGTTTATTCTTAAAGATAATAATAATAATAATAATAATAAATAATATTGTAAAAATAAATTGTCAATAATATTGTAAAAATAGAAAAAGAATGAAAAACTAAAAAAAATTAAACTATTAATTCAATACAAGTCCAAAAGTAAATTATTTTTATACTATTTTTTATTTATTATTATTTATTATCAAATTTTTTAAATTTTGAAAGTAATTTGAAATTTTAATTTCTGTTTACAAATTTTAATGTAATGTAAACTTAATGTTTACCTAACATAGGTATTTAAATATTTATTTAACAAAGAAAATATTTAATTTTGAAAAATTTCATTTAGAAATCCTGAAGATAGGAATTTTTTTAAAAATTGGAATTAAAGTTCACAGTTGATTTTCCGAATAAATAGTTTTAAAAAAATTGAAACGATTAATGATTTTATCGAATTTTATTTAACAAAGAATAAAAATTCTTAAAATTAGAGAATAATATTGTAAAAATAGAAAAAGAATGAAAAACTTAAAAAAATTAAACCATTAATTCAATACAAGTCCAAAAGTAAATTATTTTTATACTATTTTCTATTTTTTATTTATTATTATTTAGTGTCAAATTTTTTAAATTTTGAAAGTAGTTTGAAATTTTAATTTCTGTTTACAATTTCCAAAAAAAAGAAAATAACAATGACTAAAAATTCTTAAAGTTAGAGAATAATATTCTAAAAATAGAAAGAGAATGAAAAACTAAAAAAAAATTAAATCATTATTTCGAGGAATTAAAATAAAATTTTTATTAGAATAATCACATTTTTTGAGAAATTTCGTAGAATTAAATTAAAAAATAATTGAAATCCTGCGACGAATTTTATTATTTAATAAAATAATTGAAAAGTTGCAAAGAATTTTATTTTAATTATTTTTTGCATTCTTGGGAAGAATTTTATTTTTTACGAAAATAATTGAATCATTGGAAACGATTGGAAATTTCCTCAAATTTTATTTCACAAAGAATTTTATTCTTAAAGTTAGAAAATAATATTGTAAAAATAGAAAAAGAATGAAAAACTAAAAAAAAATTAAACTATTAATTCAATACAAGTCTAAAAGTAAATTATGTTTATAATATTTCCTATTTTTTATTTATTATTATTTATTATCAAATTTTTTAAATTTTGAAAGTATTTTGAAATTTTAATTTCTGTTTTAATTAATAATTTAATTAATTAAATATTCTAAAAATAGAAAAAGAATGAAAAACTAAAAAAAAATTAAATCATTATTTCGAGGAATTAAAATAAAATTTTTATTAGAATAATCACATTTTTTGAGAAATTTCGTAGAATTAAATTAAAAAATAATTATAATTATATTAATAATTATAATTAATAATTATATTAATAATTATATTATATATTAATTTAATTTAATTTTTTTTTTAATTTTAATGTAATGTAAACTTAATGTTTACCTAACACAGGTATTTAAATATTTATTTAACAAAAAAATATTTAGTTTTGAAAAATTTCATTTAGAAATCCTGAAGATAGGAATTTTTTTAAAAATTAGAATGAAAGTTCACAATTGATTTCCCGAATAAATAGTTTTAAAAAAATTGAAACGATTGATAATAATTTTATCAAATTTCAAAAAGTTTAAATATACTTTGAAATTTTAATTCCTGTTTACAATTTCCAAACAAATAACATTAATTTAAAAAAAACTATAATATAGTAAAATAAAATTAAAAAAAAAGTAAAAATTAAAGTAAAATTAAAATATTTTCTTTGTTCTTGAGAATATTTTTCTGATTCAAAAAGAGCTTCTATTACTATTTACAAATTTTATATATTCTTATTTTGCGAATAAGAATTTACTTTCTAAATAAATCGTCTTCTAAATAATTAAATATCCTCATTGAAAAATAAAAGTAAAAAAAAAATTAAAAATTAAAAAATTAAATTTAGTATAATAAATATTTTTCCGCGAATATATTTGTGAAAAATTCTTTACCTATTTTGAAAATTTATTCTATTTTTCAGTCATCCTATATTTTTTTCTAACTATTTTGAGAAACAATTTTCAAAGTGTATTTTTTCTTTTTAATTTCAGAGGAAGTATTCGGCTCTAATAAGGCAATATGGTTCTCTCCGAGCGGAACAAAAATGGTCTTCGGCTACTTTGACGACAATCACACGCCAATAATGAATATTCCATATTACGGATATCCAGGCAGTATAACTTTTCAGTACACGTCCGTCATTCCAATTCATTATCCAAAAGTAAGTAAAATGTAAAAAAAAAATTTCCACTAACCTTTTATTGAACAATGGCACATATTCCACGCACTGAAACAAAAAGAAAAAAATATTTTTAATTAATTTCTCCAATTTTCCCTGTAAATAAAATTAAAATTTTTTCCAATAAAAAGAAAAATGTTTCCTCAGAAAAACAATAAAAATCTATTTATAATGTTTCTTTTCCAAATTGTCAATCTTATTATTAGTTAAAATTTAATGTTGTATTATAAGTCTTAATGTTCTATTTATAAGTCATTCATTAAAAAGTAATTCATTAAAAAAATTATTCTATACGAAAATAATAAATTTTTTTGTTTACAATTTTTTCTTCTTCAAATTAAATTATTAATTAAATTAAATTAATTAAATTATTATTATCTTATTATTAATATATAGTATTATAATTTTAAAAATAAGTGATTAAAAAATAATTTTTACTTCTTTACGAAAACAATAAAATTTTTTACTTACAAATTTTTCTTTTCAAAAATCTTTCGAATAATAATTTGAAAAAAATGCCAAAATTAAAAAAATATTTTATATTCATAAAAATATAAACATTCAATTCGAAAAATATTTTTTGTTTCCTAAATCGTTTACTATAAGAGGCGCGTAAACTTAAAAAGTTAAAATATACAATTTTATAGAATATTTTCAAATTAGGATAATTTTTAAAAATTAGCTTATAATTAAATACAATAATAATTATTATTATTATTTAATAATAATATTATATTTATAATTATTGTTATTTAATAATAATAATATTATATTTACAATAATTATATTAATAATAATAATAATAATAATAATAATAATTATTATTATTATTATTATTATTATTATTATTATTATTATTATTATTATTATTAATTATTAGCTAATTAATACCATACAGTTAATTTACAGTATCTCCAATTAGTTTGATGTGTCAGTTCCAATATAATCAATGGTTGGAGAAAATATTTATTCAACCCTTGTACGTGACCCAGTTTATTCACATTTTCCATATTATATATATGCAGTCGATTTTTTTATATTATTTTAAAAAATTGTCATTTTTCCAAAGTAACGAAATAGATTGGATGAAATATTCCAGAGTCGGGGGAAAAATTCCTCCACTACGATGCAATATTTCAGTATAATCATCTCATCGTTTTACGATCTCTGTTTATACTTGAAATTTAATTACAATTTACATATTTCATTTTTTTTTCCTTCAATTTTTCAACATTTTCTCTATTTTCGGAAAATTTTTGCATATCCTCGGCTTTTTTTCACAAAAACCTCGAGTAGTTTTAATCCAATTAGTATTTTTTTTCATCGAATTGGCAATCTTTTCCTTTAATTATTTTTATCACTCAATGATAATTATGTCGTACTTAAAAATGTGGGAATTATAATAAATGCAGATCAATGATTGAAGAAGGAGGAATTCATAAAGAAGAAATAAATAAATAAATAAGAAGAAATTAATAGCAAGTAAATGACAAATTGATAAATAAATAACAAAAAGTAATAATAAACAAATAAGAAATAAATAAATAATAAATAGCTAATAAATAATAAATATTATTTTGCAAAAGTTTTCAACGTTGAAATAAACAAATTTTTTTGGCTTTTAAAATATTTTTTCTTCACTTTTTTCGAATTTTCATCAAAAATATTTACAACTTTCTTAACTTGCTCATGAAAGAATTTAAATATTTATTAAAATAAATTAATTTTTGCCAAATATTTTATATATTTTTTTTTAAATAATTGGTTTTCGTATGCAAATTCTAATTTAAATAATTGAATAGCTGAGAAATTTTTATTATCTTTATAAAAAGAATTGAATTACCACGAAGATTTTTACAAAAAAATTTTTAAAGAACCGAATCCTGTTTGGAAATTTTATGAAAATAGTGAACTGTAAAAATCGTACAGTTGATAAAAGTTTTTAAAAATAATTAAATTTTGCGAAGAATATAATTAAAATTTTTGACAATAATTGAATTCTTGTGGGCGATTTTATTAGAATTTTAGAAAAATTCAATTTAAAAAAAATTCATTACTTTTAATTTGTTAAACTTTTTTAATTTTAATTCATTAATTTTTTTCTTGTAATAAATGTTGTTACTTATGAAAATAATTGAATTTTGCAAAAAAAAATTTATTAAAAAATCTCACAATAATTGAATTTTCAGGAATAATTTTATTAAAATACCTCAAAATAATTGAATTTTCAGGAATAATTTTTTTATTTATCCTTAATAATTGAATTCTTTCGAAGAATTATTTATGTAAATAATTGAATTCACAGGAATATTAAAATCCAAAAGAATAATTGAATTATTTGAAAAAAAAATTTAATTAAAACTACATTTAAAATAATGAATTTCCTTGTAAAAATTTTATTAAAATATTTCTAAATAATTGAATTTCTGTTGAAAATTCTAATATTTTTGAAAATACCTTGAATTCTTCGAAAGAAATTTTTAAAAAAATTATTTTTTCAAATAATTAATTTTTTCTAGGAATTGAAATTAAATTCATATTAGAATAATTACATTTTTTGAGAAATTCCGGTAGAATTTTATTAAAAATATTTGAAATCCTGCGACGAATTTTATTATTTACGAAAATAATTAAATGGTTGTAAAGAATATTATTAAAATTTTTAAAAATAATTTTATTCTTGAGGAGAATTTTTTTTACGAAAATAATTGAATTATTGCGAAAATTTTTATTAAAATGCTTCAATGGAATTGAATTTCTGTGAAAAAATTTGTTATTTTTAAAAATAATTGATTTCTTTGAAACAATTTTTCGAAAATATTTGAAAATAATTGAATTCCTGTGCAAAAATTCGAAATTTTAAAATAATTGAATTTTTTCAAAGAGAATAAAAAAACAAAATTTTTGGACAATACTTTTATAATTGAATTATAGATAATTGAAATCCTACAATGAATTTTATTATTTATGAAAATAATTGAATATTTGCTGAGAATATTATTAAAATTTTATCAAAAATAATATAATTTTTGTGAAAACTGTTGTTATTTTTAATAAGAATTGAATTCTTTTTTCTTTGTGAAAATTTTATAAACATTGTTTTAAATAATTAATTTTTTTGGAAATATCCTAATTAATATACTGAAAAATTTTGTTTGAAATAATTAAATTCTTGTAGAAAACTTTCTTTATGAAAAAAAATCGAATTTTTCGATTAGTTAATTAATTTGAAATTGTATTAAAAATAATTGAAATCCTGTGAAAAATTTTATTACTTACGATAAGAATTGTATTCTTTCAAAGAATTTTTACATTTTTAATAATTGAAATTTTGTGAAGAATATTATGATTCATGAAAATAATTGAATTCTTGCTCAGAATTTTATCAAAAAATTACTTAAAAAATACGTCGGGGAAGTTCGCAACGTTTATATGATCAACGATTGAAAGAAAAAAAATTATTTTCCTACCAAAAAGAATAAAATTTTTTGTTCACAAATATTGTGTTTGTAAATTATTATTTTAAAAAATAAGCGTACTATTTTCTTTACAAAAATTTATAAAAATTTGCCTTAAAGAATATATTTTTTCAGAAATCGTTGACTATAAACGTTGAGAACTTCACTAACCTTAAAAAATTTAATTTCAATGAAAACTAATATTATTAGTGAAAGTATTTGAATTATTGCGAATTATATAAGAATTTTGTTAAATAATTAATTTTTAAAAAGTTTTTTTCGTAAATCAATAAATGAATAATAAATTAATGAATTCAAAATAAATAACAACAATATAGTTACAAGAATTCTAAATAGATAATAAATAATAAATAAATGTATTAAAAATAAGTAACAATAAATAGAAGGACGAGATTACTAAATAAATAATAAATAAATAATAAATAAATAAATAAATAAATAATAAATAAATAAATAAATAAATAAATAAATAATAAATAAATAATAAATAAATAAATAATAAATAAATAATAAATAAATAATAAATAAATAATAAATAAATAATAAATAAATAATAAATAAATAATAAATAAATAATAAATAATAATTAAATAGTAAATAAATGAAATAATGGATAAATAATTTTTTTAATAATTAACTAAAAAATAAATAACTATTTTAAAAATAAATAATAATTAAAGTACAAAATTTCTAATCAGACTTCAATGATAATTAGTACAGTAATTATTGAATTTAATAAAATAACGAAAATTGAAGAGGGGACCATTCAGAAAAGAACTAACCTCGTCTTCATTAAAATTCGAATTTAAGAAATGAAAAAAAATATATTTCTCTCTAAGTATAACTAAATGTCAGGCATGCCAAGATCGTAATCGTCTTCTCTTTTTTTTTACCCCTAAGTTTTCCTCGTTTGCGACGCAGAAACACGAGAGGAATTTAGGATTTGTTGCTCGCTGAAATTTTTAACGTTGGCGCACCCCAATGTAAGAGAGAAAAGAGTGAGAGAGTGAGAGAGAGCACATCTCTCCTCTGTGTGCAAAGAAACCTTTTCCTTTTGCTTTAGCTACTTTCTCGGAAGATTTAAAATTGAACGTATAAGAGTGAGAGAAAGAGAAGAGAGAAGAGAAGAGAGAGAGAGAGAGAGAAAGAAAAAAAAGAACTGAGAAAAATTTGCACATAAAAAAATGGGGGGAAAATAGGAAAAAACATAAGGAAACCTGTCTCATAAAAATTTTTCCTCATATCATCAAAGTTATTATATTTTTTTTTCCTGAACCTTTTATTAATGTTCATATTCTTGTCGGGCAAAATGAAAAGCGCAAGTTTGGTTGAAAAATTCCCGCACTGAAAAGATAAGTGCTGTCTGCAACTTGTATGCAAATTTTTCACTTGTAAGTTCACCAAATTTTCCTCCCCCCTTTCCTAAGAAAAGAAAATTTATTCTCGTTTTATCAAATTCAATTTTTCCAGAGAGCGAAAAATTATTTTTCTAATATAAAAAGGCATAAATTGTTTTTACTTTTTTCAAAAATTGTATTAAAAAATATTTTCACAGAAAGAAATAAATTTCCAAAAAAAAGAAAAAATTAATATAAATATTCAAACAGGAAACTAAATTCAAAAAAAATTGTATTACTAAAAAATATTTTCACAGGAAAAAATAAATTTCCAGAAAAAGAAAAAATTAATATAAATATTCAAACAGGAAACTAAATTCAAAAAAAATTGTATTACTAAAAAATATTATCACAGGAAAAAATAAATTTCCGAAAAAAGAAAAATTAATATAAATATTCAAACAGGAAACTAAATTAAAAAAAAATTGTATTACTAAAAAATATTTTCACAAGAAAAAATAAATTTCTAAAAAAAAAATTAATATAAATATTTTTAAACAGGAAACTAAATTCGAAAAAAATTGTATTAATAAATAATATTTTCACAAGAAGAAATAAATTCCCAAAAAAAAATGAATATAAATATTCAAAAAGGAAACTAAATTCGAAAACATTAAGAAAATTGAACTTGCGATGTTTATTTATTTTGAATATTTTCGTTTGTCAAATAGTGGAGTTGATTTGAACAATTGTGCACGAATTTGAAATGTTTGCGTATAAGCTTGATTGAGAGTGTATTTTCTATTTGTGTTTAGAATTCAATTAAATGACTCGCTAATTTTGTTTCCTGGAATCAAAGGTATGTAATCATCATTTTGGTCCAATTCGCAAAGCAACCTTGTACATAAACTGTCAAGGAGTTTAAACAATCTTGCCAAGTGTAGAGTGTAGATTAAATAGCAAAGACATTCCTAGAGCAGTATAATTTCAAAATGAGTGACGTACGGATATTGCGGCACGTTTTCCGTGTTACGGGACAAATTCCTAAGAAATTCCAGACAAGGCTGAATAACATTTGGACAAGTACATGCTACTCTCTTATACTCCTTTTACAAATTTATAATAATAAAAATAATAGAATAAAAATTTAAAAAAAATAATAATAATAGAATACAAATAAAAAAATAATAATAAAAAAATAGAATATAAATAAAAAAAATAATAAAAAGAATAGAATAAAAATAAAAAAATAATAAAAAAATAATAGAATACAAATAAAAAAATAATAAAAAAAATAATAGAATATAAATAAAAAAATAATAATAAAAAAATAGAATATAAATAAAAAAAAATAATAAAAAGAAGAGAATAAAAATAAACAAATTATAATAAAAATAATAGAATAAAAATAAAAAAATAATAATAAAAATAATTAATATACAAAAAAAAATTCTAAACCAAAATCAAACTTATATTCCGAAAAAAAAATTTACTTAATTGAAATTTTGTCGATTCTCCTTGACTGTTAGCAAAATAAATAATAATAATAATAATAAAATAATAATAATAATAATATAATAATAATAATAATAATAATAATAATAATAATATAATAATAATTTACACTTGAATCAAGAAATTTTCATTTAAATCAAATCAAATCATCAAATAGTAATTATTAAAAAAAATATTAAAAACTTTGTTTTTAAATTTATATTGAAATTAATTAAATGTTAATTATTTAAATCAGGACTAACACAAAATTTTTGACTTTTTTTCCTGATTTTTCCCTGTTTTCCAAACAGAATTTCAACTTTTTCCCTCATTCCTGTTATTATGAAAAAAAAATCTAGAGGCTTTATATAAAAATAAATAGATAATAGTCGAAACTTCGAAAGTAAAAGTTTGAATTAAAACTTAAGGCAAGCCTGCTTATTATTTTAAAAACAAAATTAATAAACTTCCATGAATTATTTGTCAAAATTTCCAATAAGATTCTTTAAAAAAAATTCAATTTCCTTCAATAAAATTCTAGGTAATTTTAATAAATCTTTTCAAAAGTGTTTAATTAATACAATTTTTGTACATTTCTTTTCTTTAGAATTTTAAAATATGAAACCATAAAACTCTTTAAAAATTGAATTATTTTCAGAATATTTAAATAAAATTTTTTGAGAATTCAAAAAATTTTAATTAATTTTTATATAATATTTTAAAGAATTCACTATTAGTTTTAGTTGAGTTTCAATTTTAAAATAAAATTCAATTCTTTCGGAGTAACTAACTTACATTCTTTGGAAATTCAATTATTTTCTTTTGTTTTGTACATTTTAAAGAAATCAATTATTTTAAGTTGAATTAAAATTCAAAATTCTTAAAAAATTCAATTATTTTTGGAGTATTTAGGTACAAATTTTTGAAAATTCAATTATTTTCCTTAATATTCTATTTGAATGAATTCAATTTTAAGTTGAATTAAAATTCTAAATTCTTAAAAAATTCAATTATTTTTTGAGTATTTAGATCAAACTTTTTGAAAATTCAATTATTCTCCTTAATTTTCTATTTGAAAGAATTCAATTATTTTTGGAGTGTTTGGGTAAAAAGTTTTAAAAATTCAATTATTTTTCTTAATTTTCCATTTGAAAGAATCCAATTATTTTTAATTTAATTAAAAATCTTCAAAAAATTAAATTCTTTAAAAAGTATTTAAATAAAAAATTTTAAAAGTTGAATAATTTTTCCAAATTTTTTTTATTATAATTTAAAGAATATAATTATTTTCAGAGTATTTCATTAGAATTCTTTAAAAATTTAATTACTTTTCTTAATTTTCATATTATATTACAGAGAAATTATTTTAAGTTGAATTAAAATTTTTATAAAATCCTATTATTTTCCGAGTATTTACCAAATTTTTATCTAAATTAAATTATTTTTTAAGTATTTAAATAAAATACTGTGGAAATTTAATTATTTTTGGGGTATTTAAGTGAAATTCATTGAAAATTTAATTATTTTCTTTAATTTCGTTTATTTCAAAGAATTAAATTATTTTAAGTTAAATTCAAATTCAAATTCTTAAAATATTCAATTATTTTGCAGTATTTTTGAAAAATTCAATTAGTTTCCTTAATTTTCTATTTAAAAGACTTTAATTATTTTAGGTTAAATTAAAAATCATAAAAAATAAAATTATTTACAGAGTAATTAACAAAATTATTTGAAAACTCAATTATTTTCGGAGCATTTTAGTAAAAATTTTTGAAAATTCAATTATTTTTCTTCATTTTCACATTATATTTTAAAGAATACAATTATTTTCAGAGTATTTGACTAAAATTCTTTGAAAATTCAATTATTTTCCGAATATTGAAATCAAATACTTTGAAAATTCAATTAATTTAAGTTGAACAAAAACTAAAATTCTGAAATAAATTAAATTATTTTCGTAGTATTTAACAAAAATTATTGCGAAATTTAATTATTTAGATTATAATTTTCAAATTATATTTTTAAAAATTCAATTATTTCAAGTTGAATTAAAATTCGTTAAAAATTCAATTATTTTAAGTTGAATTAAAATTCGTTAGAAATTCAATTATTTTAAGTTGAATTGAAATTCGTTAAAAATTTAATTATTTTGAGTTGAATTGAAATTCATCGAAAATTCAATTATTTACAACAATTTTTATAATAATTTAAGACTAAATCAATTTTCCAATTAACAACTAGAATTTGTAAATAATTTTACTATTTTTTATTTTTTTTAGTATAATTATTCAAAACACTCAATTATTTTGAGATATTCGAACAAAAAGTCTACAAAAATAATTTTGAATAATTTTACAAAGTTGTACTACTATTTTTGTTTTTTTTTTTAAATTCATTGAAGAAAAACTTGTATAAAATAAAAAATATATATATATTTTTAGTATGCTTATATTAAAAATCAAGAATATTGACTAAATCCTTAATAATTAATATCAAATATTTTTTAACTTTACTAAATTTTACAAAAGTTTTTATTGTATTTTTTATATCAAAATTTCACATTGTCGCATTTTTTCCCCAATTTGTGAAATACTTTTACAAAATCAAACAGAATATTCTGTATATATTCTCTCCGTGTGGTTCAAATATACAATTTATTTTGTGAAATTCAACTTCAAATCGACTAGAAATTATTTAATTCAATTAATGTATTGAATTCGTTAAATAATTTAAATATAAATGTGAATAAATTTAAAGAAATTGAAATGTTATTTGAATCAAACAGATTTTTTTGTCAGTGAAGAATTTCGTTCAGATTTTTTTTTCCTATTTTCCTTTTCGCACTGGAAAAACATATTTAATTTGAACAGAAAAATAATTTTAAGCTATTTTGTTTAATTCAAATCACTTTGTAAGCTTAATCCCAATAAATAAAAAAAATCCACTGCTTTGATTAAAAAATAATGTTCTTAAAGTTTCGAATGTTCAAATGAACAACATTATTTTTTTTCACTTCTTCTAATGTGTCTTTCTTTACAAAAAATTATTTTTTAGATGAAAATAAAATAATTCAAAACTAAATATTGTTCAATTTTAATATTTCTTTTTTGGATAGTAATTTTTTTACTTCTTCTAATTTGTATTTCTTTACAAAAAATTATTTTTTAGATGAAAACAAAATAATTCAAAACTAAATATTGTTCAATTTTAATATTTCTTTTTTGGATAGTAATTTTTTTTACTTCTTCTAATTTGTATTTCTTTACAAAAAATTATTTTTTAGATTAAAACTGAAACTGAATATTGTTTAATTTCAATTATATTTCTCCTTTAGATAGTAATTTTCAATAACACTTAAAGTGACAAAAATTTTCGTCTATTTGAACGTTTGAAACTTTAGCTACATCAAAAATATTATTTGATTGAATAATTATATTTAATTCACACATATTTTCTGTTTTGATTTAAACAAAAAAAAATGTTTACACATTTTATATTTGATTCAAACTTAAAAGTTGAATATAAATAATTTAAAATCAACCACAACTTATGTTTGAAATAAATAGATTAAAATAAAGAGAAGTTAATATAATATAAGAGAAGTTAATTATCCGTTTAATCGAATTTTATATTTAATATTTATTAATTTTTTTATTTTATTAACATGGATTGGAATGAAACCAATTGTAATCAATTGGTTATCCTTATATGGAAATTGGACAAATTTTATCTTTATTATAATCTATTTAAACATAAAAATAGGTTTGAATGAAACTTAACTATATTTGACTGAACAGCAAAGATATTTAAAGTTTAATTTAAAGAAAATATGTTTGAATCGCAAATAAATCGTTTTTTTTCAGTGCGACTTCCTTATTTATTAACAAGACTAAAATCCAAAAATTGGGATAAATGCCAGAGACTGAAAAAGTCCTTTTTTCCAGTTGAATTTTTTATGCCTGTTTTTTATTTTTCCTATCGATCGTCTTTTAGGCGAATGTGCTTGAAAAATACAGAGACTAGACATTTGGGACCCTCGGGGCAAGAATTTAGGATTTAAAGGGTTCGTAAGGTGGATAGTAAAGAAGTGAAAAGCGCCTTTTTCTTCTTTTCGGTTTCGCTCTCTTTTTACCCAATGAGATATATGGGTATCTTTCGCCACAGGAATTCGCCCTTAAAATCACTTTAAGGCGCATTTTACTCTTCCTGCTTTTTATAGGCACGAAAACGAATAAGTATTTCTTCTCTTGGCGCGCGAAGATATCTGCTCCACTGCTAGGGACTTATTTCTGTTCATTCGACCGGAAAATCCGTTCGTTGCGTGTGAAGGCTGTAGAATTCTATTATCCGACACCGATAGCGCGCTACTGAAATTGGCTATCGAATTGCTTACCAAGACGGGGTCGTAAAGCATCGAAATTGTCAACTATACGATTGAGATCGATCGGACATCTTGTTAAAGCCCTCAATGAATTTTCAAATACGATTTCATACTTGTTTTTCCAATTTTCCCACCATTTTCCTTTTTTGTATTTTCATTTCTGCTGCTTTCTCTCGCTCTATTCGTAATTGCTATTGTCTCTGTCTACTCTCTTTTTCTCTCTCTTTCTCTCTCTTTCTCTCTACCTTCTTCTCTAACCGAAAAGAATTTTAATCATCAAAAAAAATTATTGAGTACAAAAAATAAAAAAATAAAATAAACAGCGTAGTTACAAAAATTTAACTTTGTTTTTCCCTTACTTTTCCCTGATTTCCAGATAGAATTTTGACTCTTTCCTTGACCCTAAAAAATATTCGGATTCACTCTAAAAATTATTAAAGACTCAAAAAAATGTTGTAATACATTTATTTTTCCTTATTCCTTAAATTGTAAAATTATTCCAAAAATAACCACAAATTTTTCAGAAAAAATCAAATGATTGGGGTACAGTTTTTCTAAAACGTATTTTCTAATTTTTTATTTTCTAAAAATATTTTTTCTAATAAAGGTGAATTACTAAAAAACTTTTTTCTAATAAGAGTGAATTTCTAAAAAACTGTTTTCTATTGAAGGTGATTTTCTAATTTTCTTTCTTCTAATAAAGGTTATTTTCTAAAAAATTTTGTAAAAAAAAAGGAAAACTAAATAAAGGAAGATTTCGAAAAATTCTTTTCCTATAACAATATTTAATTTCTAATTAAAATAATAATAATAATAATAATAATAATAATTTTTAATTTAATAACAATTAATAGGTATGTGATTAAAAAATAATGTTTACAAAAATTTTTTAATTCCTTCAAAAAAATACTTGAAGTTCTGTTGCAAAATTGTAATAAAAAATTATTAGAAATTATACAAATTATAATTATAAAAATGATGAAAATATTTTTTTTTTTGTTAAAGAATAGAATTTTTATTAACACATAGTTGTTTTATAAAAATTTATCTTTTTTTCTCAAAAGGTAACTGATTACGTAAACAGAATTATGATTAAAGAACAGAAAATATGAGAAGTAGTTTATATTTTTTAATTTTAATTTTTTTCTTCAATTTTCTAACTTCTATCAAAATTTATGCAATTTTACAAACTTTAGGAAAATAAATCATAGAAATCATAACTTTTTAGAAAAACTTTTTTTAGAAATCAAAACTCATTAGAAAAACTCTTTTTAGAAATTAAAATTCATTAGAAAAACTTATTTTAGGAATCAGATTTCATTAGAAATCACTTTTTTTAGGCAAAAAGGATTAGAAAATATTTTTTAGAAAAAGTGGCCACCTACCAAATCAAATTATTTACAAAAATTTTAATAATGTTCTTCGCAATGATTCGATTATTTTCACAAATAATAAAACTCATCGAAGAATTTCAATTATTTTTAATACTAGGGTTAAAATTAATTCAACGAAAAATTTAATTACTTTCACAAATAAAATTTTCTACCTAGTAATTCAATTATTAAAAAAAAAAATTTATAATATTCATCAATGTCTTTCAAAAAAAAATTAATTATTTAAAACAATGTTTATAAAATTCTCACGAAGAATTCTATTATTTTAAAAAATAATAAAGATTTACACAAAAATTCAATACTTTCAAAATATTTTAATCAAATTTTTTCGCAATGATTCAATTATTTTCATAAATAATAAAATTCTCCCTCTTCTTCTAAATAATAAAATTTAAAAATTCTCAAGAATTGAATTATAGTTTGAAAGTTTTAATAACATTTTTAGAAACCATTTAATTATTTTCATTAATAATAAAATTCATCCCAGGATTTTAACTCTTTTCGGATACAATTCTAAATAAATTTCCTCGAAAAATGTCCTAATTAATTTTTAAAAAATTTGCAAGAATTTAATTACAATTTGACAATAGTTTCAAAAATCTACCAATTCAAAAATATTTCTCAAAATAATTCAATTTTAAAACAGAAATATAATAAAATTCGTTGCAAAAATCAATTATTTTGTAAATAATAAAGTTCTTCTTAGGATTTCAATTATTTAGAAAAAATTTTATAAAAATTCCAAGCAAGAATTCAGTTATTTTCATAAATAATATTCTTCACAGAATTCCCATTATTTAAAAAAAGTTTAAATATAATAAAATTCTTCACTGAATTTCAATTATTTTTTAATACAATTTTGAGAAAATACTTTGAAAAAATTTCCAAAAAGTTCAATTAAACTTTTACAAAAAAATTAATTCTACAGAATTGCAAGTTAAAAGTACGAAAAATATAATAATAATCATAAATTTTAACTATAATTTTAAATTTAAAATTTTTAACTGAAATACACTTTTACGTCAATTTTTATAACAAAATTCTACGAGAATTCAATTATTTCAAAGAAGAAATAAATAATTTATTCAAAAATTGAATTTTTTTATACTTAATTTTTACGTAGAATTTTATTAATATTTTTTGAAAATATTTTTTTTTTTTAAGTAATGTAATTAAATTTTTACTGAAATTTATTACATTAAAGAATTTTATTACATGTTTTGAAAATAATTGAAAGCATTTTGAAGAGTTTTTTTCAAGTTTTCAGAAAAAATAAAATACTTTAAGAAGAATTGAAATAATAATTCAAGAAAATAATTAAATTCATACGAAGAATTTTATTAAATTTTGTTTAAACAATTAAAAATTTTGCTAAGAATTTTATTAACATTTTTTACAATAACTTTCTTCTTGAGAAGAATAGAAAATAATTTAATTTCTTTAAAGTAATTTATTACTTTTCAAAAAAATGCCATTTTTCTGATAAATTTTTAATATTTATCAAAAGAATTGAAAATGGAAAAAATTTTATTCCAATTCCTTAAAATAATTGATTTTTTGGGGAAGAACTTTGTTGTTTTTGAAGAAAATTAAATTCTTTTGCAGAAGTACTTAAAAAAATTTGAAAATAATTGTTTTTCTGTGACGATTAAAAAAATTATTTATGAAAATATTTGAATCTTTTGCAACAAATTTTGTTATTTAATTGAAAAATTGAATAAATATGAATCTTTTTTAGAATTGAATTCTTTCGTCAAGTTTTAATTAAATCTTTCATAATAATTGCATTTTTTTCAGGAATTTATTTAAAATTGTATTAAAAAATATTTAAAAATTCTGCAATGAAAATAATTCAATTCCAAAATAAAATTTTATCATTTATAAAAATAATTGAATGTTTTTGTACAATTGCAGTAAAAATTTTCATTTCTCTAATTTAATCTTTTCATAAATTTGATGAAAATCGTAAATATTTAAAATTATTGAATTGAAAAAACTATTGCAAATAATTGGAATTTTGAAACAAATTTTATTGAAATTTTGAAAATAATTGAATTTCGGAGAAGAATTTTAATATTTTTTAAGAGAATTAAAATTTTGACAAAAATTTTATTATTTTTCAAGATAATTGAAATTTTGCCAAGAATTTTATTGATTTTTAAGATAATTGAAATTTTGACAAGAATTTTATTACTTTTGAAAATAATAGAATTTTGCAAAGAATTTTATTAAAATACGTAAAAATAATTAAACTTCTGTGAAAATCATTGTTAGTTATCAAGATAATTGTAGTAAAACTTTTAAAATAATTAAGTACCAAAAAAAATCCATTCTTGTCAAAAATAAAAAAAAATTTCTGATCGTTTTGTTCTAGAATTAGTGATAATTTCCCCCGATTGAAATAAAAAATACAAACATCGAACAAAAATACAATAAAAAATGTTATTTTATATCGTTTTGAACAGAGAGAACTTTAAATAAATAATAAGTAAAAGAGTAATAAAAAAAAATTTAAACTCATTTCACAAAGAAATATCCAAGGAAAATAAATTGCCAGCTTCCTTCTGAGAATTGGTAACGTGACGCGTTAGAGGTGAAATTCGTTTTTGAGAAAAACGGATTTTCTTTTGACGGAGGGAAAACGAACTTGAATTTAATTTCAAAGTGAAAATTACTTTTACAACTTTCTACCTTTAGTGGACATATAATCCTAGTGAATTTTTTTGAAAATTATATTTACAACTTACTGCAAATAGGAGACAATATTTTTCACATTTTACACGACATTTCTGTAATATATTTGAGACACTTTTTCAAGAGGAAATGTTATTAAGTTTCCGCTCAACAATTTTTCTATTCTGTTCATCAAATCTAACAAAAATGTGCTGAATCTTTTTTCGTTTCCATTTGTTGCTTAACGAACTAAATAACATCTAAAGGATAAAAATTAAATAAAATGTAAATAAAAATAAATTTTTCCCTCTATTTTCTAAATTTGAAAAAAATGTCAATAATTTTTTCTATACTCTGGTTTTCAAAAGAAAAAAAACAATAACCCTTGAGGGATAAAATTAAATAAAATAAAAATAAATTTTTCCCTCTATTTTCTAAACTGGAAAAAAATTTCAATTCTTTTTTGATTCATTTGGTTTTCAAACAAACAATAATTCCCGAAGGATAAAATAGAAACGAATTTTTCCCTCTATTTTCTAAAGTGAAAAAATTTAAATTATTTTTTAATTATTTTGGTTTTTAAAAGCCAATTTTGTATGGAGAGAAAAAGAGAACATAGAAGAAACAAAATAAATTTTAACTTGAGGAGGAAAAATAAGGACGAGACCACTTTATCCTTTGACGTGTTGCTAAAAATAACCACAAGTTCATTATTTACAGAGAAACATTATTATGTATAAAAGAGTATACATGTATAGTGTAAAAAAAAGTGGGGAAAAAATGGAAAGGACCCTCTGAGAACATTTCCTGGAAAGTGGATGCTTAGTCGTAAAAGCTAACGATCCGAGAAGTTAATCGCGAGAAACATTCGCGACTTGAACTCCCCGAACAATTTCCCCTTGAATTCAATAGTGTCGACAATGGTAAAGCCAATAATGGTATACAGACTAGAATAATAGTAATAATATCATTCTATACTCTCAAATATTATCTCAACTATTCAACAAAACTCAAATATATTCAATTCTCCATTCAATTCTAAAATTGAATTACACCTATTATTCCAGACGTTCAAAAAAGAAAAAAAAAAGGTTTCCTATTTTTTTTCTTTTTTTTCCATTGAGGTAAAATTGATAACACGGATAATAAAAATACATTATGGCTTGTCTAGTTTGTGTGTGTGTGTTTTCAAACTTGAAAATTCAAAGAAGCAACTAAATTGTTTCTCCTGAAAATGTAGCACAACTTGAATAAAGTGGATAAAATGCAGCCTTGAGCGATATGGAATCCCAAAGTGAAACAGAATCAGAGCAAAAAAGGAAAAAAAGGAAAGAACTTTTTCGTCGAAAATTCTTCAAAGGCAGTTTGAATATTTCAATGTAAACAGTTGCTTCTCTTTAAAAACATCAACAATCCAATTAGTAACCTGTTTACTTGTTCTTTAAAAGAACAACTTTCAAGGGTTTGAAAATAAATTCCCTTACAATGTTATAAACATTAACTTCGATTTAAGTGCAATTTTTTAACATAAAAACATAAAAACATGAAAACAAAAAAATTTAAAAACATAAATCTAAAATAATTAAAATAATAATTCTACTTTTTATTTATAAAACATATTAGAAAATAAAAATATTAATTGTTAAAAAGATTAAAAATTAATTAAGATTAAAAAGTAGGATAATATACCCTATTTAAGCATAATTTTTCTTTCTCAATAACAATATTTTTTTACAAACTCATTTTATCCCCTTGGAAAGATTTTGTAGAAAATTTCCATAAGGAAACAATTTGCATCAATTCTATTTCTTAATTTACATTGTTTTAATTAAATTTAAAGTTTTTTTTTTAATAAAGGAAGAAAATGTTTATAAAATACATTTGTCATTTAAAAAATTCAATTGAAAATTTTTTAGAAAATAAAGCAAAACATTTTATTGAAAAAAATTGTTGTATTAAATTTATTTAGGAATTTCACTAATTGTAAAATTATTCGAAAGGAATAATTTCTTTTTTAAATATTTAAATATTATTATTTTTCCATGGGAATTTATATTTTCAAAAATTTCAAAGTCAAATTTTTTTAAAATTAATCAACTTTAATAATATTGTAATAAAACATAAAGATAACAATTAATTACGTTGGTGAAGTTCCCAACGTTTATAGTCAACGATTTCTGAAGAAAAAATATTTTTTCAATCAAATTTTTAAAAATTCTTGTACAGAAAATAGTACGTTTAATTTTTTGAAAGATAATTTACAAAAAAAAATATTTGTGAACAAAAATCTTTATATTTTTTATAGGAATAAATTTTTTTTCTTTCAATCGTTGATCGTAAACGTTGCGAACTTCACCAACGTAATTAATTAACGATCGATTTCTTCATGTTTTGTAATAATTAAAGTTGGTCAACTGTTAAAATCATTATTTTATATTATAAAAATATTGTTACCGTGTAACTTCTTAAAAATTATTTTCATATTCTATTATTATGTAAAATTTAAAGTAAAATTCATTTTTAAATCAATTTTTAACAGAAAATTCCACAAGAATTCAATATTTAAATACACAGGTAAATTATTTATTAAATAATTAAAGGTTTCATTAAATTTATTTCTTATTAAGAATTTTATTAACAAATTTAAAATAATTGAATTCTTTTAACGAATTTCAATAAAAATATGAGGAATAGTTACATTTTTTAAGGAATCTGAGAAAAATTGTATTAAAAATAATTGAAATGCTGCGATGAGTTTTATTAATTCATAAAAATAATCGAATTATTGCAAAGAAATTTATTAAAAATTTGTAAATATTTGAATTCCTGGGAAATTTTTATTATTTATGAAAATAATTATATATTTGTTTATAATTTTATTAAAATTGTTCTTAAATAATTAAATTCTTTTGAAAAACTCTAATAGTAGATATTGGATGTCTTTGGATTGTGAAAAATTTTAGAAAATAATTGAAATTTTCCCAATAATTTATATTAATAAAGTTTTTAAAAGTAATTTAAATTTGGAGAAAAATTTTATTATTTTTACAGATAATTTAAATTTTGACGAGAATGTAAAAACATTATTGAACATAATTGAAATTTTCACAAAAATGTTTTCAGGTAAAATTTTTCATAAAAAATTAAATTTCTGCAATCATTTGTAACTTCCTGAAAATTTAATTTGTTTAGTGTTTTTAATTATAACATTCTTCTATAAATCCAGTATTTTTAAAAATTAATTAAATATATGTTGACAAATTTAAATAATTTTAGAAGATTTGGAGTTATTAAAATTTTTCAGAAATCTAAGTTTATTAAAATTTTTTATTAATTCAGCATTGAAAGTTTCTAAAACTTCAAAATGTTACCGTTTGAAATTAATTTGTTTACGTAAATTGTAAATGCAACTTTTTTTAAAATTGAATTTATTTATTTAAGTAAAATTATCCATTAAATATTTTATTTACTTTATGACAGTTGTTCAGGATTTTAGTTATTTTAAAAGAAACTTTTGTCAGAAATTGGAAATATTGAAGGTTTTGTATTAGAATTCGCGGAAATTCTATAGTTTATGAATTAAAAAAAAGAAACAAAAATTTAGAATTTTCTTATGAATTTTAAGAATTTAATTTTTTCCCGTAGAAATTCCAAAAATAATTTAATTTTAGTAGTTCTGCGTTTACAATTTGTAGGCACAATTAATTTAAATATTAAATGTTTTAATGTTTTTAAATGTTTCAAATTGAAAGTTTAGAAAATTTCATTTTTGATTTTACTAATTTTAATAATTTTACTTAAAAATTCTAAAAGTAATTTATTATAATTTATTATTTATTATAAATCCAGTATTTTTAATAATTAATTAAATATATGTTGACAAATATAACTAATTTTAGAAGATTTGGAGTTATTAAAATTTTTCAAACATCTAAGTTTATTAAAATTTCTAATTAATTCAACATTGAAAGTTTTTAAAATTTCAAATTGTTGCGGTTTGAAGTTAATTTGTTTACGTAAATTGTAAACGAAACTCTTTTAAAATTTAATTATTTTATTAAGGTAAAATTATTCATTAAATAATTTATTAAAGTAAAATTATTCATTAAATAATTTATTTACTTTATGATAGTTGTTCAAAATTTAAATTATTTAAAAAAAAATTTTTGTCAAAAATTGAAAATATTGAAGGTTTTGTATTAGAATTCGTGGCAATTTTATAGTTTATGCGTTAAAAAAAATTTAGAACTTATTTATGAATTTTAAAAATTTAATTTTTTTTAAGTACTTTTAATAAAAATTCTAGACCTTTCCCTAAATTCCCTACATCAGATTATAATTATAATTATAATAATATCAAAACTGCCTTGTTCAATTTACATTTTATTTTTATAACCAAAATTTGTATGAAAAATTTTGACATTCTTGTATTTTTAAAATTGCTAATTGTATTTCAAAAAGAGAGGGAAAAATCAGCAGCGCGGATTGTTGCTAATTTTTTATTAAAGGTTTAAACTAAAATAATTTATAAATTTATAAAAATTATTCATTTCATAAGCAAAAATACCATTTTCATAATTTCTTTTTCCCCTTATAAAATCGATAAAAATGAAGATGTGAATAAAAAGGAAGGAGAATCGATCATGAAAAGTTTTTTAATTAAAACAAAATGTTTTCTGTCTTTCAGAGTGGAACAACGAATCCAACAGTGAAATTGTACTACGTCGATTTAGAGAAAGTACTAATAGAAAATGCAACTCTAATTGAAATAGAGCCTCCCCTTCAGCTCGACGGTCGGGAATCCATTCTTGCCGCGGTGAATTTTCCAACTGAGAATATTGTATCGGCAACTTGGATGAATCGAGTTCAAAATGAATCCTATTTTCACCTCTGCGATGTCATTACGCAAAACTGCACAACGGTGAGTAATAATTTAGAATTTCAATTCACTGACAATGAGAGAGAGATAGAGAGAAAACGTTTATATACACTTATTTCGCAATTTTGAATAGAGGAAAATAATAATTTATGTATAAAGAACCCAGGGCACGAATTAGTAAAAGTATTCAATTTTCCGAAAATTCCAATTATTTGTAAATTCTTCAATTAAACATTTATTTAAAAATAGAAAATTGAAAAATGTTTTCAAAAAATTCATTTAAGCTTTTTCGAAGAAGTTTATTTGAAAATTCAATTATTTCTAAAAAATCCATACAAAATTGCTTTTTAAACTCAATTATTTTATTTAAAATTAAACTGAAATAATTTTTAAATAAATTTTTATAAAACAAATTCTACCAGAATTCAATTATTTAAATACAAATTTATTTTTACGCATAAATTTAACACAATTTTTTTTAAGTAATTGAATACTTTCGACGAATTTTAATAAAATTTTAATAAATTTTTTTTCAATTTTTATTAAAAAAAGCTACTAGAATTCAATTATTTAAAATACTTAAAATAAATAAATAATTTAGTGAATAAATCAAGTTTCCTTAAAATTCAATATCCATAAAGAAATTTAACAAAAAAATTAAATTGTAGAACTCTTTCAACGAATTTGGAAAAAATTTTTAACATAAAGGATTTTTCATCGAGAATTTTGATTAAAATTGTATAAAAAATCATTAAAATTCAGCTAAATTTTGTTATTTTTGAAAATCATTGAATTCCTAAAACGAATTTTATTATTTTTAAACAATATTTAATTTTTTCCAAAGAATATCTTGAATAAAATTGAATTTCCGCAATAATTTGTAACTTTTCCAGAATTAAATTTTTTTTTAGAGTTTTTAACTAAAATTCTTCTATAAATGCATTATTTTTAATAACTTTTTAAAGAGTTCTTTATGAAAATTGAAATTCAATTATTTTTATAAAAATAATAATATTCTGCATAAAATTCCAATTTCTTAAAAAATGTTTAGTACAAATTCTTTGTTAGGATTCAATTATTTTCATCAGTAAAAAAATTCTTCAAAAGAAATATTAATATTAATATTAATTAGTTTTACTAATTGTTACAAAAATTTTTATTAATTACTTCCAAATACATTTATTTACAATTAAATTTTACAAAATTTCAATTATTCATAAATTCTTTAATTAAATATATATTAGAAAATAAAAACTTTAAACAATTTTAACAAAAAAAAATTTGCAATTAAACTTTCTCAAAAAAATTAATTCCACAGAATTGTTAATTAAAAACATGAAAAATTCAGATTTTCAAGAATTTTAGTTTTAAAACTGTTCAAAATTTAATTGTTTGTAAAAATTCACACTGCAATAATTTCAATATTCAATTAAAATCTTGAATTTTAACTTAAATTAATTTTTAAATCAATTATCATTTGAAAATTCCACTAGAATTTAATTATTTTAATACAAAAAGCAATTTAGTGAATAATTGCATGTTTCTTAGAATTAGAGTTTAATAAAGAATTTTATGAATACATTTTTAAATAATTGAATTTTTTCGACGAATCAATTATTATTAGAAAATTCTACTAGAATTTAATTATTTAAATAAAAAAAACAATTTAGTGAATAATTGCATGTTTCTTAGAATTAAATTTTAATAAAGAATTTTATAAATACATTTCTGAATAATTGAATTTTTTTGACGAATTTAAATCAAATTTCTAAGAATAATTATATTTTTCGAGAAATTCGATGAAAAGTATATTAAAAATAATTGTAATTCTGCAATAAGTTTTATTACATTTGAAAATAATTGAACACCAAAAAAGAATTTTATTATTTTTGAAAATAATTTAATTCCTGTAAAAGAATTTTATTATTTACGCGAAAATACTTTGAATTCCTGTAAAAAATTTTTTAATTCATGAAAATAATTGTATGATTGCTTAGAAATTAAAAAAAATGTAAACAATTGAATTCCTCTGAAATTTTTAATATTTTATACAAATATTTAAAAAATTTGCTTAGAATTAATTTTTTTAATTGAATTCTTTTGGAAAATTTTATTAAAATAGTAGATTTTGAAAAAATCATTGCTTTGGGGGAAATTTTAGAAAATAATTGATATTTTCCCAAGAATTTAATGAAATTTTTTGATAATAATTGAATTTTAGAGAAGAATTTAATTATTTATCAAAATAATTGAAATTTTTACAAGAATTTAATTATTTCTAAAAAGAATTGAAAATTTAACGAGAATTTAAAAAACATTTCGAACATAATTGAATTTTTGGAAAGAATTTTAACTATGCTTTTGAAAATAATTGAATTTCTGCAATCATTTATAATTTATCTCAAATTATATTAATTAATTATATTATATTATATTAATATAATAATAATAATTATATTATTATATTAATTATATTATATTATTATATTAACTTTTTCCGTTTTTTTTAATAACATTACTTAATTAACACCTTAACTGACATGGCAAAGATTTGACGGACAAAATCTTTGTCATCGGCAGTTAAGGGGTTAATAAATTATTGATAATTATTATTAATATTAATAATAAATTATTTTAAAAAATTTCAATTAATACCAGGGACGAAAATGTTGTTTAAAAAAAATTAACAAGATTAAGCTGTTTTTTGATATTATCAATATGGTCCCCTTTGAATTTTGAGAAATGTTTCACCCCAAAGGTCTAATGAGGTTGCTTTATCATCTTAAAGGTACTATCATATGCTGAGTCAAAAGGTTGGGTGGATCAATTTGAGCCACCGGTATTTAGTAAGGATGGAACGGCTTTCCTTTTGATCTTGCCACAGAAACAGGGCGACAGTGGCGATTGGAAGCATTTAGTACTTGTTACAAACGCAACCGCAGAGACCAAGACAACCGCACTAACTTCCGGCACCTTTGTTGTCACGGAAATTATCTCCTGGGACGAAGACAGCCACTACATGTGAGTAATCACATTCATACATTACAAAGTCAAACTTGTTGACCATGTGGATTAATTGAACGTGAAATCATTCATTGTCTCAATTTTCCATTCATTTTCCTCGCCGGCAAATATTTACATTTTCCAATTCTCATTAAATTACATTGACAGAATAAATTTCATCTCAATTACTAAGTACTGGGTACTAACTACTGAATACTAACATCTAACTACTGATTACTAATTAGTAATTAGTAATTACTATTTACTAATTACTAAATAATAATTACTATTTACTAATTACTAAATAATAATTACTATTTACTAATTACTAAATAATAATTACTATTTACTAATTACTAAATAATAATTACTAATCACTAATACATTATAATAATCGTAAGTTTTCTTTCCGTTAGCAAATTATCTGTATTCATTTGTTTTTTTTTAAATTCATTTTTGTGGGTTATTGTCATTTTTTTAATGTCGAAAAGAAACAAAAAAACTCATTTTATTTACTTCACAAAATTGAAAAAATTCCATTCCATATTTTTTATTTTTCAGACTTTTTCCTAATTTTCATCAAAAATATTTACTTTTTTCTTATCCTGCTAATAAATTGAATTTATGCTACAAATTTTATTATTCATAAAAGAATTTAAAATAATTTAATTCTTGCGAAGAATGTAAAAAAAAATATTTGAAAATAATTGAATTTTCAATGAAAAATGTTATTACTTATAAAAATAATTGAATTTTCAATGAAAAATGTTATTACTTATAAAAATAATTGAATTTTTCAGAAGAATTTTATTATTTACAAAAATAATTGATTTCTTTAGGCAAATTTGGAAAATAATTTAATTTTTGGAAAGAATTTTTAAAACAATTTGGAAAGTCAATTTTAGGAAAAATTTTCTTTTTTGGAAGAATTTTATAATTTGAGAAAATAATTAAATTTTTTTGGAATATTTTTCTATTTTTATAAAAATAATTGAATTCTTGCGAAGAATATTTTTTTTAATTTGTAAAAATAAATGAATTCTTTGGAAAAATTTTAAAAAAAAATTTAAAAAATAATTGAATTTTTCTGAAAAATTAAATAAATTAAAAAATAAATAAATTAATAAAAATAAATAAATTAATTAAATAAATAAATTAAAAAAAATAAATAAATTTTGAGAAAAATTGAGAATAAATGAATGTCGGTGGGAAACTTTATTAATTTTTTTTTGAAAATAATTGGATTTTCCAAAAAAACATTTTATTATTTATGAAAATAATTGAATTCTTGCGAATGATTTATTAGAATTTTTTTTTAAATAATGGAATTTCTAAGAAGAAATTTATTACTTTTAATAATAATTGAATTATTGTGATGAATATTGTTATTTATTAAAATAATTGAATTTTGAAAAGAATTTTATTGAGATACCTCAAAATAATTGAATTTTCGGGAGTAATTTTTTTTATTTATCGACATAATTACATAATTATAATTATAACATAATTATCGACATAATTGTCTATAATTATGTAGATAAATAAAAAAATTACTCCCGAAAATTTATTTATTATTTATAAAAATATTTTATTAAAATTATATTTAAAACAATTAATTTCTTTCGAATAATTTTATTAAATTTTTAAAAATAATTGAATTATTGCGGAAAAGTTTATTAAAATGTTTAAAAAGAATTGATTTCTGTTGAAAATTTTATTCCTCTTGAAAGGAAATTGAAATCTTCATAAGAATTTTATGAATATTGTTTTAATTTTAAATAATGAATTTTTAAATGTTATGAAAATTTTATTAGTTTAAATAATTGAATTCTTGTCAAAAACTTTATTTGTGAAAGGAACTGAGTTTTACGATTATGAAAATAATTAAATTCATGCTTAGAATTTAATAAAAAAAATTTTGTTGAAAAAATGGAATTTACATGAAAAATTTTATAATTATTAAAAGTATTTGAATTATTGGGAAAAATAAATTGCATAAAATTTTGTTAAATAAAATTGTTTTTTTTTCAATATTAGCGAATTAAAAGTAGTGATTCTCTAAAAAAATATTGTTTATATTCTTTGTTCGGAAAGTTAAATACCTATATATAGCTAATAATTTTTTTTACCTTCTCTATTCTTTAAAATAATTAAAATTTTCGTAATAAACTTTTTTTTAATTTAGGTATCAGATAACAATTTTTGTGAAATTCAATTTCCCTCGTAAAAGAAAGTTTAATTATTTTCAATTTTGAAAATCTGATGCCAAATTTGAAATTAGTATCGAAATTTGTTACAGTTTTTTTTATGTACTTTAAAGTTTAAAAATATAACATATTTTGAAAATTTAATTCTAATTAGTTTTTCAGTTATGTGTCGTAATAAGTATTTCTTTAAAAATTACTTAAATTAAAATGACTTGAAATTGTTTACAATAATCATTGCAGCACAACATTCCGCGCGCGGATAATTTGGCTAGTTACTAATTATAGTTCATTTTAATTTTTTTAATTGAAACTTTATTTGATTATTTAATTTAATCGGAAATTTATTTGAAACAAATAAAGAGTCAAGTTGGCTCTGAGTCAAAGATATTTTTTTCTGAGTGTGTACATTTAGAGAAGTTAAAACACTTGCTGTAAAAAGAGTATTTTATTTTTAATTGGTAATTTCTTACATTACAAATTTTTACAATTTAAATCCTTTTTTCTCCAGCAGCAGTTCTTTATCAAATCATGCGCACAAACTTCGGGCTAAAATTAATGAAAAATTCGAAATTAAAATAATTTTTTAAGCGATTGAAACATTTCGAAAAATGGAATTACTATTTTTAACTATTTTTAACTATTATTATTAATTATTATTAATTATTAGTATTAATTATTATTATTATTATTATTAATTATTAGTATTAATTATTATTATTATTATTAATTATTAGTATTAATTATTATTATTATTATTATTAATTATTAGTAATAATAATTATTATTATTAATTATTAGAATTAATTATTATTATTATTAATTATTATCATTGAAACTATAGTAAAAATTACAAGCGAACTTACTGCTACTAAATCTTCTGCAAATATTCGTGCAACACTCATTATTATTACCACACGCTATTAATGTCCCCTTACATCCAATAACTTCCGTTACAAGAAAATTAACGCACAAAAGTGCGACGAAAATTAAAATTACTGATAGATTCATTTTTATCCAACTGATGATACTTCGTTCATTAACTCGCGCTTTTATAGTCGATAAATTCGCATTTTTTTCAACTTTTTCCAATCAGAGAAGAAAACAAGGAAAATTTATTAATAGTCCAGAGAGTAAACAGGGAAACTATTTAAACACGTCATTTCATGACTCATGGGAATTGCAATTAGCATAAAATTAGAAAAGAGAATTTTTTTTAAAAAAAGACAAAAAAAATTGCTCCAGTATTTAAATTTTTTTATTTTTATTACGAAGTAGAAACATTAAAATGAAATTAAACATTAAAATCCATTAAAATAAAATCTAATTAGTGATTAAAATTTTTATAGATTACAATTGTCATTGATTATCTACAAGTTTACAATTTTACCATTTATTTCAGTTTCTAAACATTTCCTCTCGTTTATCCACAATATTGCTTTTTGAATTAAATGCAAAGTAAGATACCTGTAGAATAAGGAAAAAATACTAATTAAATGAAATGAATCTATTAAAATGTATTTTTTAAAAAATAATCGAGTCTTTGAGAAGGAGGAATTATTTGCTAATAAGAAAAAAATATTTAAGTATTTTAATTTTTAGCATTAAACAATTGTGAATATTAAATTAGTAATAAATAGCAATTTCTACAAATTTATTAATAAAATTTACTAATTCAAAAGCAAAATGTCACTAATTTAAATTAATTAACATTTACTATTAATTCAAATTTTGAGACTCAATTTTTTTACTAATTTATTTTTCCTTCACTAATAAATTACCAGAAATTACTATTTATTAATCAAATTTATTAATTCAAAAGCAAAACCTCACTAATTTAAATTAATTAACATTTTTACTAATTCAAATTTTGAGACTGAATTCTTTTATTATTTTATTATTACTTTACTAATATATTACCAAAAATTACTATTTATTAGTAAAATTTACAAATTCAAGAGGAAAAAGTCACTAATTTAAATTAATTAACATTTTTAAATTTAATTCAAACTTTGAGACTGAATTCCATTACTAATTTATTTTTACTTTACTAATAAATTACCAGAAATTACTATTTACTTAAAAATTTACAAATTCAAGAGCAAAAAATCAGTAATTTAAATTAATTAACACTTTTACGAATTCAAATTTTGAGACTCAATTCTTTTATTATTTAATCTTTATTTTAGTAACAAATTACCAAAAACTACTATTTATTAGTAAAATCTACAAATTCAGGAGCAAAAAGTCAATCACTGATTTCAGTTAATCAACATTTTTTTTACTAAGAGAGCAAGTAATCGTTTTTTTTTTTTTTTTTGAATAATCAAATTTTCAATAAATAAAGAATCATTCATTAAAACAAAAATTAAACTTATATACCTCCTCTTGCTGCACACATTCTATTGTCACAACAAACATTATTTCTTGTACATCGTTGATAACGTGCAATACACTGACCAACAATTTCTGTCATGAGTAAATTCATGCACAAAAATGCCAAAAGAAGAATAGCTACTGAAATATTCATATTTCTCAACTAACAAAATAATTTCCCACAAAGAACCCACATATTTATACCTACGATTCTTATTTATCTCTCCAAAAATATCTAATAAAAGAATAAATAAATTTTTCATGACGAAAAAATTTATCAATAAGAAAAATATTAACAATATTTTTCGCCATTTTTCTAAGTCAAATATTATATTTATCTCAAAAAATCAAATATTTGTCAAAGCAATTTTTTTCCACGTCGTCAAGCGGTTCACTTATAAACTAAATAATCAAATTTAAATTTAGTTGAATTTATTTAATTTAATTTTTTTTTTAATTTATAATTTAAATAATTACAGGATTTTTAAATGTAGTAATTAAATAATTTAATAATTTAAATAATTATAGGCTTTTTAAATTTAGCAATTAAATAATTTAATAATTTAAATAATTATAGGCTTTTTAAATTTAGCAATTAAATAATTTAATAATTTAAATAATTATAGGCTTTTTAAATTTAGCAATTAAATAATTTACGAATTTTACATAATTAATTACTTTTTAAATTTATTAAATGATAGTTGTTTTATTTTCATCATCATTCGAATCGACAGTAAAATGATTTTTTGTTTTGTTTTTTCTTTTGTAAAATTTGAAACTTGTAAATTAGAGATTAAATTTTCGATAAATAAACTACTGATGCGAAACTAAATCGTTAACAACTCTTTAGACAAGCGCAAAATTTTGCTGTTAATGTGTCTCTGTCGGATTTCAGCAATCGGATTTTCGCGGGTGCAAAATCTTACTGCATCCGGAGTGAATTAACCCCTCTTGGCCCCTCACCTAAGTTTAAGCACCATAATTTTCTCCTAGGGGCCCCTTTACAACCGCTTCCTCGTTTTCTAGCTCCTAATTAGATTGCTCAACTAAAGAGAGTGGATATCAGTCGTTCAACTTAACAGAGGGTCTGATAAACTGAGTTAATTGCACTGGCGCCGGAGAATTCTGTCATCAAAGTCAGGTTTTTGCCAGTCCCTTTCTCGCACTCTGTCCAAAAAAACTTTTTCTCCTCTTCTTGTCGTCTTTTTTGCGAAAATACACCACTTTTCTCTCTCTCTATTGCCTGTTATTCATGTTGTTTTATTAAAAAAAGAAAAAAACAACAAAAAATACAAAAAAACCAAATAACAAAATAAAAAAAATAAATGATAAATTTTACCTAGCGAAACAAAATCCATTTCTTTTTATTTATCATCATTGAATCAATAATTCCAAATTTTTCCCATTTTTACACTAGAAATATTTTAATAAAACAGTAAATTTGTATTTAAAAGAAACAAAACAATTTTTTCTATTCCTAAAGATTTTATTTGTTTTTTTATTCAAAATCTTGCCAGTCGAATTTTATATACAAAGTAAAAAACCTATAAATTGAAGAAAATATGTGAAACTAAAAAATAGAATTAAAAATTGGAAACAAATTAACAATAAATAAATCAATATGATAGTTGAATATAATCAAATTAATTTATATTTAATTGATAATTAATTGATAATAATTGATAATTAATTGATAATAATTGATAATTAATTGATAATTAATTGATCTAAATGAAACAATAAAAATAACTAATTAAGTTAACAATTGAATTGTATATTCAATTTCATTAATTTCCCAAAGAAAAATTAAACAAACGAAAAATACGAAAATATTAAATATACCTAGTAATACAAATTTTTTTATCACCCAAAAAAATGTGTACGTAAATACAAATATTCGTATTTGTAAAAATATTATTGTAACAATATTTTTATACGCCTGTCCATAAAAAAATATTACCTTATTTTCTTTATAAATATGCGTAACGTGTACTTTTTTATTACAAAAGACGCGAAAATTTGTTATATCATTTCATTTTTCAGAATATAAAATTATAAATAAAACTAAATTTTATTAAAATTAAATAATGTCGGAAATAAAAATTAAATAAATGAAAAATATAAATTAATTAAAATTTATAAAACGTATGTTTTCATTATTATTATTATTATTATTATTATTATTATTATTATTATTATTATTATTATTATTATTATTATTATTATTCATAATATAATTCATCATTTTAATTATTATTTTTTTATCAGCAAAAAGTACATGTACGTAAATAGAAATGTCTTTATAACAATATTTTTACACGCTTGTTAATTAAAAATATTACCTTACTTTCTTTATTAAATATAATCAGAATATTTTTTTTTACTATAAATTATACACTTTTTATGTTCAACAAATACCTTTGTAATAAATAATTAACTGAAATTACTTTTCAGAATAAAATTCATCAAATAAATTATTTCAAATTTAAATTAAATTCCATTAAATTCCTTCTTAATTACAACTTTAAATCAGATTTTATTTTTAAATTAATATTTTCAATTTTAATCAAATTTACACGTGTCTTGGTTAAAATATTTTTCCAACAAAAAAACCTACCTACTAAAAATATAATAATAAAATAAATATAATAAATATAATATCTACTAAAAAAATTTTTAAATTAATATTTTACATTTTAATAAAATTTACACGTGTCCTAGTTAAAATAATTTTTCACCAAAAAAACCTATCTATTAAAAATAAATACAATATAAAATCGAATTTAACAAAAAATAGCAAAGTTTGAAGCACAAAATGTTCAAAGAGAATATGAGAGTAGAATAAAAATTAAATTATTACTTCTGAATCGTACATGGGAATGTAATAAATTTTTTTAATTTGAGAGTTTCACAATTAATAGTTGAGAAAGTCAAAGACGAGCACGAACAGTTTTTGTCGGTTAATGAAGATCGATCGACCTGCCAATGAACAGAGAGAGAATTCCCTCTGCAACCGTTACTAATTATTGTCTTCCCAAAGATTGCATTATGGACCAAAAGTTTACGCAAACGAGTTGAAAAATTAAAATTATTAATTAACAACATCAAAAAATAAAAATATTAATTAACAACATAAAAAATTAAAAATATTAATTAACAACATCAAAAATTAAAAATATTAATTAACAACATCAAAAATTAAAAATAAACTTAATCAAAAAAATTGAAAAAAAAATAAAAACCAACATTAAATTTCTTCTGCGTGAATTTAATTCAAAATAAATATTTCCCTTCTATTGCTAAATAATTACAAAAAAAAGTTGTTCCAATTTTTCCTTTATTTTCCTTTATTTTCCTTTCTTTTCTTATTTCTCCAATACTCGAGAAATTGAAATATAATAATTCCTATTTCTATAAATTTTATAATCAATATTTTCAAAAAATGCTTAATTGAGAAAAAAGGGGAAATAAATTCACTTGCATAGTTTTTTCGATTCGCACACGTTACTTTATACAAACATATTTTTTCAACGAAAAGAGAAAACAAGACTTTTTTTTTATTTTCTCCACATGCTTCGATTACTTCTGTAATAAAAGCTCTATACGAGAAAAATAATTACAAAGAACGCAATTGTTTACAGAAGATACAATTTTTTTTAATATTACTGGTTAATTATTGTCTCCGAGTTTAAATACTATATTTTCCCATGTGGAGAAAAATAGAAACGTTTTTTCTTTGTTTGCAAAAATAAATACAACAGCGACTATGAAAATAACAAGGAAAATGTAAACATTCTTTTTTTACAATTATTCAAATTTCAAACAATAATTTTTCTTTCATTATTAATTAAATAATAAATAAATTCATTGTCTTAATTTATTAATTTATCACTTTACTTGTTAAAAAGAAATAGGCTTTTTAAATTAAAAACTAAAAAAAAAATTATTTCACGTCCCAGGCAAAAATGAATGTAGAATATTTTCAACATGAAGAAAGTTATTATTTATGATTATAGTAATTGAAGCATTAAATTTTGCATGAAATTTAAATTTCAACCTTCATTAACTTACACTGCTTGATCTCAAACTTAATTTCCAACATGTTATAAACAAAATTTAGGAGGTCAAATTTTAGAGCCAATTATAAAAAAATGACCTGATAAAAAAAGATTTTTTATTAATTTTTTTTTAAAGAACGAAAAATTGAAAAAATTTTATTTCATTTCATTTTTAAGAATATAATTATAAATAAAGCTAAATTTTATTAAAATTAAATAATGTCGGAAATAAAAATTAAACAAATGAAAACTATGGAAATATAAAAATATATAAATTAATTCAAATTTATAAAATCGTATTTTTCATTATTATTATTATTATTATTCATAGCGTAATTCACAATTTTAATTATTATTTTCAAAAAAGTTTCGAGTCAATTTATTTTCACTTCTTCGCAGATGATTTATAATAAATATTTGCTTTGAAATTTTCATTTCGAAATATGAATAATAATTATTTATAATTGTTCAGAAATTTATGTTTCATTTTTGCATGATTTTCAAAATAAAGAAAAAAATATCTGCAGTTTATATTTGTTCGGGAAAATAACGTAAAGTAATTGGATTATATTAACGCAAATAAAGCAAATCAATATTTTTTTCTCTGAATGTTCCTAAAATTTAGAGCTTTCAAATGAACACGCATATTTGCTTTTACTGTTTACTTTGTATTTTATTGAAAAGAAAACTGGCAAATGATACGCGATGAAATTATTTTTAAAAAATCTTTATTTTCAAAATTTCAAAAAAGATTTAAAAAAACAATTTTTTTTAATTCCTTTAAAAAAATTAATTACTTTCATAGAAAATAAAATTTTTAGAAGGAATTCAATTATTTTCAATTCAATTTTAATAAAATTTCTCGAAAAAGTAAACAATTATTTTTAAAAATATTATTTAAAATTTTAATTCAATTGTTTTCAATTCAATTTTATAATAAAATTTTTCGAAATAAAATATTTTTCATGTTATAAACAATTATTATCAAAAGTATTATTTGAAATTGAAATTCAATTATTTTCAAGATTTTTAATAAAAATTCAATTGTTTTCAACAATTCTAATTAAATTCTTCGAAAAATTAAATTATTTTCATAAATTGTAAAATTCTTAGGATAAATTAAATAATTTTCAATAGAATTTTAATAAAATTTCTGAAACAGATTCAATTATTTTTAAAAATTCTGGTAAATTTTTTGTAAATAATTCAATTGTTCCTAAAAGTTGTTAAAAATTTTTTTGTATATTTCAATTATGTTTAACATTTTTAATTAAAATTATGTTAAGAAATATTATTTTCATGAAATTTAATGAAATTCATTGAGAAAAATGTAATTATTTACAAAAACTCTAGTAAAATTATTTAAAAGAATAGAATTTTCTATGAATAATTTTAATACAATATAATAAAAAAAATTATTAATTATAATGAACAATAAACGTGATTATTTAAAAAAAACATAAGAGAAAATCTTTTAAAATTTAATTACTTTTAGAATGTTTAGTAAAAATTATTTAAAAAACTCAAGAAAAGAAATTTATTTAAGAAACATCAAGAAAATTGAAATTAATTCTTCGAAACAATTCAATTATCTTAAAGAATTTTAATAAAAATCTTATTCCAAGAATTAAATTATTTTCAGTACAATTTTAATTACATTTTCTCAAATAAAATTCAATTATTGAAAAAAATTATTCCACATTATTAAAATTTATTCTCATTTAATTAATTAAAATTTATTCTCTATGTTAAAAAAAATATTTTTTATATTAAAAAAATTTATTTCGTAACTAAGTAAAAATATTTTTAATTTACAATATTTTCCATTCTGCTTAATACGTTTTGAAAAATATTTAAGAACAAAAATTTCCCTCGTATTTCTATTCACAAGTTTAGAAAAATTTTGATGAATTTTGCTCTTAACAAAAATGTCTAATTGGCTAAAAATAATTGAATAATTGAATAATAATTTGAATTTTTTTAATTTTATTCACAGCTGTAAATTATCTTCGTAAAAATTATACTTTTGCTTATCGGAATTCTTTAAGAAAAAAAATTCTTCTTATAAAAAGTTATTATAATTTTACAAACAAAAATTCTTTTCTAAATTCTGAACGTCCAAATGAACGAGTATTATTTTTTTTTCGTTCTGATTAAATTTTGATTACAATAATTTTTCCAACAAAAAAATTAATTGTAGTTTTTGATTGTTAAATTTTTTTTTAATTAATAATTTGGTTTCCTTTAATTTATTCGTAGCTGTAAATTATCTTCGTAAAAATTATAATTCTAGATTTTACTTTTATCTCAATTATTTAATATACAAAAATTCTTTTTATTGAAATTTTTGAAAATTTCTCCGAAAAAATATTCTTAAACTTCTGAACGTCGAATTAAACGAAAGAAATTTATTTATTTTCTTGTTCGAATTAAATTTTTACTGCAACGATTTTGCGTTACTATCGAAAAAAAATTAATTCTAAAGTTTCTAAATGTAAAAATAAATAAATAATTAGTAAATTATTTAACTTGCATTACAATCAGTAATTTATGAAAATATTTGTAATGAAAAATATTTTGTTTATTTAAATGTTCAAAATTTACGTTAGTAAAGTTAACAACGTTTATAGTCAACAATTTCAGAAGAAAATTATTTTTTCAAGCAAATTTTTATAAATTTTCGTAAAGAAAATAGTGCGATTAATTTTTTGAACAATGATATTTACAAAAAAAATATTTGTGAAGAAAAAATGTTATTTTCTTGGTAAATGTTATTTTCTTGGTAAATTTTATTTTTTTATTGCTAAATTTTATTCCTTCAATCTTTAATCATAAACGTTGCAAACTTCCCCGACGTCAGAATTTCTGGACATAAAAAAATTCCCATTGAAAAGAATATTCTTAGTTATAATTTTATTTTTTAAATTACTTTCGTAAAAATTATAATTTTTCTAATCAGAATTCTTTAACAAAAAAAATTCTTCTTAAGGCGGTGTCAAAGTCGATTGGATTTTTGCATTGAGCTTCAAAGGGAAAATCGCATCGACTTTAACATCCCCTTAAGGAATTTTTTTAAAATATCTGCAAAAAAAAGTTCTTAATGTTCTGAAAGTTCAACTGAACAACGAAATTTCTTTATTTTTCGTTCGAATTAAATTTTTATTACAATAATTTTCGTTATTACAAAAAAAATTATTTCTAATGCTTCTAAATGTAAAAATAATTTATTTAATTTTTATTGCAATCAGTAATTTATGAAAGTACTTGCGCAATAAAAAGAATTCAGTTCATTTGAACGTTACAAAACTTGTAAACCATAAAAAAAATTCTCCAAACGAAAGAAGAATTAAAAAAGCAAAAACAAACTTGTAAAACTTGATGTTATGAAATATGCGTTGGAGAAGAGAAAAAAATTTTTTTCCCCTCCCTGCCCGTTAAAAATTATATATGTTGCTCATTATTTTTCTACTGTGAACGAATTTCACGACAGGAGGGATTCGGTTTTCATCGTTACAGGATTATTCTCAAAGCCTGGCAAGCTTTTATCTCCGGACACCTCGTATAAGCCGATAGTGTTGGAAGATACTTGTACGATAAAGGGCCAACACACAGACACACATACACACAACGGACTTTGAAATTGTTTGAAGGAAGAAAACATTAATTTTGCCAGCGTATAGTATATATAGTGTGTAAGAGGGATCAAAAGCAAGGGGTATACTTCCTTCCTTCCTCCTCTTCCAACAACTTCGCCATAGGACAAGGTTGAATTTTGAATAGTCCCATGGGATTAGAATGCAAGCGAACCAACTTGAAATTGCTCCCTCTCGAACTTTCATCGCCTTTCATAAAACATATAATTCATCGCAAAGGATCCTCTTTACTTGAAAACTATTTCCCCCAAGACACTTGCCTTGATTTAGTGATCTTGATTTTCTATAATCTTATACATCCTGTCAACTTTTTTTCTTCATACAACTTATTCGCTATATAGTTGTAGATGTTCCAGAGAAATTATTTCCAGAAAAAAAAAAATTCACCAACCGCACTTTGAACTGAAAAACAAACTCTCTCTCTCTTTGCTGCAAATTGAAAACTCCTAATTTTTTGTGATCCACGATTAAAAAACAATTCATTCATCAGAAGTAAAATAATTTCTTTTTCAGAAAATAGTGAAACAAAAATCAAAAAATAATTCTATATCAAAAGATTTATAAAAATTTACTTCGAGCAATATATTTTTTCACCCGATCCTAAAGAATATTTTGATTCACTCTGAAAATTATTCCGAAAAAATTTGTAATAATTTGTAATAATTTGTAATAATTTCTGAATATATTTCTTTAATTATTATTTATTTCTAAATAATATTTCTTCTTTAAATATAAAATTATCTTTAAATATTTTATCTTTAAATATAAAACTATTCGAAACGTCAAAATTTTCGTTTAAATGAACAATTAGTTATCATTATTTTTCCGCTTAAGATTTTCAAAGACTTGAAACTAAAACCCTTTGGAAATTCAATTATTTATAAAAGTTGTAAACGCACCTTTGGTAAAATTAAATTATGTTCGGAATTTTTAAGTAAAATTATTAATTTAAGTAAAGAAATTGAATATTAAAAATGGAAAGAAAATGAACTGAAAATAAAATTCTCTAATGTTTCAAATTGAAATCTCTCGAAATTCAATTATTCATTAAAATTTTAAACACATCTCTAGAAAATTAAATTACTTTTCAAGTTTTTATGTAAAATTATTAAAATTATTGAAAATTGTAAACGAAAATCTACTAAAACGAAAATATTGTTGAAATTTTTAAGCAAAATTCAATTATCAAATAATTAAATAAAATTATTGAAAATTGTAAACGAAAATCTACTAAAACGAAAATATTGTTGAAATTTTTAAGCAAAATTCAATTATCAAATAATTAATTAAAATTATTGAAAATTGTAAACAAAAATCTACTAAAACGAAAATATTGTTGAAATTTTTAAGCAAAATTCAATTATCAAATAATTAAATAAAATTATTGAAAATTGTAAACGAAAATCTACTAAAACGAAAATATTGTTGAAATTTTTAAGCAAAATTCAATTATCAAATAATTAAATAAAATTATTGAATTGAAATTCAAATTTTCTAAAACTACAAATAAAAATCTTTCGAAATTCAATTATTATTTATAAAAATTAGAAACTCAACTGTAGTAAAAATAAATTACTTTTAGAATTTTTAAGTAAAATTATTAAAATTAGTAAAATCAAAAATCAAATTTTCTAAACTTTCAATTTGAAACATTTAAAAACATTAAAACATTTAACATTTAAATTAATTGTGCCTACAAATTGTAAACGCAGAACTACTAAAATTAAATTATTTTTGGAATTTCTACGGGAAAAAATTAAATTCTTAAAATTCATAAGAAAATTCTAAATTTTTGTTTCTTTTTTTTAATTCATAAACTATAGAATTTCCGCGAATTCTAATACAAAACCTTCAATATTTCCAATTTCTGACAAAAGTTTCTTTTAAAATAACTAAAATCCTGAACAACTGTCATAAAGTAAATAAAATATTTAATGGATAATTTTACTTAAATAAACAAAATTCAATTTTAAAAAAAGTTGCATTTACAATTTACGTAAACAAATTAATTTCAAACGGTAACATTTTGAAGTTTTAGAAACTTTCAATGCTGAATTAATAAAAAATTTTAATAAACTTAGATTTCTGAAAAATTTTAATAACTCCAAATCTTCTAAAATTAGTTATATTTGTCAACATATATTTAATTAATTATTAAAAATAATAGATTTATAGAAGAATTATATAATTAAAACCACTAAATAAATTGAATTTTCAAGACGTTACCAATGATTGCAGAAATTTAATTTTTTTTGAAAAATTTTAACTAAAAAATTTTTTGTCAAAATTTCAATTATGTTCAATAATTTTTTTTACGTTCTCGTCGAAATTTGAGTTGTCTTTAAAAATAATAAAATTCTTCTCCAAATTTTAATTATTTTGAAAAAACTTTAATAATATAAATTATTGGGAAAATTTCAATTATTTTCAAAAATTTTTCTCAATTCAAAGACTTTCAATATCTACTACAAGAGTTTTTCTAAACAATTTAATTATTTAAAAACAATTTTAATAAAATTATACACAAATATTTAATTATTTACATAAATAATAAAAATTGCCCAGGAATTCAAATAATTACAAATTTTTAATAAATTTCTTTGCAATAATTCGATTATTTTTATGAATTAATAAAACTCATCGCAGCATTTCAATTATTTTTAATACAATTTTTCTCAAATTCCTTAAAAAATGTAACTATTCTTCAAATGTTTATTAAAATTCATTAAAAGAATTCAATTATTTTAAATTTGTTAATAAAATTCTTAATTAGAAATAAATTTAATGAAACCTTTAATTATTTAATAAATAATTTACTTTTGTATTTAAATATTGAATTCTTGTGGAATTTTCTGTTAAAAATTGATTTAAAAATGAATTTTAGTTTAAATTTTACATAATAATAGAATATGAAAATAATTTTTAAGAAGTTACACGGCAACTACATTTTTATAATATAAAATAATGATTTTAAAAGTCGATCAACTTTAATTATTATAAAACATGAAGAAATCGATCGTTAATTAATTGTTATCTTTATGTTTTATTACAATATTGTTAAAGTTGATTAATTTAAAAAAAATTTTACTTTGAAATTTTTGAAAATCTTAATTCCCATGGAAAAATAATAATCACTAATTATTTAAGAAAGAAATTATTCCATTCGAATAATTTTACAATTAATGAAATTCCTAAATAAATTTAACAGAACAATTTTTTCCAATCAAATGTTTTCCTTTATTTTCTAAATAATTTTCAATAAAATTTTCTAATTGACAAATGTAATTTATAAACATTTTCTTTTTTTATTAGAAACAAAACTTTGAATTTAATTAAAACAATGGAAATTGAAAAATAGAATTGATGCAAATTTTATTCATATGAAAATTTTTACAAAATTCTTCAAAATCTTTCCAAGAGAAAGAAATGAGTTTGTAAAAAAATATTGTTATTGATAAAAGAAAAATTGTGCATAAATAAAATTTGTTATATATGCAAAGAAGCATATTTAAAACCGAAATGGGTATGTTTTTTATCTGTTAATTAAGATTTTTGCAAAAATTTTCTAATTTGTTTAAGAATTTTTGTTAAATTTTAAATATAACTTTACTAAATTAAATTCCACACTATTTCTTTCACTGTTTAGTATTTTCTAGTTTTTGCAAAAATTTTCTAATTTGTTTAAGAATTTTTGTTAAATTTTAAATATAACTTTACTAAATTAAATTTCATATTACTTCTTTTACTGTCTAGTATTTTCTGTGTTAAAATTTCAGGATCCTAAAGTTCTGAACGATCAAATGAACAAAATTTATTGATTTCTTCAAAAAAATTAAATTTTTATTGCAGTTATTTTGCTTTACTATCCAAAAAATTAATTACTGAGTTTGCAAAAGTTTAATTTTAGTTTTTAAATTTTTTAAAGATTTGTAATTTATTAAAATGTTTTCAATAAAAAAGTATTTCGTTCATTTGAACGTTCTAAACTTGAGGATCGTAAAATTATGAAACTGAAGTTACCAACGTTGATTCAACGAAAAACTTAAAAAAAAATTTTCTCAGAATACAAATTTTCCTTGTATATTTTTAACCCAAGTAAACTCTCCAAACCCTAAAATAAAAAAAAAACGTGGAAAAAAGTGATTTTTATTCTTTTTTTTAAATTTTTTCCAAAAATCACGAAATTTTAATTAAATTCATAATTTCTCGCCTCGGTAGTAATTTTTTTCTTTTGATAATTGTTTATTCTAATGTCGAGTGCCATTTAAAAAAAATTGCAAGTAGTTCCAAGTCGGGGAAAGCAGTGATTTTGGTTTATTTTACGTTTATTTATTTACGGATTTTTTTAAAATCCGTAAATTTGAAGTAATTTAATAATTCCTCGCCTCGATAGTTAATTTTTTCTTTTGATAAATGTTTATGTTAATATTACACGTTATTTAAAAAAAATTTTAAGTAATTCCAAGTCGGGGAAAGCAGTGATTTTGAATTTTTAGGTGTCACGAATTTTCCAAAAATTCCGAAATTTTATTTAAATTCATAATTTCTCGCCTCGGTAGTCATTTTTTTCTTTTGATAATTGTTTATTTTAACATTAGGCGTTATTTTAAAAACATTTCAAGTGATTTCAAGTCGGGGAAAGTAGTGATTTTTATTCTTTTTTTTGAATTTTTTCCAAAAATCACGAAATTTTAATTAAATTAATAGTTCCTCGACCCCGTAGTTATTTTTTTCTTTTGATAATTGTTTATTTTAATATTAGACGCAATTTAAAAAAAATTGTACGTTTCCTAATCGGGGAAAACAGTAATTTTGGTTTTTTGTCACGGATTTTTGGAAAATCCGGGAATTTTAAGTAATTTAATAATTTCCCCGCCTCGGTAGTTAATTTTTTCTTTTGATAATTGTTTATGTTAATATTACACGTTATTTAAAAATTTTTTTAAGTAATTTCAAGTCGGGGAAAGAAGTGATTTTGAATTTTTTTTGTGTCACGAAAATTCCAAAAATCCCGAAATTTAATTTAAATTCATAATTCCTCACCTCGGTAGTTACTTTTTTCTTTTGATAATTGTTTATATTAATATTACACGTTATTTAAAAAAAATTCAAGTGATTCCAAGTCGGGGAAAGCAGTGTTATTTATTTTTTTTGTCGAATTTTTTCCAAAAATCCTGGAATTTCATTAAAAAAATCAAAATCACTGCTTTCCCCGACTTGGAACTATTTGAAATTTTTTTAAAACGGCATACGACATTAGAATAAACAATTATCAACAGAAAAAAAAGACTACCGAGGCGAGGAATTATTAATTTACTTAAAATTTCGTGATTTTTGGAAACAATTCGACAACAAAAATAAAAATCACTGCTTTCCCCGACTTGGAATCACTTGAAATTTTTTTTAAATAACGTGTAATATTAACATAAACAATTAACAAAAGAAAAAAATGACTACCGAAGCGAGGAATCATTGATTAATTTGCAATTTCAGGATTTTTGGAAAATTCGTGACACAAAAAAAATTCAAAATCACTTCTTTTCCCGACTTGAAATTACTTAAAATTTTTTTTAAATAACGTGTAATATTAACATAAACAATTATCAAAAGAAAAAATTAACTACCGAGGTGGGGAAATTATTAAATTACTTAAAATTCCCGGATTTGCCAAAAATCCGTGACAAAAAAACCAAAATTACTGTTTTCCCCGATTTGGAACTACTTGCAATTTTTTTAAAGGGCACTCGATATTAGAATAAACAATTATAATAAGAAAAAAAGTACTACCGAGGCGATGAATTATGAATTTAATTGAAATTTCGTGATTTTTGGAAAAAATTTGCCAAAAAAGAATAAAAATCACTTTTTTTACACGTTTTTTTTTATTTTAGTGTTTGGAAAGTTTACTTGGGTTAAAAATATGCAAGAAAAATTTATATTCCCAGAAAATTTTTTTTTAAGTTTTTCGTTGAATCAACGTTGGTAACTTCAGATTCATGTAAAATTTCGGTATGTTGTACTTTTTCCTCAAATTGTAAAATACTGTTGTAAAATTTAATACACATTTTTCATTGATTAATAATAATGATAATAATGATAATAATGATAATAATGATAATAATGATAATAATGATAATAATGATAATAATGATAATAATAATAATATTAATAATAATAATAATAATTTTTCATTGCTTAATTAGTTAACTAGTTTAACTAATTCAAATTTAGAGAGTAGAAAGATTAAAAATTTCAAAACAGCGTAAATTTAATTTCGTAAATAAAGTACAAAAATTACTCTCTATTCTCTCTATTCCATCTGATAAATTTGTTATTTTACAGAAATAATTTTTTCTTTTCACATGGAAGATTTTTTTTTTCCAAAGAAAATAGGTCAATCATAAATTCAGATAATTGATGACGTCGGGAACCTGGCAATCATTCGCTGGTTCTAATCTTCTTCGTGCCGGTGTGAGATGAGATTTGCTCGGGTGTTGAAAGGAAAACCCTTTAGGAAGAATGGTGAAAAGGAGATTACGATGTTGTAGAGGGAGTATTTTCTCTCTCTCTCTCTCTCTCTTTCACTCTCTTTATCTTTTTATCGATCGATCTTCATTAAACGGCAAAAAAACTATTCGTCTTTGACTTTCTCAACTGTCCCGAAAATGATACGTGGTGATCCATATTAGTATTATCCTGGTGTGCTCGCGAGGATCGATCTCTTGCGATAGGCTAAATTAACAGGATGCTCAAATTAATTTGCCGTGAATGACCCATGAACTCATCCATCTTGTTGCTATGGGGAAGCCTTATGGTGTGTATATGTTCCTCCTTCCGTTGCGGTGGACCTTGTCTTTATCACCACCACATTCAACCCTTCACCCACGAAACTCGGAGATGCTCAAACCCCAGAGCCATTATCTCGTAAGGTATTGAATTACGAGACTCCGGACGTGACCGTTCGTCTTTAAATTTATTTTCCGTTTGGGGCCAAAAAAAAAAAAAATCATTCGATAAATTAATAGTTAACTGAATTTTTTCCTTCTATAGTTGAATTGATAAAAGTGGGGAATGTTTCACATTCGATTGAAAAGGAAGAGGGATTTTTAAGTTCACTTAAACTTTACTATTTTAATTTTTCCAAAAATTATTTCCTACTATTATTATTACTATTATTATTACTATTATTATTACTATTATTATTACTATTATTATTACTATTATTATTACTATTATTATTACTATTATTATTACTATTATTATTACTACTATTATTACTATTATTATTACTATTAATATTTAATTTTATTTTTCCCTGACTTTTCCCTGATTTCCAGACAAAATTCTCACTCTTTCCATGAAGTTGAAGTCCACAACGTTGAACAATGAAAAAAAATTATTTAATACACTCAAATATTATTTATAATTTAATATTTAATTGTAAAACAATTATCATAAAAACACAAACATTAATTTATTTTTAAAAATATTTTTGTGTCACTATTGCTACGTTATTTATAATTAATTTACTTAGTAAACAAATTTTTTTCGTTGATCAACGTTGTTGACTTCAATTTGGTCTTTTTCCATGACCATAAAAAATTTTCTGATTCACTCAAAAAATTATTATTAACTCAAAAAAATGTTCTAATTAATTTATTTACAAATTTCATGAATTGTAAAATTATTCAAAAACATCAAAAACAAAATTTTTAAATAAGTATTTAATTATTACTTTTCCACAGGAATTAAAATTCTTCAGAACATTAAAATTCAAACCTTTTTGAAACTCAACAATTTATAAAAATATTATTACAAAACATAACGAAGGGGATCATGTTTTGTTATAATTTAAATAACCATGAAATTTATAAAAAAAATTCAATTATTTACAAAAATCCTCATAAAAACCTTCGCAAGAATTCAATTATTTTTAAAAGTAGTAAATTTTCTCAAAAAAAATCAATTATTTGAAAAAATTGTAATAAAATTCGTTGCAAATAATTCAATTATTTTCATAAACAATAAACCGATTATTCAGTAATTTCATTTTTTAATAAATTTTTATTAGAAAATTCTAGAAAAATACAATTATTTAAATTGAAAAATAAATAATTTATTGAATAATTGAATGTTTGTTAAAATTCTATTCTTATAAAGTATTTTATCAACAAACTTTTAAATAATTGAATTCTTTTGACAAATTTTAATAAAATTTTTAAGAATAATTACATGTTTTGAGGAATTTGATTAAAATATTGTATCCAAAATTAATTAAAATCCTGCGATGAGTTTTATTACTCATGAAAGTATTAGAAAAAAATTTCCAAAAATGTTATTAAAATTTTTCTAAAATAATTGAATTTCGGTAAAGAATTTTATTATTTATAAAAATAATTCAATTCTTGTAAAGAACTTTGTTAATTTTTTTTTAATAATTGATTCATGCGACGAATTTTATAAAAATCTTTTTTTATAATTGATATTTTTTAAAAAATTTTATAAAATTTTTTATATTAAATAATTGAACTCACGTGAAAATTTTATTATTTATGAAAATAATTGAATTATTTCAAAGAAATTTATTAAAAATTTTATAAATTATTGAATTTCTGTGAAATTTTAACAAGAATTTTATTCAAGTTTTTAAATATATTTTAATTTTGAAGAAGAATTGTATTATTTATAACAATAATTGAAATTTTGACGAGAATTAAAAATTTTTTTTTAAATAATTGAATATTGATGAATTTTATTATTTATAAAGATAATTGAAATTTCGACAACAACTTTTGAACATAATTGAATTTCTGCAAAGAATTTTATTACTTTTGAAAATAATTTAATTCTTCCAATGAATTTTATTCAAGTTTATAAAAATAATTGAATTTCGTTGAAGAATTTTACTATTTAAAAAAATAATTGAATTCTTGAAAAGAACTTTTTAAAATTTTTTTCAATAACTGAACACTTGCGACGAATTTTATAAAATTCTTTTTAAATAATTGATATTTTTCAAAAAATTATTTGATTTTTTTTTTATATTAAATAATTGAATTCCTTTGAAAACTTTATTATTTATGAAAATAATTGGTTTATTTAGAAGAAAATCATCAAAAATTTTTGTAAATTATTGAATTCCTGTGAAATTTTTCCAAAGAATTTTATTAATGTTTTTAAAAATAATTGAATTTCAAAGAAGAATTGTATTATTTATAAAGATAATTGAGATTTTAACAAGAATTTTTAGAAAAATTTTTAACATAATTAAATTTTGGAGAAAAATTTTTTATTAACAAAATACTAAATATTGAAAATCATGAATTTCAGGTAAGAGTTGATAAATACTTGTAATTTTACCATAAAATTCATTAACAGTTTTGAAAATAATTAAATTTCAGCAGAAGAAATTGATTATTTCTAAAGATATTTGAAATTTGAGAAGTTTTAAAAATTTTAAACTAATTAATAAAAATTTTTCCTGATTTTCTGCCAACAATTTTATTATTTTTGAAAATAATTTAATTTTCTTTTTAAAAATTTTATGAACATTTTTTCAAGCACTTTTATTACAATCGTATTTAAAAAAAATTAATTCTCTAGAAATAAATTTTATTAAACTCCTTTAAAATAGTAGACTTCTTTCAAAGAATTTTACAAAAGTTGTTGTAAAAAACTAATTTTTTTTCAAAAAAGTGTATGAAAATTATATTTTAAATAATTAAATAAATAAAAATAAAATAAATAGAATAAAAATTTTACTATTCATTAAAATTTAAGTAAATTTTTGGAAAAAATTTTATTAAACTTCTTTCTTACGTAATTAAATTCGTTTCTTAAATCTTATTAAAACAGTAAATACTAAAAATAATTGAATTCTTGCGAAAAATTTTCTTCAACTTTTTGAAAATAATTCAATTATTATTCCAAAGAATTTTACTAAAATTTTTTCAATTATTTCTTAGAATTATATTCAAAATTTCTTAGAGTAATTTCTTTTTAATTATTACAGTTCAATTTAAAGTTCCAACAAAATATGTTCTATCAAAAATAAACAATTTTCTCCCTGCAAATAAGTTTCACTAATTTTTCTCCAAATTTCCCACACCGGAAACAGTAAATTTCCATCATTCACAGGATTTTCAAATTTTTATCTAATTTTTCTACTAATTCAAATTTTTCACTAATTTTTCTCCAATCTTCCCACCCTGGAAACAGTAAATTTCCATCATCCACAGAATTTGCAAATTTTTATCCATTCCCCTTTTCGTTCAAAATAGAAATTTTTTTTTTATTTCTCCTATTAAAAGTTCACGAGTTTCAAATCAAAAATCTAGAAACAAAGCAAAAATACCATTGATATTGGAAATAAAAGGATGAAAAAATTTTCTAAAAAAAACTCCTTGAAACAATCATTCGATTTAAAAAAAAATCCAATTTCGAGAATCAAATATCGAAGAGAGAATTTCTTAATTAAAAAAAAAAATTGTTCTTTTTTTGCCCCTAGAAATCAACGCTTGTTATATTAATATTTACAAATTGAAAGAGAAAAGTAGAGACAATTAACTCTAGAGGCGTATAGTACCTAGTATTATACAATGCACCTTTTCGCCGATTTATTTAGAGTTTCACGAAATACGAATGCGCCCCACGGGGAATGAATGCAAATAGGTACCTCTCTCTCTCTCACTCTATACTTTTTTACCATCCCTTTTGTGCAAAATTAATTCCGACTACAGTTTTTTTTAATAAAGCCACAGTCAGCGGCGGTCATGAATCACGAGAAATTACTATGTCGCTAGAGTGGGCCAATAAACGCGACACTTTTTGTTTTCACTCTCTCACTCGTCTACGCCGAAAAGCTCTCAATGGCCCAACAACGACGATATAGAAACAGAAAAAGAGGAGGGGGGGGGTATTATTCCCATGATATCAGCAACGTTTCCCCCTCTCCCCCCTTTTACCAAACAATTTCTCCCCGGTCACTGTCTCCACTTGTGTATTCAAACAAAAAAAAAAAAAAAAAAAATTGACCCAATACCTATTTAACATTTTCCAAAAACAGGAAAAGAGAAGCGAAAAAAAAAATTTCCTCCCCGGTATTTTATTAACAATGTAGTAACAATGAAACATTGTTCTACAATTGTTATTATACTTATTAATCAAATATTTAATTGTCCATGCAAGTTATTATATATACTTTTTTAATTAAAAATTTTTCCCTCCATTTTCCAAACAATGAGAGAAAAATTTTTTTGTAATAGTTTATAAAAAAAAAATTCATATATTTCCATAGAAAAAAATTCATATATTTCTATAGAAAAATATTCATGTATCTTTATAGAAAAAAACATATATTTTTATAGAAAAAAAATCATATATTTTTTTGGAAAAAAATCTTTTTTTTTCTGGAAAAAATATTCATATATCTTTATAGTAAAAACATATATTTTTATAGAAAAAAAATCATATATTTTTCTGGAAAAAATATTCATATATTTAAAATAGAATAATAAGAGGAAAATATTTACTTTTTTTATAACAAACACATCATACTTTTGCAATTAGTTTCATCAATTAAAAATAAAATTTAGTTTCACAAAAGAAGAATAGAAATTTTCGCGAAAAAGAAAATCCTGAACGGAAAAATTAAGCAATGTTGAAAAAATAAGAATGAAATAAAACAATTTTATTTGTACCAAATTCTAAAACTAATTGGTTCAAATTAATTTGACTAAAAAAAAATTATTTGACTCAATATTTATTTGACACTAGGAAAATAATCGCTTATTTGACGCAAATAGATTTTCTTTTTAGTGAATGAAAAATAAAATTTGTAAGTCTTAAATTATTATTTGTTTCTAAAAATTCAATGTAAACAACAGAACTCAAATTTTTAAAAACCAATTTTTTACAATCTAAAACATTTACAATTTTGATTAATTATAAAATTAATTATAAAAAAATAATTTTATTAAAAAGAAAATTTAAATCTTAATTAAAAGTAGCTAATTTATTAAAATTTTTTAATTGTAACCAACAATTTCAGTATTTGAAACAAATTCAATTTAAAATAGTTAAATGAACATTGATCCAAAGAAATTTTTTATTTAATTCACAGAGAAAATGTTGTATTTATTTTGTTGTACAAAAATAATTACAGGCATTTTTGTTTAAAAAAAAAAACTTTTAAAAAAGTTCAGTTTTATTTCCTTGAATTAAATACAAGTTTGTTGAGCCAAATAAAGTTTATTCAAACCAAATAAAATTTTTGTTTCAGAAATAAAGAATTTATTTGAATAAAATAGAAATATTTGAACAAAATAGAAATATTTGAACAAAATAGAAATATTTGAACAAAATAAAATTTATTTAAACGAAATAAAACTTTTTAAACCAAATAAATAATTGTTTTAATCTGAAAACAGTATTTAACTTTTCCATTTTTTTCCAAAACTTAAATTTAATTCTATTTAAAAAAACGAAGTGTAAATCTTCTCAAAATTAATTAAACTAATTAATAAAAAGTTTAAATTGGAACCAACAATTAAAAAATCAAATAAAAATAATAATAGTAATAATAATATTTTAATAAGTATTAAAAAACAAATTCGATTTTAAATAGTTAATAAATGAACATTGATTGATCCAAAGAAATTGTTTATTTAATTCACTGAGAAAATATTGTATTTATTTTATCCTACAAAAATAATTGCAGCCAATTTTTGTTTAAAAAAGTTCAGCTTAATTTTCTTCAATTAAATCAGGCCTGAATTAAATACATTTTTGTTAAGCCAAATAAAATTTATTTAAACCAAATAAAATTGATTTAAAAACCAAATAAAATTTATGTTTCAGAAATAAAGAATTTATTTCCACAAAATAGAAATATTTAAAGAAAATAAAATTTATTTGAACGAAATAAAACTTTTTAAACCAAACGAAACATTTTTTTTCAATCTTAAAACACCATTCAACTTTTCAATTTTTTCTCCCAAAATTTAAATTTAATTGTATTTAAAAAAACGAAGTGTAAATTTTCTTAAAATTAACTAATTAATAAAAATTTTAATTGTAACTCTTCCTTCACTAAGTTTAAATCTTTTTCAAATTAAAAATTTTACTTGTAACTTAATATTCAAAACAGTTTGTAAAATTTAATTATTTACCAAATAAAATTCTATGAAAATTGATTTTTCTAAAATTTCCCCTACTCACAAGTTTCGAACGTTCAAATAAACGAAATATTTTTTTTAACGAAAATATTTTCCTAAATTGTCCCTTCCAATAAAAATTAATAACATAAATTTTACATTTAGACACTTCCCACTGAATTTTTCAAACGAGGTCACAAATTTATTGTTATGAAAATTTAATTTGAAAAAGAAAAAAACTAAATTTCCTTCATTTGAACCTTCAAAATTTTGAGTTACTAAATTTCAATTATTTCGAATAAAATTCTAAAAAGAAAAAATAATTTCCAAAACCAAAAAAGGAGAAATTAAGCAATATTAAAAAAAAAGAATGTAAAAATATGCCAACAATATTGCAGGATTATTTTCCAACTTAACTCTCATTTGATTAATATCTCGATAATAGAAAATTGACTCCATTCGTATAGTAAATTAATTATATCGAAACTGGACTTTAATTATGATAGATATAAATGAACAGAACATTCATTACTAGCGTTCTATAGTCAATTACATCTCTAATGTGATACTATAATTACTCGAGTTTCGATTTAATTAATATTTCCGTAATCGAAAATAAGTCATTCGTTTATTTATGGAAAAAAAATTTAGAGATAATCCAATTATGTTAATGGACAATTAGTGCAAGTAATTTGTTATTTGCTTTCGCATTATTTTTATTCATCGCTAAAAATATTCTCTCCTGCTTAAATTTATCCTTTCTTTCAAATTCAATCCAATGTTTATCTGAGTCAGAAAGTTAAAATCAAAAGTAAATTCCAAATTTTTTTATAAAATAAATAATAAAGCTGAAAATATTTTAATAGAACTGGAAAAAAATTAATTTTATTTCAAAGTCGAAAATTATTTATAAATCAATAAAATGAATTTGTGACTAAATAAAATTTATTGAAAAAAAATAAAAAAATGAAATAAAAAAATAAAATTAAAAAATAAAATTAAAAAATAAAAATAAATAAAAAAACAAAATTTTTTGAACAAAATAGAATATATTTGAACCAAACAACAATTTGTAATTACCTATTTAATTTATATTTAAATTCAACTTGTCCTAATTAACTAATAATAATTATCATAAGTCATATAGAACGAAGAACTAAATTTTCAATTAAAATTATCTCCTTTTCACAAATAATACACAACGAAATTTTACAGTATTTTTTTCTATAAGTTAGGTAAATAAACACGGAAATAAATACGATAAAAAATTTAAAAAAAAATTCGCAAATAAAAATAAAAAATACGAAAAGAAATAAATATCGAGAAATAAATACAATTTCAAAACGCTGGAGTAAACTTTTATTAAAACCAAATTTATCCGAATGTTTTCGTATTTACTTCCGTATTTATTTACCCAGTTTATTTACATAAACTTCTTTGACATAAAATATTATAACTATAAATTAGCGTTACTGACTTTGGTATGAAATTCACAACGATTTGAAAAAAAAATAATTTTTATATTTAAATTTCTATATATTTTTAAAAGAAAATGTTTTTATATTTTTGAAAGAAAATGTTTTTTTAATTTTGTCGAAAAAAAAGATTCCATAGTTTTTTAATGAATAATTTTAAAACTATGTATAAATAAAACATTTTGTTTTCGAAATAAAAATTATTTTTTCTCCTTTAATCTTTGATGATAAACATTTGGAACTTCACCGACGTCATTACTTTAGTTCGCAACCATTTCAATCAACGATTTTGTAGGAAAAATATATTTTTTCAAACATTTTAATAAATATTTTCGCGAAAATATAATTTTTCATTTAAATTCTTCGTATAAAAATTGTGTACAATAGTTCTTGATTTTTTGTAGAAAAATTCTTCTTCCAATAATACATCACAAATGTTGTGAAAATCATTATCGTTAAATTAACAATGAAATATTAATAACAGTTATAATAATTTATATTCTTATATAAATAAAAAAATATAAATAAATAATAAAATAATATAAATAATAATAATAATAATAAATATAAATAATAAATAATAATAATAATTATTATTATATTATTATTATTATTATTATTATTATTATTATTATTATTATTATTATTATTATTATTATTATTATTATTATTAGTATTATTAATATTTTTTAGTTAATTTAACGTTCATGAAGTTCACAACATTTAGAATTAATGATTAGAAAAAGAAAATATATTATTAAGCAAATAATAATTTTTTTTGTTCATAAATTTTTTTGTCAATTTGCTGATGAAGAAATATTGTCAAAAATTTTCTTAAACAAAGAATTTCAATAAAAAAATTATATTTTCGTCGAAAGACTTGATTGAAAGCGTTGCAAACTTTACTCTCGGCGTCAATGAAGTTATTAACTTTAATTATTAAGCAAAAAAATAATCTTTAGCCCAAAAACAATAAAATTTAGTTTAGAAATTTTATTTTTCAATTTACTGAACAAAATCTATTGTAAAATATTTATAGTAAATTTGAAAACGTTGCTAACTTCAATATTGACGTCTGGTTAGAAATTTTATTTAGAAATATTTTATTTATTTAGAATTTTCATTAAAAAATTCTATTCTATTTCTATTTTTTTTAAATTTTTTTTTTAATTTGCTTTTAAAAAAGAGTACCTAGTAAAATAGAAAGAATAGAAAGCTTAGTGAAATTTAAATAGAAAAACATTTTTTCTAAAAAAATCTTTGAAAAAAAGTACTTTTTCACGCGAACAACAATAATATTTTTAATTCACAAATTTTTTTTATTTATTTTCGTTAATCAAAAAATACGGTAAAATATTTTTTATACAAGTAATTTGAGTGGAAAAAATATTTGTTCGTTGATTGTAAACATTGTGAACTTCACCAACGTGAACAGTGAAGTTTTTTTTAATCAAAGATTCTCTACAAAAACAAATTTATATATTGAATTTCTTTATTTAAAAAATTTTTTAAAATATCTCTTCATCATCAGATTGGCAAAAAAAAATTTACGAACAAAAATTATTATTGTTATTTGTGTAAAAATATTTTTTTTTCCAATCATTGATTGCAAACGTTGTGAATTTTACGAACACTAAATTAACTAAAAAATATTGATAATAACTGTAATAATTTTTATTTTTTGTGTCTTAAGTTCACGAGTACACAAATAAAAATATAAATTGTTACAATTATTATTAGTATTTTTTTTTTTAGTTAATTTAACGTTGATGAAGCTCACGATCTTTATAATCAATGAATGGAAGAAGAAAATATATTTTCCACCAGAAAGGAATATTTTTTGTTTTTTAAATTTTTCTGTTTTGAATTTTTTATAATCAAAAAATACTGTAAAATTATTTTTTTCTGCGAAGAAATTGAGTGGAAAAATATTTTTGGTCCAAAATCGTCGATTATAAACGTTGTGAACTTCAACTTCGCAACGTTTATAACCAACATTTGCAAGAAAGAATGATATTAATAATATTTATCGTTTATTTCAAAAAAGGGATAAAATACTAACCGGACGTTAATGAAATTCACAACGATTATGGAAAAAAGAAATAATAATGTTAATAATAATTTTTTTAAGGTAGTTTCTATTTTAAACAAGTGAAAAAAATTAAACACATGTTTTTGAAGTTCACGTTTATAATTAACGATCGAAATAAACAGAAATAATAATTTAAATATTTATTTTATATTTTCTTTTTAAAAAATGTGATCCAAAAAATTAAATACTTGTAAAGTTTGTAACATTTTTAAATTAACGATTAATAGAAACAAAAAATAATGTTAATAGTTATTTTTTTATTTTCTTTTTTAAAAGACTGATAAAAAATTAAAGAGACGTTGATGAATTTTACAATATTTGAAATTAACGATCGCAAGAAAAAGAAATAATAATATTAATAATTTTTTTATTTTCTATTTTAGAAAAGGGATAAAAAATTTAAAAGAAGATTATTATTATTATTACTATCTTTTTTTTATAGTTTATTAATTATTAATTCATTGTAATAACGCTTTAAAATTCCCCTCCTTTTTTTCTGTTGCAGATATTATCAGGCAACATTGGAGAACGATCCAGCTCAACAGCATTTGTATCGAGTCTCGTTATTGGATCGAAATTTAAAATCAGAGTGTCTCAGTTGCAATGCTAAGAGCGAATCCGATGGGGTTCGATGTCTCTATAATATGGCAAAGTTTTCACCCGGTAATTCACACTACGTGCTCACCTGTGCTGGACCAGGAGTTCCGGATATTTCTATCTATGACAAAGTAAGTCCCAACCTTTTTTCTCTCTCTCTCTCTCTCTCTCACTTTCTTTTTTTCTTTCAACTCACAATCTCGTTCATCGAAAGTATACATCACGAGAATCGGAAGTACGCCTGATTCAAACGAAGAGAAGGCAAAAGACGAGAAAAGAGAGACGTGTCTTGACTTCAGGGATGAGATAGGATTTCCATCTCATATTGCCTCGTCGTGGAAAAATGAGATTTCATCTTCCATCATGCCAATGACACCCCACTCACTTCTTATCACTCCCCTGTTTTCTCAATGTGTTTCAAAATCTCTCTCTTTCTCTCTCTCTCTCCCCCAACACTCGCGCACAGTTTTTCTCCATATAAGTCTGATTATATATATTCGAATTCTAACAAAGTCAATTTAGGGAAAAAAAATTTTTTCATTTCTCCTCAAACAAAACGAGAAATAAAGAGAAAAATCAGAACAAATTTTTTCAATTTTCAATTATATATATAAAGAAAGAAAAATGAAAAAATGATTTTTATATTTGAGCAAAGTTTCCTCAAATTTAAAAAAATATTTCTGATTTTTCATTTAAAAAATCCACTTCAATCAAAATTTACATCAACAAAAATTTATAGTAAAAAAATAATATTCTCCATCAAATATATTTTCCTTGAACAAAATTCTCAGTTTTTCAAGATCCTAAAGTTCTGAACGCTCAAATGAACGAAATTTATTTATTTCTTCTAAAAATTAAATTTTTATGTCAATTTTCTTCACTATCTAAAAAATTAATAATTAGTTTAATATTAATAATACTAATTAATAATTACTAATTAGTAATTTTATTACTGAGTTTATAAAAGTAAAATTTAAGTTTTTAAGTATTTTCATAATTAGTGGATTTATTAAAATATCTTCAATAAAAAATATTTCGTCCATTTGAACGTTCAAAACCTTGATCTTGGTTTTTCCCAGTTATGTCCTAATTTTTCCCCGGATTTCTTTTCTTATCAAAATTTAAATTTGATTTCTTTCAACTATAAATAAGTCTTTAAATTTTTTTAAACTTTAATGTTTCTTAAGAACTTGAATTTCAATTCAAGTTATTAATAAATAAATAATAAATAAATTCAACTTATTATCAATTTGGAAAATAATTTTATTTCTTATTTTAATTATAATTGAAAATTTGATTTTTCCAATTTATTAAACTTATATTGATAATAATTGAATTTTTGCAAAAAAATTTACTATTTACAAAAATAATTGAATCCTTCCAAAGAATGCTATTATTTATGAAAATAGTTTAATTCTTGTGAAGAATTTTATTAAAATCTTCGAAAATAACAAACAGTAATAATTAATTATATACTTAATGAGTAATAAACATTAAATTTGCTCAAGAAATAAATAAATGCAATTTATTCGAACATTTAGAAATTTGAAATTATATAAAAATTTAAGAGAAGTTCAAAATAATTATAATTATAACAATAGAATTACAATAACAATAGTAATTAATAACAATAAAATAATGTAATTTTTAGAAGCAAAAAATTTATTTAACACTTCTAGAGAAACTTTATATTTTAAAAATAAAATTATAATTACGGTCACTTGATTCCTTTGATTATTTACGAAAAATTTAAATAAAATTCTTTAAAAGAATTCAATTATTTTCCAAAAAATGGAAATAAATTTCAATTATTTGTTTAGAAAAATTCAATTATCTTGAAACAATAGAACTGAAAAAAAATTTCAACATGTGACCCTTTATAAAATCCAATTGTTAATAATAATTAATTTAATAACGGACGTAAAATTATTTGAACAAACTATTCGTATAAACAATATTTTACAGTATTCTATGCTCAACAAAGACAAAAGTAAAAATTTTAACACAAAATATTAATTTTTTTCGAAAAAGAAGTATTTTTTTCTCACGGATAATAAGCGGCGTCGATAGTGAAGTTCGTAACGCTTTTAATCAACGACTTTAAAGAAAAAATATTTGTCTCCTTTAATTAAAAAAAAAAAATATTTACTATACTTTCTAATCAGCAAATTGAAGAAAAAAAATTTCTTAACAGAAATTAATTGGTTTTTTGTCTAAAAAAGTAGTTTTTTTTTATTGTTGATCATTTTTTTTAATTAAAATCTTTTGCAAAACAATTGTTTACAGTATTTCTTGTTCAACAAATTGAAAAATAAATATAAATGAAAAATATTATTACTTTTTGATTAAAAACTTCATTTTTCGTACGTCAATAAAGTTCACAACGTTTATTAGCAACGATTTAAGGAGAAAAATATTTTTTTTTGAAAAAAACAATAAAATGTTTTGTTTAGAACTTTTTCTATTTCAAATTATTGACGAAATAATTCACAAAAGTGTTTTTCGGCAAAAATTTGTAAAAAATTGAATATAAAATATTTTTTCTTCTAAATCGTTGATTATAAACGTTGTGAACTTCACCAATATAAAATTACCTTGATGAAGTTTACAACGTTTATAATCAACAACGTAGAAGAAAAAATGTTTTTTCTGGTAAAATTTACAGAAATTTTTCTTTTGAAATATTTTACATATTTTTTTTATTGAATTAATGGAGTAAAATTAATTCTTCAGATTTTTTCTCCATCAAATTTGTTCATAGACAAAATTTCAATTTAAAAAAATTATTATGTCTTATTTAAAGTTTTTTTTAAAATTAAATAAAAAATTAACAATTCAAATTGACAATTGAATTGAAAAATTAAAGTTAATAATTAAAATGTAAATTAAAAATTAAAGTTAATAATTAAAATGTAAATTAAAAATTAAAGTTAATAATTAAATTTTGAATAAAAAATTAAAGCTAATAATGAAAATTTTAATTGAAAATTATAGTTAAAAATTAAAATGAAAAATTTTAATTTAGAAATAAAAATAAAAATTGGAAATTTAAATAAGAAAATTATATTTAAAATTTAGAAAGAAAAAAAATTATTGTTTTTTGTTTGAAAAATGTATTTGTTTCAAGCACGGATCATGAACGTTATAAATTTCATTGATGTCATTAATTAAAAATTTATAATTAAAAGTAATAAAAATTAAAAATTTAAATTTATTAAAAAATTTAAAAAACATTCTAGTTCAGGCTGTCTTATTAATATTCGAGTTTTAAGGAAGAAAAAAAATTAAAATTAAAAGAAATAAACTAAAAAATGTTTTAAAGAGAATTATTTATTTATTTTTATTTATTTATGCAGATGGAACATTATCAAGTAATGCGAATTTCTCAATTAGAATTTTCGTTGAATAAATTTTCCTCGTTCTTCTTTTTTTTCCTCTCAGTAAACAAGAGTTAAAATGTTACTCACTTTGTATATGACCACCGATTAGCATCAAAGTAAAATTTTTTACAATTTTTACAAAAAAACAATGCATTTTTCAATCATGATTTCAATATTTCTCTACCTCGTTTTCTTTAATGGAGAAATTATGGCTTGTCAACTTCCAAGTTTATTGTGCGAAAAAAATGACGATTGTTGCAGTTTAATTTGTATACCTCGTGGCAGTAAGTTTCGTATTAAAGAAATGTTAACTAATGAATTAATTAAAATTAATTAATTCTCAATAATAATTAAAATTAATTAATTCTCAATAATAATTAAAATTAATTAATTCTCAATAATAATTAAAATTAATTAATTCTCAATAATAATTAAAATTAATTAATTCTCAAAATTCATTAAATTAAATTAACTCTCAAAATTAATTTAATTTAATTAACTCTCAAAATTCATTAAATTTATTTATTCTCAAAATTAATTTAATTTAATTAACTCTCAAAATTCATTAAATTTATTTATTCTCAAAATTAATTTAATTTAATTAACTCTCAAAATTAATTTTATTTAATTAACTCTCAAAATTAATTTTATTTAATTTAACTCTCAAAATTAATTCAATTGAATTAATTCTGAAAATTTATTAAATTTAATTAACTCACAAAACTGATTTAATGTAATTAATTCTTAAAGTTAATTAAACTCGAAAAATATCAATTAAATAGTAAAATTATTTTAATTTTCTTTTCTTTCTCTATTAGCACATATTTTATCTTATTCAAATTTTCATTTTCTATATTTTCTCTAATTACAGTATTTAAATGGTGCGGATAATTTAAAATGCAAAATATCTAAAATATTCATTGTTACTAAACAAGTGTTTGAAAACTAAAAGCAATATGTACGTTTCAAAAAAGATATACGACTGTTTCTAAAAGCTGTATGAATAAATTAAGCTGCAAATGTAAATAATAAAAAAAAAATATTACAATACATTTTACCATCATGCAGAATTGTAATTTTTTTTCTATTTTCCTGACAAGGTGAAAATTTTTTTTTCTTCCTTAAAGGTCGAATATTAATAAGACAGCCTGGACTTTGTGTTCTTAAAATGATGGGATTAAATTTTTTTTTCTCTTTCAATTTTTTCATAGCGCGGTTTCTCACTTGAGAGTACGAATTATACACGTCAGGCATATACAGTTTGAGCGTGCTCTCGTCTCTGAAGGAGTGATAAAAGAGAATATTATTAACGAGCGATCGATCCAGTTTAAACTCTTTTTCAAGAGGGACCAGACCCACTTACCAAGTCTCTGCGAAACGACGAGAGTTTGCTCTTGGACTTTTAAGTGGGTGCGCATATATATATAGATATATATATTTTTTTTCTCAAGACCCTTTCATTTTATTACCGGAAGCAAAATTGCATTTCAAATAAGTCTCATTTATTTTGTATATTTTCTTTATTTTCTGTCAGGACGTTATTCGTAAATTATCATTGTAACTTTCAATATTTAGTGACATAATGATTTTTTTACTGAAAAAAAATTGTACTAAAAATACTGTAAAAAATACTGTACTCTCAGAATGCAACTCGATTTTTTAAATTTTACTAAAGCAAAAAATCCTAAAAAAAATTGTTTTATAATTTTGTAATATTTTTACAATTTTCTGGAATATTGGTGAAGTTTACAACGTTTATAATCGACGATTTAGAAGAAAAAATATTTTTTATTCAAATTTTTGCACAAAAACACTTTTGTAAATTATTTCATCAATAACTTGATCATTTTTTCTATTTAAAAAAAAAAATAAAAATTTCTGAACGAAACATTTTATTGTTTTTTTTCAAGAAAAATTTTTTCTTTCTTGCAATCGTTGATAATAAACATTGTGAAGTTCACTGACGTTTTTTCTAAAACTAAGTGAACTAAAAATAATTCTTTTTCTATAAATTTGAATATAAAAAAAATTTTTCAAATAGATTTGCATTCCGACAGATTAAACAATTTTTTTATTATCAATAATTGTAAATAAAAAAAAAGTTCGCTCAAAAAATAATTTCTCATCTTCAGCTAATTATCGGCTCTGGCTTCTTTTTTATTAATTAGGAATTGAATTCATTTTAATGATCAAAATATTACTTGGAATTATTTTAGCAATAGTTTAGGTCGAGTAAACAATTTTTTATCAACAATTGTTAATAAAAAAATAAAGTTCACTCAGAAAATAATTTTTAACAAAGAAAAGATAAAATTCGCTCAAAAAATAATTTTTAACAAAAAAAAGATAAAGTTCCCTCAAAAAATTATTAACAAAGAAAATATAAAGTTCGCTCAAAAAAAAATTTTTCATCCCCCACCGATTATCATCATTTATTCACTTAATCAATTTTTTAATACAAAAAATAATTTTTTTTCTGTAAATTTTACTAAACAATTAGTAGAAATTACTATTTATTGATAAAATTTACTAATTTAAAAATGAAAAGTCAGTCACCAGTTCCTTTTAAAATACAATTTAATTTAACTTATTCAATTTTACAGGAAAATATCATTTTGCGATTTTTTTTAATAAAGAAAAATTATTATCCGTATTAAAAAAATTAACCAACCAGGTAAATGTTTAACTTTAATAAACTTTTATATTTTTCTACAGCAATTCTGAAAAAAATTCATTAAAAACTTTAGTAAAATAGCTAATTAGTTCAGAAGCATACGTAAAATAAATAAAAACACTACGTGATGCACTTTGATGTTAATATTTTAAATTTAATTAATTAACAACGAGTATACAACAAACGTTATAGTTTACAATGAAAATTAAATATTAAATTTAAATCTTTATTTAAGAAAAATTTCATTTACAAATCCTGGAAGAACAGCAAGTTTATGAAAAATTGCAATCAAAATATTTCTGTTGAATTCCCAAAAATAATTCTTAAAAATTGAAATCTGTTGATAATTTTGTCAAATTTCATTAAAATAAATTTTTAATTTCAAAAGAATTTAATTTTTCCACTTTTCGAAAGCTATTTTTAATAATAAGAATAAATAATTAGAATAATAAATAATGAATAATAATAAATAATTATATTTTTGAAGAATAATCGTAAATAAAAATATGGAAAATAATTTAATTTTGGGAATAATTGTAAACAAAAATTTCACAAATAATTAAATTTGTGAAATAATTGTAAATAAATATTTTTAAAATAATTAAATTTTTGACATAATTGTTAATAAAAATTTCAAAAATAATTGAATTTTTGAAAAATAATCGTAAATAAAAGTTTGGAAAATAATTGAATTTTGGGAATAAATGTAAATAAAAATTTCAAAAATATTTGAATTTTTGGAATAATTGTAAATAAATATTTTTAAAATAATTAAATTTTTGAAATAATTGTTAATAAAAATTTCAAAAATAATTGAATTTTTGAAAAATAATCGTAAATAAAAGTTTGGAAAATAATTGAATTTTGGGAATAAATGTAAATAAAAATTTCAAAAATATTTGAATTTTTGGAATAATTGTAAATAAAAATTTCAAAAATCATTGAATTTGGGGAATAATTGTAAATAAAAATTTCAAAAATAATTGAATTTTACAAAAAAATTCTGTATTTTAAATAACTCAATTCTCATGGTTGAATATTTTGGCACGAGTCAATTAAAAAAAATTTCCATTGTAATTCTAAAAAATAATTAAATATTAGATGCATTATAACAGTACTTTTAAGAATTTTTAAAATTCCAAAAGGTTTTTAAATTGAAATTTTTGAAAATTTATTAGCTGTAAAACTATAATAATATTCACCTGTTTATTATAAAAAATTATTACTACATTAATTCAACTTAATTGCTACATTATTAAAAAATTATTTCCAACAAAAAAAAACTATTACAGTTTTGAATAATAATTTTATTCGAAAATTATATATAAAATCATTGAATTTCACAAGAATTGCAGTTGCGATTTTGAGAAATAATTAAATTTAAAAGGATTTTTCATTAAAATTAATTATAATTTTAATTCCAGCGGAAAACTAAATAAAAATTTACTTTACGTTTGTTTTTATTTTACTTCTTTGTCACAAGTTTCATAATTTGTTTTCCTAAAGTTGTGAAAGTTCCAATAAACGAAATATTTTTTCTATTTAAGCTTTAAATAATTGTTAACTATTACTATATACCGAAAAGGAAAATAAAATAAATAAAACGAATTATTTTAATGCAATTTAATCTACTTTTTCAATTAATAATAATTTTTATTTCTTTTAAATTTAATGTAATTTTAACATTTAATTTAAAGGGTTATAATAAAAATAGCGCGTCGTTCATTTGAATGTCAAAATTTTTTGACACATTAATTATTATCTCCATTATTGAACAATAATAATTTATTGCAATTTTATGGTTTTAACTTTTTTGTTGTAATTTATTTATTTATATTTATTAATATTTATTTATATTTATTTATAGTTATTTATATTTATTTACATTTATTTATATTTATTTATATTTATTTATAGTTATTTATATTTATTTACATTTATTTATATTTATTTATATTTATTTATATTTATTTACATTTATTTATATTTATTTACATTTATTTATGTTTATTTATATTTATTTATATTTATTTATATTTATTTATATTTATTTACATTTATTTATATTTATTTATATTTATTTTTATGCACACCCAGAGAAATGGAATATTTATCTCAGAACCAACTAGACTTTTTATTTGTTTCAAATAAATTTTATTTGGTTTGAATAAAATTTTATTTTATTTTATTTTTCAATATTTAATTCATAGTTATATGTTTTATTTATGTCGAATAACAATTTTATTTAAAACAAATAAAAAGTCTAGTTGGTTCTGAGACAAAAATACGTTTATTTAAGTCGAATAAAATATATTTGGTTTAAATAATATTTTTCTCTGGTTGTGTTTTTATCTATTTTTATTTTATTTTATATTTTACAGTTGTGAACTGAAATACTTTATTTTACATTAATTTTTAATTGTACTTTAAACCGTTTTTAACATTATTTATAATATTTTTTTTTTGTTTTGTTTATTTTACAATTCAAAAACAAAAATTTGCAGATATTTTTCCTAAAAGTTCAAAAGAGGAAAAAAGCATTAGAAATGTGGCAAGCTTCGCAATTTTTCTTCAAAAAACCATTCCCCTTAAGTTAAAAGCACCCTATTGCTTTTTTCTTGTCTACAAATAAAAAAAAACAAATTCCACTTTTTCTCAGAGAAATTTTCGCTTCTCCAATATATCATTACTGGGCTCTCACTCGCATGGAACGTGAAAATATAGTCACGTAGAAACGTGTTCATGGCTTGATCGTTATGATCCGTCGTAGAGTGTAGAAAAAGATATGGCAAAAGCTGGAAAATATAGGTATTGAAAAATTGGGTGGGGGTATTATAAAATGGGGTGAAATAGACGCACCATGAAATAAAATTTGCAATCCGATTCAACGTTACAACCCCATGCCGACCTCGGATCACGATGTTTATATAGCAAATCACGACTACAAACCGGATATGTAACAGGTGTTATAGGAGAAAAACGTGTCACATGAAATTCAGATGTTTGCACAGATGGCGACCATAACTTCCTCTTTTTAAATAATTTTCCTCTTGCTTCGGATAAAGAAACAATTTTACCAAACAATTTCAATTCTAATCGCTTTTTCTTCATCGTAATTGTAATAAATTCCATTATTAATCTTATGCAAATGGATTCAAATACAAAATTTGTACTATTTTTTTAGTTTGTATCAAGATTTAAAATTTTAAACCAAAAAAAAAATATATTTTCCAATTAAATACACGAAGAAAAAAATTTATATCAAAACTAAATAATAAAATAAATAAATAACTTCATGAACGTTTGTTTGAGTTAATTATTTTCGGAAAAAAATATATTTGACTCAAACAAACGATTACTAGGTTATAAAAAAAATTACTTGAAATAAATGAATATTTACTAAAGTAAATATTAATATTATCAAATATTTTTGATAATTATTGATTTTTATTTACTTATTGTATTTACTTATTGATTGATATTTACTTTAGTAAATATTCATTTATTTCAAGTAATTTTTTTTATAACCTAGTAATCGTTTGTTTGAGTCAAATATATTTTTTTCCGAAAATAATTAACTCAAACAAACGTTCATGAAATTCGCAACATTCAAAATCAACAATTTCAGAAGAAAAATATTCTTCTAAACAAATTTTTATAAATTTTTAAAAAATGTTTTTAAAAAAATTATTTTAATAATAATTAAAAATATTTAATAATTTAATAACAATTAAAAATACATATTTAATAATTTAATAATAATAAAAAATATTTAATAATTTAATAACAATTAAAATATTTAATAATAATTAAAAATATATAATAATTTAATAATCATGTAAAATTATTTTTGCATTTTTAATTTTATTAAATAAATTTTCTCCGTCTATTCATAAAAATCTCTCATGAAATATTTTCCATAGAATTTTACACAAAAACGAAATTAAATTAAAAAACAAAGTATAAAAGCTTTTCGATTGTTAATTACAACAAAAACAATTACATGAAGTACTTCAAAAAAAATCTATGAATTAAATATTGAAAAATATTTTAATCAAATTATAAGTCAATTTTTTTTACAATCTATTGTAATGCAGCAAAAATTTTCCTTCATTTTTTTTTTACTTTAAAAGAATAAAAAATGATAAATAAATAAAAAATAAATAAAAAATAAACCGAAAATAAATGAAAAATAAATAATAAATAAATAAATAAAAAATAAATAAACAGTAAAGAAAAAATAAATAAAAAATAAATCAAAAATAATTAAACAGTAAACAACAAAATAAATAAACAATAAACAAAAAATAAATAAAAAATAAATTTTAAATGAATATTAAATGAATAATAAAATTAAAACTAAAAAATTTAATAAAAGAATATTGAAGCGAATATAGAATATTTTTTCTAAAAAAGAAAATATGAAGCAAAAAAGCTATTTGATAAAGAAAAAATCCATTTAGAAAAATGAATTTTTAAATATAAATCACAATGGAAATGTTTTTTTTTTCACATTTGTTATTTATTGACTTTCAGAAATCGAATAAACTATTTTCTTGGGAGGATAATAGAGCAGTGGCGGAAATATTGTCTGTGAAAGCACAGCCAATCGTGAAGAGACTCAAAGTTCCGGTTCCCGGTGGATTTGAGGCTCAAGTTCAATTAATGATTCCGCCAGGTGTCGATATTTCCGGTTCAACCAAATATCCGATGTTGGTTTACGTGTAAGTACAAAACTATTATTTTTCCATTCTTCCATTATTTATTATTTCGAAATATTAAAAAAAAAATTTCAACTTTAAAAATTTCTACTTAATACGATTTTTAATATTAATAGTAATATTAATATTAATTTTAATATTAATTTTAATATTAATTTTAATATTAATTTTAATATTAATTTTAATATTAATTTTAATATTAATTTTAATATTAATTTAAATTTAATATTAATTTAAATTTAATATTAATTTAATTTTAATATTAATTTAAATTTAAATTTAATATTAATTTAATTTTAAATTAATTTTAATTTAATTTTATTTTAATAGTAATTTTAATTTTAATCACTTTTTTTGCTGCTTCAGCATTCAATCACTTTTATTGTAATTAATTTCATTAATTTATTAATTATTATCATTAATACTAATATAATGATAAATTTAAATTAATTCTTCAAAGAATTTTTTTATCACGTTTTTTTTATTATTTTAGCATTCAATTATTTTTATTACTAGGTTTTTATTGTTAAAAAATTATTAATTATTTTATTAACTACTAGTTATCTGTAATATTATGTATAAATGAATTCTGCAAATAATATTTATTTTAAAATCACGTTTTTTTATTTTTTTCAGCATTCAATTATTATTTTTATTGTGTTTACTATCAAAATCTAAATAAGAAGATGTTTACTAACCGACTTCAGATTTGTTACCAATTTAGTAATTAATATTTTTAAAAATTTTTAATAGAAAATTTATTTAATAGTAGAAAATAATTAATTCCATGTAGTAAAATATATATTTTTAAATTTTTGAAATTTCTTTTAAATAATTTTTCTAAAATTTTCATTGTTCTACAGTTCGAAAAATTTACAAACCATCAATTAGTTAACTAGAATTATAATTATTATCATATTCATTAAATATTAATATAAATTTATAAACCATCGATTAATTAACTAGAATTATTATTATTATTATTATTATTATTATTATTATTATTATTATTATGATTTTTATTATTTTGAATAACAATATTATAAATATTACTTTATATTATTATCATTTTTTTACACTATTATTTTTTATATTATTTTTTATTGTATTTATTTTATTGTATTTATTTTATTTTATTTCTTTTATTTTATTATTCTTAATTTTATTACTTTTTATATTATTATTTTTTCTTTTATTTTTTTTAATCCTACTACATTTAATTCTACAATTTTTTTCATCAATTATATCGCTTTTTATATTTATCTCAATTAAATGGAAAATAAAATAAAAATTCTAATTTAATGACGAACATTGTTCAGTGCTAAATGAAAAATAATAACAATAAAAAAATATACACACACACACACATTTTTTTTCTCTATTTCACGTTATCAGAATTTTAAAAACAAAAAAAATATATTGAAAAGCATCAACTGATTTAATTTAAAAGCGTCAATTCACTTCGAAACTAAATGTTGGCTTAATTGGATGTCAATAATTTTTCCGTTAAAAGCAATCAAATGTCAACACATGGATTTACGTGACTCCAAATTACAAATGTGCAATTGCAAAAACATTCAATATATAGGTCATTTACATTTGAAAATAAATTTCAACCCCCCGAACCAGAATTGACAGAATTCGCGACAACTTTTGCCATTAAAAAAGTTATACACAAAAAACATTCTTGTTATTCGTTCGAAAAATGAAAATAATTTACAACCAATTGTTTAAAAATTGCTTTTATTTATTTACTTTGTTTGCGGGGAAAATTTGCCATTTTTTAAAATTCAATTTCAATATTTGAAAGAAAAATGAGTGTACTTTCAGTTATTCATTTTCGGTTCATTCATTTTCTTTTGCGTGTTAATATTTTTTTTTTTTTGTAATTTTTTAATATTTTCCAAGTATAAAAACATTTCGTAAATTAATTTTTTCTGTGCCAGAAAAAAAAGACTGTAAAAATTCTGAGTCTGACGTGAAAAAAATAAACTTTATACTTTACAGTAAAGGACGATTGATAATGATGGCGTCAAGATATAGGGAGAAAAAAAAGAGTAAAGTGAGAGAGAGAGAGAGAGTACTGAGAAAAAAAAAGGTTGAAGGTTGCTTTTACTAGAGAATGGAAAAAACGGAGGCAAAGTTGGAAGAGTTGAGAAAACTTACACTTAAGTGCTTCCTTTGAAAACAGGCAGTTTGCCATAAAGTATGTAGCTACATGTGTATACGCACATGAAGAGTTCTGTCGTTACATTTATGCCTTGTTGGGTGTTCTTGAAAAGAAGGTTGGGTGTCAAGAAATGAGATAGAGGATAGGAAATGTTACTTTATGCATCGGAAAAGCTGAGTTAGATATATCAATATATATAGATATATATATATATATATATATATATATATATATATATATATATATATATATTTATACGTAAAATAAACTCAAGTGTAGTCATTGGATATCGAACCAAGTACCCTTCTACACTCTCTCTTTTTTTCTCCCTTTAGAAAAAAAACTAGTTTTCAAAAGCTACTAATGACACACAGGGACAAAAATTTATTATCAATATTTCTTTTTTTTGTGCCATCAAACTCATATTCTGAATATTTGCATACATTCACAGCACTTCATATTGAAAGGAAATTCTCGAGATTTTATAATTTCCTCTTCAGGAAAACTATAATTTCAGAAAAATAAAAAAAATAACCGTAACGTAAACAAAATTCAGTTTATAACTGAAATACAATAATAATATAAACTGAAATAAATAAATTATAACAATAATTTTTCTTATAAATAAAATATTGAACGACGTTCAAGTCCACAACGTTTATCAACGAAAAAAATTATTCACTTAATAAATTTAAAAAAAATAAAGCAGCAATATTGTCATAAAAATATTTAGAAAAAATATATTGATGTTTATGTTATGATAATAATTGTTATATAAATAAATATTAAATTAAAAATAATTTCGGAATAAATTAAACAAATTTTTTTCGTTGATCAACGTTGTGGATTTCAACTTCGTAATATTAAAACACTTATTGATATTTGTTTTATTCTTAAATAAAGAATTTTTTTTATTTTATTTTGTTCTAAATAAATAAATTATAATAATAATATTTTTTCTTAAATAAATATTTAAATTTTACACAATTATTGTTCTATATTTGTCCACAGAAATTAATATTTCAAAATACTTTCAGATTTTGCCATCTTTTTTTATTTTCCATATTATTTATCTACAGTGACTACAATGTTTTATTTAAATCAGAAGATGTAATTCATTATGCGTCAAATAAAATTTTTCGAGGCTAAATAAAAATTTATTTTAACCAAATAAAATTCATTTCAACCAGATACAATTTTTTTTTAACCAAATAAAAGTCATTTGATCAAAATAAAATTCATACAAACCAAAAAAATTCACTGGAATCAAATACAATTTATTTGACCAAAAAACAAATTAACTTTAGACAAAAAAAGTCTCTGAACTTAATAAAAAAAAAATTATTTGAACCAAAATAACAGTCACATGATCAAAATAAAATTTATTTGAACCAAGTAAAAAGTCATGTGGTCAAAAAAATCATATGAACCAAAAAGTTTCATTTAAATCAAATACAATTTGTTTGACCAAAGAACAAATTAAATAGAACCAAAAAAAATCCTTTGAAGTTGATAAAAAAATTTATTTAAACCAATCGAAAGTCAGTTTCATTAAAATAAAATTCACTTTTACAAAAAAAAAAGTTAAATTGAATCAAATTAAGATGAATTCAACGAAACAAAAATCATTTGATAAAAAAAAATTGATTTAGACCAAAAAAATGCATTAGAAGAAAATAAAATTTATATAAACAAAAAAAAGTGAAATTGAACCTAAAAAAATCCTTTGAACTTGATAAACAAAATAATTACAACTCAAAAAATTTAAATTGAATGAAATAAATGTCATTTGTTCGGAAATAAAATTCATTCAATCCAAATACAATTTATTTGAACCAAAATAAATGTCATTTGATCAAAATAAAAATTATTTGAACCAAGTAAAAAGTCATCTGATCAAAAAAATCATATGAACCAAAAAGTTTCATTTAAATAACATACAATTTGTTTGACCAAAGAACAAATTAAATTGTACCGAAAAAAAATTCTTTGTACTTGATAAAAAAATCCATTTGAACTCAAAAACTTTAAATTGAACGAATTAAATGTCACTTGTTGAAAAAAATAAAATTTATTTCAACCAAGTACAACTTATTTGAACCAAAATAAAGGTCACTTGATCAAAATAAAATTTATTTTAACGAAAATAAATGTCACTTGATCCAAATAAAATTTACTTCAACCAATAAAATTAATCTGAAGCAAATACAATTTAGATGAACCAAAAAACTTTAATTGAACCTAAAAAAATCCTTGGAACTCGAGAAAAAAATTCATTTGAACTGAATACAATTTTTTTTGTTCTAAATAAAAGTTATTTGATTAAAAACAAATTTATTGTGACCAAAAAACTTCATTTGAATTAATTACAATTTATATGAACCAAAAAAAATTAAATTGAGCCTAAAAACATCCTTTGAACTTGATAAAAAAATCCATTTAAATTAAAAAAATTATAATTGAACGAATAAAATATCACTTGTTCAAAAATAAAATTCATTTGAACCAAATACAATTTATTTCAACCAAAATAAAAGTCATTTCATCAAAATAAAATTCATATTTTGCAAAAAAAAAATTAAATTTAACCAATCAAAATTAATTTCTTGGGAAAGAAATTAATTCGAATCAAGTAAATGTCATTTGATTAAAATAAACTTTATATAAACCAAAAAAATTCGTTTCTAACAAATACAAATAATTTAAACCCAAAAAACCCCCAAAAATTAAATTAAACCAAATAAAAGCCATTTGAACTTGATGAAAAATGACATTATAATTTGTAACTAAAAAAATAGAATTAAATAGTAATCATTTGTTCAAAATAAAATTCATTTAAACCCTAAAAATTCATTTTAATCAAATAGAACTCACTCTTTAAAAAAAATTCATTTGAACCAAATAAACATAATTTTAACCAATCCAAAATCATTTTGATCAAACTAAAATTGATTTAAACCAAAACAAAATAATTTAAACAAAAAAAAATCATTTTAACTAAGTAAAAAGCATTTAATGAAAAAATAATCCATTCCAACTAAATACAATTTTATTTGAACCAAATAAAATTTATTCGAAATAAAACCAATTCGAACTAAATGAACGTCATTTGAAGGAAACAAAAATTATTTGAGCAAAGTAAAATTCATTTGAACAAAAAGAAATTCATTGGAACCAAATAAAAATTATTTGAACCAAATAAAAATTATTTGAACCAAATAAAAATTATTTGAACCAAATAAAAATTATTTGAACCAAATGAAAATCATTTGAACCAAGTTAAAGTCATTTCATGAAAAAAGAAATTTATTTGAACCAAAAAAAATGGAATTATACCAGATTAAGATCATTTAGTCCAAATAAAATTAATTCAAGTCACATAAAATTTATTTAAAACTCATTGACCCGAAAAGAAAAAAATCTATCATCGTCTATTGATTTTAATAAATTATTTCTTCAAAATCTCATATTTTCAATTTTTCCGCAAGACACTTAAAATGACTTTGAGGGAAAAGTAGATTTTTTATTTCAAGTCTTTTGTGATTTATTTTCTTTTGAGTTTACCTTCTCACTTTCCAAGTAATTGAGTTCTTCATGAGGAACAAAAATTTCTCTCTCTTTCTCTCTTTCTCTCTCTATGTATAATGTTCTTTAAGCATCTTTTTTTTCTGGGGGGATTTTCTTATCTGTATTTTCACGCGATTCTCGACATTATATACCAAATAAAGGGAATGACACAGAACTTAAGGCGAAAGTGTGAACATTCATTATTTATCATTCCCCTCTTTCAAACATTCTGCTTCCTGAACAATTCTTTTATCACCTTAATAACATGCTTTCTTACTCCATAAAACAACATGAAAACTTTTCCAATTCTTTATCAACTTGAAGCTTATATTCAGTGAACGACTTAAACTACTATCAAACCATATATAAGATTATCATTTAAATTACTTTTAGCTGTATAATTGCAAATATTTATTTTCTTTTTGTCAAATAAATTACCATCGGCATTGTTTTAAATTTTATTTTTAATTCAATGAATTTTTAATTAACCAAATATTAGCTTCGCTATTAATTTGCGGTTATTTATTTAAATTTAATTAACTTTCACTTAGCCAGTGATTGTTTATTCTTTGATATTATTTTATTTATTTTTTTAATTAACCAGTAATGGTTTATTATTAATTTGTATATTAATTAAAATTTAGTTAATTTTGATATGTAATTCTTCGTAAATCTATTTTCGTAATTGTTTATTATTGATTTATTTACTCATTATTCGTTTAATATTTATTTTTGTTAGTTTATTATTTATTTCTTTATTACTTATTTGTTTAATCTTTATTCGTTAATATTTCTTGTTTTATTTCTTTATTGTTAATTTGTTTATTATTTATTTCTTTAATCTTTATTGATTAATAATTCTTAATTTTTTGTTTTTTTATTCTTTATTTATTAATATTTACTCGTGTATCAATAATTTGTTCATTTTATTGCTAATTTGTTTTTTTTTATAATCACAATTATTTCCATAATTTGAATGACAAAAATTCTCCCTCACTCCACATTTCTTTAATTATAACATTATTCATTTATTTAATCGATTTTCCACCAATAGAATTGAAAATAAGTCTGTAATCACACAGTTGGAGAAAAAAGAAGTTTAATTTACAGTTTTAATAAAATTTGAGGAACAAAAGAGAGTATATTTTAATTACTTTTCTCTGTTCGTTTTCGGCTCTATAATTTCCTATGCATTGTTAAAAGTAACATTTGTATTCGTGAATCGCCGCCTTTAAACGATTTCACAATCAATTGAAAATCGATTTTTCGCTTAAAGTTAAACTTTTCATTTAGTTGTCGAGTGTTCCCGTTTTTCATGCGATAACAAAGTTAAACCCCGACCAAAAAAAAAATTGTTTTCTTTAGAGGAAAACTTTCTAAAACGTTAACAAAAAAATATCTACAACAAAGTTTGTTTAAATATTTAAAAAAAAAAAATTTTTCTGTGTTTACTGTTTTGTTAAATTATTTTTTTACTAGTCATTTTATTTATTTACTTTTTTCATTATTATTACTATTTCCTTTTATTATTATTATTATTATTATTATTATTATTATTGTTGTTGTTGTTGTTGTTGTTGTTATTATTATTTATCTATTTTTTATTTTATTATTATCATTTATTTTTTATTTAATTTACTTTTTTCATTATTACACGAAAAAAAACCTTGAACTGAAACAGCGATAACTTTCTCTAAAATAGCGAAAATATTCTTTAAAATAGGGAAAGTAATTGCTGCAATAACTAAAAATTTCGCTAATATAATAAAATCTGTAATTGTTCCAGGTGAAGATTTTTTTTCCTGCATATTTATTTACTTTTATTCTTATTATTATTATTATTATTATTATTATTATTATTAGTATTTATTTATTTATTTTTAATTATTATTTTTTATTAATGTTTATTTATTTTTTATTTTACTATTATAATTTATTTTTTATTCAATTAAAAAACAATTATTTATTAAATTAATTTTCTTCTAGACTATTTTTACGTTATTATCAAGAAAACAGATTTAAAATTTAAAAAGAAAAAAAAAGTGAATTTGTATTTTAAGGAAGGAGAAAAAAAATGTCGTTTTTTAGCGCGACAGCATTGTATTGATTGCTGTGATGGAAGGAAGTTTCGAGTTCAAATGGTAACTGGGTAACAATTGAGGAGGAGCTTCAAAAAATTGTTGCCAGGAGTCGGCAGTTTATTCGACTCACAACTGACATGAACCTTTCGAGGATACATATTCAGCGTTTCACATTGTCTATTTGCCGATGCGGTTGATACAGAGCTTGACTAGAATGTCAATTCTGTATTAACCATTCACCAAAAATTTTTGAAAGGCTCGTGACTTACGCATTCTGTGCGCACTAGCCACTAATTTAATTCACAAAAACAAATTCATTTAGGCTATTATTTAAATCTCCTTTTTTTGGTCCTTTTCGTGGTTCACAAAATTAAATTAAAATAAATAATAAACCTTTTTCCAATATATTTTAAACTTTCTTTTCTTTTTTGCAATTTTTCCTATAAATGTAAATTTATTGTCTATACTTTTTCTATTGTTGTAAATTCATTGTTTACTTTTTTCATTATTAGAAATACATTTTTTACACTTTTATTATTTTAACAAATTTATTTTTTACATTTTTTTTTATTTCTTATTTTTTTTTATTAATTTGGCTAAAGTTTCGAACGTTCAAATGAACGACATTTGTTTTCGCCTTAATTTTTTTATAAAATTGCCGTCTAAAAAAGAAAAATAAATTGAAATTAAACAATATTTAGTTTAGCATTAACTTGTTTAAATCTAAAAAATAATTTTTTTCTAAAGAAACACAAACTAGAAGAAGTAAAAAAAATATTTTCGTTCATTTGAACGTTCAAAACTTTAGGATCATTATTATTAGAAACATATTTTTTATACTTTTATTATTTTAATAATAATTTTTAAATCATTTTTTTTATTTCTTACTTTCTTTATTATTAGAAATATATTTTTTACACTTTTATTATTTTAATAAGTTTATTTTTTACATTATTTTTATTTCTTACTTTTTTTTATTATTAGAAATATATTTTTTATACTTGTATTTTTTAATAAATATATTTTTTACACTTTTTTTATTTATATACCTTTTTTAATACTAAAAATATATTTTTTACACTGTTTTATTTTTAGAAATTTATTCTCCACATTTTTTTATTTTAGAAATTTTCTCCTTACAATTTTATTTATTTCAATAAATTTATTCTCTACAATCTCATCTTAATTTCTTTTTTTCAGCAATTTTTTTATTTTCAAAACAATTTTTTTCAGAAAATTTACAGTTAAATTTACTAAAGAAAAAGAAATAATAATATAATATTGATTCGAATCAAAAAATTTATTTTTACTTTATTTCACTACATTTATTTTTACTAAATTATTTATCAGCTTTAAATAAATATATTATTCGACAAAAAAAAATTTTTTATTTAAATCAATTATTTATTTATTTATTTATTCAAAAATAATTAAAATTAAAACAGTTAAAATTTATTTAAGACAAATAAAGTTTATTTGGACAAATTAAATTTTTTTTAGGACAAATAAACTTTATTTGAACCAATTAAAATTTTTTTTAAACAAATAAGTACTCAAATAGGCATTGAATCAAATATATTTCTCTTCTGGAGCCTTTTTTAATTTTTGTTAAAGAATTATTTTGATTTAATTATTTTTTCAACTGTAAAAAAAGTAAAAAATAATAAATTATAAATTTATGTTTACTACAACATTTTTTTAACTTTGTAAAGACATTAGACGAAATATAACAAAAATTCTTCGCAATTTTTTTGTAAAGAAGTAAAAATAAATAAATAATAAATAATGCAATAATTAAATTATTTTTTAATTCCTTAAGAACACTTTCGACGCTCATTTACTTTACTGATTAGTTTATCAGGAGTCGTAAGTTTTTTTCCTAAAACAGGGGTCTAAGTTTCATTTTTTTTCCTTCTTTTTTTTTTTTTTTTTTTTGCATATTCTCGAAACTTTTCCAAGGCGTGCTACCGACAAATTAGACATTAATAGGATTTACGTTAGAAGTTATATCGCAGAGTCGACTTAGAAAGAAAAAGAAGCGTAAATTTCCTGAAATATCAAAAACATGGTAACCCTCTTGCATATTTAATATGCCTTTGAAATATAATAGGTAGACATTTTTTTCTGCTAATTTATTGAAAAAAAATCCCTTAAATTAATCATATTATATCGCTATAATTAATTATCTTCTAATTATAAATAAAAATTCCATTTCTGTCGAAAATTCTCAACTAATTAAAATAATAATCATCTGAAAGGCAAAATCCGGAAAAATTTAATAATCAGCACATATAGCGAGTTCATTTGATTTTAATAAATAGCGAAAATTCTACTTTTTTTCAATTAAAACATACGCGAACATTTTATTTCTCCTATGCAGCATTTTTAATTCTACTTTTAAAAATTATTTTCTCCAAATTAAAGTTTTCATTATTTTAATTTTTAATTAAATCTTCTAAATACCCTTTTTTTTATCCAAGGCAGTAAATTATTATTCCATTGAAATTCGAAAAATAATGAATTTAATAATATTGTCTTCTTCCTCTTTGTTTACGAGGAAAAGATAAAAAAGATAAATAAACATTTTTATGCGCAAAAAATTTCCATATTATAAAAATTCAATTCAGATTTTTTTTTGTGTCAAAACCTTTATTTTTCCTCTTTTATAAATAGTAAAGAAGCAAATGAAAATTTTTTTTTGTTTCTTAATTTATTGCATTTATTTATTTTCATCACATTTTTTTTAAATTCTAAAATTGTTGGAAGGTGCATAAAAATTGCGAATGAAAGAAAATAGCAATCTTTATGGTAATTTTATAATTCACAACGTGATTCTGATTTCTTTAAATGTCTAAAGTATAAAATATACATTGTTCTTTAATCAGCTAACGCGTATTTTATTGCAACGTTAAAAAAAAGTAGTTAAAATGTGAGTAAAAGAGAATTTAATACTTTTTTAATGGAACTTTATTATACTACGGGTAATTGCAATTCAATATTAAATGGACGAAGTTAAATCAACATTATAAAAAATTCAAAATCAATATAGTTAATTCAAACTGCAGACAAACATCAATAATGAAAAATCCAGGGGGGAATTTTAGTTAAACCAAGAATTATTTATTATTGAGTTGAATAAACGAATATTTGTCTCACAATCTTCTAAATTATTTGTCAGGAATTTTTTTTAACACAAATAAAAGTTTTCTTTGAACCAAATAATTTTAATTTTGAACCAAATAATTTTAATTTTGAACCAAATAATTTTAATTTTGAACCAAATTATTTTAATTTTGAACCGAATTGTTTTATTTTAATCAAGTAAAATTTTATTTCAACTAGATATAATTTTATATGAACCAAATAATTAAATTCGAATTAAATAAAATTTATTTGGACTAGATAAAATTTTATTTAAACCAAATAAAATTTATTTGGACCAGATAAAATTTTATTTAAACCAAATAAAATTTATTCGAATCAAATAATTAAATTCGAACCAAATAAAATTTTATTCGAACCAAATAAAATTAATTCGAACCAAATAAAATTAATTCGAACCAAATAAAATTTTTTTCGAACCAAATAAAATTAATTCGAACCAAATAAAATTAATTCGAACCAAATAAAATTTTATTCAAACCAAATAAAATTTATTCAAACCAAATCCAACAAAAACAACATCCAAATTTATTACACCTCAAAAATGAGTTAATTGCCCCCTTTCTAAAAACCTCAACATTTAACCTGTTGCGAATGAAAAAAAAAATTAGATTGTTCAATGAATGATTTTTTTTCTATTATTCTTTTTTTTTAAGTGAGCGTAAGACCCTTTTAGCAAAAGGAAATTGTATAGAGAGAATAGGTGCCTATTCAGAGCTTAAATATTCTCAGAGTGTAATTATTCCAACTGCCTCTTTGTGAAGCCACTTTTCCTGCCTCTGAATTCGTCCCTGCTTGCATTTTCTCTAAAACCATCTACACTGAGCTTAATCACTGCACTCTTTACTTAAGCTTGTCTACCACGAAAAAAAAATTGTTCTGTCTCTAGAAAACACTGAAACCCTGGAAAATACGATGATAAAATACTTCACTGTCTCTGCCACTGTTTTTACTACCAACATATAAATGTAGAATTCTCATAAACACCAACAGAGAACGTTAATTTTACGTACATAAAAAAAACGAGCAAAGAAAAAAAAATCTCTCTAAAATAATAAACATAAACATTTCCCTTCTAAAATTATAACTTAAACTGGAATTATGTAATAGTACGAAAAAAAATTAACACTCATTTTCTAAAACAACCATATTTGGATTGAGTTAACATTTTTAGAAAATAAATACAAAATCTTTTTTTTGTAATTCTGTTTTCGGATTTAATTAGTAAATAAATTAAACAATAAATAGTAAATAAAATTATAAATTTAAAAATATAAATTATAAGAAATTAAAAATAATAATAAATTTAACAAAATATAATTATAATATAAACGTAAATTATAAATATTTTATTCTCGTGATCTTTATTTTTGTTAACGCGTTTATGTAATTAAATAAATAAATAACGAATAAGATATTTTATTTTTGCAAGAACGTTTGTATTCTTAAATAAATAAATCAATAAATATTAAATAAAATAATTGACACAAATAAAATGCCTTTTCAGGAAAATATAATTTATTATTTATTTATTTATCAAATTTTGAATCTTTTGATGAACGAAACATTATTTCTGTTTAAAAATATTTTAAATAATATATTTATAATATTAAATATAAGAAAATATTAAAATATTTTATTAATAAATATAAAAAAATTTTACGATATTTTCTTAATAAATAAACGATTAATTAAATTAATTAAATTAATTATATTAAATTTAATATTTACTTTATTTATTCAGTAAACAATGAACTGGAAAAAAGTAATAAAGATTCATTTTTAATTAATTATTGACAGAAATTAACAATAAACAATGCAGGTAAATAAATAAAATTCTTCTTGCAAAAAGAAAATTAATTTTCCTAAATTTTCAAATATATAAATAAGCGACGTTATTTTTAGTATTAATTATTATTATTATTACGTTAATTTGTATTTTTTTCACAAGAAAAACTATTTTGTAAATTAAAAAATTTTTAATTAAGTTTATTTTAAATTAATTTAAATTAAGTAATTAAATTTTCAATGTACTTTATTTTTTTAGTACAAAATAGTTATTTATTTTTTTTCTTTTCGTACAGAAAAATAATTTCATTCATTTGAATGTTCAAAACTCAAAACATTATTAAAAGAAACAAATTTCTCATTTATAATTTTTAATTAGCATTATTTTAAATGGACATATTTTTCACTGAACTACATTTTCATTCACAATTAATATTTTGTAATTACTACCACTGAGTAAGACAATAATTAATGACTGCAATTATTTTTATAAATAATTATCCGAAATAATCAACAATACATGTTTTTTTGTGTAATTACATGTACAAAAAAAATATATTTGTCTCAGTGCTTATTAAAAAATTTTCATTTTTTTTTAAATAAATGATTAAATTAGCATTTATTTCAATTAAAAAATTTTTATTAGAGTGAAAAAAAATATATTCGAATCCATAACTTTCATAACATATTTAAAGTAACAAATATTATTTAATTGTCTAAATTAATTATTCGTTAAAAATAAATATAAATTTTTAATAAATTTTGTATGTTCCAGAAAAAACTTTTACTTGCTCCAAAAGTTTTATTTGTTTCAAATAAATTTTATTTGTTCCGAAAAAGTTCTATTGGTTTCAAATAAATTTTATTTGTTTCAAAAAAATTTAATTTGTTCCAAAAAAATTTAATTTCTTTCAAAATTTATATCTAAAATTAAAATTTGATATAAATTTTTAATAAATTTTGTTTGTTTCAAAAAACTTTTATTTGCTCCAAAAGTTTTGTTTGCTTTAAAAAATTTAATTTGTTCAAAAAAAAATTTGATTTGTTTGAAATAAATTTTATTTGTTCCAAAAAAGTTCTATTTGTTTCAAATAAATTTTATTTGTTCCGAAAAAGTTCTATTGGTTTCAAATAAATTTTATTTGTTTCAAAAAAATTTAATTTGTTCCAAAAAAATTTAATTTCTTTCAAAATTTATATCTAAAATTAAAATTTGATATAAATTTTTAATAAATTTTGTTTGTTTCAAAAAACTTTTATTTGCTCCAAAAGTTTTGTTTGCTTTAAAAAATTTAATTTGTTCAAAAAAAAATTTGATTTGTTTGAAATAAATTTTATTTGTTCCAAAAAAGTTCTATTTGTTTCAAATAAATTTTATTTGTTCCAAAAAAGTTCTATTGGTTTCAAATAAATTTTATTTGTTTCAAAAAAATTTAATTTGTTCCAAAAAAATTTAATTTCTTTCAAAATTTATATCTAAAATTAAAATTTGATATAAATTTTTAATAAATTTTGTTTGTTTCAAAAAACTTTTATTTGCTCCAAAAGTTTTGTTTGCTTTAAAAAATTTTATTTGTTCCAAAAAAATTTTATTTGTTTCAAATAAATTTTATTTGTTCCAAAAAAGTTCTATTTGTTTCAAATAAATTTTATTTGTTTCAAAAAAGTTCTATTGGTTTCAAATAAATTTTATTTGTTTCAAAAAAATTTATTTGTTCCAAAAAAATTTTATTTGTTTCAAATAAATTTTATTTGTTCCAAAAAAGTTCTATTTGTTTCAAATAAATTTTATCTGTTTCAAAAAAGTTTTTTTGGTTTTAAATAAATTTTATTTGCTCCAAAAGTTTTGTTTGCTTCAAAAAATTTTATTTGTTCCAAAAAAATTTTATTTGTTTCAAATAAATTTTATTTGTTCCAAAAAAGTTCTATTTGTTTCAAATAAATTTTATCTGTTTCAAAAAAGTTTTTTTGGTTTTAAATAAATTTTATTTGTTCCAAAAGAGTTTTATTTGTTTAAAATAAATGTCCTTTGTTCCAAAAATATTTTTTTTTGTTTAAAATTAATTTTATGTGTCAGAAAAACTTTTATTTATTCTAAATAAATTCTATTTGCCCCAAAAAAGTTCTATTTATTCCAAATAAATTTTATTAACGTCAAATAAAAGTTTCACCTGTACCGAATAAATTTCTCATTTAAAACAAATTGTAAATAATTTAGTACACTGAAAAAATGTATTCGATTCAAATGTAACTTTTTTGTTATCAATTAAAAATTTACTCTCAAATTAATAAAATAAAGAAAAAAATAAATAAATAACTTTTAAATAAAGAAATTCCGAATCAAAATTGTCAGAATTGTCCTAATTCCCATCGAATCATAAATTTAATTTCAACTACTCACAGTTTCTCTTACTCGAGTAAAAATTCGACACTTCATTTGTCAATAAAACTCCCCAAGACATTTCATCTTATAACAGAAATGATTTTTAAACCAAATTTTCCACCAGATTGAATCTTGCTTCTTGATATCGAAAAAAAAGAACGAATTCAATTATAAATCGATAAAATAATTCCTACATTATTTTTTCTTTCCAAACTATTCTCGACGATTTTATTTTTCTTTTTTTTTTGGATAAAATTTCCCTGAATCGCAGATCAAAAAATGAAATGAAGAGGTCTACTTAAAATTCATCCGGATTGTAAATACTCACTATCTGCAAAATTTTTTTTCTTCCTCCTCTTTTCTTTCATTTTTTTTCTTTCTCTCTTTCTCTAAAAAGACGAACATGAGTTGAAGATCTAAAAGCATCGAGGAAAGGGATTTCGAGAGAATTCTAAACGAAGAGAAAATCCTTTTTACATATACATTTCACTTGCAAGAACTACCTCAGCCATATTCTTCCAAACCGAATAAAAAAAAACAAATTAAGCTTCTTTTTAAAAAATAAATTTCTCCTCCCTTTTCTCAAATTTTTCATTTCTCATTCAAAATGAGAAATTTTATTTTTTCATCTCTGACCTTTTGTTCTTTGATTTTAAATTTAAAAAAAAGCGATGAAATATTTATATCTTTACTCTTTACATATATATTAATTTTAAGGTCTTTAAAATTTTCGCTTATTCAAAAAGATCTTTTCTTCCTAAATTTTTAAAGACAAATAAAATAAAATATTAATACCTTTACTCTTCATGTCTCTTTAGTCTTTGCTCTTAAAATTAAGTCTTTGAAAAATTAATTCTTGACTTAATGTGACCGCTTTTGTTTCTTTAACATTTAATGAAATTTGAAAATAGATTTATTTATACCCTTTTGAGATTTTGATTTCGAAAACTGTAAATTCTCTCTGAGTATTTTCGAGAATAAATATTTGAAATTTAAATTGAAATTTTACTAATTAATAATATTATTTTCCAGCTACGGTGGACCTGATTCACATCAAGTGACAGAGAAATTCAACATCGATTGGGGGAATTATTTGGTTACAAACAAAAGCATCATTTACGCGGCAATTGATGGAAGAGGTTCAGGAGTCAAAGGAAATCGGATGCTGTTCGCAGGATATCGTCATTTAGGAACTGTGGAAATTGAAGATCAAATTGGAGTGACGAAGTAAGTTCAATTTTCAAACGAAAAGAAAAATCCTTTGAAACATAATCATTTATTTTTGGAAAATATATAATATAACAAAAAATAAAAAAAAGCATCCATTTTGTTTTGAATATACAATTTAAATTTGTGACTAAAATTAAAATTCTAAAATTAAAATTCTAAAATTAAAATTCTAAAATTAAAATTCTAAAATTAAAATTCCAACTAAAAAAATTAAACAAATTTAGTAAAAATTCAATTTAAATTCTAAAAAATATTTGAATTTCCTTTTGAAAAAAACTTTTACAAGAAGAAAATTTTATTACAAAAATAATTTTCTCAAAAAATAGAATAAGGAAAAATAACTAAAATATACAGACAATCAAAATATAAATTTTAGTAAAAATACTAAAATATACGAACAATATTCTTAAAAAATTCGGATTGTAAATGAATATTGTTTTTTGACTCATTGTTCATAAATTAACGCTTTAAACTTTGACATTCGAAAAATGTCACCGACATTTAAAAAATTGTTAAAAATTAAATTCCTTTTGTCGCCTTGTTTGCTTTCACGTTTATAACTTAAGTTACTTAAAACATTCCAAACTTTATTGACATTTAAAAAATTATTAAAAATTAGTTTTCTATTCGATTATTCCCCACTGGTACATTGCAGACAAAAAAAATAAATTATTCTACAATTTAAGGCACTTTACAATTTAAGTAAATAAATAAAATTTAATTCAAAGTGCTAATAAACAAAAACTTTTTTAAAATAATAAATAACAGATAAAATTAGAATGAAAGAAATTAAATAATTAGAAACAAATAAAATAAATTAAAATATAATAAATAATAAATAAAATAAATTAAAGTATAATAAATAATAAATAACAGATAAAATTAGAATGAAAGAAATTAAATAATTAAAAACAAGTAAAATAAATTAAAATGTAATAAATAATAAATAAAATAAATTAAAGTATAATAAATAATAAATAAAATAAATTAAAGTATAATAAACAATAAATAAAATAAATTAAAGTATAATAAATAATAAATAAAATAAATTAAAGTATAATAAATAATAAATAAAATAAATTAAAGTATAATAAATAAAATAAATTAAAACACAATTATTAATAAATAAAATAAATTAAAACATAATTAATAATAAATAAAATAAATTTAAAAAAAAATAATAATTGTGAGATAAAATCAATACGAATGGAAGAAATTGAGTTTTTAAAAAGGAAAAGAGCTTGTTTTGCTCTTTTGTAATTAAATCGTGAGATCAAATACCAAAGTCCTGTAATCTTGTAAGCTCACTATGCTGTAACTAACTTTTAACACCTAATCCCAAATCCGTATATCCGTTAAATTAACTTCTTTTCTTGCTCGCGGGGCAAGAAAACGTTAACAAGAAGAAAATTGGCTCCTAACTTTATCTAAATTTATAGCATCACTCCTTTTCTCACAGTTCAGTTTATTTTAGAAAGTCCACTTTGCCACTTATTTTTTTACTTCTTTTTTTTTGCTTTATTTTCCTTTTTTTTAAAGGCCCTGGGTAATTGAGTGTGATAGGTGTGAGAAGACTGTTAAACCTTTGACTCCTTCATTTATATACATCCACTAAACGTGTGGACCACACCGCCGATCAATCGATGGTCAATCTCTCTATTCCCTAAAATAGTCCCACAGTTAACAGACAAAGTGAAATTAATTTGAAAGAGTGCAATTTTTCCACATAAAATGTTAATAAATAAAAATAGTGAAATTTACACCAATTTTCTCTAAATTTGATTCAGTAAAATTATATTTTGAATTAGTGACTAAAGTTTTGCTTTTACACTGAAAAAAAAATTTATTTGATTCAAATAACCGATTATTTGTCTATAATCAAATAAATATTTACTTGAATCAAATATTTTTTATTTGAATCAAATAAATTGTATTTGAATCAAATATTTCAGTATTTGAAGCAAATACTAATTAATTGATTCAAATAAAAATTATTTGATTCAAGTAAATATTTATTTGATTATAGACAAATAATCGGTTATTTGAATTAAATAAAGTTTTTTTTCAGTGTAGATTTGTAAATTTTACTAATAAATTAGTAGAATTAAAAGAATTACTATTTAGTAAAATCTAGTTTAGTTAAATTTACTACTAACTGGTTATTGAATTAGAATTAGTAAAATTTACTGATAAATCACCGAAAATTACTATTTAGTAAAATTTACTATTAAATTAGTGAAAATTACTATTTAGTAAAATTTATTTACTACCAACTATCTGTTAATATTGTTTTTTGAATTAGTGACTAGATTTTTGCTGTAAAATTTGTAGATTTTACTAATAAATTAGTAGAATTAATAGAATTACTAATTAGTAAAATTTAGTTTAGTAAAATTTACTACTAACTAGTTATTAAATTAGAATATTAATTCTAATAAAAAAAAGTAAAAGTTACTAAACTTTTACCATTAAATTACTGAAAATTGCTATTTAGTGAAATTTACTATTAAATTAGTGAAAATTACTATTCAGTAAAATTTATTTACTATTGTTAACTATTATTATTTATTACTAAACTTTTACCGATAAATTACTGAAAATTGCTATTTAGTAAAATTTACTATTAAATTAGTGAAAATTACTGTTCAGTAAAATTTATTTACTATTATTAACTATTTTTAAAATGTTTCTTTAAATTAGTGACTAGATTTTTGCTTTTAAATTTGTAGATTTTACTAATAAATTAGTAGAAATTACTAGAATTACTATTTAGTAAAATTTACTATTACATTACTGAAAATTACTATTTAGTAAAATTTATTTACTATTAACTATCTATTAAAATTGTTTTTTTGAATTAGTGACTGGATTTCTGCTGTCAAATTTGTAGATTTTACCAATAAATTAATAGAAATTACTAAAATTACTATTCTGTAAAATTTAGTTTATCAAAATTTACTACTAACTAGTTATTAAATTAAAAATTAGTAAATTTTACCGATAAATTACTGGAATTTACTATTTAGTAAAATTTACTATTAATTCAGTGAAAATTGCTATTTAGTAAAATTTACTATTAATTCAGTGAAAATTGCAATTTAGTAAAATTTACTACTTAATTCGAAAGAAAAAAATTGGTTTCCCTGATAAATTGTTAAAATTATTCTTAATGGCTGAAATAAAAAAATTAAAATAAAAATTTTCTAACTCTCATCAATGATTATTACCTGAAGAATATTATTATCGGCTATTTTTACCTTTTGTTAAACATGATTGGTAATTAAAAACAGCAGAGAAATTTTATTCTCTTTTTAAAAAGTTTTAGATCACTCTTCAGTTTTAAACATTATTCGCAGTGACAGCTTTTATGTTAGAAAAATAGAATTCAGGAAACAAAAGGGAGTATTCGGACAATAACGTGGTATGCGTGTGCTTTAGTTAAAAAACAGATAACAAGTTTTTAAAAAATGTTTTCAAAACTTTCATTTCCAATTCTCATTCTGTGCGTCAAAAAAAAAAAAAAAATTGCGATTCAAATAACCGATTACTTGAGTGTTTTCAAATTTTAATAATTAGGACTTAAATCAAAATAATTTTTATTTAGATCAATTCGATTCATATTTACCTTATTGTCAACTTCTGAAATTACTGGTTTAAAAACATTTTATTTCAAGTTCAATTTAATTCCAGTGGAAAGTATTTGACACAAGTGAATATTTATTTGACTCAAGTGAATATTAATTTACTCAAGTGAATATATATTATTTTAATTCAACTAAAAATTATTTACTCAAGTAAATATTTATTTGATTTAAGTGAATATTTATTTATTCAATTAGAAATTATTTTTCACTCGAATAAATATTTATTTTAATCAAATATTTTGCTGTGCAAATTAATAAAAAAGTACTTCAAAAAATACGTAGGATTAATTTTTTTTTTCTTTTCTCCTTTTTTTTATTTATTTCGAATTATTCGAGGGGAAAATATTTGATTCAAGTGAATATTTATTTATTCTAAAAAATATTATTTAGTGAAAATTATTGTTCTCAACTAAAGATTAATTCAGGTAATATAAAAATTCTAAAAAATATTATTTAGTGAAAATTATTGTTCACAACTAAATATTAATTCAGGTAATATAAAAATTGGTTAACATAAGTAAATATTTTAATTTGAGTCAAATAAAAATGATTTTACACAAGTAAATATTTATTTTGGCCAAATAAAAATTATTTTACTTAACTAAATTTTGTTTTTGTCAAATATGAATTATTTTACTCAACCAAATATTTTTTTAGGTCAAATAAGAATAATTTTATTCAACTAAATATTTATTTAAGTAAAATCAAAATTATATTAGTTTGCTAAATATTAATTCATGTCAAATAAAAATTATTTTACTCAACTAAATATTTTTTTAGGCCAAATAAGAATTATTTTACTTAAGTAAATATTTATTTGAGTCACATCAAAATTATATTACTTTGCTAAATATTCATTCTGGTCCAAAAAAAATTATTTTACTCAACCAAATATTTTTTTAGGTCAAATAAGAATAATTTTATTCAACTAAATATTTATTTAAGTAAAATCAAAATTATATAAGTTTGCTAAATATTAATTCATGTCAAATAAAAATTATTTTACTCAACTAAATATTTTTTACGTCAAATAAGAATTATTTTATTCAACTAAATATTTATTTAGGTAAAATCAAAATTATATTAGTTTGCTAAATATTAATTCAGGTCAAATAAAAATTATTTTACTCAACTAAACATTTTTTTAGGTCAAACAAGAATTATTTTACTTAATTAAATATTTATTTGAGTAGAATAATTTTTTTGTATCTCAAATAAATATTTACTTAAGGAAAAAATAATTTTTGTTAAATAAAAATTATTTTCTCAAATAAATATTTATTTAATTCAAAAGATTATTTATTTGACTCAAATTCTTTTTCCGTGCAATTTAAATTTAATTTTTTTTAAAGAAAAAGTGCTTCAAAAAATACGTGTTAATTTTTTATTTATTTCGAATTATTCGAGGGAAAAATATTTACCTTCCTCATACATATACGATATAAAATCTCGAGCAAAGTGCATTAAAATGCTAGAGAAGAGAAAATCTTGAAATGAATTTGATTAAAATATTGAAAAGAGCAATTAAGCTCAAATTCAGCTTCATTTGAAGCTCATAAATTTAAAATGCCTTTTTTTCCCTGGATTCGTGAGAAAGAGAGAGAGGAAAAGAGACTTTGGTTTGGTGTGCGGGTGAGATGGCATTTGAGAGCAATGTCAAATGGTAAATATATATATATATATACATATATGAAGGGGTGCGAAAGAGAAGGCGACAACGGAACAGGGCAAAGGTGAAGGCAAGAGAGGCTTGCGATTCCGCAATCGCTTGGCTGGATTCCAATTTCGCGACTGACTTTTTACACGACGGACGCGACGCGCCAGCAAAACACCCGGCATCGGTTACGCCCAGTCGTCGCTTCTTCTCTGCACCAAAAGAGAGCCATCCAAACGCGATCCATGCTCGGTGACTGAACTCTCTTTCTCTGAATTCAAAAAAAAAAGAAAAATATTCCCCACAAAACTAAAACCCAAAATTTTTTGGAAACTCGCCCGAAAAAGCTGTCGATCTGTTGATTATTTCCCGCTCTATAATAAATTAGTTTAAACAAAATTTATGGTTTTAAAATTGTAACCAAAAAAATTTTTTTCCTCCTCGACAATAGAATCAAAAAAATTTTTTTCCCCGTCGATAATAGAATCAAAAAAATTTTTTTTTCTCGTTGATAATAGAATCAAAAAAAAAAAATTTTCCTCGTCGATAATAAAATCAAAAAAATTTTTTTCCTCGTCGATAATAGAATCAAAAAAATTTTTTTCCTCGTCAATAATAGAATCAAAAAAAATTTTTCCTCGTCGATAATAGAATCAAAAAAAATTTTTTCCTCGTCGATAATAGAACCAAAAAAAATTTTTTAGTTTAAAAAAATTGTTTCTGATTTAAAATTTTTCTTTTTCAAAAACTAATAAAATGAAGAAATTTTATCGACTGCTTTTAAATTTTTTAAAACACCTGAAAGTTAAAAAAAAAAGTTGAAAAATGCAAAAATATCCAAAAATCAATAAAATGAAAATAAAATTTTAAATCATTTATTCCAAATTATTGAGGTTCGACTATAAATAAAAAAAAATCCATCGTTGGGAAAAAAATTCTATACGCGACCACAACGAGAACAGAAGAATTTTCTTATTCTCGACAACGCCAGAGGATATTGAACATGATAGAAGGATGTTGAGACTTATTGTAAAGAAAAAAAAATACCAACTTCCGACTTCCGTTCATGCAAATCATGCGCGAATTTTTATTTCCGTTTTTCAATATTTTTCGCCCGATTGAAAAAAAATTTCTCTTGTAATTTTAATAAACTTTTTTCTCTACTCGATATATTTCTATTTAACGATATAAAAAATAATTTTAATAAATTTTTCCTTATGAATTTTTATAACTTTTTAAAATAATCATGTATGTTAATAATTATAATTGAAATTTATAGACTATTGGATTATATTACAATTTGGATTATTAGATTTTATTAAAATTTTGATTATTGAATTTTATCAAAGTTATGAAAAAATAGTTTAATTCTAGCAAAGAAAGTTATTATTTATAAAAGAATTTGATTCTTGAAAAAAATTTACTATTTCGAAAAAAAATTGAATTTTTCCAAAGAATATTATTATTTATACAAATAATTAAATTCTATAATAATAATAATTCTATAACAATAATAATTGAATTATTTTCAATAATTTGTTACATTTTTGAAAAATAATTGAATATTTAGGAGAAATTTTACAATTTTGAGAAATAATTGAATTCTAGTAAAGAATTTTAATATTTAAAAAAAATTGAATTATTTTCAAGAATTCAATAAATTTTTAAAATATAATTGAATTTTTACGAGATATTTGACAATTTTGAAAAATAATTGAATTCTAGAGAAGAATATTATTATTTATGAAAATAATTAAATCCTAGCGAAGAATTCTATTATTTATAGAAAAAATTTAATTGTTTTCAAGAATTTATTACATTTTCAGAAATTAATTAAATTCTTGTAAAAAATTTATTAGATTTTCAGAAATAAATTGAATTCTTGCAAAGAATTTTACAAGTTTTAAAAATAATTGAATTCTAGTGAAGAATTTTAGTCTTTAAAAAATGATTGAATTATTTCCAAGAAATTAATAAATGTTTAGAAAATAATTAAATTCTAGCGAAGTATTTACTATTTACAAAAATAATTGAATTATTTTCGAGAATTTGTTACTTTTTTAAAAAATAATTGAATTATTGTGAGAAACTTTGCAGTTTGGAAAGAATAATTGAATTTAAGAGAAGCATACTATTATTTTTGAAAATAATTGAATTCTAGCTGAGAATTTTAATATTTAAAAAAAATTGAATTATTTTCAAGAATTCAATAAATTTTTAAAATATAATTGAATTTTTCCGAGATATTTGACAATTTTGAAAAATAATTGTATTCTAGAGAAGAATACTATTATTTATAAAAATAATTAAATTCTAGCAAAGAATTCTATTATTTATAAAAATAATTGAATTGTTTTCAAGAATTTATTAGATTTTCAGAAATTAATTGAATTCTTGCAAATAATTTTACAAGTTTTAAAAATAATTGAATTCTAGTGAAGAATTTTAGTATTTAAAAAATGATTGAATTATTTCCAAGAAATTAATAAATGTTTAGAAAATAATTAAATTCTAGCGAAGTATTTAATATTTACAAAAATAATTGAATTATTTTCAAGAACTTATTAAATTTTTAAAAAATAATTGAATTTTTGTAAGAAATTTTGCAGTTTTGAAAGAATAATTGAATTTAAGAGAAGAATATTATTATTTATGAAAATAATTGAATTCTAGTAAAGAATTTTACTATCTTTAAAAATAATTGAATTCTTCCGAAGAACATTAATATTTTTGAAAATAATTGAATTCTACAGAAGAATTTTAATATTTACAAAAATTATTGAATTATGTTTAAGAATTTATTAAATTTTTAAAAAATAATTTAATTCTAGCGAAGAATTTTAATATTTATAAAAAAAATTGAATTATTTTACAGAATTCAATAAATTTAAAAAAATAATTGAATTTTTGTGAGAAATTTTTCAGTCTGCAAAAATTATTGATTTCCAGAGACGAATTTTAATATTTATAAAAAATTGAATTATTTTCCAAAATGTAATAAATTTTTTAAAAATAATTTAATTTTTGTTCGAAATTTTACAGTTTTGTAAAATAATTGAATTCTAGTGAAGAATTTTAATATTTATAAAAATGATTGAATAATTTTCAAGAATTCAAGTTTTTTATTATAAACGTTGAGAATTTCATTCATTTTTTAATAAAACTTACACTAAAAAAAATGTTTTTTAATCAAATTACTGATTACTTGTTTATTATCATATAAATAATTCAGTTAATAAAAAAATTAAAATTCTTATTATTCTAGTCAAGTAACTTGTTTTTGATCCAAGAATATCAGTATTTTAAGTAAATAACAATTAATTAATAATTTTTATAAAATAATAATAATTGAATAAAATTAAAAAAAATAAATTTAATTAAAATATCATTTGTTAATTAAAAAATTTGTAAGTTTTTGGTCCATTAATTTCAGTATTTGAAGTAAAGGTTGTTTAAATGATTCCTATCAAAATTATTGTATACAAATAAATATTTAATTAATACCAGAAAAAATTATTTGATACAAATAAATCATTTTTTAATAATAGGAAAGTTTATTTGAATCAAATAAATATTTTTCTCAATGTTCAAGTTACTTTCTACGTTAAATTGCACTAACTACACTAATCAATTTAAAAAATTTATTCAGTTTATCATCAACGATTGGAAGAAAAACAATTTTATTACTCACAAAAGAATATTTTACGTGAACAAATTTTCTGTTTGTTTTAAATATTTATTGAAACCATTGAAGCAAATAATTTTCGATAATTAAAAAAAAATTGCCAAAATTGCTTTACCCTTTAATTCGTTTGATTAAAAACTATGTAAACTTCAAAGTAATTTTTCCCTTATTTCGAATGAGCTTTCATACTCATTCGTGTAATAAAAATTTTTATCTTCCCAAAATTTTTTCCACAAATTTTCCACCTAATTTTACTGATTTCTCCCCCTAAAATTTTTAATTAATGGACAACTTTAATAATTTAGATTTCGAGTGCAGAGAAACTTGTAAATTTGCACGATTATAAAAGTCATGTTCGCTTTTATTTTCCATCTCCTGGCAGTTAAAATTTATAGTCTTTAAAAGTTTAGGCATAACTCATAAAATTAAAATCAGTAAACAAAGCGTGGTGGAAAAAAAAGCAAAGCTCGAAGATTTAGTTGGAAAATGAACGTAAAATCCAATTTAAAGTTTAAACTCGTTATAAAGGGTAATATAAGAAAATCGACCAGAATTGAAACTTACTACTGCTTGACCTAGGCAAAATTAAATTAGAAGAAAGCAAAGAATATCTCACAAGGAAAAAAAAACTTTTTTTTCTATCTCTCTCTTTTTATATCTAATGAATTGTAACCAGAAGGGGGAAAATTTTCCAATTACTACCCCAAAAAAAAAACTTTTTTTTAAGAAAATATTTTCTAAGAGTCTAAGACATATCGAACAAAAAGAAATTTCTTCCCTTTAGCAGAAAGTTTAATAACATTAAAAGAAAACATTTTGAATGACTCTTCGAAAACTTTTTTTCTCTCTCTCTCTCTTATATTTATTTTTATTTCGAATTCACACTAAATCAAACATCAGTGAATTTATCCAATATCAAACGCAGGAAACAGTGTTTTATAGCGGATTGTAAAACTCGTCAACTATTTATGAACACTTGACTTAAAAATTTCTCCCTTTTGCTTTGATTTATATGAAAAAATAAAAGGAAATTTATATACCAAACTTCTCTCTTATTGATTTTGAAAAAAAAGTTTTTTTTCTCAATAAAAAAAAGAATTGTACATAGATACAATGCGTGTGGAATTTTATACTGAATGTAGGAAAAATTGTTTTGCTTCAAGGTATCTTAAGAAGAAGTTCTCGTTCATCGATCGAAGACGAACTGCAATATGGGGATGGAGTTATGGTGGTTATGCGGCAGGAATGGCTCTAGTCACTGATACAACTGATGTTTTCAAATGCGGAATGTCCGTTGCTCCCGTAACTGATTGGGCACTTTACGGTAAATCATCTTTCAAAATAAATTCTAATTTTGAAAAAGAAAAATTATAATTCAAGTTCATATTTTTCTCTTGCAACTGTTTTTCAACAATTTTAATTATAATAATAATAATAATAATAATAATAATAATAATAATAATGCACTAAAAAAAGACATTTGATTCAAATAACTGATTATTTGACTATTATATAAATATTTACTTGAATCAAATATTTTTTATTTGAAGATCCTAAAGTTCTGAACGTTCAAACGAACAAAATTTATTTATTTCTTCTAAAAATTAAATTTTTATTTGCAATTATTTTGTGGCACTAACAAAAAAAATTAATTACTGACTTTGTAAAAGTAAAATTTTAGTTTTTAAATTATTTTTATGATTATTAATTTCTTAAAATATCTTCAATAAAAAATATTTCGTTCATTTGAACGTTCAAAACTTTGGGATCATTTTATTTGAATCAAAGAAATTGTATTTGAATCAAATATTTTTTATTTGAATCAAAGAAATTGTATTTGAATCAAATATTTTTTATTTGAATCAAGGAAATTGTATTTGAATCAAATACTTTTTAATTTGAATCAAAAAAATTGTGCTTGAATCAAATATTTTTATTTGAATCAAATATTTTTTATTTAAATCAAAGAAATTGTATTTAAATCAAATATTTTTTATTTGAATCGAATATTTCAGAATTTGAAGCAAATATTATTTAATTGATTCAAAAACAAATTATTTGATTCAAGTAAATATTCATTTGGTAATAGTCAAATAATCGGTTATTTGAATAAAATAAATTTTTTTCCAGTGTGCAATAATAATCGTAATAAAAAATAATTATCGAAGTTCTAGGCTTCGCACTCGATAATTAATTTCAAGAAAGTCGCTTTAAAATTGAAAAAAAGTAATAAAAAAGTAACTATCGAAAAAAATTATATTAAAAATCATTTTCCAAAAAAAAAATACTGAATACATAAAATTTATTTCAATTAAATTTTAACAAAATTTCCTAATTGAAAAATTAATTTAATCTTTTTTTACATTATGTCAAGGAATTTTAATTCTCGAAAAATTTTAATTGCATTTTTTCAGGACACTAATTTTCTTCATAATTTCTAAATTTAATTACATTCAAAACATGAATAATTTTTCTTAAATAAACATTCAAAAAATGAATTATTTTTCTACAGCAATTAAAACATTTAAAATGATTTCAATTTAAAAACCTTTTTTTAAATTTAACTAATTCCTAGCAATTACAGCTGTAATTCATCTAAAATTAAATCATTTTATTGTTGAAAATTTAAAATAAAACTATTCAAGACTTTAATAATTTAGAAGAAAATAATAAATCAATAAAAATTCAAAAATAAAAAAAAATATTAAATTTTTTCAATATAATTAAAATTTTCAAAGATTTCAATTTCAAAATCTTCAGAAACTTAATTATTATTGGAAATAAAGATAGAAAATTGAATTATTTAATTAAAAAAAATAATCAGCATTTTAAAAAAAAATTATTTAAAAAAAATTTAATAACATTTTTAAGAATAACTGAATTTTTAAAGAAATTCGTTTAAAACTATATTACCAATAATTGAAATTCAGCAATGAATTTTATTATTTATGAAAATAATTAAATTCTTGCAATAAATTTTATTAGAATTTTGAAGCAATAAATAAATTTCAAGGAAGAATTTTTAAATAGTTAATGAAATCCTAAAGAAAAGTTTTATTATTTAAAAAATAAATTGAATTCTTGCGAACCATTTTACTGTTTTTAATTTTTTTAAATAATTAAAATATTTAGAAAACTTCTATTAAAAAATTTTTAAAATATGTCTCAATTCTTGAGAAGAATTTTAATATTTAAAAAAAAATTAGAATTCTTACGAAGAATTTTCTATTTTTAAAAATAATTTAATCTTTGTGAAGAATTTTACAATTTAAAAAAAATTTGAATTCTTGGGAAGAATTTTACTATTTTTAAAAATAATTTAATTCTTCAAAAGAACATTAATATTTTTGAAAATAATTGAATTCTACAGAAGAATTTTAATATTTACAAAAATTATTGAATTATTTTTAAGAATTTATTAAATTTTTAGAAAATAATTGAATTCTAGCGAAGAATTTTAATATTTATAAAAAAAATTGAATTATTTTCCAGAATTCAATAAATTAAAAAAAAATAATTTAATTTTTGTGAGAAATTTTTCAGTCTTGAAAAATAATTGAATTGCAGAGAAGAATATTAATATTTATAAAAAAATTGAATTATTTTCCAAAATGTAATAAATTTTTTAAAAATAATTTAATTTTTGTGCGAAATTTTACAGTTTTGTAAAATAATTGAATTCTAGAGAAGAATTTTAATATTTATAAAAATGATTCCTAAGAAGAATTGTAAAATTGATAAAAAAGAATTTAATCCTTGCAAAGAATTTGATTATTTTTTAAAATAATCGAATTTTTATGAAGAATTTATGAAAATATTAGAAACTAATTGAAGTATTTATAAAAAATTTGTTAAAAATAATTTAATTTCTAAGAAGAATTGAAAAATGTATTAAAAAATAATTTAATCCTTGCAAAGAATTTGACTATTTTTAATATTAATTCAATTTTTTCATAAAATTTATTAAACTTTTCGAAAATAATTGAATTCTTGCGAAAAATTTTACTATTCTTAAAAATAATTTAATTCTTTTAGAAAATTTATTAAAATTGTAGAAAATAATTGAGTTCTTTGAAAATAAAAAAAAAAATTAAATTCTTAAAAAAAAATGTATTGAAATTTTTAAGAATAACTAATTTTTTTCGATTTAAAATTTTTTCGATTATTTAAAATTGTATTAAAAATAATTCAAAATTCGGCGTTAAATTTTATTATTTAAGAAAATTATTAAATTATTCATACAATTTTTTTTTAAGTATTTTAAAAAATTCATAAACTTCTACAAATAATTTTTTATTTACAAAAATAATTGAATTTTGGCGAAAAATATTATTCAAGATAATAATTTAATTCTTGAGAAGAATTTTATTAGAGTTTTTAAATAATAAATAAATTTTCTACGAACAATTTTATTACTTGAGAAAATAATTGAATTCCTGTGTAGAATTTTATTATTTATGAATATAATTGAATTCTTCAGAAGGATTTCATTCAAACTTTTGAAATAATAAAATTTTCGTGGTAAATTTTATTATAATTTTTAAAAATAATTGATTTCCTATGAAGAATTCTTTAAAAAAAATTGTTTTTAGTAATTAAATTCCTTTGCAAATTTTATTATTTGTAAAAATATTTGGATATTTTAACGAATTTTAATATGTTTAGGCATTACTATTTTATACTTTAATAAACCAACTTTAACTTTAACTATTTTTTAAGAATTTTAATAATAAAACTTCCCGTGAAAATGATAGAAATAAATAATTAATGATGCAATAATAATCGTAATATAAATAAACCAAAAACTTAATTTCTTTTTTTTGAAAATTGATTCTTAGTCCAGAAATTTTATACGTTTAACTAAACAAAAATATTTTTATTTCTAATTTTCATTTGGATTTTAAGAAACAATATATTGTCTATTAAAAAAATTAACAAAGTAAATGATGAAATTGACACAAATTTCAAAAATTTTCTACAGACAAAAAAATCCCTCCCAAAAAAAAATTACTCAAATTCCATGAAAAATTCAGAATTAGAAAATAGTCCCTCATTTGGAATAAAAATTAGAATCTCAGTGGAGCAGAATAAAAATTCTCTTTGATTTTGCGATTGAGTGCTGCTTTGATGGACGAAAAAAGAAGGACAGAAAAAAAGATTTATAGAGGGAAAATATAAATGAGACATAATTCATTATCTCTTTTGTAATCAAGCATGAAACTTTTGGTTGTTAGACATTAATTTAGATGACAGAAGAAAAGCTTTTTGAAAGCGCCAGTGTGTCTTGTATTCGTGATAATTACCAGACGCCACTGGTACTGTGTCAAAAGCGAATTTTACTCCTTTGTTATCCAACAAACTCATTAATCTCGCGCACTTACGTAACATTGCTCGCGCGTTGCCTGTTGGTTCGTATAATTAATAACTTGTTTTAATTACAGATTCAATTTATACTGAGAGGTTTATGGGTTTACCATCATCGGCTGACAATTTAAAGGGCTATGAGGAGGCACAATTGCTTAAAAAAGTCGATAAGGAGAGTGGATTTAAGACAAAGGGCTACTATTTAATTCACGGCACCTTCGATGACAATGTTCACTATCAACAATCATTAATGCTTGCCAAAGTGCTCGAGCAAAAGGATATCTTGTTCCGACAACAGGTAAAAATCCCCCTTCCTCAAAAAAATAACCAAAACTCTACAGAAAATGCTTAATATTTAATTATTAAATAATAAAATTTACATAAAATACTTTCAAAAATTTTTAAATCTTCTATATTAATTTATTAATACACCCTAAAAAAATTAATCTTTTAATCTTTTAATTTATTAATACACCCTAAAAAAAAATATATGGTATCAAAAGTAATACACTTTGCTTTAGAGGATTTTCATCTCCAATATTATTTGCTAATTATGGTTATGAGATAATAAAGAAAAGATATTTTTATGCACTGAATTAAGAGTTTTTAAACAAATAAATATAATTAGTTATTAATAATTAATTACTTACATTAATTAATGTATTTCTCCCCTTGTTTATTTAATTTAAATTAAATGTTTTTGACGTTTGAACCTCAAAAAATTGTTTTGTTTTATTATTAATCACCAAAGAATAAAAATAATATACATTTAAGTTGAATAATTTTGTTTTGAGAGGAAAACGTGAGAGGATATTAGAAGAGGATTTTTCCTCAAACTTTAAGATTACTTTTTTTAGGGTGTAATAATAGTATTAAAAAATCCTAATTAAATTCTTCTAAAGAATTTCCTTAAATTTTTTTTAATCACTAGAGTTTAAAAATTTTTTAAAATCCTAATTAAATTTTTATGAAGAATTTCTTTAAATTTTTTTTAAACACTGGAGTTTCTTTAATAATAATTTTAATTATAAATTTTCAATGTAATAGAATTCTTTTCAAGAATTTTTTAAAGTCTTTTTTTTAAATAAATGTAGTTTATTAAAATAATTTTAATGTAAAATTAATAAAATAATCTAATTCCTTCGAAAACTTTCATGATTTATAAAAATAATTGAATTCTTCACAGAATTGTTTTAAAATAATAATTTTAATGTAAAATTAAGAAAATGATTGGATTTTTGAGAAACATAATTAATACTTCAGAAGGAATTTACTATTTATAAACTATAAATATTTTATAACTATTTATAAACAAAATTCTAAATAATTTTTTTTAAATAATCGAGTTTCCATAATAATTGTAATTGTAAATTTTGAATGTAATTAAATTTTACAAGGAATTTCATTCAATTTCTTTTTAAGAAACGTGTTTTTTAATAATTAAAATTAAACATTTGATTATTATTGAAATCCATTAAAATTTTTTAAAATAATTAAACTTGCCTCAGAATTTTATTATCAATTTTTTTAAATTCTTCAATTTATTCAAAAAATGTTATAAAATACTGAAAATAATTGAATTCTTCTGAAGAGGAATTTCTTTAAGTTTTTCGAAAATAATGTCGCATTCTAAAGAAAAATTTTAAAAAATATCAAATTCCTGAGAAAAATTTTATTATTATTAAAAATAATTTAATTCTTACGAAAAATTTTACTATTTATTAAAATAATTGAATTTCTTCAAAAACTAATTGAATTCTTCGTAGAATTGAATTAAAATTTTTGAAAATCCTGTTTAAATTCCCCCAAAAAATTTCTTTATATTCTTTAAAATACTCGAGAATTAATTGTATAAAGAATTTCTTTAAAGTTTTATATAAATTAATATTTTAATAATTGAAATTGAACATTTGATTAGATTTTGTCAAAATTTATAAAAAGCAATTAAATAATTATCAGAATTTTATAACCATTTTTTTACATAATTAAAATCATTGCAAAAATTCTATTCAAATATTAAAAACAAATTTAAATTCTATCGAAAAGTAGATGCTGACAAAGGTTTTGACAATAATTTAATTAAAAACTGTACAATTAATAATAATAAAATAATTATAACTAAAATTTTGATTTTTGGATTTTATTAAAATTTAAAAAAATAATTTAATTTTTAATTCTACCAAAAAATGTTATTATTTATAAAAAAATTTGATTCTTGAGGAAAATTTTACTATCTTTAAAAATAATTCAATTCATCCAAAGAATATTATTATTTTTAAAAATAATAATTTCTAGCGAAGAATTTTAATATTTTTGAAAATAATTCAATTATTTTCGAGAATTTATTAAATTTTTTTAAAATAATTGAATTCTTGTGAGTGATTTTACAATTTTGAAAAAAAATTGAATTGTAGCAAAGAATTTTAATATTTGTAGAAATAATTGAATTATTATGAGAAATTTTACAATTTTGAAAAGTAATTGAATTGTAGCGAAGAATTTTAATATTTTTAAAATAATTGAATTTTTGTGAGAAATTTTACAATTTTGAAAAATAATTGAATTCTAGAGAAGAATTTTAATATTTAATATAAAAAAATGGAATTATTTTCTAAAATTTATGAGATTTTTAGAAATTAATTGAATTGTTTTCAAGAATTTATCAAATTTTTAAAAAATAATTGAATTTTTGTGAGGAATTTTACAATTTTGAAAAATAATTGAATTCTAGAAAGGAATATTATTATTTATAAAAATAATTTAATTCTTGCAAAAAATTGTTTTATTAATAAAAATAATTAAATTGTTTTCAAGAATTCAATAAATTTTTAAAAAATATTTTAATTTTTGTTAGAAATTTTACAATTTTGAAAAATAATTGAATTTTATCGAAGACTTTTAATATTTACAAAAATAATTGAATAATTTTCGAGAATTTATTAAATTTTTTAAAAATAATTGAATTCTTGTGAGGTATTTACAATTTTGAAAAATAATTAAATTATTTTCCAGAAATCAATAAATTTTTAATAAATAATTGAATTTTTGTGAGAAATTTTACAGTTTTTTAAAAATAATTGAATTCCAGAGAAGAATTTTAATATTTATTAAAAAGTTGAATTATTTTCCAGAATTTATTAAATTGTTAGAAAATAATTTAATTGTTTTCAAGAATTTATTAAATTTTTAAAAAATAATTGAATTCTAGCGAAGAATTTTAATATTTGAAAAATGATTAAATTATTTTCAAGAATTTATTAATTTTTTGAAAAATAATCGAATTCTTGGGAATAATTATATTATTTATAAAAATAATTGAATTCTTGGGAATTCTATTTTTTATAAAAATAACTGAATTGTTTCGAAGAATTTAAAAATTTTTCAAAACATAATTGAATTCCCCAAAATAATTTTATTATAATTAGAAAAATAATTTAATTTTAGCGAAGAATTTTATTTATTATAAAAATTTGTAATTTGTATAATTTTATTATAATTAAAAATTAATTTCTCAATAAAATAATATTTACTGTAAATAAAAAAATTATCCCCTATATTACAGACCTACACGGACGAAGATCACGGAATCGCTCAATCACGCTTTCATCTCTATCACTCTTTGGAAAATTTCCTCGACGAATGTTTCGAAACATCCTCCTGATCAACGCATTTTTATTGAAGAATATTAGGAATTTACATTGTCAATCATATTTTGTAAATAATAATAAAAATTTTTGCCAAATGTACATAGTTTATGTACAAAAAGAAAACAAAAGAAAAAAAAGAATTGTAATATTGTGCGTGTTCTTGTAAATATGAAAGAAAAAAAAAATTTTTAATAACGACAAAGATCGTCGTGATTAAATATGTGCCAAGTCGAGTGTAACAATTGGATTTAAAGTTGTTTTTATATTTAACAGAAAAAAAATCTAATAAAAAAAAGACAGAGAGAGAGAAATATATAAACAGATATTTATAAAAAAAAAGAGAAAGAAAAAAAACTCCTTTTGTTATACTCAAAAGATCAAAATGAAATCAAATCGATTTCGAATACCTGATCGTAACGACCTAAAATTATTAGAGTTTGTACTTATTTACGAGTTAGACACTTTTTAGTACGTGAACAAGTTTTTTAAAACCAGCTATTTTATGAGGAAACTTTGTTACTTAAGGAGTAATTTTATATAGAAGCACACAAGGGAAAGGAAAGGTATAAACTTGCAATCTTTCGAATAACTGATCCTATACTCGCTTCTGTTGGTTATATATATTCTTTCAAGAACAATTTTCATTAAAGTATGATAATATATTTTACCTAACTCAGTTATATATACAGAACACTCTATTAAAATTCACGAACACAAAATTAATATATTTTTTTTGTGAAGAAATTTCCTCTCACTCACTCACGATAATTTCGAAGGAATATTTCTCTTGTGCGAGGCAACGAGTATTAGCTAAACGAAGATTATAGTGTATTATAATTATTTTTACAATCAACGATACTTTTTCCTACGAATCTAATTTTAATTCATAATTATACTGTCAAATTGTAATAGCATATTATTTTTTAATCATTTTTCCTGTACTCCGTTAGTCACTTTTCGTTTCAAATTACTCTTCGAGGACGAAATACAGTAAAACCTCGTCAAGAAGAAAATATCTCTTCGCTTTTTTAATCCCGAAAATAAATTTCCCCTGCAGTCAGTAAAAGTATTTTAAATTTTCCAATCAAAAATACTTCCCTCAAAACTTTCGACTCATTCAACAAATTTTTTACCCCCTTAAACATTTCCCTCTTCCTTTTTTCCTCTTATCGAGGTTCGACTGTAAATTTTAATTTCCACTCTTCTTTCTGTACAAAAAACAAAATGTGATTGAACTTTTCTTTTTGTAATTCTAGAATAGCATATCTTACAAATTGTTAACAATAAGTCACGTCATTTAATAATATTAAAAAATAATAATAATAAAAATAAATAATAGTAATAATAAAAAAAAAGAATGCACAGTAGTGTAAATATGCAACTATCACGTTTTAAAGATTATATATATATAAAAAAAAAATTTTTGTAAATCAAGGACCACTGCGAGCAATTTTAAAAGGTGGATCAAAGTGAATTTATTGAAACGATTGTTAATAATAATTCTTAAATCTTGAACTCAACTGTACATAAAGATTACTTAATTAATTGTATAACTGATTGTAGAGAAAATGTTGTTGCGAGAAAACTTGTGCGAATTAACTCGTAGTTTTGCAAAAGTTGCTTGAAAAAAAAATTCACTATCAATTATTTGTTGAGTGTATTAAAAAAAAATAAAACTCTATGTTTTAATAATAAAAAAAATATATCTTTTATTTTCTACTTCTCGTGCTCCTTAAGAAAATTGTCAGATAAATCCCGAGTCTTTTACGAATTTTCAGTTTCCTTGAACCTAAAAGAAAAAAAGTTTTTAAATTTGAAATTTAACTCAATTGAAATTTTAATTTCATTTTTTATTTCATTTTTTATTTATTTTTTTATTTATCATTCATTTATTTTCTTTTAAAAGCGAAAAAAATTACTCACTTGCATTTCGTACAGGTGTAAAATACCGTTTGTCCTTCATCAGCTGAGCGCATTTGTAAAGTGGCGTAGGACATTTTATTATTTTTGCACTGAGGACATTGTCGTTCAACAATTGGTCCTTCAGGTTCGTCCTCTTCTTCATCGTCGCCACGTTTTGCATTCAATGTACTTCTGTCTCTGAATTTAACTTGATAAGAAATTTCCATATTGCCGAAAACTGAAAAATAAAATAATAAATAAAAAATAAATAACAAATAAAAATAACTAAAAATATTTTATTCTACAATAAGTTTCCATTGCCGTCAAAAATTATAAATTAATAATCATTATTGAAGTTTATTTACTAAATTTATTTATTACGCATAATAATTTAATTAATTAAACAAGTATAATAATTATCACAAGTATGTTTAAATTTTTACATTCATTAATTCTACAAAATTTATTTTAATAAAACTTATTCTTCTCTATTTGAATTTTAAATTAAATTTTAAACATTAAATTAAAAAGTATAGACTAAATTAATAAATTTTAAACTAATAAATAAGAATAAAAACATTGTATTTAAATAGAACAAACAAAATTTTTTTAAAAAATCAAATTTTTATAATTTTTTTTGCAATTATTAAAAAAAAAATTTTACAATTATTTCACTTATATGAAAATTAAAAGATAAAATTAAATACAATGAAAAATTTGTTATTTAAATAGAAAAAAAGAGAATGATGAGAATTATATAAAAAAAATTATTTACATTCACAATTTTCAATCTGATCGAATTGTCTATTATCAAATAGTAAATGATAAGGCAGAAGATAAAACATTGACACAATTTTTAAAACCTTGAAACAAAAGGAAAAAATAACGAGAATAAAAACTTCCTTTTAATTTATTCAGTCTACAATCTTCCATAATCAATTATTACCAAAGCAAATATGTAATGATTTTCATAGAAAAACAATTTTCAAAAAATATCGAAAGTTCTTCAAAATATAAATAGGAAAAAAAACTAGGAAAAAAATTAGACAAAAAACAATAAAATCCTGACAAAAAATTAGACAAAAAAAAATAAAAACCTGACAAAAAAGGGAAAAAAACAAAAAAAAATAGGAGAAAATAAGAAAAAAACTAGGAAAAAAATTAGATAAAAATCAATAAAATCCTGACAAAAAATTAGACAAAAAACAATAAAAACAAGACAAAAGAGTAAAAAAAACCAAAAAACAAATAAAAAAAAATAAAACAAGAAAAAAACTAGGAAAAAAATTAGACAAAAAACAATAAAATCCTGACAAAAAATTAGCCAAAAAACCATAAAAACTTGACAAAAAAAGTGGAAAAACCCCCCCAAAAAAATAGAAGAAAAAAATTAGACAAAAAACAATAAAAACCAGACAAAAAAGTAGAAAAAAACCAAAAAACAAATAAAAAAAAGAAAACAAGAAAAAACAGGGAAAAAAATTAGACAAAAAACAATAAAAAAGATGAAAAAATAGAAGAAAATATGAAAAAAATTAGACAAAAAAAAATAAAATCCTGACAAAAAATTAGACAAAAAACAATAAAAACCTGACAAAAAAGTGGAAAAAAACAAAAAAAGAAGAAAACAAAAAAAAATTAGACAAAAAACAATAAAACGCTGACAAAAAATTAGACAATAAACAGTAAAACACACAAAAAATTAGACAAAAAATATTAAAAACCTGCCAAAAAATTGAAAAAAAACAAAAAATAGAAAAAAATGACAAGAGAAAAATAAGTTCGAAAAATAAAATTAAAGAACAAAATTTACCAAAACTCACTAAATAATTTTTCAAAAATCTCAAATAGTATTTCTATTGTAACAGTAATAAAAATAGTATTTCTTATTACTATCACAATAGTATTTCAAAATTTTTTATTCAAAATATTCGCGCCATTTTTACGTCACCAGACACATCGATCGTGCGCAGTTTCAAAAAAAAACAAAAAATAAAACGAAAACAGAAACAGTGAAACAGAACTAACCTCAAAATACAAACCTTCTTCAGGATCCCATTTCCTTTCGCAAGCATAACAAGTGACACGGCCAATATCAGTGCACAATGGTAAAATTGTTCCACAATCCGGACAAAATCCCGGTGCCGTTGAAAACGATCCGCTTTCTTTTTGTAAATCCATAATTTCCTACAAATAATTTTTCCAGAGCACAACACTCTTTAACACTCTGAATAAACACTCGTGTATAAATGGTATAAACACTACAAATACCGGAAACGAAATCAAGGGAACACGTGAAACACATCACCAAAAACACGCATGCGTCAAATTTTTTAATTAATTTCAAAAAAATATCATTCTTCGCTTCTAATTAACATAAGTTTTTTTTGCAATGAACTTGAATGTCTAAAAACGTCCATTTCAACAAATAAAATCAGTGCGATAACAATCGAGTAATAAATTAATAATTAACCATAATAAAATTGAAAACAGAAAGTAATAGATTACATTTTGAAACAAAAATAAATACACTTGTTGTGTAACGTGTAATTATTGCTTATACGCATTCGAGAATTACACACAAATTGACTTTATAAACACTTATTCTATTTTGTCCCACAGATGGCATAAGCTATTTTTATTGAATGATTGTTAACAATTCGTTTCAATATATTCAGCTTAAACAGTATAAATTTAAATATTGAATGGAATTTTAATCAATTAAAATAGTTAATAGTCAAATATTTAATAACTGAAAAATAACAAAATTTGTCAATTAAATAATTATTTTCTTCTTATCAAATTTGAATCAAGTTCAAGTTTATCGTGAAGTGTTTAAAAATAGTTGTTTACATACAGAAAATTTTATCATCTAATCGTCTCACGTTTAATTGAGTGCGAATAAGTAACGAGATTTTTAATATTCACAGTTAAAAATTTTGTCTCTATTGTATTTTTTCATAATAATAAAAATTATATTAATTTTTCACTGTAAAAAAGAATATTAATGTTTTTAGTAATAAATAAATAATTAATATTAAGTTTTCACTATAAAAAGTGTATTAATATTTTTAGTAATAATAAATAATTAATATTAATTTTTCACTGTGAAAAAGAATATTAATATTTTTAGTAATAATAAATAATTAATATTAATTTTTCACTATAAAAAGTGTATTAATATTTTTAGTAATAATAAATAATTAATATTAATTTTTCACTATAAAAAGTATATTAATATTTTTGGTAATAATAAATAATTAATATTTCACTATTAATTAATTTGTTAATTATTAATACAATTAATTAATTTGTTAATTATTAATATAATTAATAAATTAATTTGTTAATGATTACTATAATTTATTTATTTATTTATTTATTATCAATATATGTAATTATAATAATTTCCACTACAAAAAGTGTTTCAATTTTCACTATTAATTAATTAAGTTATTTAAATATTTATTTCTTTTTTTCATTATTAAAATTTAATTTTTTTAATTTATTAATTAATTCCATTTGTTTATTTGATATACAGAACAACTTAACTTTCCTGTTTTCTTCTACAAAAAGTATATTAATTTCCAACAAAAAAAAATTTCACATTTCTGTTTTTTTTCGACATAAAAATTACAAAGAATTGTAATTCTGTAAACTATTTCTAATTATTCTAACTTTATTTATAATACTAAAAAAAACTATTGTTTAAAATAAAAAAATTAAATAATTTAAAATATTTATAACGTAAAATTATTTTTCAGGAAAAGGAAAAATTATCATTTTCCTCAAAATGATAACAATAATGAAGATTTTTCAACTACTGAGTAGTTTATTTATAGGAACAACTTTAATACGACCAATAAATGGGTAAGTCTCAAAGAATTATTCATTGAATAATAAATAATAAAATAATTACTCTGTAAATTATATTTAGAAAAATGTACAATTTTTTTAATTCATATTAAATTATTTTATTTATTTTTTCAATTCAAATAAATAAATAAATAAAATAAATTTCAATAAAGTGTAAAAAATTCAAGTTAAGGAAAACTTTTTTCTTTACTTAAAATTAAATATTTTACGAAAGTAGTAAACATAAATTAAAAAATAGTCCAAATTTACCATTTTTCCTGTATTTTTAATAATTTTTTAAAATAAAAATCCGACTATTTTTCCTAAAAAAATTAATGACAAGTAAAATTAAAAGTAGTGATAAAAATATTATCGTTTATTTGAACATTTAAAATTTCAGGAACATTATCAAAATTAAATAAACACTAAATAAATAAATTATTGAAAAAAATATTTATAGAAATATTATCGTTTATTTGAACATTCAAAATTTCAGGAACAATATTAAAATTAAATAAACACTAAATAAATAATCTAATGATAAAATAATTATAAAAAAATTATCGTTTATTTGAACATTCAAAATTTTAGGAACAATATTAAAATTAAATAAACACTAAATAAATAATCTAATGATAAAATAATTATAAAAAAATTATCGTTTATTTGAACATTCAAAATTTTAGGAACAATATTAAAATTAAATAAATAAATTATTGAAAAAATAATGAAATAAGAAATCATTAATAAAATAATTAGTTAATAATCTTGAACGTCCGAGATTCTTGATAAATAATGTCAAATAAAATATTTTAATTTATATAGATAATATTTAATTCATAAAATTAAATAAATAAATTAAAAAAAACATTTATTTTTCCTTTAGCTAAAAGAATTTTGTTTCGTTACAAAAATTGAATGGAAAAGGTAATTTTCTTGAGAAAATCTCTTAAAGTATTTTCTCTCACTGAAAGTTTACATTATGTTTTGTACGAAATCCAATATTTTTTATCGGGCGTATAATTTTTTTTTTAACAAACAGTTTAGAAAAGGGTGCCAAGTCGTTTGTAATGACCAATGCAAACGCTAAAAACGTGATCAGAGAGTTTGAATACTACGTTAACGTTGCAGAGGAGGAGGATATTAAGAATTCCATTATGCAGTAATTAACAGTCGTTTATGATAAATACTTGTAGATTAGCTGCACTTTCATTTCCCTTCATGCAAATTAATCACAAATTCAATGTTCCGGCATTTTCTTCCTTAATGCAACATAAATATACATTTTTTTCCGCACAAAACAATAGAGGATAATTTTTAAATTTTTATTTCCCATCGCAGAATTATTTTCTTTATTTTCCTCTTTTTATTTTCTTTTTCTCTCTACCCCCTATTTTCTTTTCTTACTATTTTTCTATTATTCGACTATTATTATTTTATTTTTTTAATATTATTTATTTTATTTCTTTTATTATTATTTTTTATTTCTTTTGTTATTTTTTTCTTCATTTTTTTAATGTTTTTTATTTTATTTTTTAAATTATTTTTTATTTTAAATTCTTTCATTATTCTTAATTTTATTTAACTCTTATCTTCTTGTTTTCTTTTTTTTTAGAAATAAAGTAAATCTTTTTGATTTCACAACTGTGAGTGATGTTGATAATTGGATGGAAATTTCGGACACAGTTCGAACAGTTGGAAAATCGAAAGCCACAATGGTTCTTCAGCGGACTCAAGTTTTTCAAAGGGCAATATTTTTTACACTTTTAAATCCACAACCAAATGGCGCTGGATTCGCCGGTGTTCGCACACTAACCAATTGGAATTTATCGTCTGTTAAAAATATCGAAATCACTTGCCGTGGTCAGGGGAACAATGAGAATTATAAAATTGTTCTCAGACACAATGGTCATCAATCGAACGATGATATTTCCTACGAGCAATTTTTTACGGTACGTCATTTGGGAGAAAAAACATCAAAAAAATGTATAAGAATAAAAAAAATAAATAAAATTGTAGAAATAATAAAAATAATAAAAAATAAAAAAATAATAAACAAAAAGAATAAAAAATAAGTAATAAAAAAATAAGAAACAAAAAATAAGAAATAAAAAAATAAGAAATAAATAGAATAAAAAATAAAAAGAATTAAAAAGAAATAATAAAGAATAAAAACTAAAAATAATAAGAAATAAATAGAATAAAAAATAAAAATAATAAGAAATAAATAGAATAAAAAATAAAAAGAATAAAAAAAATAATAAGAAATAAATTGAATAAAAAATTAAAAAAATAAAAAGAATAAAAAAGAAATAATAAAAAATAAAAACAGTATAAAAATAAAAAAATTACAATAATAGAAATAATAATAAAATAAAAACAGGGAAGAAATATTTTCACTTGGAGCAGCGACAAGTTTCTCTGGAATAGCGAAATAATTAATTAAAACAACTAAATATTTTGCTCAAGCAGTAAAATTTGCAGTTGTTCCAGGTAAAAATTTATTTCTAAAATAATAAAAAAATAGAAATAATAATTAAATTAAAATAATAAAAAATAGAAATAATAAAAAGCTGTAAATAAAAAAACATCCAACCATAAAAGATAGAATTAAAAAAAAACCTAAAAATAATAGAAAAACAAAAATAATAAAAACTAGAAACAATAACTAAATGCAAAAATAAAAAATAGAAATAATAAAGAAAGTAAGAAAATAAAAAAATAGAATTAAAAAAAACTAAAAATAATAGAAAAATAAAAATAATAAAAACCAGAAACAATAAAAAATTGCAAGAATAAAAAATGGAGAAAATAAAAAATAAAAATAATATAAAACTAGAAATAATAAAGAAATTAAAATAATAAAAAAAATAGAATTAAAAAAACTAAAAATAATAGAAAAATAGAAATAATAAAAACTAGAAACAATAAAATCTTGCAAAAATAAAAAACAGAAAAATTAAAAAATATAAATAATATAAAACTAAAAATAATAAAAATAAATGTAATAAAAACGAGAAACAATAAAAAAAATGCAAAAAAGTAGAAACAATAAAAAATTACAAAAAAGTAGAAACAATAAAAAATTACAAAAATAAAAAATAGAAACAATAAAAAACAAGAAATAATAAAAAATATAAATATTAAAAAATTACAAATAAATAAAAATCACAAAAATATAAAGAAAAAAGATGCAATAACAAATTAAGAGAAATTATATTTTGGACAATGAAATGAATTACTAACAGAAACTGAAATTTCAGGCGCCAATGTCAAGTGAAACATTTTCCACTGTAACAATTCCTTTGGATAATTTCAAGCCCTACTATCGTGGCAAGGAGATTATAGATGCGGATCCTTTGAATACCTCTAACATAACAATGTTCGGTTTGCAAGTTTACGGCGGCGTTTACTTGCCCATTAAACAAAAGGGAGTATCGGCTTTGGAAATCGAGACAATTGCGGCCACTTCCTAAAGTTACATCCCCTAAAAACTTTTATTCATCCTCTCAAGAGAGTCAACAAATAATTCCAAGTTCTATTATTATTATTATTTATTTTCCCCCATTGCCGCAATCAACTGAATTAAATTAACATTTTTTTTTCAAATCTCAAAAACTATACATTATAAAATAAATCAAAGATAAAATAAAATAAAATAAAACAAAACAAAAATAAAATAATTAAAAATACTGAAAATTACGAATAATTATTTATTATTCTGCACGATAAAAATTAAATCTTTTTTAAGCTCTATAATAAGACATTTTTCATTATTTTTATTAATTTTTCTTTTTCATTAAATAATAGACGATGGTCGTAGTCGTTAAGGCATGTGAAATGAGTGGAACTCTAGGTCAATGGTTCGATCCTCGACGTCCCAAAGGCAAATATTTTTCATTAAAAGAATAATATGTCTATAAATTATTTATTAATAATTTATTTAATGATTGTATAAATTGTAGAAATTGAATTATTTTCGAAAGCAATAAAATTCTTCGCCAAAATACAACCTATATTCAAAAAATTGTTTTAAATTCTCATACAAATTCCTATTATCTTTAGAAATAATTCATTTCTTCGCCAAAATTACAATTATTTTCAAAAACTTTATAATAAAATTTTTAGTAAAATTTCAATTATTTAAAAAAATGTTCCTGAAGAGAATGATTTGTAATATCCACTATTTTAATAAAATTTTCCAAGAGAATTCAATTATTTAAAAAAATTTTTATTGAAATTTTACATAAACCTTTAATTATTTCTATCAAATAATAAAATTTATAGAAAATCAATTATTTACAAATTTTTTAGAAATTTCTTCACAATTATTCAATTATTTTCGGAAAAAAATAGAACTCAGTGCAGAATTTCAATTAATTTTTAATAAAAAATTTCTCGATAAATGTAATTATTCAATTAAAAGTTCTATTAAAAATTAAAAATTCGTCAAAAGAATTCATTTCCTTATGAGAATTGGAATATTTTAATAAAATTAAATTCCCAAGGAAAATTTAATAATTTTTAAAAATTTTAATAAAATTCTTATCAAAAATTCAATTTTAGTGTAATTTATAAAATTTTATACACGAGTTTAATTATTTTTAAGGAATTTATAAATAAATTCTTCGCAGGAATTCAATTATTTTGAAAAATTTTTATTAAATTCTTTAGGAGAATTAAGAAATTTTCAATAACATTTTAATCAAATTCCTGGGGAAAATTCAATTATTTTTTAAAATTCTAATTTAATTCTTGGCAAGATTTCAATTATTTGTATAATTCATAAAATTTTTCACACGAGTTTAATTATTTTAAAGAATTTAAAAACGCATTCTTCGCAGGAATTCAATTATTTTGAAAAATTTCTATTAAATTGTTTATGAGAATTGAAAAATTTTTTATCAAATTCCTGAGGAAAATTCAATTATTTTCAAAATTTTCAATAAAATTCTTGGCAAGATTTCAATTTTTTGTATAATTTATAAAAATTCTTACACGAGTTTAATTATTTTAAAAAATTTAAATACAAATTCCTCGCGAAAATTCAATTATATTTTGAAAAATTTCCATTAAATTGTTTATGAGTATTAAAAAATTTTTAATCAAATTTTAATCAAATTCCTGGGAAAAATTCAATATTTTCAAAAATTCTTATCAAGACTTCAATTATTTTTATAATTTTAAACTTTCTCACAGGAATTTAATTATTTTAATGAATTAAAATACAAAATTTCTCGCAGAAATTCAATTTGAACAATTTTTGATAAAATTATTTATGAGAATTGAATTATTAATTCATAATTAATAAAATTTGTCGCAGAAGTTCAATTACTTTGAAAATTTTTAATAAAATTCTTCGTAAGTTTTCAATTATTTTCAATACAATTTCAACAAAATTTCTCCAAAGTTCTTAAAATTTAATTACTTTTTTGTTTTTTTCTAAATTTGATGCAATTTTTCGAAAGAATTTTAGATTATAACTGAATAATAAAATCATTACAGCCTGAATTTTTTTAAATAATTGAATTTAGAAAAGGATTTAAATTAAAATCTTTGAAAATCTGAATTTTACATATTTTTAACTAAGAATTTTGTGAAATTAATTTTTTCGAGAAAGTCAACTCTCGATAGTTAAATTTTCAATTAATCGAATTTCTTGCCAAATAGAAATTAATTTTTGGGCCCTTGAAAAAAACTTTTACACTCAAAGCGTTTGATAAATAAAATTCCCCATAATTTGAATTTTTTTTCTACGACCCTCGCAGATTCATTTTATCAAAAGTCAACTGTAGAATAAAATTTTCTTTTTACAGTCTACGATTTTCTTTTTTTATATCCTAATTTTTTTCTCAACAAAATTGATACATTTCAACAAAATAATAGTTGTTCCATTAAATCATAGTTTCAAACCCTGGTACATTTGTTTCTTATTTCAAACACAATGATAGCGGAAATCGATGGTATAATTACGAACGTTAATAATTTTAATCAATGGCAGTTACTATTGCAGACAATTATCATAATTACCAACCACTATAACCAATTAGTACTTCAAATTCAGAATAATTACAACCGCACCAAAACGATAATAATTAAAAATTAATAATAACAATAATTTTCTAATTACTAAAACCTAATTTTATTCCAATTTAAATTCTAATTTCGAAAAAATATTCCATAATATTGCTATTATGAAAAAATAAAAATATCGATATTAAAATTAATAAAAATGTCGTAAAATGTAGTAAATATGTAAAAATTAATCAAACAACGAAATTAAATAAAATCTGTGATTAACAAAATGAGAACGGATCTTGCAAAAAAAAAAAAAAAAAAAAAATGTTGCCGATCAGAGAATAGTTCAACTTCCTTTTGATTTTAATTTAATTTTTTTTCTCTGTCAACGTAGAAGAAAGTCACCGACATTCGATTATAGGTCGTCAATATATTACAGGAGGAAATTGATCAAACTTTTCTTTGTGACCCAATGGTTGTTGAATTGAAAGGAGGAATCGCGGAGTTTAATATCCTTATAAAAACTCGAAGAGAGGAAAAATGTAGTTGAAGCTCAAAGAAACCAAACAATCTCTAATATAGGAATTTCTTCGACTGTAACGATTTTTATTATAAATTTTAACTCTGCATTTTATATATTTTTGAAAATACAATGAAAATTTCTCCTTATTGTGACATGAAGAAAAAAAAATGACATTGAGACATGCGAGAGAAGATTGATCCTACAAAATAAGTTGCAGATCGATTTTAAGATGACACGACATTGTTGTTGACTCAGTTTTGGAATATCTTTTTAGAAGGTATGGTAGGCACGGCAAACTGCGGGTAAGTTATATTTAGAAAGGAAATAATTTTCCCAAGAATTTATTATTCTTCCCATTTTTTTTTTATGTTGCAAGTAACTAAAAAAATCTTTTCAAGAAATTTATTTTGATAGTAATAATAAAAAAAATTTTCTCTTTTTGTTTTTGCTATGGACAACATTGTATTTTTATGTTTAGCACTGTTCAAACTCTATTTGATTTTACACGAACGGATCAGCTTGATAGCTGGACAGAGTATTCGGACACAATAAAACCGAGTGGAATGTCGAAAGCAATTCTCGTTATTCAGAAAACCCAGCTTTTGCAAAGAGCAGTCCTCTTCACTCTATTCAATCCAAAACCAAATGGAACTGGCTTTGCGGCAATTCGTTGCGATACAAACTTCGATCTCAAGCAATTTCAGAATATTATGATTAAATGCCGTGGTCAGGGTATTAATCAAAAATACAAAATGCTCCTGAGGCACAAAGGAATGGGCAAAGACGCTGTGATTTATGGTCAAGTCTTCACGGTAATACAATTTTTTGCTCATCTATCACACACACTCTCTCATTCTCTTCCTATTGTCACACCTCTACATCTCGCACAACCCTTATTTTATATAATATTGACTCTCCATAAATTATTTCCGCAAAACAATTAATTACCTCCTCAAAAAGTTTCTACTTAATTATTTAACATGTTACATACATTAAATTATTATTATTACATTATTACAACATTAATATTATCATTATTATTACTATTATTAATGTTATTATTATTATTATTAATATTATTATTACTATCAGTGAATTTATCACTTGGTTGAATTTTAATACGAAACAAGATGTAAAAATATCAATCCTCCAAGTCAAATTATCAAGTCAATTAATTTGACTTGGAGGATTGATATTTTTACATCTTGTTTCGTATTATTAATATTATTATTATTATTATTATTATTATTATTATTATTATTATTATTATTATTATTATTATTATTATTATTATTACTATTACTATTATAATTAATATTATTATTAGCAACAATCTGTATATTATTAGCAATATTAGCTGACTTTTCGCTCACTTTTTATGATCCCCAAGTTTTGAACGTTCAAATAAACAAAATATTTTTTATTGAAGATACTTCAATAAATTAATAATCATAAACAAATTTAAAAACTTAAAGTTTACATTTTGAAAGTCAGTGAATATCTGACTTTTAGCAGGGACTAAGTCTTAGACAGTCTTAAAGAATAGAACATTTTATTTCTTTTTTAAAAATTTTTTAACACTATCAGCCACTCAGCAGCCATTTGAAAAAAATTTTTTAAATTTGTTTCTTCTAATATTTATTATTTTTTTTATCGGAAAATTATCTGACTTTTAGTAAGAACTAAGTCTGAGACAGTCTTAAAGAATAGAACATTTTATTTCATTTTTAAAATTTTTTTGACACTATCAGACACTCAGCAGACATTTGAAAAAAATTTTAAATATTTTTTTCTTCTAATTTGTAATATTTTTTTCATCGAAAACATCTGACTTTTAACAGAGACTTAGTCTTAGACAGTTTTAAAGAATAGAACATTTTATCTCATTTTTAAAAATTTTTTAACACTATCGGCCAATCAGCAGCCATTTGAAAAAATTTAAAAAATTCGTTTCTTCCAGTTCTGCTCACAGTAAGATTATAAATAAAAACCGGAAGAAATAGCTGATTTTCACCAGGAGACTAAATATTTAAAAATAGTGGCCACCCTGTTTTAATATTTAATTATTATCCAAAATTTTAACTAAAATTCATTTTTAAATGAATTTTTATTAGAAAATTCTACGAGAATTAAATTTATTGTCTAAATACAAAAACAAATAATTTATTAATTAATGAAATTAAAATTAAATTATTATAAAGAATTTTATCACCAAATTTTTAAAGAATTGAATTCTTTAGACAAATTTTAATAAAAATTACATTTTTCCATGGTTTCGATTAAAAGTATATTAAAAATAATTGAAATTTCGGGATGTATTTTATTATTTATGAAAATACTTGATTATTCTAAGAATTTGATTAAAATTGTATTAAAAATCTGCGATGATTTTTATTATCTATGAAAATAATTGAATTCCTGTACGAAAATTTTATTACTTCTGAAAGTAATTGAATTTCTACGAAAAATTTACAATTTTAATTATATTTTTAATTATATTTTTAATTATTTTTTACTTATATTTAATAAAATAAAAATTTTATTAATTATAAATTAATAATTCAATCCTTATCAATTATTTTATTAACAATTTTTCAAAATAATTGAATTTCTCTGAAGAATTTGTATTAAAATTTTTTAAAACGATTATATTCCTGTGAAAAATTTTATAAATTACAAAAATAATTCAAATCTTGCCAAGAATTTTTTTGAAAATTTTGAAAATAATTGCATTTTCCTCAGGAATTTGATTAAGAATTTTTCAATTCTGATAAACAATTTAATAGAAATTTTTCAAAATAATTGAATTCCTGCGAAGAATGCGTTTTTAATTTCTTTAAAATAATTAAACTTGTGTGAAAAATTTTATGAATTATACAAATAATTGAAATCTTGCCAAGAATTAAATTAGAATTTTAAAAAATAATTGAATTTTCCCCAGGAATTTGATTAAAATGTTATTGAAAATTTCTTAATTCTCCTAAAGAATTTAATAAAAATTTTTCAAAATAATTGAATTCCTGCGAAGAATTTATTTATAAATTCCTTAAAAATAATTAAACTCGTGTATAAAATTTTTTAAATTACACTAAAATTGAATTTTTGACAAGAATTTTATTAAAATTTTTAAAAATTATTAAATTTTCCCCGGAAATTTAATTTTATTAAAATATTCCAATTCTCATAAGGAAATGAATTCTTTTGACGAATTTTTAATTTTTAATAAAACTTTTAATTGAATAATTACATTTATCGAGGAATTTTTTATTAAAAAATAATTGAAATTCTGCACTGAGTTATATTTTTTTCCGAAAATAATTGAATGATTGTGAAGAAATTTATAAAAAATTTGTAAGAATTGAATTTTTATAAATTTTATTATTTGATAGAAATAATTAAAGGTTTATGTAAAATTTCAAAAAAATTTTTTTTAAATAATTGAATTCTCTTGGAAAATTTTATTAAAATAGTGGATATTACAAATCATTCTCTTCAGGAACATTTTTTTAAATAATTGAAATTTTGCTAAAAATTTTATTTTAAAGTTTTTGAAAATAATTGTAATTTTGGCGAAGAAATGAATTATTTCTAAAGATAATAGGAATTTGTATGAGAATTTAAAAAAATTTTTTGAACATAGGTTGTATTTTGGCGAAGAATTTTATTGCTTTCGAAAATAATTCAATTTCTACAATTTATACAATCATTAAATAAATTATTATAATAAATAATTTATAGACATATTCTTTTAATGAAAAATATTTGCCTTTGGGACGTCGAGGATCGAACCACTGACCTAGAGTTCCACTCATTTCACATGCCTTAACGACTACGACCATCGTCTATTATTTAATTATAAATTAATAATTCAATCCTTATCAATTATTTTATTAACAATTTTTCAAAATAATTGAATTTCTCTGATGAATTTGTATTAAAATTTTTTAAAACGATTACATTGCTGTGGAAAATTTTATAAATTACAAAAATAATTCAAATCTTGCTAATAAATGTTGTTAAAATTTTTGTATATCATTGGATTTTCCCCAGAAATTTGATTACAATTTGATTAAAAATTTCCTAATTCTCAAAAGGATGTAATAAAAAAATTTTTTAAAGTAATTGAATTTTTGCGAAGAATTTTTCCAAATTTTCAAATATAATTGAATTATTTTTAAAAATTGCGTTGATAATACTTGAAATTGTATTTAATATATTAAATATATTAAATAAATTAAAACGTTAATGTAAAATGTATAAATTCAATAGAAAAAAAATTATCAATAAATGGTCAAAATTAATGTAAAAAATAATATAATTAATAAATAATAACAACAAGAATTATTTTTTATATTTAATATTTTAAATATATTAAATAAATTAAAACTTTAATGTAAAATGTATAAATTCAATAGAAAAAAAATGATCAATAGATGGTCAAAATTAATTTAAAAAATAATATAATTAATAAATAATAACAACAAGAATAATAATAATAATAATGAATAAAAATGAATAATAATATTAATAATAATAATATTAATAAATTATCAATAGATGGTCAAAATTAATTTAAAAAATAATATAATTAATAAATAATAACAACAAGAATAATAATAATAATAATAATAAAAATGAATAATAATATTAATAATAATAATATTAATAAATTATCAATAGATGGTCAAAATTAATTTAAAAAATAATATATTTAATAAATAATAACAACAAGAATAATAATAATAATAAAAATGAATAATAATATTAATAAATTATCAATAGATGGTCAAAATTAATTTAAAAAATAATATAATTAATAAATAATAACAACAAGAATAATAATAATGAATAATAATATTAATAATAATAATAATAATTAATATTCAGAAACCGTAACAGTAAATAAAAAAAATGAATCGATTAATCATTGCAGCGAAGTAAAAAATTTGCCAGAGAATCTTTTATTATTCCAGGCACCGGAAAATGAATTTGCAACTATTAAATTACCATTGATAGATTTTAAACCATACTATAGAGGACAGCAATTAGCTCTGGATGCCTATCCTTTAGATATATCGGCCATCACGAATATAGGCATTAAAGTGGACAACGGACCTTATCTGCCAGATAATCAACCTGGAGTATCGGCGCTTGAAATTGATTGGATTAAAGCTGTTAAATGATGGGAAAAATACCAATTTCTATCGCACACCAGTTACAAAAAAAGGGGATAAAAATTTACTTTTATTTAAATATTATATATATATTCTTCGAAAAAAATGTTGCCTATAAAATTTCGCCTATAAAAAAAAATTACCTATATACAAAACTTTATAATCTATTGAAGAATTAAATGTTATTTAAAGCTCTATTCTATTTATATTATATGAAAATATTTATAAAAAAATAATTGCAAATTTTAAAAACTATTGCAAATTTATTTTACATAACTGCGTCATCTAAAATGTTCTAAAATAAATATATCTAAAATGTAATTTATAAATATTTACTATAAATTAAAAACTGTTAAGTCAAACGTTAAATATTGTATCATAAATATATATTTATTATAAACAAATAAATATAAATTTTAGAAAAATTATCTTTTATTGAAAAATAAAAATAGAATTTATACTATTTCTCATTTTCGTTCGACTTTAATAACCAAAAATATAAGTTACTTTTTTATAAAAATAATCTAATTAATTTTATTTCTAACCTTTTTCTCTTTGGACTACCACAGGCCTCAGAGAATCTGAAACAAAAAAAGAAAATAGTTATTAATTTACTTAAAAAAAAAAATTATTAATAAAATTAATATAATTATTAATTATTCAAATTATTAACATAAATTAAAACAAATAACAAAAAACTAGGACAGTAAACAAAAACAGTAACAATAAATTAAACATGTAAATAAAATACAAGAAAATATTTACCAACAATATTTAATAATATAAGAAAATTTCACAATTTTATTAATCTAACGTTCCTATTAATTAAAAAAATATTTTTTTTGAAAATAAAAATAATGAAATTTTTATTTATTTTATTATTAAATTATTAATCATTATAAAAAATAAAAAAAAATGTTTTTAAATTAAATTAAAAATTAATTAATTGAAAAAATAATCCAACTAACTAATTATTTGTCCATTATCAAATGAATATTTACTTGAATCAAATACTAAATTTGTTCGTTTGAACATTTGATTTAAATAAAACGAAAAATTACGCAATTTCCAGGTAACCATTTCCAATAATTATTTCACAACAGACAAGCAATCCTTTCTTTAAAACCTTAAATAAAAATAAATTTTTCCCATCGTAAACAAAACAGATTTGAAAATCAATCGATTGTTGGTCCAGATATACCGATAGATAAATCTCCAAATATGAAGAAATTAAACAACCAAGGGTAATGCAGATTTTTCCATTTCCTCATACAATAAATCAAAAAAAAAAAAAAAAAAAAAAAAAAAAAAAAAAATAAAAAAAAAACATTATTGAATTACAAATTATTTAATCAATGATTTTTGAAAAAAATAAAGTATTTCCCATTCTGCAAATTCTGTTGCAAATTAATTATATTTTTAACGCACTATAATAGAAATCCTTGATAGAAATAATGAATAATTTACAGTAAGTTGATGCAAATGAATATTAATTTCAACTTATGTGGCGATAAAAACACATAGTATATGTATATGTAATTATAATAACAGAGTAGGCTGGAGAGACGCTCGATAAGAAAGGAAACAAACAAAGTGTAATATATATATATATATATATATATATGACGATTGAAACATGAAACTGCGTGAAACAAACTGTATGTGTAATAAATATGGCGCCGGTTGACAATTCACCTACGGGCAGTATGAGCGGTTATCAATTAATTTGTTCATTTAAATCAAATGAATCAATTCCTGTGCATAAATATAAATCCGTCAATACCGGACTAACTGTTTTTATAGCCGACGTTGATGGACCTCTTGTTTGTGGTTTCTTTTGTCTCGGTAAGTTCCAAAAAAGAAATGGAAACATAACCTTATTTTCAACACTTTAATGTCATGCTACTCTATTTCTCTAACATTGCAAATTTCTATAACTAATTAAATTATTAATTATTCCTTAAAAATTTATTCAGTATATACAACTAATAAACATTTGGAATAAAAAGGAAAAAAATTGAATTTCTATTTTGAAAAATTATATCAACACCCATATTGAAGGGAAACCATTTTGGAACTGTAAAAGGGTTTTCGTAGTCTGCATACGCCCAGTAAAAAACTTTTAATAATTAACAATTTTTGGCGATTTTTTATCCATTTTTTTTCCATCTTAACAAAAAAATTCTGGTACCACTCACAATGTTTCTAACAAAATTAATTTCGAGATCAAAAATTTTATGATGAAATAATTTTCCATGACGGTAATTTATAATATTTATAATAATAATTAATATTATATTAGAAATTCAATTTTTTCGAAAATCGAACTATCTTTTACAAAAATTGGTTTTAAATAAAATAGAATTGAATTATTGATAAAAATTTCCAGCAACGGAAGCATTCGACGACGATGGCCTGCCACATACATTGGAACATCTTATTTTTATCGGCAGTGAGAAATATCCATACAAAGGAGTTTTGGATTTAGTGGCGAACCGATGTCTTGCATCCGGTACAAATGCATGGACAGAAACTCATCACACTGCCTACACAATGAAAACTGCTGGCTCCGAGGGATTTTTATCTCTAATGCCTATTTACCTTGAACACATTCTTTTTCCCACACTTACGGTAATTTTTTCTCTCTTTCTTTCTTTCTCGAAAAAAAATAATAATAAAAAACGGAAAAAAATAAAATTTTAGACACAAGAGAAATTGCAAGCAAAAAAAATTTTACACTAGAAAAAAATTTTGATTCAAATAACCGATTACTTGACTATTAATTACCAATTAAATATTTATTTGAATTAACTAATATTTATTGGAGTTAATTAAATAATATTTGCTTCAAATACTAATAAATATTTGATTCAAGTAAATATTTAAAATAGTCAATCGTTTATTTGAACCAAATGAATTTTTATCCCAAAGTAGAGACAAGAAATTAAAAACAGAATTAAAAAACATTAAATAATAATTAAACAGAAAATTTAAATAAATAAAATAACAGAAAATTAAACAAATTAAAAGCTAAAAAAAATTCTAGAGACAAAAAATTAGAGACGAAAATTTTTAAAGATAAAAGAAATCGAAAACAAACTTCTAGAGACAATAGTAATTAAAAGCCAAAAATTTTAGAGACAAAAAATTAGAAACGAAAATTTTCAAAGAAAAATCGAAAACGAAAAATTCTAGAGACGAGAAATTAAAAACTAAAAAAATTTTAGAGTCAAAAAATTAGAAACGAAAATTTTCAAAGATAAAAGAAATCGAAGACGAAAAATTCTAGAGACGAGAAATTAAAAGCTAAAAAACTCTAGACACAAACAAATACAGAACAAAAATTTCTAAAGATAAACGAAATTGAAAGCAAAATTCTAAAAACAAGAGAAATTAAAAACCAAAAATTTTAGAGTCAAAAAATTAGAAACGAAAATTTTCAAAGATAAAAGAAATCGAAAACAAAAAATTCTAGAGACAAAAATAATTAAAAGCTAAAAAAATTCTAGAGACAAACAAATTCAGAACAAAAATTTCCAAACATAAACGAAATCGAAAACAAAATTCTAGAGACAAAAAATTAGAGACTACAATTTTTAAAGATAAAAGAAATCAAGAACAAAAAATTCTAGAGATAAAAATAATTAAAAGCTAAAAAAATTCCAGAGACAAACAAATTCAGAACAAAAATTTCCAAACATAAACGAAATCGAAAACAAAATTCTAGAGACAAGAGAAATTAAAAACAAAAAATTTTAGAGACGAACATTTTCAAAGATAAAATAAAACGAAAACAAAAAAATTCTAGAGATAAAAATAATTAAAAGCAACAAAATTTTACACTAGAAAAAAAATTTAATTCAAATAGCCGATTACTTGACTATTATTATGTTCCTAAAGTTTCGAACGTTCAAATGAACGAACAATATTTTTTACATCATAAAATTTGTATTTCTTTAGAAAAAAAAATATTTTTTAGATTAAAACAAATTTATTTCAAACTAAACATTGTGTAATATCAATTATTTTTCTTTTTTTATAGTAATTTTCAAAAATACTTAAGGTGAAAAAAAATTTCGTTCATTTGAACGTTTGAATGTTTAGCTTCATCTATGATTACCAATTGAATATTTAATTGAATTGAATAATATTTATTCGAATTAATTAAATAACATTTGCCTCAAATACCGAAAAATATTATTTGATTCAAGTAAATATTTAAAATAGTTAATCGCTTATTTGAATCAAATGAATTTTTTCCCCAAATGTAGAGACAAGAAATTAAAAACAGAATTCTAGAGACAAGAAAAATTAAAAGCTAAAATAATTTTAGAGACAAACAAATTAAAAACAAAAAATTTTCGAAGCTATAAGAACTCGAAAGCAAAATTCTAGAGACAAAAATAATTAAAAGCCAAAAATTCTAGAGCCAAAAATAATTAAAAGCAAAAAATTCTAGAGCCAAAAATAATTAAAAGCAAAAAATTCTAGAGCCAAAAATAATTAAAAGCAAAAAATTCTAGAGCCAAAAATAATTAAATGACAAAAATTCTACAGCCAAAAATAATTAAATGACAAAAATTCTAGAGGCAAAAATAATTAAATGACAAAAATTCTAGAGCCAAAAATAATTAAAAGACAAAAACTCTAGGGACGAAGGAAATTAAATACTTAAATTTCAGAGACAAAAAATTAAAAGCCCAAACAAATTTTTAAAAATAAAAAATTTTTTTAGGAATCTGCTTATAAAACAGAAGTGCATCATATTACCGGAGAAGGCAAGGATGCTGGAATCGTCTACTCCGAGATGCAAGGTTGCATGAACACCGGCGAGGAAATGACGTACATGAAACTTTTAAGGGCTCTTTATCCGGGAAAATGTGGCTATAAATCCTACACTGGTGGTAAGTTAATTCTCCCCACGTTTTTTTACAAATATTTAATTATATTTAATAATATTTTGTTCATAAACAAAATTAAATGATAATTCAATATTTTGTTCATGAACAAAATTAAATGATAATTCAATAGTTTGTTCATAAACAGAATTAAATGATAATTCAATATTTTGTTCATGAACAAAATTAAATGATAATTCAATATTTTGTTTGTAAACAAAATTAAATGATAATTCAATAGTTTGTTCATAAACAAAATTAAATGATAATTCAATATTTTGTTCATAAACAAAATTAAATGATAAAAAACATATTTTATTACTAAAATAATATTTTGTTCGCAAAAAATATTAATTGATAATACAAAATTTCGTTAACGAAAAAATTAATCGACTATTAAAATAGGTGCTTTGGAAAATTTACGAGAAAGTACTTCAAACGAAAAGGTTCGAAATTACCACAAAGAATATTACAGACCGGAAAATCTGACAATAATAATTACTGGACAAGTGAAACACACAGAGGTATTTAAAGCACTTCAAGGAATCGAGGAGAAAATTCTGTCAAAAGTAAGAGACAATTCTTAATATTAAAAAAATTTTTACACTGAAAAAGATTGACTCAAAAACCGAATACTTGTCTATTATCAAAAAAAATTTGCTTAAGGCTAACAATTTCCCTTTTAATCAAATTTTGAAACAATAATTTAAATTTGAACCAATAATTTAAATTCGAACCAATAATTTCACTATTTTAAGCAAATGTGAATTTAACCATTTAATTGACTCAAATAATAATTATTTGATTCGAGAAAACATTATGATCGACTTTTACTCTCAAATGAACGAAATAATTTCTATAAAAAATATTTTCATACACTTTACAATAAAAATTGCAAGACAAATTAAAAACATAAATTTTACATTTAGAAACTTCGGAATTAATTTTCTTTTACCATGACGCAAAATTATTTCATTAAAAATTTAATTTTGAAGAAGAAATTAATTTCCTTCATTTGAACGTTCGCAACTTTAGAATCATTAAATATTTATTTTGATAGTAGTCAAATTTTCTTTTGACGAATTAAGAAACAAATTAAATTCTTCCGTGAAATTTATTTCAAAATAATTGAATTTTTGCATAGAATTTTTCTGTTTATAAATATAATTCATTTTTTTTTAAAGAATTTATTGCAATTTTTTAAAAAATACTTTAAATTCTTTCGTGTAATTTTTTTTGTTGAAAATAATTACATTTTTGCAATTAATTTACTATTTTAAAAAATAATGAAATTATTTCGAAGCATTTATTAAAATTTTAGAAAACAATTGAAAATCTTTTAAAAAACTGTATAACAAATTTTTAAAAAAATTGAATTCTTTAGTGAAATTTTATTAAAATGAATTGAATTTTTTCAAAAAAATATTAAAAATTTTTTTAAAATTAAATTCGTTTTTAAAATTTTTTAGAAATTAATTTGAATTCTTTTTTTGTGGGATTTTATTGAAAACAATTGATTTTTTGCTGAGATTTGAGTATTTAAAAAAATAATTAAATTGTTCCGACGGATTTATTAGAATTTTTTTTAGTGATTTAAATATTTTCTATTAAAAATATATTTTCATAAAGTTTACAATAAACATTGCAAGACAAATTAAAAGCATAAATTTTACATTTAGAAACTTCGGAATTAATTTTCTTGTACCATGACGCAAAATTTTTTCAATAAAAATTTAATTTGAAAAAGAAATAAATAAATTTTATTTATTTAAAAGTTCGGAACTTTAGAATCATTAAATATTTAATTGCTAGTAGTCAAGTAATCGAATCAAATAAATTTTTTTCCGTGATTGACATTTTCAAAATTTTTAGCTCTAAATTTATTAAAATAATTTACTAGTTAATTAAGTAACTAAAAAATAATTTAGTAATTTTGAAATTATTTAGTAAATAAAAATTTAATTCAGTAAATATGAAATTATTTAGTCATTAAAATATTAATTCAGTAATTAAGAAATTAATTTAGTAATTAAAAAGTTAATTAATAATAAAAAATTAGTTTTTCATTATTAGTCAAAATTATTATTTAGAATTATTTAGTGATTAACAAATTATTTATTTATTTATATTATTCGTTGAAACAAATGACATTTTCAATTTCAGGGATCGAAGGATTTATTCAAAAAACCCTGGCAAGGCGAAGTGGAAGCTTTAGCAGAGAAATTCGATTTCGATGTTTTCTATCCTTGCGATGATGAGGACAATGGAATGGTGATTGCAGGTTGGCAGGGATCATCAATTAACGACTATTATAAACACGTGGCTTGCACTGTTCTACTCAGGTACCTCACAAATACATCAGTCAGTCCACTTCAGCAGGAATTTGTCGAAATCGACGATCCCTATGCGAATGATGTTGATTCGGAAATTTGTGAAAATTCCATACCCCTCTATGGTATAAGATTCGATAATGTGCCTAAGGAAAAGATTCCCTTAATAAAGGAACGATTAATAAATATTCTAAAGAAAATTGGCAGCAAGGACGATGGAATTGACATGAAGAGAATGGCCATTGTTGTACAAAAAAGTATTCTCGAAATTCAAAGTGGAATGGAGAGCAGTCCCGACACTATCATTGTTCGATCGCTAGTTAACGATATTTTATTTGGCAATTCAAATGAAGACGTAAGAGAATATTAAAATTATTGTTTTCAATTTTAACCAAATAGACTAATTTTAATTTTTTGTAATGATAAAAGTTTTCTATTATTTATTTACAGTACATATGTAAAATATTATTTATTTACTTTATTCTTTCGATTATTTAACTTATATTTTTATTATAAAATAATACTAATTTTAATATTAATATTCAGAATTAAATTAAATTAAATTATTAATTAAATTTTGCTTTTTGCAGCTAAATAAACGGCTAAATTTAATCGACATATTCAGAAAACTACAAAACGAACCCGCGTCATTCTGGTTAAATCTTTTGAATAAACAATTTGTCGATGCGCCATTTGTGTTTACAAAAGGAATTCCAAGTATTAAGAAGAAGATCGAAATGACTAAAGAAGAAGAAGAACGTATTGAGAAGCAAAAACAGAAATTAGGAGCCGAAGGACTCAAGAAAAAGGAGAAAGAACTTGAGGAAGCTATTGCAGAAAACGAAGTAATAATTCCTTTCCGATCTAATCTTCAAAAGAAAAATTATCCTAATCCAAAAGTTTTCAATATTTAATAATTAAATGATAATTTTTTAAAAATAATTTAATGATTAATGATTTATTTAAAATTAATTATTTAAAATTAAAAATTAAAATTAAAATTTACTGATAAATAATACAAATACTGAATTTTTTTCCCTTCTGCAGAAACCAGTGCCTGATGAAATTTTGACATCTGTACCAATTCCGGGAACAGATTTAATTAATTTCCACTATATAAAAAGTTTTTCCACTGATTCATTGGAGCAGCATCCGAGATTTGACGTTAACAAACTGCCTCTTTATACATATTTAGATCACGCCAACACAAACTTCGTTTATGTGTGTATTCATTAATTTTTAGTTAATCTTTTTAATTCCATCTTTTTAATTTCAATTAATCAATTACTAAAAAAAATTAAACTGTTCAAAGTCATAAATAATTTAATTAAGATCCACAAGTTTTGAACGTTCTCCAATTGAACGAAATATTTTTATTTGGTTCAAAAACGAACCAAGAAAATAAAAAAAAATATTCAAAATGTTTATAAATACTCATTGCAGGAAAAAATAAAAACATACATTTTACATTTAGACAATAAAAATTAATTTTTAATAGACAATAATAGTCGTGCAAAATTATCAAACTAAAAATAATTTCAATAAAAAATAAACTTTCGTTCATTTGGAAATTCAGAACTTTACGATCGTTCTAATTATGAAAATGATCAAATACTATAAAATTATTGAATTATAAATTACATTTATTGATCTTCAATTTTCAGCTCTTTGTAACAATGGACACATCGAAAGTACCTGAGAATTTGAGACCGTATATTCCAATTTTATTGGAATTACTTTTAGTTTCGCCTGTCAATCGAGATGGTAAATTAATACCGTACACAGATATTGTCAACGAATTAGAATCTGATACAATTCAAATTTCGAGTGGAGTAGGAGTGAAAGGTGGAGGTCGCTTTTCTTGTGGCACTTTTAGCCAAGGAGCTAATCTCATGCTTCAGGTAAAATTATTTTCTCAAATTTACATTTTAATTTAATTCTGTTTCAGTGGAATTTAATTTAATTGAATTTAAATGAAATTTAATTTAATTATTGTATTTAAATGAAATTTAATTCAATTTTCGTTTTTAAATGAAATTTAATTCAATTTTCGTATTTAAATGAAATTTTAATTCAATTTTTGTATTTAAATGAAATTTTAATTCAATTTTTGTATTTAAATGAAATTTAATTCAATTTTGTATTTAATTGCAATTCAATTTAATTGTGTTTCGGAGTAAAAAAATTACATTCTAAAATTTTTCCCATTAATTTTCACAGGTGGAAATTTCAAAATACGCAAAAGGAGTTCAGTGGATTAAGGAATTGTTGTACGATACAGAATTTACCGCAGAAAGACTAAAAGTCAATGCCTCTAAAATTCTCAATGAAGTTTCAAGTGCAAAGAGAGAAGGAAATCTAATGACGAGTGCTCTTTTGAAAGGATTATTGTACAAAAAAGGTAACGAACTTTATAAACATACAAAAAGTAAATTTACGCTTTGGAAAAAAAATTGTCATTAAATTTACCAATGATCCAATTGCTCGAATGAACAAAAATTTTTTTTTCCATATAAATAAAAATTTTACTGGCAATAATTTTGCAATTCTACGAATTAAAAAAGTAATTATTTAATCAAATTAACAAATATTTCAAATTAATTAATTATTTCTAAATATTGAAAAGTTTTTAATTTTTAAGATGAACAAAAAAAAATTAACAAATATTTCAAATTAATTAATTATTTCTAACCATTGAAAAGTTTTTAATTTTAAAGATGAACAAAAAAATTAACAAATATTTCAAATTAATTAAATAATAAATTTCTAAATATTGAAAAGTTTATAATTTTTAAGATAAACATTTTTTATTTTTTCCTACAATTAGTATTTTCTGTAAATACTTTTAACGAAAAAAAAAATGAACCGTCAAAACTTGAAGACCATTTTTAAATATCAAAATAGAGAAATTTCTTATCATGGAAAAATTTTGAATTTTTCAGAGAGTAATCAATACACATTGAGTGTGTTGCGACAACAAAAATTCCTCACGAAAATGCTTGAAAGATTGGAAACCAATGATGGAATAAAGGAAGTCACGACCGAAATTAATCAAGTTCGAAAAATTTTAACTATGCCGAATTTCTTGGCCCTTCACATGGCTTTCAATGTCGATAAATTAGTCGCACAAAATCCAAATGTCTACGCACCTTGGAAAGAATTCTTCTGCGACGTTCAATGTCCAGACAAGTCAAAGTAATTATAATAAGTCAAAATGATCTTTTAAAAATTATTTATGATTCAAATCAATTATTCAAATTTAACCCACAGTCTCGACTCTCGATAAATTTAAACTCAAGGGACACAGACAAATTTTTAATTTTTTTATTTATTTCTTTGTTTTTTAATTTATCAAATTTAATTATTTTTTCTATTTAATGTTTAATATATTACTAATTTATTTTATTATTTATTTATTATTTAATTTATCAAAATTAATTCTTTTTTCTATTTAAAGTTTAACATATTATTAATTTATTTTATTTATTTTTAGTTTTATTTATAAAATATTTTTAAGTATCAGTATTTCTTCAAGGGACCAGAAGACAATTTTAATTTATTGAGAAATTCAATTTATCGAAAGTTTAAAGTTTATTTTAAATTTATTTATCGAGAGTTGATTGTAATTTTATCGAAAGTAGAATTATTTACTGGATTATTATTATCATGATTATTATTACTAGGTTTTTGTGATAATTATTGTTAATATTAATTTTCTAGATTTCATTTTAAAATACAAAAAATAACTAATTTTTCTTCTTCAGGTTAAAAATTCATGCGGACCATGAATTTATAAATCCATTGGGAAACATTGCATTGAATGGTTGTGTCACTGGTCTAGGATGCATTGAATCTGCATTTATGGTTCAATGTACACCTTCTATTAAAGATTTTATGCATCCCGATAAGGCAGCTTTGATGGTTTATCTTCAGTACCTAACCCAATTAGAGGTAATCATCATTAATTGAACTAAACAAAAATTCCACCTTCCACAGCGATAAGTTTCTCTAAAATAGAGAAAGTATTAATTAAAACCAACCAAAAATTCCAATAATATAGTAAAATTTCTAGTTATTTCAGATAAAAATTGATTTTCTCGTGAAAATTGAAAAAGCTTTTAATTCACTAAAAAAAAATAGTAACATAAATATTACAGAATGGAATTTTAAAATTGTGGTACGAATTTTTTTTTGTTATATTACATAAAAAATATTTCCAACAATTTCAGGGTCCAATGTGGAAGAAGATTCGAGGTCAGGGTCACGCTTATTCATACGGAATGAATGTTGCATCAAATGAAGGTCATCTTTATTTTACTCTATATAGAGCAGTAAATATCGTGAATGCTTACAAAGAAGCCAGAGCAATAATGGTAATTTTTTCGTCAATTTAATATACTTTTCTCAATATATTGAACTTATTTAATATTAATTATTTAGTTAAGTAAATAGTTAATTAATTAATTAATTATTGATTTATTTGAATGGTAATTCAATCTTTTAATCAATTTTTTGTTGTTTGAATGGTAATTTAAAATCTTTTAATCAATTTTTTGTTATTTGAATGGTAGTTTAAAATCTTTTAATCAATTTTCTTGTTGTTTGAATTTTCAGGAAATGTATCTCAATCAAGATAATTGGGATTCAATTTTATTCGACTCGGCGAAATCGTCACTGATTTTTGAAATAATAAACAGTGAGAAAACTGTTCAAGGCATGATTGGACAATCATTGTTGTCCAATTATTTTAACATTCCTCACGACTACAATCGGCAACTGGTGAAAAATGTTGCATCTGTCACGCTCGATGATGTTCATCGTGTTGCACCTCAGTATATTAAAAAATTACTAGATCCCAAAGCTTGCACAACATCAATTGTCTGCCATCCAAGTAAAGTTGAGGAGATCGCTAAGGCTTTCAGTGGGTGAGTGACACTTTAAATAATCACAAATAATAAAAAAAATAAATAAAATGATTATATTAAAAAAAAGAACAAACAAACAAAAAATAAAATGAATATATTACAAAAAACAAAATAAAACAAATAAACAAAAATAAAAAACAATTAAAAAATATAACAACAATAATAATAATAAAAAATGTTGTCTTCAATAATTTTCGAAAATCAAAATAATTTATTTTAAGAAAAATAAGAAAAATTTAAAGAAAAATAATAAAAAAATTATTTAATTAATTTAAATAATTTGCTGGGTTAATTAAAGAAAAATAATAAATTTACTCTTCTTTTTTCAGATTCGGTTACGATTTAAAAGCATACAACTCGCTTGACGAAACACATCTTAATGAATAATAAAACAAAATTGTGACTTTCATGTGCTTTTTTTACTTTCAAGTATCTAATAACAAATTAATGTGCATTTTGTAAGAAATAGAAGTTATTAATAAAAAATTTTTACTGGTTACCTTATATCGTCAATATGCACACTCACGAATAGCATTTTTAAGTTTTTAAATTTTAATTATTTAATTAAAAATTAATTATTTAATTATTCGTTAAAAATTAAAAATTATTTCAAATTTCATTCAGAATTTGCATTTAAAAACAAAAGAACCTCAACAAATATAAATGTCACAACTTCTTTTAATTATTATCATTTTATTTCTTTCTGTAAACAAAAATTCACTTTTTGAGTTTATTAAGAATTATTTTAATCAAGAATAAATAAATATTTATAAATAAATAAATGAAAAATAATTAATTTTCCTTCAAGAGAAAAAAATTTCAGTTCATCAAGTTTTTTAAAAGAGAAAATTAGAGAGAAATTTCATGAGAAATAGAGAAGGAAAATTTAACCTAAATGCAGGACCAACAGGAGCAATTAACAAAATGTATGTTTCTAGAGAGGAAATTTTTGTAAAATAAGTTATAAAATGAAAAAAAAAAATTCACGCGACATTAAAGGTATTAATGAATTGAAGGGAGTGAGAAAGAATTTAGATGAGCAAATACACGCCGAGGAGGAAAAACGGAACCAACTCATGAAGGAAGTCGAAAGGATGTCCTACAAGATCAACGAGCTAAACGAGAGTCTCTCAAAGAAAGCTGCAGTGCGTCATGAATACGATCGTACCATTCAAGAAGCTGAAGGTGCATATGAGAAGGTCAGGAAAATCAGGTTGTTGAGTCTCACTTATTTTCTATATGCTTTCATTTCAAATAACCAAATTATTCTTTCATCCATTTTCTTTACCTATCTTTTAATTTTGTTTCTTTATTCTCTTTTCGATCTTTTTTTTCTTTTTTCGTTAATAAAACACTATCTTTTAATTTTTGTTTCTTTATTTTCTTTTCCATCTTTTTTTTCTTTTTTCGTTAATAAAATACTTTTTCTTTAATTCAAATTAAAACAAAAATTGAATAAAAATCAGATATTTTTAGAGGAAACAGTAGTAGAAAAAAACTATCATAATTTTAATTACAAAAAAATATTTACCTTCGCCCAACTTTAACTTTATTTATATATTTAAAAATTACAAACTTTCATTAAGAATTTAATTTTCATTTTCAAATTAGCAATTTATCGTTCCAGGCTGATTAGAATTTCTCATGTATAAGTAGAAAATTCAGTGAATTTCTCATTTCAGATTATAGAGAGTTCTCAACTTTTACTCAATCTACTAAAAAGAGAAGCTGCTAACCTCGACGAGACACTGCATACGAAATGAGATATGATCTGATCTTGAAAAACTAGAACAAAACAAATTTCAAATTCTCCCACAAAAAAAAAAACAAATTCTTCCTTTCAAAAAATGGAATATTTCCAAACAAGAAAAAATTCTTTCCTATTTTTTCAAGCATTCAATAAAAGAAGAACAAAATTCTAATTCTTCTTTTTGTAAAGAGAAAAATCCGCGAAAAATTATCAGCACACATGATTTCATCCTGTTTGCAAATAATTATATTCGCCAATTAGATTTCTCTAATAACCTAAATAACCAGATAAAATGCATATATATATTCCTACACACTGGAATTGAAAACTTGGAACATTGGTTTCTAATTTCCGGAGTAATCCCACAATTCATCGCTCTATTTGTCATTCTAAAGAACCAACGACATTATTATATTTGTTTTCAGAGCGTATTATATTCTTCAAAAGAATATATGTATATTTTAGAGTAAAAAAAAAATTAACACACTTTTTTCATCTAAATTGCAAAATTTAAAAATATTAATTATTTATGCAAATCGTGTCCATTAAGAATATAATAAAAGAATCAGGGAATAATAAATAAAAATAAATGTTTTTTGTCAAACACTTGTAACAATAATCAATTTCAAGAACCAAAGTAGAAAATAATCACGTTGAAGTCATTAATCAAATTTATTATCGTATGGGAGATATTTAATTATTCCAGTAGTCAATTAACTTGATGAAATTTTCAAGGTGTTGGACTTTATAACTCAAGAGGTAAATTGCAAAAGTCAACATAGTTTGAAATTTTTATTCTAATGAAACAGGTGACACGATGGAATGTTTGATTGTAAATATACATACGGGAATTATTGGAGAAATCCTTTTACTCCAATTATCTCAACGTTCGCCATTTACTACCAAGAAGGTCAATCAACTCTATTATAATTTCAAGTGTCCTTATCTCCGATGTTATTTTAAGTTAAATGTTATTTAAATTTTTTTATTTTCTCTATTTTACTTTTCATGAAAAAAAACTCTAATTTACATCTGTCACACGTAATTCGTCTCAACAGGTAAACCGACAATTTTATAATTATGATAAAAAAAAACGTAATCATAATACTTAGCATGATACACTCGATAACTTTAATAGAAGGTTAAAAATCTTTCGAAAGAGAAACTATTTTTTTTTATTTTTCTCCAAACAAAATAAACACGTTTCAAAAAAAAAACTTCTTGACATTCTTCATAAAGTTGCGAACGTTCTAGTGAACGACATTTTTTTCTACTTAATTTTATATTTTTTAATTATTAAATCCTTTTATTAAAAAATTTACTGCTAACGTATTAAATATTTAATTTTAATTTTTTTTCTGCAGTAATTTTAGTAAAAAAAAATTTAAATAGAACAAAATTTCCATCTTCTGCATGTTCGAAACATTAGAAAAAATTTTGCCATATTAGCAATTTTTCCAAACGCTAAAAAAATGTCAGAAAAAAATTATAATTAAATTCAATTTAGATAAAAAATTAAATAAATACAGAAGATGAATAGTTTCAAAAAAAATATTTAAAAGAATATAAAAATTCAAACATTTAGAAACTTTGTAATTATTTTTTTAATTTTCCTAAAACTTTGAACGTTTAAAGAACGAATTTTTCACAATTATTTAAATTTCTATTTTTTATTTTTAAACTATTTTGTATAGATATTAAAAAATTGATTTCCCACTAATTAAATATTTAATTTAAATTATTCTTCCTGCTTTTGGTAGGAATTTTAGTAAAAAAAAATGTAAATAGAATAAAATTTCATTATTTTGTATTTTTAAAACTATAGAAAAATTTTTGACATATTTTTAATTTTTCCAAACAATAAAAAAATTATAATTAAATTCAATTTAAATAAAAAATATAAATAAATACAAAAGATGAACTTTTTTCAAGAAATATTAACAAGAAAATAAAAATTAAAACATTTAGAAACTTCGTAATTATTTTAAAAAATTTTTTAAAGTCTTAAAAGTTTAAAGAACGAATTTTTTTCTATTCTTTAAATTTGTATTTTTTTATTGTTAAATTATTTTAAACGGATATTAAGAAATTGATTTCTCACCAATTAAATATTTAATTTAAATTATTTTTCTTTTTTTTTGGTAGCAATTTTAATAAAAAAAATTTAAGATTAATAAAATTTCGTTTTTTTTTGTATTTTAAAAATTAAAAAATAATTTTTTACGCATATTTGCAATTTTTCTAAACGATAAAAAAATGGCACAAAAAAATTATAATTACATTCAATTTAAATAAAAAATAAATTTTCTACAAAAATTCAATTTTTTTAAACATAAATTTAAACCTGAATGAAAATTAAAACAAAATGTTTTGAAGTTTAAAAATATGAAATATTGTCCGTTAAAAAAATATTTTTATTTACAGTGATTATTTTAAAATTAAATAAACTAAAAATTAAACATTTAGAAACTTCGTAATTATTTTTTTAATTTTCCTAAAGTTTTGAACGTTTAAAGAACGAATTTTTCACAATTCTTTAAATTTCTATTTTTTATTTTAAACTATTTTGTACAAATATTTAAAAAATTGATTTCCCACTAATTAAATATTTAATTTAAATTATTTTCCTTGCTTTTAGTAGCAATTTTAGCAATTTTAGTAAAAAAATTTAAATAGAATAAAATTTCGTTTTTGTTGTATTTTTAAAGCTTAAGAAAAATTTTTTGCCATATTAGCAATTTTTCCAAACGCTAAAAAAATGTCACAAAAAAATTATAATTAAATTCAATTTAGATAAAAAAATTAAATAAATACAGAAGATGAATAGTTTCAAAAAAAATATTTAAAAAAATATAAAAATTCAAACATTTAGAAACTTTGTAATTATTTTTTTAATTTTCCTAAAACTTTGGACGTTAAAAGAACGAATTTTTTACAATTCTTTAAATTTCTATTTTTTATTTTTAAACTATTTTGTATAGATATTAAAAAATTGATTTCCCACTAATTAAGTATTCAATTTAAATTATTTTCTTGTTTTTGGTAGCAATTTTTACAACAAAAATTAAATTTTTTGAAAAGAAATATTTAAACCTGAATTAAATTTAAAACAAAACATTTTGAAGTTTAATAAATGGAATTTTGTCCGTTAAAAAATTATTTTTATTCACTATGATTGTTTCAAAAATCAATAAAATAAAAATTAAACATTTAGAAACAAGAAACTTCATAAAGATTTTTTTGACTTTTTCTACAGTTTTGCAGTCTAATAAACGAATACTGTGATTCTAAAAAAAATTAAAATACGAAAACGTTTTGAATCTTTACAATTAAATTATTTAAATTTTCCTAAAGTTTCAACTTTCAAAGAACGAAATATTTTTCTATTTAAATTATTTTGAAAAATTACTATTCAAAAATGAAAAATAATAAAAATTGAACATTTACTTATTAAATTTTTGTACAAAATAATTTTTTTTGTAAAATAAAGTAAAAATTAAAAGAAGTAAAAAAATAACGTTAATTTTAATGTTCGAAACATCAGTATCATTTTTTTTGTTAAAGAGACTTTGTACTCAAATTGGAATTAAAATGAAATTAAAAATTTAGTAAATCAAAATTAAATTTAAAATTTAACTAACAATTGAAATGAAATTTATTATTATTTCTATTACTATTTTAATTTTAGTATTCTTATTATTTTTATATTATTATTATTATTATTATTATTATTATTATTATTATTATTATTATTTTACAAATTTTGAAAGTTCAAATGAATGAAATATTTTTTTTTTGAAAATATTTTCATAAATTTTCCAATAAAAATTATAATCATAATCAAAAACTTGATAATTGATTATTTTACGGTAACGCAAAGTTATTGCAAGAAAAATTTAATTTGAAGAAGAAATAAATAAATTTCGTTCAGAACTTCAGAATTATATTATTATTACGCTTCTTATTATTTCTTATTTTTTCTATTCATGTCATTATTATTATTTCTGTTCGAAACATCAGAATCGTTTTTTTGTAAAAGTGACTTTGTATTCAAATTGGAATTAAAAATTAAACTAAAAATTTAGCAAATCAAAATTAAATTTAAGAAAGAAATAATTTTCGTAACAAAAAAATACTCAAAAATAAAATAATTTTCAAACTTCAACAACATATATTTTGTGTTGCATTTTTTTTTATTTTTCAGCTGAAATTTCCATTGCACTTGAGTCATACTAGTGAAAATAAACAAAAAATGCTTTAGAATAAACTCTCTACTTCAAAGTTCTAAATTATTAGCACAAGGCACGATTGAAATTAATGAAGTGCTTCACGCAAAATAATACGACCACTAACAATTTAGATTACAATATAAATAAATAATTTTAATCTAAAATCGATGGAATTAATTAGAACCTTTTTTCCCCAGCCTCTTCTAATCTTTACACCTTGATAATTTTCATATTGAGAAATGTCGATAATTCCTGCACTTGACGTTCGAGAGTAATTTACGAGAGAAACAAGTGGACTCTATAAACACATTCGCCACACACGAGAAAAAGGAGATTTTCCTTCCTTTTAAGTGCGGACACAATGTTAGTGGGTCAATTTTATAGAAACAGAGAGAGAGAGAGAATCAAGATTTCATTTGAAGAAAATCGTCTTTTAATGAAAGTACACACTTGAATGTTGCAAATCAACAAAACCTTATCTACGAGCGCCATATAAAGAGAGGATACTATTTATGATAAGAAAATAATGTAACGAACATAATTTCACTTAAGCAGGATATACAAGAAAGAACTTAATTTTCATCCGTATCTCTATTTTTATTCGCATATATTTATTTATAATATACGAGAAATGAAAATAAAGAGAAAGGCAAAAATAATTATTAATAAATTATTTATTACAACTACTATTTCATTTTTGAAATAATTCTCAATTATGCTAATGCTTGTTCTTAATTATTGTTTTTGATTTTATATTCTTTTTTTATTTATATGTTATGTTATAATTTATGAAACTTATCAATGTTGCAATTGTACCATTAACACGCGATTTCTATAATTATATAAAAGTGAAGCACGCATATTTTTTCTTTTCATTTTACCGAAGTCCATTATTTGAGAAAAAATTTTTTAATTAAATTTAATAATTAATAATAATTATTTAAACTAATTCTCATTAGTTAAATAATTTCATTTATTTACCACAAACTAAATTCTTTAATTAATTCAAAGATTTCAATTACTATTAACTATTATTATAATTAAATCAATAATTATAAATTATTTCAATTTAGTTTAATTTGTTATTTTCAGAAAAAAATATTTTGTTTTTAAATATTTTTTCAGAAAAAAAATTGTTTTTAAATATTTTTTCAGAAAAAAAATTGTTTTTAAATATTTTTTTAAGAAAAAAATATTCGACTCAGTTTCTAGTCTTTTTATTTGTTTCAAATAAATTTTCTTTGGTTCAAATAACTTTTATTTGTTCAAATAAATTTTAATTGATTCTAATAAAATTTTGTTTTGTCGAATAAATTTTTCATTTAAAATGAATAAACTATGTTTGTTTAAATAAAACTTTTCGCTGGATGTAATTTATTTAGTTTGTTAACTAAATGAAATTATTTTTATTATTATTATTATTTTTACTATTATTTTTATTATTATTATTATTTTTATTATTATTTTATTATTATTATTATTATTATTATTATTATTCAATTAAAATAAATTTTTAAAGCAATAAAAGAAAAACTTACTTATTCCAATTAATTAATCTACACAATAATTACAATTCCATTCATTTAAATTTTCAAAAAAAAATAAACTTTTGTCCATCAAAAATTTTAATTTCATAAATAATTTCCTCTATATTTCAATATTGAATTAAATTTTATTCCCGACCTTCTTTTCGAGTTTTAAAATATTCTATAACATCAAAAACTATAATTTGCAAAATACAGGAAATTTTTTGTCCTTTAAATATCAAGTTATTACTAAAATATTCGTTTCCTATTTTATTTATCCAATTCAACTACGCCTAAAATTTAAATCGTCCTCTAAAAAAATGAATAAATTTCCAAATCACGGAATAATATATATTTTTTTATACAACCACAAGGTCAATAACTACTCACAGTGACATTGAATTAAAAAATTTGGTAATCGAGAAATCAAACATAATGATTATAAATGACATTTGAAACGCACGAAAAACACAAATTTAAAAAAATTACCATTACATTTTATATTTTACAATTGCAATAAACATTGTATGAAAATTTTCCTCATTCGAAAAATAACGAACAACAATAATGGTCATAAAAGTTTCTCTTTATTGCAAAAAAAAAAAAAAAAAAAATTACAAGCCCATTCAGCGAGGTTATACTCTTTTTCGAATTTTTGACGAGAACATTTTTTGATAATGAGTGCGATAAATAATTTATGCAAATTGCTTAAAATGATATTAAAACTTTTAAAAAAATATTTTTTAATCTTGAGAAAGATTTATTTTATTTTATTCCTTGCCTTTCAAATTCAGGGTCAACAATATTTTTATTTCTCAAAATGCAATACTCAAATATGCAAATAAATCTCGATAATTAATTTTTAAATATTAATCATTTGGCAATAAATTTTTGAAATGTATCTTACAAGAGACACGACGTATTTTTATAACTTACAATAAAAAAAACAAATATTGCTAAAATGCTTGTCTACGAGTATATATATGTTCAGAGTGTCGATGAACTTTGTAAAATTACGCAAGATGGACATATCACGTAACAGAAAGTGAGTGCAAGGACCATACAGCCTCGAATATTTTTTTAAGTTACTTCATCTTTGATAAAATCTTGAATTTTAACTTTTTTAAAAAATTAAACAACTTTTTTTTCAATAAACAGTAATTTTTTTTTAATAAAAAAATAATTTTTGTAAATGAAAAATAATTTTTTAATTATTTTTTTTTAAATTTAATTATCTAATTAATTTAATTAATGTTTTTTATTATTTTTAATTAAAAAATAATTTTCGTGATTTAGAAATAATTTTTTAATTAAGAAAAAATAATTTTCGTAATTTAGAAATAATTTTTTAATTAAGAAAAAATAATTTTCGTAATTTAGAAATAATTTTATAATTAAGAAAATATAATTTTTAGAAAAGAGGAATTTTTTTTAAAGAAAAAAATAACTTTTTAATTAAGAAAAAATAATTTTAAGAAAAGAAGAATTTTTTCAAAGAAAAGTAATTTTTTAATTAAGAAAAAAGAAATGTTAACCAAAATTAAAAAATTTGAATTCTATTTAATATTTGCAAATAGCAAAAAATGGGCCAAGAAAAAAACTCTAATCACAAAAGGTAAAAATAATTGAAAAATAATAAATTCACACATTTTTGTAATAGTAGAAAAATAATTTTTATTTTTGTTTATATTAACTTGAATACTTTAATAAAAATTCGTGTAAAATAAAAAATGGTATAAATAGAACAGAAAGAATATAAACTAATAAGTAATAACATAAATAAAAAAATAAATAGAAATAATAAAAATTGCAATAAATCATAATTTTGAACGTTGCACTTTGTTATAGTTAATATTTTTTTTTGGGGTCAAATTGTAAGTCATTCAGTTTCACACGGGAAATCGCGTGTTGTTCCCTTATTACGAAAGTCATGAATATGTAAATATTTATTCTTACGTCGCTTTTTCTGAATAATCGACACTTGACCCTTTCTTAACTTTATTCGGACAGTCATTCGACTCTCTAAATCTCGAATCTCCACTTTTTTGTCAATGAAATTGCGCTGATTTGTTTATAGAAATTATTTGCAGACAGTTTTCTTTTATTTTTCAAATTCGATCATTTTTCATGGATAATAAATATTTTTTTAAAACTGTTTCAATCACTATTTCTATTACTATTTTATTTTTAGTCTTCTTATTTTTACATTATTATTATTATTATTATTATTATTATTATTATTATTATTATTATTATTATTATTATTATTATTATTATTATTATTATTATTATTATTATTATTATTATTATTGTTAAAAATATTATTTTACAAATTTTGAAAGTTCAAATGAACGAAATATTTTTTTTATTAAAATTATTTTTATTTTTATTTTTTTTATTAAAAATATTTTCATAAATTTTCCAATAAAAATTGCAATAAAAATTATAATCAAAATCAAAAACTTAAAATTACATTTCGAAACTTGATAATTGATTTTTTTTACTGTAACGCAAATTGTCATTGTTATTATTTCTACATTTATTAATATTCATTTTATTTTTAGTAATCTTAGTATTTTTATTATATTTATTAATTTTAACAATTTTTTTATTGTTACTATTATTATATTAATTAATTAATTAATTAACTTTTATTATATTTTAATTTTAATTTTAATTTCAATTTTTTTATTATTATTATTATAATAATTATAATAATAATAATAATAATAATAATAATTATTATTATTATTATTATTATTATTATTATTATTATTATATTCATTTATATTTCTATTGTTTTCAATATTTTCAGTATATTTATTATTTAATCACGTATTTCTTTTATTTACACAAATCGAGGAAATAATTCTAATGTTGACAAAGATTCGAAAACCACTTAAAAATTATGTGATGACTTGTTGAGTCTTATATTAGTTTTTCTACGAATAATTAAGGAGCAAAACAAAAGATTCTATTTAAAAAAAAAGTAATTAGTGGAAAATTATTCTTTGAAGATTTGTCTTTTTAAATTGCACTCTCTTCAAAACAATAGTTTCCTCATCGATTTTCAACATTATTTAGACAATTTTTAAAAAATAAGCAAAAAAAATCCTTTTAATTGATAATTATTTTGCATTAAATAGTTAATTCACAAAGTAAATAAAAAAAAGTTTTAAAAAAATTAATTACATTTTTAGTTGAAAATAAATTATTTTTTAAATTAGTTAAAAACTCGTTTTTTAAAAAATAGTTAAAAATTCGTTTTCTTAAATTAGTTAAAAATTCGTTTTCCTAAATTAATTAAAAATTCCGTTTTTTAAATTACATAAAAATTCGTTTCCTTAAATTAGTTAAAAATTCGTTTTTTATTATGAATTAAAAATTATTTTTCTACTGAATTAAAAATTACGTTCTTAATGAATTCAAAATTTTTTTTAATTATAACAAAATTAATTAATTAAATTCACTTTCAATAAAAAATTAAATAATTACAGAATACCAATTTTTAGTTAAAAATAAGTTTTTTTAAATTAGTTAAAAATTTGTTTTTCTAAATTAGTTAAAAATATGTTTTCCTAAATTAGTCAAAAATTCGTTGTTTTAAAAATAGTTAAAAATTCGTTTTTCTTAAATTAGTCAAAAATTCCTTCTTTTATTATAAATTAAAAATTATTTTTCCACCGAATTAAAAAATTACGTTCTCAATAAATCAAAACAATTTTCTTTTAATTACATCCAAATTAATGAATCAAAATCGACAAATTAATTAATTTGAAAAATAAAAAAACCTTCTCTATCAAAAATACAAAAATAATTTAATTTTTTTTTCCAAAAATGAAATTTTCAGAGTGCAAAAGTAGTCGAAGTCGCTTCTACAGTTGTTTGGATACTTGTTTTGCGGATTCGAATCCACTAGAATGTAATGGTTTGCAAATGCTGCAATATGCGGTTTTACCTTGATTTTCTCAATGGGCAAATATTCTTTGAATAAATCTTTGCCAGAGAAGCATCGGACTACCTGAAAGGTATGGATTCGCATTTTGCTTATATGTGAAACTTGCCCTCCAATATGCACTAGCGAGAAGCAGAATATTCGCGGCAAATGCAATTTTATTGCAATAAGCCATCTGTCGACTCTGAGTTGCACCTACACTATTCACGTAGCGGGTGTTCTAAAAATAAACATTTCCCCTTATATCGGGTAAATCCTAAAGAAATTCGCAAATTTCACTAAAAACGAAACGTATCATTTTCAAAACGAAACAATTAATTTGGCATTTAAATTAAACAATGAAAATTTAGCAATTGAAAAATGAAAACAATTAAAAATACTTGATTAACGATTTCTAAATTCGAAACTAAAGTATTTTTTTTATTTTTTAAATTATTTCACGTTTTTTGAAAATGTAGCTTAATTTTTACGATACATTTATTAATATAAAATAAAATAATTCGTTAATAGTTTATGATTATTTTAATCAATTAAATTTTTTTTAATATTTTTAGTTATTTTTATCGGAAATTCGAATTTTAGTTTCTTTCTTGAATATTTCTAACATATTTGTTTGCTTAATAATGTTATCATTTTAAATTTTAAACTGTATGAATTTTTAATTTAAGTAATTAATGTTTTTACTAATTTTTCTTATTTTCTGTTTTGGAAATTTATATTTTAGTTTATTTCTTGAATATTTATAACATATTTATTTATTTAATATTATTATCATTTTAAATTTCAAACAATATGTACTTTTAATTTAATTAATTAATGTTTTTACTAATTTTACTTATTTTCTCTTTTGGAAATTTATATTTTAGTTTATTTCTTGAATATTTATAACATATTTATTTATTTATTTAATATTATTATCATTTTAAATTTCAAACAATATGTACTTTTAATTTAATTAATTAATGTTTTTACTAATTTTACGTTTTTTACTTATTTTCTGTTTTGGAAATTTATATTTTAGTTTCTTTGTTGAATATTTATAACATAATTGTTTATTTAACATTATTATTATTTTTAATTTAAATTTAAATTTAAATTATTTTTTCTTTTTTAGCTTTTAACAAATAGTTTAAAACCGTACAAAAACTGAATTTTAATTGTTTTATTCGACATAAATAGAAATTAAAGTATTTGTATTGTTAAATATCTATGGAACTGAATTAATTAGTTAATTAATTAGTTAGTAGTTAATTAATTAATTAACTACTATTTTTAATTCGATGGATTAATTACCAATTACTTGATAATTCACTAAATTTGTCTAATTACTAAGCAAATTAATATTTAGAAATAAAATTCTTGCATCTCTTTTTCACGAAATAGAATTTCAAACATATCTCTACTCACACTGATAAAAAAAATTATTTGATTCAACTGATTATTTGTCTATTATCAAATAAATATTTACTTGACTCAAACATTTAAGTACATTTATTTGCTTGAAATACTGAATTTATTGTTTCAAATTTATTGGATTTCTATAAAAATTATTTGAATCAACTAAATATTTATTTAATAGACTTTAAATTTATTTTTATTATTTATTACTTTACTAGACTTTAAATTTACTCATAGCCAATTAGACAAAAAAAAATTTATTTGATTCAAGTAAATATTTATTTTAGAAAAAAAATTAAAATTAAATATTTTTTAGACTTTAAATTTATGTTTACTTTTTATTACTTTAAAAGACTCTAAATTGACTGAGAGCCTAAATTTATCTAAAAATAATGAACTGATTAAAAATAAAGAAGAAAATACTTTTAATACACTTTTCGAAACATTTCGAAAAAATTTGAAATATTTGCCGTCCTTTATTTAAACTGAAAGAACTTATTGATTTAAGTGCAGTGGATAAAGAAGCTGCAATACGTTTACGTGCAACGATAAAGAAGTTATTCAATATTTGTCATGCAGTTCAAGTTATCTTTAAAAATCATTAAAAAAAATCATAATCTATTCACGAACATTTAAGCAAATAATTAAAAAACCATTTATTCAACCAAATAATTTTTCCTCTCAAATTCCCTTTTTCTTCCAAAACAAATTTTCAAAACATAAAATTTGTTTCCAACAATAATTTTTTATCAATATTCCATTAAGCGGGGAAAAAAATAATTTTTTTTTTCGAAATACAAAAAGTAGTCGAAAGTTGCTTCCACAGTAGGTAAACTGAATCTTGTTTTTCGCAACGAGGCGATGAGGCAAATAGTAATATTATGGCAAATTTTCCCGAGAAGCATCGGACTACCTGAGATTATTGATTCAAATGTATGTTTTTATATAAAAGTCTTTCACACTTTTACGCTTGCGAGTGAGCCAACGTTACTGAACTCAACATTTTCCACCAATCAGATTCGAATTTAAGTAAAATTAAAAAAAATAATTTTCCCAAATCTAGCTACGATCAATTAAAGAGGAGAAAATTTCCCCTCAAAATATTGCAATTTCAATATGCCACGATATTGATTAATCTTGGCGCGGGAAAGTGTCCTTTCGTTTCAAATTTCAAACTCGAAAGACTCAAAGAAAAATGAAAAGAATTAAAAAATATACAAAGATTCAAAAATGTTTTTGAATCTTTGTATATTTTTTAAAATAAAATTTTAATTAGAATTTAAAAAATTCGTAAATAATATTTTTCTCTAAAGAATTTTTTGAATCTTTGTATATTTTTTAAAATAAAATTTTAATTAGAATTGTAAAAATATACTTATATTTAAAGGAAAAACCAAAAATATAAAAAAAACAAAAATTAAAAAAACAAAAATATAAAGATACAAAAATATAAGAAACAAAAATATAAAGAAACAAAAATTTAAAAAACAAAAATATAATAATGTAAAAATACAACAAAACAAAAATATAATAAAGCAAAAATATAAAAGAAAAAAAATTATTAAAAAATAATGTATTTAGATATATATTGAAATTTTGAATGTAAAAATTATTTACATTCGTAAATAATTTTTTCCTCTAAAGAATTTTTTTAATCTTTGTATATTTTTTAATTCTTTGCATTTTTTTCTATAGAATTTTTTGAATCTTTCTATATTTTTTTAATTCTTTGCATTTTTCTTCTAAAGATTTTTTTGAATCTTTCAATATTTTTTAATTCCTTCTATTTTTCTTCTAAAAATTTTTTCGAATCTTTCTAATTTTTCCAATTCTTTCTTTTATTTTCCAATTCTTCCGAAATCAAAAGAATAATTCAACCACAAAAATAATCAAACTAATGAGAAAATACTTCTCCTTTAAATCTTCAAATAATCAAATTTAAAGTTTTTCAAATGTCACTTCATTTCTAAATTTTACACTGAACACTATTAAATACAAAAAAGTCTTGATGAACCTAAAGTTATTTTAGCATACAGTACTTTTATATTATGAGGGCAAATCATTAATCATTACACGTTACTTGAAAAACGTGTTGAGCATAATGAGAATGGCTAATGATAATCGTAATGTGAGTGAATACTAAATTTAAGCTTCTCGTTAGAATTACAAACCGTTAGTCAAACATATTCATCACTAAATTTTTTTTTTGCTTAGAACAAATCTCCTCTACGCACAAAAGAAACAAAAAAAGAGTTCATTAATCACAAATCATTCAACGAAACGCCAATTTTTCCTCACATTTATTTCTAAACTCGAATAATTTAAATACGAAAAATAACAAAAGTTATAATAATGAATAATAATCACAATTCTGACAAAAAGCTATAACCGGATACTAATTTTCCCTTATTACACAACGAACAGAAATTTATATTTTCAAAATAAAACGCAAAAACCACTAATTGATGAAAAAAAACAAAAATTTAAAAAACAAAAACATTAAAAATATAAAAATATAAAAAAACAAAAGTATAAAAAGCAAAAGTATAAAAAATAAAAATGTAAAAAATATAAAAAGAACAAAAATTAAAAAAACAAAAATTAAAAAAACAAAAATTAAAAAAACAAAAATTAAAAAAACAAAAATTTAAAAAACAAAAATTTAAAAACCAAAAATTTTAAAAACAAAAATTTAAAAAACAAAAATATAAAAATATAACAATATAAAAAAACAAAAATATAAAGAAATAAAAATATAGAAAACAAAAGTACAAAAAACAAAAATGTAAAAAATATAAAGAGAACAAAAATTAATAAAACAAAAATATAACAAAGTAAAAATATAACAAAGCAAAAATATAAAAAAGCAAAAATATAAAAGAAAAAAAGCTAAAATAAAATTTAAAAAAAACTTACGCCCGCTTCATTCATTTCGCCAATAATTAAATGTTTCATCATCATGACAATGATTTGCCATACTGCCTACATTCCACCATAGAAGCTAATCATCAAACGCCATGGCCTATACATCAAAATCTCTCTTTCATAATCATCGACCTACGTTCATTGTGTAAGGCATTTAATTTCTTTTGTTTACCAGAAAAACATATTCCATAAACGCAATATAATCAATTACATAATTATATGCATCGCGAATTTAATTCCTTTTTTTCACCACATCAAATGTCCATTTCATTATTTTTACAACGAATAATAATTTTATTTTATCTCGAAAAATGGAAAAAAAATTTATTTGAAAATTCATCAACGTTTTATTGATGAGCATAAAAATATTTATGACCAAAGGACATAAAATTACATAATATAACGTCAGGCAGTGAACACAATTTTTTTTTTTCATTAAAAACATCTTTTTTTGTGGTACAAGACACGAAATCATCTCTTACACCCAACCTTGACATATTAAGAACCTCATTTTGCACTCTTTGGCCAATTGTATTAATTTTATTAATTTTATCAATTTCATCAATTTTATCAATTTTACCAATTTTACCAATTTTAATAATTTTTAAGTTTTAACTAACACAATAGAGAAAAATAGTGCAACGATAGGAAAAAAAGAAAATAGTTCGAAAAATAAAAAATTTGTTCGAAAAAAAACCTAAATAAAAAAAATAATATTCAACAAGAATTTAATGCAAAAGCAAAACCTTGAAAAAAGTGAAAGTGAATTCGTCCCTTTTCAAACCGAAGACAGATAAATCGTACTACAGACACGATATTTTATTGATGAGAAAATAGCAAAAAAAAAAAAAAAATTTACGATTTGTTAATGAATCGTTCAATTTTTTTTCTTCTCCTTCTATTTGCACATTTCGCATTGACTAAAATGTACCAACATGTACCTATACACTAGCCTTTGAGTGTATCTAATTGCCGAGAAAGTAGGATACGAAGACGAACAATACAAGTTTACTTCAAACGTCTCTTCATGCACTAGATATTTTCTGATATGGAAAAATAACACCCATTAAGAAATTCAACGACAAAAAAGTAAATAGAGACATAATAAAAATTAAAACTCTCCAAAGAGGTTCGAAATTAATTATAATTAAACCGCACTTTTGACGGAGGAAAAAAATTCTTTATAAATTCAACAATCTTTTTTTTTCTTCTTACTGACTTTGAGCTAAAAGAAAACACGAAATTGGAATTAAATAAAACTCTCAACTAGTATTATTATTATTGACTAATTGAATAATAAAATAATATTAATTAAATAATATTATTTAATAATAAATATTAATTAAAAGAATATTAATTAAACTCTTAAGTATATAACATTACCAAAATAATTAATAATACTAAAAAAATTAAAAAAAATTGTTAATAACAAAATCCAACAAATATCAATTAATTACAAATAATATTTTCACTCAAAAGAATAAAAAAAAATTTTACCGAATAGAGACTATTAATTTCTCAAAAAAAATCTCTTGAATGAAATTGAATCTCTTGAAATAAAATTAATAATAATTAATACAATTAATACAAAATAATTGAAAATAATTTTATGTTTACAAATTACAATTTAAATATTTCTCAACTACTTCCTCCATGAGGAAGCAATAAACTCATTTGAATATTGATAATTAACAATAAAATCCAATCAATATCAATTAAAACCAGGAATTATTAATTGCAAATAATATTTTTACACCAAAACATAATTGAATAAATAAATTTTAATAATAAATTCAATAAATAATTTTAATAAATACAATAAAGTATAAATAATAGAGAATTTTAATAATAAATGTTTAAATAACTATTTTTATTACATAATCGAAATGGACGTTCGAATAAATACTGAAAAAATGTATTTATCATTTAAATAACGACTACTTTTTTATTATCAAAAAAATATTTACTTGAATAAACGAATTTTTATTTGAATCAAAAAAATTGTATTTTGTCCAACTTGCATTTTTTGAGCCAATTAATACAATTTAATTATTTCACTATTTGTCACTATTATTTAATACAGACACCATTAAATTTTCATTTAAGCATAAAAAAATTATTCAAGCAAATATTTATTTGATAATAGACGAATAATCGACTGTTTAGGTAAAATTATTTTTTCAGTATTTTTTATATAAATTTTTTTTGTGTTAATTTTTTATATAAAATATCTTCACAATTACTGATAGCAAAAATAGTTAGGGACTTAAATTCTACAATTAGAAACTATACAAATTAATATTTCTGACTTTAGCGTAACTGGCAATAAAAACATAATTTTTAAAAAATAACTTTCTTTTCGAGAGTTTCAAACTTTAGGATTATTGAATAATTTTTTCTAATTAAAAACAGTGTAATTAATTTAAAAACTATTTTTGGCCCAAAGTAATTTTTCCACATAAAAAAAATTATCTTAAGTCTTTCAATCTGATGTCGTTAAAGTTTCGAACGTTCAAATGAATTGACGTTGAAGTTCACAACGTTTATCAACGAAAAAAATTGTTCACTCAATAAATTAAAAAAAAAAAATAAAGCAGCAATATTGTTGTAAAAATATTTAGAAAAAACAGATTGATGTTTATGTAACGATAATAATTGTTATATGAATAAATATTAAATTAAAAAGAATTTTGAAATAAATGAGACAAATTTTTTTCGTTGATCAACGTTGTGGACTTCAACTTCGTCAAATGAACGAAATTTTTTTTCACCCTAAGTATTTTTGAAAATTACTATTTAAAAAAAAAAAATAATTGAAATTAAACAATACTTAGTTTAAAATTAATTTGTTTTAATCTAAAAATAATTTTTTTTGTAAAGAAATACAAATTAGAAGTGAAAAAAATATTGTCGTTCATTTGAACATTCGAAACTTTATAGGAACATTCAATCTGCTATTTAAAAATTACTCATTTTAAATTATTTAAACATTATTATTTAAAAAATCTATGTTCAGAACTTTCAAATAAAAGAAATTTACATTTTTTCATCTTCAAACAAAAATTTTATTGCGAAAAGTTCATACACCACTATTAACAAAAATTAATTTGTAAACTTTCTTTAAATTTTAACTTCAATCATTCGAATAGTTTAAATTCAGAACTTTCAAGTGAAGGAAATTTATTTTTTCTTCAATTTTTATTTCAATAATCTTACGTCACTATTAAAAAAATTAATTTCTTAAGTTTCTTTAAACTTAAATCATTTAAACATTATTACTTTTGAATTAATAATTTTTATAACCTAATTATTAATTTAACATATAAAATTTAATTTGTAAAGTTTCTTTAAATCTTAACTTTAATCATTTAAATACTTTAAATTATTCAAATATTACTATTTAAAATATCTATGTTCAGAACTTTCAAATAAAAGAAATTTACATTTTTTCATCTTCAAACTAAATTTTTTTTGCGAAAATTTTATACGCCACTATTGACAAAAATTAATTTGTAAATTTTCTTTAAATTTTAACTTCAATCATATTATAAATAGTTTAAATTCAGAACTTTCAATGGAATTTTATTTTTTCTTCAATTTTTATTGCAATAATTTTACGTCACTATTCAAAAAATTATTTTCTTAAGTTTCTTTAAACTTAAATTTAAATCATTTAAAAATTATTACTTTTGAATTAATAATTTTTATAACCAAATTATTAATTTAACATAAGATCCTGAAGTTCTGAACGTTCAAATGAACGAAATTTATTTATTTCTTCTAAAAATTAAATGTTTGTTTCAATTATTTTGTGTCACTGGCAAAAAAATTAATTAATGAGTTTGTAAATGTCAAATTTTAGGTTTGAAATTTTTTTATGATTAGTAATTTATTAAAATATCTCGAATAAAAAATATTTCGTTCATTTGAACGTTCAAAACTTTGGGATCATTTTAACATATGAAATTTAATTATAGTAAAGTTTCTTTAAATTTTAACTTAAATCATTTTAACAGTTTAAATTATTCAAACAGTGTAAATTCAAAACTTTCAAATGAAAGAAAATTTATTTTTTCTTTAATTTTTATTGCAATAATTTTACGTCACTATTAAAAAAAACAATCTGTGAATTTTCTTTAAACTTAAATTTAAATCACTTAAAAATTATTAATTTTCAATTATATTAATTTTTACAACCTAAATATTAATTTAACATTTGAAGAATTTTCAAATTGCAAACAGAAAATTTGCCAGATAATTTTTTTCATGTGAAAAAATCACTTAGTTTCTCGCAGTAGACTATGAATAATAATAATTATTATAAATTTTATTTGAAAAATATTCAAGAGACAATAATCCCGTTTATGTTAAAATAAATAAATAAAACAAATATGAATTATTAATTTAAAATTATTTTTAAAATTATTTTTAAAATTATTTCAATTTATTAATAATTAATATTTTTTATTTATTAATTTTATTTAAAAACTATTCAAGAGATAGTAATTTAAAATCCCGTTTGTGTTCAAATCAATAAATAAATATAATATTAATTATAAAAAATTGAAATCATTTAAAAATTATTAATTTGTTACTCAAAAAATTCGTTGGAATAAAATTATTACTTTTAACTTAATAATTTCGTCGGGATAAAAATATTAATTACTAATTATTATTATTAATATATATTATTTATTATTATATATATTATTATATTATATATTATTATTATTATTTGTTATTATTATTATTATTATTATTATTATTATTATTATTATTATTATTATTATTATTATTTATTATTATTATTATTATTATTATTATTATTATTATTATTATTATTATTATTATTATTATTATTATTATTATTATTTACTATTATTATTATTTATTATTATTATTTACTATTATTATTATTTATTATTATTATTTATTATTATTATTTACTATTATTATTATTTATTATTATTTATTATTATCAATTTTTTAGTTATAAAAATTGAAATCATTTAAAAATTATTATTTTAAACTTAATCATTTCGTTGGAATAAAGTTATTAATTTTAACTTAATAATTTCGTTGGACATAAATATTAATTTTAACATAAGAATAAAATTATTGTATGTAGAATATAGATTAAAAAATGTTTTAATAAAAAAAGTATTATTTCACATTTAATTTTTTATTTGCAAATTTTTTTTGTTTATTATTATTATAATAAAATTATTTATTTTAACTTAATAATTTCGTTGGATAAAAATATTAATTTTAACTTAAGAATAAAATTATTATATGTAGAGTATAGATTAAAAAACGTTTTAATAAAAAAGAGTATTAATTTACATTTAATTTTTTATTTGCAAATTTTTTTTTTGTTTATTATTATTATAGAAAAATTATTTATTTCAACTTCATAATTTCGTTGCAATAAAATTATTAATTATAACTTAATAATTTCGTTTGCATGAAATTAATAATTTTAACATAATAATTTCGTTGGCATAAAATTAATAATTTTAACATAATAATTTCGTTGGCATAAAATTATTAATTTAAAACTAAATGATTTTTAAATTGCAGACAGAAAAATGGGGAGATAATGCTTCTCATGTGAAAAAAGAAATGATTTAGTGTGACAACCTAGACCTATGAAATGAATGAGGCGCGGGTAGTTTGTGAAATATAAGAGTTAAATGTGAAAGTAGGCTATCATTTGAGGAACAATGTATAAAAGTACAACTTCCTGGCTATATCAATCACAACATATGCCTATCATTAAGTTTAAAATACACACAGAAAATGCAATAGGTTACGATGTAAAGAACATATACAGTTCGAACTGTAAATGGAGGGAGGCTACTATGTACCTGACAGGCCTAGCACTCTTGTCGACAGTAAAATTACTTTAGTCCGTTTCAAGATCTTTTCGCGAGTAGGTATTCCTAATATGAAAGTGATCTCGAAAAACACACCGCATACACTAATAATGAAAAACACACCGCAAACACTAATAATGAAAAACACAATCCAATCACTTACTTATTGCAGAAAAAAAATTAATCTTTTTGCCAAAACAAAAAAAATATTTCTCTCAAGCGAAAAAAGAAAGACTCAAGAAAAAATCCGTGAAAGACTAAAATGTGCCAAATTCCAAATTATTTCCATAAAATAAAAATATTAACAATAATTAGAAATTAAAAAACCATGAATTCAATAACCAACAATTATTATTATCATTCTACAGAAAACTATAATATTAATTTTAGAGCAGTAAATTTAAATCTTGGGGCAAAAGACCAAATCACTTAATTTCGAACCTTATTTCAATTTTAACTCAAAAAAAAAAAATTTTTTTCCCTTTACACTTTTTAAAAACAAATATTACACTACCAAAGTCAATAATCTTCCACAACCATATAATTCTCAAGTGAAATTAAAAATATATTCAATTATTTACCATTTTTCCAGATATCGAGTGTGTTTGACAAATGAGGAATAAATTATTTAAAAAAACAAGTGTGTGAATAAACCTAGACGAGAGACTTCTAGAAAAAAAAGCCGGTAAACATGCGGTAAAGAAGAGAATAATAGTGTGATTATAATTTTCAAGTGACATTGTGAAAGCATAAGAATAAAAATTGTAATCATGCCAGAGGAAATTAAACCTGTTAATAATAATGTCAGTAATGGAAATATCAAGAGTGTGATTATTTCAAATTCAACAGGTTTCAAGGATCGAGTAAGTCAGCGTGTTAATATTTTATCCCGTAATCGATAAAGTGTTATAACTATCGAGCAACTTTTGATATCGAATCTAATTTTTTTCTTCTTCTGCAATTTATTTATGCATTTATAAATAGGGACATTTGCAAATAATCCACTACATATATAATATATATATACATATAAATAATATTGTCCCGTCTAAGCTACACCGGAAAGAAAAATTATAAACGATTAAAATAAAACCATTACACTTGTCTATATAGACTGACAGAAATAAATATTTACTTTAAAAAAAATATTTTTGAATAAGTTACAAAAATTAAGTGAAAAAAATTATTAATAAATTATTAATAAATGATTAATAAATTATTGGTATTAAGAAAATTAATTAAAAGAAATTAAATAAAAAAAAAAATGATAATAAAAAGTATCTAAATCAATAAAAAAAATTATTAAGTCAAAAAAATTAATTAAAAGAAATTAAATAAAAAAAAATGATAATAAAAAGTATCTAAATCAATAAAAAAAAATTATTAAGTCAAAAAAATTAATTAAAAGAAATTAAATAAAAATATCTAAATCAATCAAAAGAATAGTTAAGTAAAAAAATTAATTAAAAGAAATCAAATAAAAAATATCTAAATGAATAAAAAAATAATAATTGAGTTCAAAGTCAACTTAAAAAAACAAATTGAAAAATATTCAAATCAATAAAAAAAATTGAGTTCAAAATCAAGTTAAAAAAACAAATCGAAAAATATTCAAATGAATAAAAAACTAATTGAGTTCAAAATCAAGTTAAAAAAACAAATCGAAAAATATTCAAATGAATAAAAAAATAATTCAGATCAAAATCAAGTTAAAATAACAAATTGAAAAATTTTCAAATCAATAAAAAAATAATTCAGATCAAAATCAAGTTAAAATAACAAATTGAAAAATTTTCAAATCAATAAAAATATTTAGTTAAAAATATAATTAAAAAATATTTATTTGTATAAAAAAATTTTTATTTTTATTCAATTAAATGGTATTCGCTTCAAATACGGAAATATTATTGGTTCAAATAAAATATTGTTTTATTTCAATGAAAATTAGTTCACTAAAGAAAATATTTATTTCAGCGAATTAAATACTATTTGCTTTAAATACTAAAATATTATTGGTACAAATAAAATTTATTTGAGTTCAATGAAAATTAATTGATTAGAGAAAATATTTACTTTAACGAATTAAATACTATTTGCTTCGAATATTAAAATATTTTTAGTTTCTTATTATTTATTATTTATTTATTATATTTATTTACTTGATTTAAATACAATTTACTTGATTCAAAGAAAAATTACTTGAATTAAGTAAATATTTAATTTAATAACAAACAAGTAATTGGTTATTTGAATAAAAAAATTTTTTTTGTGAAAATAAATAAAAATGAATAATAGCAATAATAATAATAATAACAATAATAATAATAATAGTAATAATAATATTGTTAAAAAATATATAAATAATAAAAACTGAAATTTTACATCTTTCAATAGCAATAAATAGGTTTTTAGTGTTGAATTTATTTAAAAAAATTTTTTATTAATCTGGCTGCATTTCTAAAGTGTGTAAATAATTCACACTTGATTTTGGAGATTAACAGGTACATAAGAAATTTTACTAATGTGAAAGCGTATAATTGTAAATTGAGGATAAGCCTTACAAAACTTCCTTTTTTAAACAACAACCACTTAGCGATTCGAGCTCTTTTTTTAATACATAATAATAAAATAATAATAATAAAAATTAAAAAAATAAAGAGAATAATAAAATAATAATAAAAATAAAGAATATAATAAAATAATAATAAAAATAAAGAATATAATAAAATAATAATAAAAATAAAAGTAAAAATAAAAAAAAATAATAAAATAATTATAAAAATAAAAGTAAAAATAATAATAATAATATAAATAATAGTAAATAAAATTATGAAAATTTATTTTAAAAAATAGTTTATATAAACTATTTGAATAATTTTACAAAACTAGTTAATAAATCTCCTTCTTTATTGAAACAAGAATCAAGAAAAAAAATTTCAATGCAAATAAACGATTTTTGTATATATTAACAAATAAATATTTATTTATATGAAATAATTTTTAATATTTTTAACTTCTAATGTCAATAAGCATAAATTTAGTAAATCGTATTTGTTGTTAATATTGAAAATTTATAAACCATAATTATTTATAAATTATCAATTAATATTAAAAAAAAATTATGAGATAATAATAATTTATTATAAATTTTATTTAACAAATATTCAAAGGACAATAATCCCGTTTATGTTAAAATAAATAAATAAAAAAAATATGACTTATTAATTTGAAATTAATTTTCAAATTATTTCAATTTGTTAATAATTAATATTTTTTATATTTAAAGATGTATTTTGGTGTTTATATTATTATATTAATATTTTTTATTTATTAATTTTATTTGAAAACTATTAAAGAGATACTAATTTAAAATCCCGTTTGTGTTCAAATCAATAAAGGAAATATAATATGAATTATTAATTTGAAATTAATTTTTAAATTATTTCAATTTGTTAATAATTAATATTTTTTATTTATTAATTTGATTTGAAAATTATTCATGAGATGATAATTTAAAATCCCGTTTGTGTTCAAATCAATGAAGAAATATAATAATTATTATAAAAAATTGAAATCATTTAACAATTATTAGTTTTTAATTATAATAATTTTTATAACCTAATTATTAATTTAACATATTATGAAGAATTATGAAGAATTTTTAAATTGCAAACAGAAAAAATATAATTAATCAAGTATCAAATAAATATTTTTTTATATTAAATAATTTTTAATGTTTCCAATGTTTACTATCAAAAAGCATTAATTTAGCAAATGGTATTTGTTGTTAATATTGAAAATTTATAAACCATAATAATTTATAAATTATGAATTAATACTGAAAAAAAAATTATGAGATGAATCAATTAATTCAATGATTAAATTACTTGCTATAGATAAAAATTATTTAACTCAAGTAAATATTGACTTAAAAATAAACAAGTCGTTTGAAAATAAATAAATCCTTTGAAATAAATAAACTTTTAACAAAACTAAAAAAGCAGAACATTAAAATTAATAAATTAATGAAATTAAAAATAAATGAAATAAATTAAATATAATCATAATTATAATCATTAAATTTACAATATCACGAATAAATGTAAAATTTAGTTTTCGAACAAAATTTCAAATTTTAGAATAAAACAAACATTCAAAAGGGCGCAAATATTCTTGAGCTTACAATTTTCCTCGCGCGATAGCAGCACTAAAACGATATTGATTGGCAAAGTAAAAAACGACAAGTCGATAGTATTATTGCCCTAAAGGGTTGCTCAAAAGGATTTTTATGTTTGTTAAATAATTTGTTAAGTATCAATAACTATTTCATAACTAAAATTACAATAATTATTACAATTCTCAACTAGACTTTTAAAATAATGAATGTTATTCACTCAAAAGTTGATGCCTTACAAATTATAAATAATAATAAACAGACATTGTAGAACGAGTTCTGGTTCTATTTTTTTTTTTTTTTTGTATAATTTAGTGTGAGAAAATTTTGCACACACCACGAGGTTCAAACGACTCGTACAAAAATGCATGACCACCACTTTCATAACCGCTAATTGCGGCCTCTTCTTTCAAGTGAGTTTCCACATTTATTCTATTTAACGAAAAAATATTTGTTTAAAAAAAGAATATATATATATATGTAGAAAAATTTGACGTAAACTTGAAGAAATTGTGCGAAATCAATTTACTCTCGAGATATAAAAAATTCTACAGTATTCAATTTAGTGAAACCAAAATTTTTTAATTAAATCTTTTTTTACTTAAATGTTTAAATATTTCAATTGAATGTTTATAGAATTTACCTATTTTTTAGATTTCTATCGAATTAATATCGAATTAATATCTCATGAATTTAGTGAAATAATTTAACAATTTATCAATGAAATTTAATTCAAATAGAATTATTTTTTAATTAAATTTTTCACTTCGTGCTAAGTCCTTGATAGAATGAAATTAAATTAGGAAATGTGCTTCATGAAGTATATGCACGCAATCACAATTAGAACAAAATTATGTCCACTACAATTGTGACAATTACTATCATCAAATTATTGCATCTTCTTCGTGTACCTAACCATGTTAAAGTGGCAAATTTTTTTTCCATTATTTCTTTTCGATAACTACTTGAATTTTTATTAATTAATATTAATTAATTTTACTTTTTAACTACTAATTTTTATTATTAGACATTTTATTCATTTTTACAGTTTATTTCTATAATATTATTAATAATATTAATATTATTAATATGATTGCTATTTAATGAGTTATAATTTAATTATAATTTGTAATAAATTAATTTATTTCTTAATAAAAAAAAAAATAAATATTCAAACAAAAAATATGTCATTCTTTCAACAGGGAAATTATTCTTTTCCCTTTAATCGTTGACTATATAAATGAGAACTACTTTTAAAGTTTTAAATCAATAAATACAATTTAATAAATATTTTTTTTAAAAAAGAATATAAAAAGATTGAATTTATATTGAAAAACATAAAAAAATTAATTTTTATTAATCCTAAAATTAATTTCCAATTAAAAAACTAAAAAAAATTTTATATATAAAAAACGTTGAACTTATATTTGCCGGAATTTAAATTTGTTCTAAAAACATCTTCTAACAATAAATTCATTCGTTTTCTTAAATTTCAGAATTAAAATTTATATCGACTATTTTTGGAAATCTCTATCAAATTGAAATGATAAAAAAAAAGAATCGAAGGAAATGTGAAATCATTTTTAGGAATGCAAATTATCAATATTAATCAAAAAAACGTATTTAAATTAACGGTCTAACAATATCTTCAAGTTCAACTGGTCATTAAAAGGTCAAAGTAACTTCCGCTCTCAAACCGAAATATGTGTAATGTGTCTGTGTACGTAATTTAATTCATTTTGAGCGCAATGAATGCAAATGTTGAACTCAAAGCAATCTTCATTCATCACTTTAATTATCCTAAGGTTTTCATTCTTTTATACACAAGAAAATATGTGAAAAAAATTATCCAAAATTTTTCCAAAATAGAAGATAAAAATTTACAATTTGTTTTCTTCCGCGTTTAAAAACGTGAAAAATTAGTTGTTTCTTTATATATTTTATAATATAAAAACAAGTTTTGCAAGTTTTACAGTTTGAGAAATAAACTTCAAGACATCGCAGTTGAACTTGTTATATTGCATAGGCGATGCAAATATTTTCAGAAAAAATTTAATTACTTTAAAAAAAAATAATTAGAATTTAAAATTTTTAAATTTTCATATTTAAGCTTTTTGTAAAAAATAAAATGTGAATATAAAAAATTATATACGATATAGGTGAATTAATAATAATCACTAAACAAAAAAAATTTTTTTTTTATTCTAGCCATGATGAAAAATTCTATTTTTTCCAAAAATATATTATCCAAATATTAAATGCCGACAAATATAAAAATTGAGGTAAAAATATTTTTTGAAAGAAACATTCACGTTTTACAGTTTTCTACAATATCGGTCAAAGAATTATTGATAAGGTAGTATTTGACTGTGTAAATAATTTTTTTTAATTTAAATCATTCTTTTCATTTAAATAATGCAATAAAAAAGATAAATAAAATAAATAAATAATAAATAAATAAATCGCTTTGAAGATGTAAATAAATTATTTTCAATAAATAAATTATTAAACGCAAATATTTTCAGTGAGCCATTTCATAAATTAAATCTTAATAAAAAAAAATTTTGAACAACAATTAAACAAATAATTATATAAACACTTTCAATGAATGAATAAATTTCTATTAAATAAACAAATAAACAAATAAATAAATAAACAAACAAACAAATATTTCAAATAAGACGTTTAATAATTTAAATATTAAATAATAAATATTTAACAAGAAATTAAATTAATTTCCTACTATTTAATAAATATTAAACAAGAAATTAAATTCATTTTTTACCCTCTAATAAATATTTAACGAGGAATTAAAATATTTTTCTATTATTTTAATAAACATTTAATAAGGAATTACATCAATTTCCCACCATTTAATAAATATTTAACAATATACTAAATATTTAATAAATATTTAATAAATATTTAATTTCCTACTGTTTAATAAATAATTTAATAAGATTTAAATTACGAAATTACAAAACTACTGCTCAGAATTTAAATAATTAAATTTTTCATTTTGTTACAAATTTATGATTTTTTACAACGATATCATAATTAAAATCGATATTTTAGTTATTACACCAATTTTATAAATGCTCCAAATTTAAACCAAGTTTATTTGCAATAAATTTAGTTTCCTAACATTATTTAATAATAATTACAATTTTTATTAGTTTGGTTATCGAAAATTATTAAGGTATTATTTATTATTATTATAATTATTATTATTATAATTATTATTATTATAATTATTATTATAATTATTATTATTATAATTATTATTATAATTATTATTATAATTATTATTATTAATATTAATAGATTATTTTATACACTAAAAAAAATTTCATTGATTTAAATAACTGACTACTTGTCTGTTACCAAATAAATATTTACTTGAATCAAATAATTTTTAATTTAAGTCAACTATAAATTGTGTTTGAATCAATAACTTCAGTACTTGAGACAAATACAATTTAATTGACTCCAATTAAAATTATTTGATTTTAACTCCTGGTTGTGTTAATAAATAAATAAATATTTGATTCAAGTAAATATTTAATTGATAATAATCAAGTGATCTGTTATTTAAATCAAATAAATTTTTTTTCCCGTATTGTACACACCCAGAGAAAATTATTATTTAAAACAAATTAATTTTATTTGACTTAAATAAACGTATATTTGTCTCAGAACCAACTAGACTTTTTATTTGTTTTAAGTAAAATTTATATTTGACATAAATAAAACATATATTTGAGTTAAATAAAATTTTATTTAAAATAAATAAAATTTATTTAAAATAAATAAAATTTATTTGAAACAAATAAAATTTATTTGAAACAAATAAAATTTATTTGAAACAAATAAAAAGTCTAGTTGGTTCTGAGACAAATATACCATTTTTCTGGGTGTATATGTGACGCGACACGAGAAAAGGGACCTATCGTTAAAAAAATCATTTTTGAGTTTCTAGTCGTATTCCATAGATTTTGAGTCGCTCTTTCACGTAAAAAAATCAGAAATTAAAAATCTGAAATAGTTTAATTAATATAAAGCCCGAAAGTTGAACGTGTCCGCGTAAATACACGGGTTTTCTGCTCATGGCGTCACTTTAAACGCCCCCCCTGTAAAATTCTCTTTTGAGGCGATAGGTCCCTTTTCTCGCGTCGCGTCACATATTATCATAACATTAGTATTTTCATTCACTAAATTATTTTTTTCCATTTATTAACATTTTTCTATTATTTATTTTATTTTCTTGAATAATTTTTCTCAATTCCAATTTTAATTATTTACTAATTACTATAAAATCGCTGTCCTTTTTTCCCTCTTTTTTACCTTGCAGAAAAATAAAATATCTGTCTCTTCAGTTAAGAAAAAATATTTCCCACTTCTCAATATTTAAACAATGCAAATTTCAATTAACGGTTAATTCACCTCTGCCAGAGAGAGGGTCAAAGAATAGCAATAAAAATCTAAAAAAAAAGTTAGTTCAAGTGCATTGTTTCTCATGTTTAATAAAAATAAAATAATTTAAAGACTAAAACCTAAGAAATTTTTCATCTTTATTCCTATTGTTTTTATTTATTTTATTTTGTCAAATAATTAATAAATAAATAAATTTATTAAAATACAAAATAAATAAATAGTTAATTTGTTTTTATTTATTTATTAAAGTAAATAATAAGTAAAATAATTTATTACTATACAAAATAAACAAATATTTAGCAAATTTCCTTTGTATTTATTTATTTATTAAAATAATTAATAAATAAAGAAATTTATTAAAATACAAAATAAACAAGTAGTTAAAAACATTTTTTTCTATTTATTTATTAAAATACAAAATAAACAAAGAGTTAACAAAATTTGTTCTTATTTATTTATTAAAATACAAAATAAACAAATAGTTCATTTGTTTTTATTTATTTATTAAAGTAATTAATAAGTGAAGTAATTTATTACTATACAAAATAAACAAATAGTTAGCAAATTTCCTTTGTATTTATTTATTTATTAAAATAATTAATAAATAAAGTAATTTATTAAAATACAAAATAAACAAGTAGTTAACAACATTTTTTTCTATTTATTTATTAAAATACAAAATAAACAAAGAGTTAACAAAATTTGTTCTTATTAATTTATTAAAATACAAAATAAACAAATAGTTCATTTGTTTTTATTTATTTATTAAAGTAATTAATAAGTGAAGTAATTTATTACTATACAAAATAAACAAATAGTTAGCAAATTTCCTTTGTATTTATTTATTTATTAAAATAATTAATAAATAAAGTAATTTATTAAAATACAAAATAAACAAATAGTTAGCAAAATTTCTTTGTATTTATTTATTAAAATACAAAATAAACAAACAGTTAACAAAATTTTTTCTTATTTATTTATTAAAATACAAAATAAACAAATAGTTCATTTGTTTTTATTTATTTATTAAAGTAATTAATAAGTAAAGTAATTTATTAAAATACAAAATAAACAAATAGTTAACAAAATTTGTTCTTATTTATTTATTAAAATACAAAATAAACAAACAGTTAACAAAATTTGTTCCTATTTATTTATTAAAATAATTAATAAAAAAGTAATATATATTAAAATACAAAATAAACAAATAGTTAACAAAATTTGTTTCTATTTATGTATTAAAATAATTAATAAAAAAAAGTAATTTATTAAAATACAAAATAAACAAATAGTTAGCAAAATTGGTTCTTATTTATTTATTAAAATAATGAACAAATAAATTAATTTAATTAAAATGCAAAATAAATACTTAAAAAAAATTTGTGTCATCTTCATAAGATTTCTATTCTTCCTCTAATCAAAATTAAATAATTTTTAAATAAAATGAAAAAATAAAGTAAATATTTATTTCTAAACATAATTTTTCCAGTAAAAAATTTTACATAACAATAAATTCTTTTTGAAAAATTATGTTAATTCAAAAAAACTGATCATATTAATAAAAGCGTAGAATACAACTCGGAGTGATTGTTAAATATTACATTAAAAATTCAAAAATCCCTTTATTAAAAAATTTGAATTAAAAATAATAAGAATGTAAAAAAAACACTTGAACTACCTCTTTTTTTTGGGGGGGGGGGAGGGGAGAACTACCGCTATTTTTAGTCCTGACGGGAGATTTCATCTGGAATCACTTTTCTCTCTCTTACAGAGAGTGAGAAAGAAAAAGAGAGAGAGACAAATTTCATTCTTGCCACTCATCGTTCCTCACACACATTTCTCCAGACAGTTTTTTGCAACTATTTTGCACAAACTGTGTTGTATATTTACGAAAATGTAAACTCTCCGATATTTTCTACTATAATATATATTATAATGTATAATATTATATTGTCTATACATACGATGAATATGTATAACAGTCTCCGGCGTGCGGTTATTTGATTTTTTCTGTTACCAGGACGTCGAGAGAGGGGAGGTCGATTCAAGAGGGGGCAATCCCCATTCGACGTCGGCAACGGCGGCGGCGTCGGTCAGGGAGCAAACATCAGCACCTGGAGGGCCGCGCGGCACACGTGGCATTCAACTTAGTCGGAGCCAACAACGTTGGAGTGCAGTTTGTTGTATTTTGCAACGATTAGTGATGGCCACGCTGCTCTTGGCGGCCGCATTGGCTATTCTTGCAGCACTATGGATTTATATGGGCCCAATATTTATCATACAACTTGTTCTCGTTGTTTTGGTGGCATATTTTGTATCGGGAGGTAGACTCAGGTGGTTCTATGTGGCCTTAAAAACTGCCCCTCGTGACATTAAGTAAGTTTTCAATTTTTTTTTCTCACCTATATTTATTTATATATAAACAATGTTTTAAACAATATATAAACAATCCTTCAATGTCGTGCCGCTAATTTTCTGTTTAATCGTTCAAAAAGCAAACTGATAACGTTTATTTACACTGTACACCTGATTCAAAATCATTTTCTTTTATTTATTTTTCTGAATTTTTACGAACATATTTTAAAGTTTCTCTGTGAGACATTCACTGAAAAAGAATTAATTGATTTAAATAACCGATTAATTGACTATTATCAATTAAATATTTACTTGAAACAAATAATATTTAATGAAGTCAATTAAATGGTTCAATTCATATTTGAATCAATAATTAATTAAATATTTACTTGAATCAAATAATATTTAGTGGAGTCAATTAAATAGTTCATTTCATATTTGAATCAATAACTTCAGTATTTTCAGTATTTTTCAACTTCAGTATTAGCAAATACCATTTAATTAACTCCAATAAATATTATTTGATTCAAGTAAATATTTAATTAAGAATAGTCAATCGGTTTTTTTAATCAATTAAATTTTTTTTCAGTCCTGAAACAAATTTTTTGATTCAAATAACTGATTACTTGTCTATTACCAAATGATCTTCAAATTTTGAACGTTCAAATGAACGAAAAATTTTTTATTGCAGATATTGTAATAAATTATTAAACTTAAAAAAATTTTTTTAATAAAATTTTACGTTTACAAACTCAGTTATTAATTTTTTTGCTTGTGAAGTAAAATAATTGCAATAAAAATTTAATTTTTGGAAGAAATAAATAAATTTCGTTCATTTGAACGTTCAGAACTTTAGGATCTTATTACCAAATAAATATTTACCTGAATCAATTAATTTTTTTTTTAAGTAAAGCAAATTGTTTTGTGCCAAAAATATTTAAATAATTAACACAAATACCATTTAATTGACAGAAATAAATATTTTCGTGATGCTAAAGTTTTGAACGTTCAAATGAACGAAATTTTTTTTTCTATTTCAATATTTTTAAAAATTTGCATATAAAAAAAGAAAAAGAATTAAAATTAAATATTTTCTTAGTTAAGACATTGATCTTTTTAGTAAACAAAATATTTTTTTTTATATAATAAATAAATTTAAAAAAATAGAAAAACTTCGTCGTTCATTTGAACATTCAAAACTTAAGGTTTATATATTTTCTTGAATCAACTATAATTTTTATTCAAATCAAGTAAATCGAATTTTTACTAATAATATTTTGGCATTTGAAGCAAATACTACTTAATTCGCTGAATATTTTCTTGATTCAACTAATTTTTATTAAAATCAGATAAATTGTATTTCTATCAATAATATTTTAGCAACAATAAAAATAATATATAAATAATAAAAATAATATATAAATAATAAAAATAATATATAAAAAACATGAAAATATAAAACAAATAATTTTTTGAAATAAACTAATTGAATAAATAGTATAAAATATACTAATTGAAAAAAAATTGAATAAACTAAAGAAAAAATTTAAAAAGTTGTATTCAAACTAATATTTCACTATTAGAAGAGAATACCATTTAATTACATATATAAAAATTATTTAATTTATACTTTGTATGTTATATTTATTTTGTCCAGTTTAAATTATTTTTGCGTTAAAAAATGTAGGAAATTTAAAAAAAAATACTTTAGGTTTGTGTAATTATTTTTTTTGTTCAAATTTTTAATGACAAAAAATAGAAATAAATATTTACCGGATACAAATAAATACTTAGTTAATATAAACAAATATTTACCTGATACAAATAAATACTTAGTTAATACAAACAAATAATTACCAGATACAAATAAACATTTTTCTGATAGAAATAAATATTTATTTAATAAAAAAAAATTTATCTCATACAAATAAATTCATTTGATAACAGAAAAATAGTATTTGAATTTTCTCAGAATTTTTCACAAAAACAATTCACAGAGAAATAATCGTTTATTTGAATTAAATATATGTTTAAAGTGACTTTTTACATAAATAATTTATTTTCCTGCAGCTTTGAAAATTTAAATGAACCTTTTTCCCTGATTCAATATTTTCAAAAGTTACTACACTATAAAATAAAAAAAATTGTAACTGAACATTTATTTAGCCAACAATTAATTTTTAAATTATATAAACATTATTTTGCAAATGAATTTCAAATAAAAAAAAGTGATAAAAATTTATTTGTATTTAAATTTTAAATAATTTGTTTTGACCATTTATAATTATTTTTGGTTTAAAAAATGTGGGAAATAAATTCAAAAAATTAATGCTGGATAAAGTAATTATTTAATTTAATTATTGAGTATTATTAATATTTTTATTATTATTTAGTACTTTGACATTATTATTCTTATAATTATTTAGTACTTTATTATTATTATTTTTTATTATTATTATTATTTTTTATTATTATTTTTATTATTACTATTATTACTATTATTTTTATTATTGTTATTATTTTTATTATTATTTATATTATTGTTTAAAAACTTTAATAACATAATAATTTATATGTTATACTTATTTCGTCCATTTTAAATTATTTTTGCGTTAAAAAATGTAGAAAATTTAAAAAAAAATACGTTGGTGAAGTTTACAACGTTTATAGTCAACGATTTTCGAAAAAAAAAAATTTTTTTAAGGACATTTTTATAAATTTTGATAAAAAAAATAGTATTATTCATTTTTTAAATAAAGATTTACAAAAAAAAAAAAATTTGTGAACAAAAATATTATTCTTTTTAGTAGGAAAATAATTTTTTTCTTTCAATCGTTGATTATAAACGTTGCGAACTTCACCGTCGTAAATAAATACTTTAGGTTTATGTAATTATTTTTATTGTTCAAATTTTTAATGCCAAAAAATTGGATGCAATATTTATTTGTATTTATATTTTTAAAAAACCATTTATTTTTTCTATTACAAATTATTTTTGTCTTTAAAAACCGAGAAAACAAATTTAAAGATTTACTTCAGAATTATATTATTATTCTATTATTAAATATTAATATTAATAATAATAATGTTATTCTTACTTTTCATTTATTTTTGTTTTTATTAGTTTTTTCGCTAATATTTAGTATTTCTTGCTATACAGTAAAAAGCTTTCTCAAATTAACCTCAAAAATAAATTTTTAATTTATCCAACCCAAGAGGTTAATTTGTCTAATAATTCGAAAAAATTCATTAGACTTTAAAATTTGAAAAGTTATTTTACAAATACTTTATTCAAATAAAAATGTTTTTCTTGTTTTCAATTTTCCAATTACCGCGTAGTTTTATTTTCCTTTGAAATTAAAAAAAGAATTTTATAATTATTTTCTTCTATAATACAGGTTTTTTTTTGTAACCGCGTTAGAATGTTAATATCTATACATGATAATTATATACACATTTTCTTCTACATTGTGTATATATATTTAAAAATGGGAACATTTCAAACTGTTTAGATAATGGTGCTAAAAAACTATTGTAAGTAGAAAGAAATTATAATCATCAAGAAATAATTCTATTAATCATTTGTACAAAGAAGGAAAAAAATAAAGTTCCTAAGCTTTTAAGTAAAAAAGAATTTATAAAAATAAATCAAAATTAATAAACAAATGATTTTGTTTAAATTTTTAAACAATTCTACACTAGAAAAAAAATTTAATTCAATTAATCGATTATTTAACTATTATCAAATAAATATTTGCTTGAATCAAATAATTTTTATTTGAATCAATTAAATAGTATTTGCTTCAAATACTAAAATATTTGATTCAAGTATATATTTATTAGTCAAATAATCGGTTATTTGAATCAAATAAAATTTTTTTTCAGTGTAATAAACTGGTCTAAATTTATCTGAAGCCATAAAAAATGTTATATTTAAAATATTATTATTGTTTAAAACTACAAACTTTATTGAAACTATTTGTTCAGAGTGGAAATAATGTTTAATGTCTTTCGATTGACTTTTATTGAAATGGATAAAAAAATTCATGTAAATTATACAATAAACTAGTTTTGATACTTGAACTTAAACCCCTGACAAAGAATGCACCTCTAAGCTACCGATTCCAATAAATGTTTATATTTTCAACGAAAAAAAAATCAATTTTGTAAAGTTCTGAATTTGTTTTATATCACTATTATTATAAATTAACATTTAACAATTTATCACACCCAGAGAAAATTATTATTTAAACAAAATATATTTTATTTGACTTAAATAAACGTATATTTGTCTCAGAACCAACTAGACTTTTTATTTGTTTTAAATAAAATTTATATTTGATATAAATAAAACATATATTTCAGTTAAATAAAATTTTATTTAAACTAAATAAAATTTATTTGAAACAAATAAAAAGTCTAGTTGGTTCTGAGACAAATATACAATTGCTCTGGGTGCAATATTTAATTATTGTCATTATTTAATTACCAAACGAAAATGCTATTTCAAATTTCACTTCAAATTTTTCTGACATTAAATAATTTCCTTACGATTTCAGGATAAAATTGACACATTATTAAAAAAGTGCTCAGTAATTTTTGATGACCTTAAATCTTCCTGTTCGTGACAACAATTACAAAAAAAAATTGCTTTACTATTCTTTTAGTTGTTATAGAAGATTATTTTCAGTAAAGCTAAAAATTTACATTGTATTTTTATTTTTCCCAAGTCGCAACTATTTTTATTAATAAAACTGTTTTATTTGGATGAAAGTGAAAATTTCTTCGAGTAATAATTTTCTATTGGCTAAGTACTTTCTATTCGATGATTTTGATGTCAATGAACGTGTTTATTTTTGCAATCCATAACATGACAATAGAAAACGAATCACTTGTAAATAAAAAATTGTTTTTCGTTTATAATAAAAATAAATTAAACTATTTTTTAATTTTTTTTTTTAATTAATTTTAACAATTTTTTTTATTTATTCGTTTATAATATCTTCAACAATTTAAATCTATTCCTTTGTATTTTCGTAAATATTCTAAAATAACATTAATTAAATATCAGAATTACTATAAAAAAAAAGTTCTCGGTTTATAAATTAATAAAAAATTTTCAATGTTTTTTTCAATTTACAAAAACACCTTTTTACTATGTTTTTCTAATTTTTTTGTTATGTCATCAGAAGTTATAATTGTCGAGTGTAAAGTTCACTTTGGAATATTAAAACCTTCTGGTATAATCATGAATGAAATACATACACGTGATGCAGTTTTTCATTGTCAACTCTGTATATTATATACAATATAGAATCTCAAAACGTATATATTATAATATATAGAGTAAACTAATTATATTTATTTTATGCCTCTATTTAAAGCCCAACACTTCATAATCAAACATTTCCGATTGCAATAGCTTAATATTCTTTTCCACACGGGAAATTAAGTCAAGTTTCACAGTAGTAAATTGACATTAATTATTATTTGCTAACTATAAAGGAGAACTTTGCACAGAACGTTCAATCTTAGCTTTGAAAAATTTTCATGAATAATTCTATAATTTTTCTTGCAACAATAATGAATTCATTAATTTTATATGTGTAATAAAAATTTCTTATTTCTCCAATCAGACATTTTTTCGAATTACTTTATTTAATATATATTTCTCCCAATTTGTTTACTAAAAAAATATTTACTCAAAAAAATGTTTACCAAAAAATGTTTACAAAAAAAAATATCTACAAAAAAATTGTTTAAAAAAAAGACGATGCTTTTTATTATTTATTACACGGAAAAAAAATGTTTATCTGGAACAGTGATGAGTTTCGCTAAAAGAGCGAAAATCTTAATCAAAACAATCAAACATTTGACTAATCTAGCGAAATTTGTAGCTGTTCCAGGTGAATATTTTTTTCCGTGTATTATTTAAAAATGATTATTTAAAAATGTTTACAAAAAAAATTGTTTATAAAAAATAAGGACGATGTACTTTATTATTTATTATTATTATTTAAAAACGATTATTTAAAAATGTTTACAAAAAAATTGTTTATAAAAAATAAGGACGATATGTTTTACTATTTATTCCAAAAACCAAGAATTTTTTGCCCTTTAAAAACTAAGTTGGAATTAAAATGTAATTATCAGTTGGAAAATTAAAAAAAAATTCAGTTATAATTACATTCTTCATACAAGTATTTTCTTTCTTTTTTTTACTATTTTCCGATTTTCTTTAAACTCACATGAAAGATTATAGAATATCTTCAAAAGTGAATAACGGAATCTCTCGCTCAGTAGGTTGAGAGTGATTTCTAGTACAATCCCGTATTCCTTTACTATGATTGAGGGAGAAAAAGAGAGAGAGAAACTCGTTTCTCTTGCATTCAAGAAAACTTGCAAACCAACACTAATAAAAATAAATCCGCATCTCGAAGGAAATATTCCTAACTTATTAAATCATTATAAAATATTCATCAATTCGATTATGTCAAAAAAGAAGTTTTTTCTTAAATTTACAAAAAATGATAAGATTAGATATTTTTTTTTTTAGAAATTTAGATGATAGTCTACATATCTCAATGCGCAGAAAATTAGTTGATAAGAGATTTTAATCCCTTCAAATTAATTTGTTATTAAGATAAAATAATTTATTTATTTACTTATTTATTTTACAATTTTTTTATATATTTTTTTTATTAATTTTTTTTTAAATAATTTTTTTTATTAATTTTTTTTAAATAATTTTTTTTTTAATAATTTTTTTTTAATAATTTTTTTTTAATATTTTTTTTATTAATTTTTTTATTTATTACTAATTTTTCATTTTTATTTCCTTATCTATTTATTTACATGCATAAATTATATATTGAATAAATATTTTTTTTCTATTTCATCGAATTACTGATCTGTTCGTCCAGAATCAAAAACTAATTAAATAATTTTTATCGTTTATTTCATCTAATTGTGTAAATAATATTTTCAATTTACAGTGTTTTCTTTCCAAAACTATTGAAATATCTCCATTTTCAAAAATTTGGAAAGAAAAAATTTTCTTTTTCTACAATATACATTTCATGTGAAATTTAATACGATAAGTAACAATGAAAATTTGTTTTCAGAGCTGTTAGCCGATACGTCAAACTTCTTTGGCTAATTCGTGGACACGACAAAAAAAATAGAACAGTAGCTGATGTTTTTCGTCAAAATGTCGAGCGTCATCCTAATAAAGTCTGTTTGATATTCGAAGACCAAGAATGGACTTTTCAACAAGTAAATAAACATTTTTTAAACAATAAAATTTAAAAAGTACAATAAAATGATAATAATAATAAAAATAATAATCATAATAATAATAATAATAAAATATTCCCGTTAATATTGAAATAAACAAAAAAATAACATTTTATCATAATATTAACGGATTAATTTATTATTAAATATTAATTTTTTTAATTATCAACATTAGAGTCAATAAACCGAATAAGCAAAATTAATTAAATCAATATTAACAATTTTAATTTCTTCAATATCAAAATATTTAATATTAATTTAATTAAAATAAAAATTTTAAATTGAAAAAAAACATTTCAAACTTAATTGTTTCCGTAAGTGTTCAGTTGAAATTTATGCAGAGTTTGTGTTAGTTTATTTGCGCAAGATAAATACATTTCCACGCTTACATTTGTTTAAGTTTCAATATAAATTTTAAAGCAAAGAAAAAGTTCAAAAATTCTTTCATCATTAGAGGCAAATGTTTGATAATATCATAAACGACACTTTGTCAATTCAATTAGCACGTGATTATTTAATAATTTCTTGTAATATTTGATCTACTAAATTTATCATTTAATAAAAAGTATTAATTACTAGCGCGAAAAAAAAATAATTTGTTCCTGCAATGACTTATTATCAAATAAATCTTTTTGAACCAAATAATTGTTATTTAAATCAAGTTTTTAATTAATTAGAATATTTTAATATTATTTCGATATTTTGAATTAATTGATTTTTTAAATTAATTTTTCTGTTTATTTAGAATCTATTTTTATTAATATAATTATTTTTAATTTTTGAATTTATTTATTCGTACTTATTTATTTATAGTTATTAATTAATTTTTTTAATATTAAGATTTATTAACATTTATTAATATATATTTATATTTATTTATATTTATATTTATTTATATTTATATTTATTTATATTTATTTATATTTATATTTATTTATATTTATTTATATTTATTTATATTTATTTATATATATTTATTTATATTTATTAATGTTTATTAATATACATTTATATTTATTAATATTTATGAACTAATTTATTGTCATTTATTAATATTCACTCATTAATTTAATTTAACCTAAATTTTTTTTAATACTCTCACTAAATATTTTTACTAAATTGCAGGTCGAGGAGTTTAGTAATAAAGTAGCATCGACATTCAAAAATCATGGATACCGGAAAGGCGACACAGTGGCGTTATTTTTGGAAAATCGTCCAGAATATGTGGGAATATGGCTTGGACTTAGCAAACTTGGAATAATTACACCGCTGATAAATACGAATTTAAAAAAAGTTTCCCTATTACACAGCATTAACACCGCGAAATGTCAGGCCTTAATTTACGGTTCAGACTTGGCAGACGGTAAGAAAATATTTTTTCAAAAAAAAAAAAAAAAAACCGCACCTACAATGAAAAACAATTTTTTTTAAATAATCCACAAACTTCTAACGTTCAAAGAAACGAAATATTTTCCTAAAATTTTCTAATAAGAAAAATTTTTATTGCATGATCTTCAAGTTTTGAACGTTCAAAAGAACGAAATATCTTTTCATTGAAGACATTTTAATAAATTACTAAATAATTTAATAAATTAATCACAAAAAATTTAAAAACTGAAATTTTACATTTAGAAACTCAGTAATTAATTTTTTAGATAGTAACGCAAAATAATTGTAATAAAAATTTAATTCTTAGTAGAAATAAATAAATTTCGCTCATTTGAACGTTCAGAACTTTAAGCTCTTTTTATTGCAATAAAAGTTGAGACCTTAAATTTTACAATGACTTATTTTTCCACATTGACAAAATATAGTTTCTTTCAAAAAAGATTCACGTGGGTCAATAAAAACTTAATTCAAAGAAAAATTAAATGTTAATTTGAAATTTGCAAACTTTTAGATCATCTTTTTTAATTCAAGTTTTTCAAATTGTCGATCTATGTAAAAAAAAAATTAAAATCTCCATCTATCAGTTCAATAATCATAGAAAAATTTTTTACATTGGCAATTTTACACTTAAAATATAATTTTATCGTAAAATTTAAACCCTCAATGTACTTCTGGCCTAATTCACTCGCAAGATCTAAAGAGATTAAGTCACGCAACATTTCAAGGAAATTTAAAAATGACGAAAACAATTTTTGTTTGATTAAAAAATTGCTTTAGAAAATAATTTATTAGCTCAAGAACATATTCTTGATAAATTAATTCTGTATACGATTTATTTCAAAATTTTTGTTCAAATTGTAAATGAAAATTAGAAAAAAAATTGGAAAAGTCGAGAAAAAATTAAAAAATTGGAAAATAAACTAGAAAAGTAGAGAAAAATTAAAAAATTAGAAAAGAAGAGAAAAATTAAAAAATTAGAAAAAGAGAGGAAAATTAAAAAGAAATTAGAAAAGTAAAGAAAAATTTCCGAATTTTCTAATTTTTTAATTTTTCTCTACTTTACTAATTTATTTTTTAATTTTTAAAATTTTTCCCCATTTTTCTAAAAAAATTTCCTAATTTTCTAATTTTTTAATTTTTCTCTACTTTACTAATTTATTTTTTAATTTTTAAAATTTTTCCCCACTTTTCTAATTTTTTTCTAATTTTTATTTACAAATTTGAACAAAAATCTGAAATAAATCGTATACAGAATTAATTTATCAAGAATATGTTCTTGAGCTAATAAATTATTTTCTAAAGCAATTTTTTTTTAATTTTTAAATTTTTTCCCCACTTTTCTAATATTTTTTCTAATTTTTCTTTACAAATTTGAACAAAAATTCGAAATAAATCGTATACAGAATTAATTTATTTAGAATATGTACTTGAGCTAATAAATTATTTTCTAAAGCAATTTTTTTTAATTTTTAGGAGAAAAATTGACAAAATCAGAGATTGGAAAAAAATTTGCAAAAAAATAAATGAGACAATTTTTTATTGCAGCTGTCACGGACATTGCATCCTCCTTGGACGCAAAACTTGCTCTCTACAGATTCGACGAGAAACCAGGACTACAATCAAATGGTTTGAAGGAGAAAGATCTCACTGCCTTTTTAGCAGATGCTCCAACAGTCCCTCCAGTTATTCAAGAAAAACCATGCTATCACGATAAAATTTTATACATTTACACCAGTGGCACAACTGGACTTCCTAAAGCAGCTGTAATTACAAATTCAAGGTAATTTGCAAAAAAAAAAAAAAATTTCCCCTATTCTATTATGATAAAAAAAAATTATTTCTATTATTTCAAAAAACTAAAACTAAAATACAAAATAAAATTATTACAATATATTTAATTATACAGTATATTTAATTATCCATAATTTTCTTTTCAGATTTATATTTATTGCGAGTGCTATTCACTATTTAGTGGCTTTTCGAAGTTCTGATAGATTTTATACTCCATTACCTCTATATCACACTGCGGGTGGTATTATGTCAATAGGACAGTCTCTTCTGCATGGAGGAACAACAATAATTAGAAAAAAATTTTCAGCCAGTGCATATTTCAGTGATTGCGTGAAATATAAATGCACGGTAAGAATTTTTTTTCTCCTCAATTCTTTTTTAAATTTTAACACTGAAAAAAATTTTTCTATTCAAATAAATTGGTTTACCACCAAATAAATATGTGGTTAAAGTTTTGAACGTTCAAATGAACGAAATTTTTTTCACCCCGAGTGTTTTTTCAAAAATTACTATCCAAAAAAGAAAAAAAAATTGAAACGAAACAATATTTAGTTTAGAATTAATTTATTTTAATCTGAAAAATAATTTTTTTGTAAAGAAATACTAATTAGAAGAAGTAAAAAAATATTATCGTTCATTTGAACGTTCAAAACTTTACATGAAAATTAATGCTCCTAAAGTTTCGAACGTTCAAATGAACGACAATATTTTTTTACTTCTTCTAATTTATATTTCGTAACAATAAAATTATTTTTTCTATTTTAAAACATTAATTCTAAACTAAATGTTGTTTGAATACTACTATTTTCTTTGTCTAAATAGTAATTTTCTGAAAAAAATTAAGGTGAAAAAAAATTTCGCTCATTTGAACGTTCAAAAATTTAGCTACATAAAAATTATTTGACTTAAGTAAATATTTATTTGATATATGTCAAGTCTTTAGTTACTTGAGTAAAATAATTTTTTTCCAGTGAGTATTGATTCTAATTTGAATTACGATTGCTCTAAAATTTTTAACATTATTTGCAAGAAAGAAATTTTTCCATTAAAATATTTTCAATAATTATTATTATAGTAATTTGCAAAATAATGCATATCAAATATTTAGTTAATTACTCTCAAAATTTGAATAAGTAAAAATGTTCATTTGACTTTTTGCTTCTGAATTAGTTAATTGTTCTAATAAATTAGTTGAAATTATTATTTATTAGTAAAACTTACTAAATTATTGATACAATAATTGATTATTGATACAATAATTGATTATTGACTATTTAAAAAGCAAAAAGTCAAATAATAAAACATTTTTACAAAATCAAATTTAGAGAGATCTTAATCAATTTCAATTAATTAAAAATTAGGTTTAAATTAAAAAAATTTAATTAATTTATTGTTTATTTATTATTGTTATAATTATTATTATTTTATTATTATTATTATTATTATTTTATTTATTTATTTTTTTATTCGTTTATTTATTTAATCTTAAATTTAATTTTAAATTCAGTTCCTTTAGAATTAATTTTATATGCAGAAAATATTTTTTAATAAAATCTAAATAAAGAGTTGTAATAAAAACACAAAAAAAATGCTCAAAACTTTAGGAACGTTTAAATTAATTTGCAAAATGTTTTTAAAAGAACATTTTTTTTACAGGTTTCTCAATATATCGGTGAAATGTGTCGTTATATTTTAGCCGTTCCCCCAAAGCCCGAAGACACACAACACCAAATTCGAACAATTTTTGGAAATGGTTTAAGACCCCAAATATGGCGAGAATTCGTCGATCGATTTAAAATTCCTCAAGTCGCCGAATTTTACGGCGCTACTGAGGGCAACGCGAATATCGGTAAGAGTTTCAATTTCCTATTCTTTTCTTATTTCTATATATTATTTTTACTCTAAACAATAATAATTCTAACAATAAAAAGAAAAAAAAACAATTTTTTTTGGAGATTCGCTAATTGACAATTTTTTAAAATTTCAAGTTAATGTGGACAATACTGTCGGTGCAATTGGCTTCGTATCGCGTATAATTCCGGCTGTGTATCCAATTTCGATAATTAAAGTTGACGCCGATGGGGAGCCTGTTAGAAATTCAAAAGGACTTTGTCAAGTTTGCAAGCCAAGTAAGTTCAAAAATAACGTCACTCAAGTTCACAAAATTTCATCAATTTTGGAAGGAAAAAGAAAAATTTTCTTTCAAAAGAAAAAAGTTTCCTTTAAAAAGAAAAAAATGTTTTTAAAATAAAAAAGTTTTCAATAAAGACAAAATAGATTTTCTTGTAAAAATTTTTCTTCTTTAATCTATTCATCGAGAAAGTACGTAAAATCTTTTCGTCGGTGAAGTTTGCAACATTTATGATCAACGATTGAAAGAAAAAAATTATTCTCCAACTAAAAACAAAAAATATTTTTTGATTACAAATATTTTTTTTTGTAAACCATTATTAAAAAAAATTAATCGTACTACATTCTTTACAAAAATTTATAAAAATTTCCCGACAAAAATATTTTTTTCTCTAAAATCGTTGACTATAAACGTTGTGAACTTCACTAACGTAAATCTTTTAAAACAAAAATTTACAAAAATTTTACCAGGAAAAATATTTTTTCTTCTTCACTATCAATTATAAACATTGCGAATTTCTTCAACGACAAAACTAAAAGAAATCTATCGACGAACTAAAAAGATTACCGAAAAAATTATCTAAAGGAACAAATAAAAATTAACAATTACTAAAAAATATTTTTTTTCCACAGACGAACCCGGTGTGTTCATTGGAAAAATAACGAGTAATCCATCCAGAGCGTTTCTAGGATACGTCGATCAAAAAGCATCCGAGAGTAAAGTAGTTCACGATGTATTCACAAAAGGAGACTCTGCCTTTTTATCCGGTCAGTTTTATTCATTTTATTAGTTCAATTTAAAAAAAAAAAATTCCTGTCCCCACAAATTATTATTTACACGTGGAAAATAAAAATTACAGGAATTAAAATATCAATTTTTAATTACAGGTGATATTATCGAAGCAGATGAATTTGGTTATTTATTTTTCAAAGATAGAACTGGAGATACATTTCGTTGGAAAGGGGAAAATGTATCGACGTCAGAAATTGAGGCAATTGTCAGCAATCACGTTAATTACAGAGATTGTATTGTATATGGTGTTGAGGTAATAAGCGAAATGAAAAACATTTTTTTAACAGTTTTTTTAAAATTAAACAGATTTAATCAAAGAAGCAATTAAAAATTATAATTTATTTAAACAATTATATTTTTAACGTTCAAATGAACGAAAATATTTTTACTATCTTTATATTTTATTCCTTTAAAATCTGAAAAAAAGAGAAGAAATTTTTTTTTAAAAAAAGAAATTTTTTATCAAGCTGAAGTCCTCAATGTTTATGAACGAAAAAAATTATTCCACTTAGTAAATTAATTAATAACGACGCTGCAATATTGACACAAAAATATTTAGAAAATCAATATTTATGTTTATATTTTGATAATAATTATTTTACAATTAAATATTAAAATAAAAATAATATTTGGATGATTTAGAAAAAAATTTTTCGTTGATAAACGTTGTGGATTTTAACTTCGTATTTTTTATCTTTAAAGAATTTTTTTATTAAAAGAATTCATTCTTTATCAAAATTAAACGCTCAATTAAATTATTTTCCACTTCGGTAATAATAATTTTTGAAATTGATTAAACAGAAAAAATATTTCTTTCTTAAACGTTCAAAATTTCAAGGAATTTGAACTTCGACTTTCAAGGAAATTAAATAAGTGAAATAGAAAACATTTTTATAATCTCTTCAAAATTAAAAAAATCCAATTAAAAAAAGAAAATTTAACAATAAAATTCTGTTTTTAGAAATTATTTATTAAAACATTAAATGTTAATCTGGATTTCTTTTTTAGATTCGAGGAGCAGAAGGCAGAGCTGGAATGGCTGCAATTTACGATGAAAATGGGAGTTTAGACATAAAACGTTTGTCTTCTGACATTAAAGAGCATTTACCGAGTTACGCAAGACCGCAATTTATTAGAATATTAACGAAAATTGATTTAACAGGTGTTTATTTATTTAATTACTATAAAATTTACTTAATATTTATTTAACATTCGTTTAATATTTATTAATTAATTTATTTTACTAAATTTTATTAAATTAAATTTATTAAATTATTTTATATTTTATTTATTTAATTCACTTAAGTATTATTAACTTTCATTCTTTTCCTAATTTTTCCTACAAATTTTCTTACTATGTAATTTTTTTTAACTTTTTCTCAAAAGCTTTTCGATTTTTCCAGGAACATTTAAATTAAAAAAGAAGGACCTCCAAGAAGACGGCTACGACATCAAGAGGATAAAGGACAAAATTTATTACCTAGATCCAAAGGAAGGCTATCAATTAGTAACGTCAGAAATTTTCGATTTGATTCAACAGGGCAAAATTCGCTTTTGATTTAAGGAGAGAAAAAAATTCCAACTGAATTACGAAAATAATTACAATCAAAGAATTGCTAAAATTCTACGAATTCAAAATTAATCCAAATCCTAATGCAAAAACTGTGAAAAGTTGTGCATTTAATAACAAACAAAGAAAAAAATAAAAGAAGGAATCAACGCGAAAGTGAAAAATTACAAAACCAATTTTTTCAAGACTTAAAATCCACTAATGCTTCGAACGAAATTTCATCCAATGGACAAAGAAATTTTAAACTACAGCTCAAGATAATTTTTTTCAACTTGAAAATCGGAAATTTTCGTTTTGTTTCCCAAAACTAAATAAATATAAATACAATCCATGAGTGAAATTCAAAGACTGCTTTCAATTCTATATTATAAAGAATATAGAAAATCAAACAACAAACGAGAAGATATGCCTGTGAATTGCCCTTTTTCGAAAATCTTCCACGAGACGTTAAAATATCAAATTTTAACTTTAAGGAAGAACAATACTTTGTAAATACGAATGTGCTTTATACACTATTTTCAATTTTGAGAAATGTGAGCAAAAGGTTTTTATCAACTTTAGAATTAAATATAGAAAATTTTGTAATTAAACAGACAATTAAAACATAATGTACTATTTAAAGCGAAAGTTTTTAAGAAAAAAAAAAATTCTTCATTCATCAAAAATATTTCCTGATAAAAATCTTCAAATTACAAATCGAGTTAAATCAAATTAAATCCAAATAATAAAAAATTTCTAACATAAGCTACAGAAAAAAATAGTCTTTCAATTGCGTCCATTTCCGATAAGAATCTCGAAAATAAACATTTTTTAATAGTGAAAAAAATTTTTTACTCTTAAGAGTAGTGAAAAAACTTTTTGCAAACAATTTTCAGTGATATAAATTAGTTACATGTAAATATGTAAAACTATAGTGCTTTGAGGAAGGTAGCTGGAGATACCTTGTACCTATCGCGCAATAATTAATTTTATTATAATTATCTACAGATAATAATATATTATGCATAAAATATTATCATACGGTTTCTGGTCGCATCAATAATTACTTTTCAAGAAAATACTTTAAATTAAAATTCGCTCCAAAAATTAACTGTCAAAAAGTCTTTTATGAAACAATTTTCTTTTTATACAGAGGGAAATTTTTAATCTAAACAAATAAACTATAATTTTTTATTTGGATAAAAATTTTATTTGACACAAAAAAAATAAAAACGAATAAAATTTTATTTCAACCAAATAAAATTCAATTGAACCAAATAAAATTTTCTTGAAGCAAATAAATTTTTATTCAGACCAAATGAAATTTATTTTGACCAAATAAATTTTTATTTAGATCAAAGAAAATTTATTTTGACTAAATAAATTTTTATTTAGACCAAGTAAAATTTATTTTGACCAAATAAATTTTTATTTAGACTAAGTGAAATTTATTTTGACTAAATAAATTTTTATTTAGATCAAACAAAATTTATTTTGACCAAATAAATTTTTATTCAGACCAAAAAAAATTTATTTTCACCAAATAAGTTTTTATTTAGACCAAGTAAAATTTATTTTGACCAAATAAATTTTTATTTAGACCAAGTAAAATTTATTTTGACCAAATAAATTTTTATTTAGACTAAGTAAAATTTATTTTGACCAAATAAATTTTTATTTAGATCAAACAAAATTTATTTTGACCAAATAAATTTTTATTCAGACCAAAAAAAATTTATTTTCACCAAATAAATTTTTATTCAGACCAAATAAAATTTATTTTGACAAAATAAATTTTTATTTTGACCAAATAAAATTTATTTTGACCAAATAAATTTTTATTTAGATCAAACAAAATTTATTTTGACCAAATAAATTTTTATTCAGACCAAAAAAAATTTATTTTCACCAAATAAATTTTTATTCAGACCAAATAAAATTTATTTTGACAAAATAAATTTTTATTTTGACCAAATAAAATTTATTTTGACCAAATAAATTTTTATTTAGATCAAACAAAATTTATTTTGACCAAATAAATTTTTATTTAGACCAAGTAAAATTTATTTTGACCAAATAAATTTTTATTCAGACCAACAAAATTTTTATTTTGACAAAATAAATTTTTATTTAGACCAAATAAATTTTATTTTAACCAAATAAAACATCTAATTGTCTCCGAGAAAAATTTTTTTTTTCTCAGAGTACAAAACTGAATTTAATTAATGTCAGGGGGACTATAGAAATTTCGATACCCAAAAAAAGCACCTACTCTGCTATTTTCCATTTTCCAATTACTTTACATTCTCGAAAATAGATTTTAAGTTTTTAGTTCTTACGTTCTACATTTAATTAAACAAATACTACATTTTATTTTATATTTAAAGTATTTAAAAAAATTCAAATTATATTTCATACACTTTTTGTTTATAAAAGTTCTACATCATGACAAATAATATATTTATATAGCGATTATTATATAATATAAAAAAAGAAAATATTATTTTAGGTTGAGGTGCAATTGCAAGAGGTACAATAGACTTAATAGATGAAAGTGTATTTAATAGCTAGTATAATAGTAAAAAATTTTTTTAATAATCTTTACAATTTTTGAGAATTCTAAATTCAATTTTAGAAGAATTTTCTGCATTTCTCGTGAATAAGAAATAAAAATATTTCAAACAGATTACAATTTAAGATTTACAATATTTAAATATTTCCAATATTACAAAAATATTTAACAGTTTTTCAATTTTTCGAATAATGATATTAATTCTAATTTTCAGGGTCAACGAAATAGTAATTTTTTTTCAAATAAAGATTGTTGCACAAAGCAAAGCGTGTAAATTAATATTTATAAGTATGTACGTATGTGTGATTTTAGATAAAAATTTTGTGATCCGAACGTTTTTTTTTATCAATAGAGTAATAATAATTGAAACCACTCCATTCAATATTATAATTGTAATTAAGTAATTTGAATAATTATAGTATCAAGTGACTTTTTTCTGTTTGAATATTTGCAAAAAAACCTCAAGTTCCAAAAAACAATGTTCGTGAAATTCTCAAAGTCCAAATGAACGAAATAATTATAAATAATGAGCTACGAATGAATATTAGTTTGAAATTAATTAATATTAATATTCTGCACAAACAAAAATTACTTCAAACATTGTCAATTTGGTTCTTTTAAAGAAATATATTTTTTTAAATATGCGTATTGTTCTTTAAATAAAAAGAATTAATTATTTACTACAATATATTTATTTCTTTCTTGACAGGGATATTTTTTACAAAATATTTTCGTTCATATGAATCTTTTAGAAATTCCACAAAAAAAAAAATATCACAGAATGCAGTTTATAGACGATTTAAATCTTGTTATTTGTTGTCTCCAAAAAATAAAATTTACTATTTTTTAATATTGTATTAAATTTATTCTGCGCCTTCTTATTATTCTTTTTTCTTTAATTAATATTTTTCGATTTATTTTGTTAACTAATATTTTTCTGTTTTTTTAAATTAATATTTTTGTTGTATTTTTTTCTTTAGTTAATATTTTTCGATTTGTTTTGTTAACTAATATTTTTCTGTTTTTTTTTTAAATTAATATCTTTGTTGTATTTTTTCTTCAATTAATATTTTTCGGTTTATTTTTTTAATTACTATTTTTCTGTTTTTTTTAATTAATATTTTTGTTGTATTTTTTATTGTATTTTGAATACAGTCGAACTGAATAAAAAAATTTTAATTTGGCATTCTTTTTAATTAATCGAACAGTCATTTCACTAATTAAAAAAATATGAAATAAAAAAAATTTTAATTCACCATAAAACTGGTATACTTTCTCTTTTGAGAAGTTTAGTTGATCAGTGTATTGTGTCTTACTTGAAATGCGTGCGAAGAAGCAAGATGACAAATAGAGTGAGAATTTAATATTAAAGTTCAAACTTTCGTACTTAGTTTGTTGAATTTTCTGTCTCTTTTCATTAAACGCTATGCACATGCAAAGTGCAGATTAAAACTCGCGTCTCATGAGAGATCTATTTTTAAATTTAACCAACTCTCTTCTCGACTAAGAATATATACGTGAATTTATATAACAAATCTCATTTCGTTAGTCGAAATAGTTAATTAGTGTTTTCAAAAAAAAAGAGAAAAAAAATACAAAAAACTTACATTCGTGTGTGTAAAAGATAACAACAAACACAAAAAAAATCTCATGTGCAACGTATTGCGATTATAAGCGCAGCATCGCTAGTTCTTTGTTTCGTTTATCATACACATTGTGTGTGCGTTTTCATGGTTATGTGATTTTAAAAACCAAACTAATTAGCGGCTATTTAATTGTTAACTATAATTTTCTTTTATTTTCCTAATATTTATATTTGATTTCTTCTTTTATAATTCATTGATATTTATTTTAGTGTATTTTATTATTTTATTTATTCCTTTATTTATTCCTTTATTTATTACTTATTATTTTTATTATTTTTACTATTTTTACTATTTTTATTATCTCTATTATTTTTATTATTCTTATTATTTTAATTATATTTTATTCCAGCACTATATTTTAAATGACTTTTTCAAATTTAAAAACTTCCAAATTCAATGATAAAACTTTTCTTTATTTTACTGTCGATAATTTAAAAATATATTTTCCATCATCCGAGTTGCAGAAATTAATTTAAATGTATTGTCGAAATATTGTATTTAACAGAAGAGAGTAAATGAGTAAGTAAATTTTTTTTAAATATTAGAAAAAAATGCCCCTAAAGTTTCGAACGTTCAAATGAACGATAATATTTTTTTCACTTCTACTTTGTATTTCATTTCCAAAAAAAATTACTTTTTAAATTAAAACAAATTAATTCTGAACTAAATATTGTTTAATTTCAATTATTTTTCTTTTTTCGATAATAATTTTCAAAAATACTTTGGTGAAAAAAAGTTTCGTTCATTTGAACGTTCGAAACTTTAGCTCCATAGAAAAAATTTTCACATAAAGAGGCATGAAAACAAACAAACAAAATTTTCTATTTATATAGACAATAAAGAAGCATGAAAACAAAAGGAATTTTTTATTTATGCAGATAAAGAAAAGAAACAAAAAGAAATTTTTATTTATTGTTTTTATAATAAATTATAACTTTTTTTTATTTACAAATTTCTAATTCCATTCAATTTATTAATAGTTTTATTAACAACTTCAACTTATAGTTTTTAAAAATAATTTCTGTATGTGTATTTATAGTTTTTTGTTCGTTGAGTTAAAATATTATATTTTAGAACATTTTGTTCATTATTACTTATATTTTTATTAGAAAATTAATCCATTACTCCTGCAATTAAATTATTATTAAAATTAATTTGACAATTACATCGAAATATTTTTCAATCACTAACAATTTCGTAAATTACTGCGATTGCAATGAAAATTAAAAACAAATTTTACATTTAGAAACATTATAAATAATTATTGTATATCAAATAAATATTTACTTTACCCAAATAATTTTTATTTTAATGTAATATTTTATTTCAGGTTTTTACATTTTAATATTTATTTTAATTATATTTTAGTTATGTTTTAATTATATTTTTATTATATTTTAATTAATTAATTTAAATTAAATTTTATTAATTTTTTACTTTTTTTATTTTTATTATATTTATTTTCTTCTTTATTATTTTACTTATTATTTTACTTATTACTTTACTTATTACATAATTTTTATTTTTATTTAATATTTTATTTCAGGTTTTTAAGTTTAAATATTTATTTTAATTACATTTTTATTATATTTTAATTATATTTATTTTCTTTTTTTGTTTCCTTCTCAAATTTTTCAATATTTAAATTTTAATAATTTATTTATTAAGTTTATTTATTATTAATTTTTTTTTAATAAAATTATTTTATTTTCCTTAAATACTGAAATTATTAGTTCCAATGAAATTAATTTGACTGAAGTAAACATTCATTTGCCAGTAGACAAGAAATTGTTTTTTGAAGGAAAGAAACTTTTTTTCACTGACTATAGAATTTTAGGAACTTTTGCAGACTAAAAGGTACAATGAACTTAGAAGTCCTGAGACTAAATCAAATAACGGAATGCAATCTATATATACAGACAGTTTAGCTACATAGCATTCGGAAGTTTTATCTACGTTTTATTACACTAAGGAAAAATCTTTACTTTGTTTAATTGCGCTGCAACTAAATTTAATATTTATTCTAAATTATTCACGTTACTATATTAAAAAAATATTAAATTATAATTTAATAGAACAACTAATAAAAAATTTATGTCTGCTAATTTAAATCAAATTAATTAATTCACTACACACGCATATTCATAATACTATAATAAATTTTAATACTAACATTTCGATTAATTTTAATTACAAGTTTTAATTATTCATAAATTTTTTTTTAAACAATTATTACATGAATTTTAATATTTATTTTTAATCTTCGATTTTTTAAATCAATTTTGTGAATTTAGGATAACTTTTTTAATTTTATAAATCACGCTAAATAATTAACTACTTTTGTATATTTTTCTATTATTTAATTAATTAATTAACTTAAAGAGTCATTATTGTATTATTTTTATTTTTTCACTATTTATTATTATTTTATTATTTTAATTTTTTTACTATTAGAATTTTATTATTTTTTTTAATAATTATTATTTTATTATTTTTATTTTTTACTATTTATTATTATTTTTATTTTTTTTATTTAAATTATTATTTTATTATTTGTATTTTTGTACTATTTATTATTTCATTATTTTTATTTTTTTACTATTTATTATTTTATTATTTTTATTCTTTTTACTATTTATTATTTTATTATTTTTTTTACTAATTATTATTTTATTACTTTTATATTTTTACTAATTATTATTTTATTACTTTTATTTTCTTTACCACTTATTATTTTATTATTTTTATTTCTTTTACCTTTTATTATTATTTTATTTACTTAATTAATTCATAACTCCATTAATTTATTGAGAAAATTTCTGTTTAATTTATTTTTCACTCAGCATCTATTAAATAACACAAACAATTAAATTTCAATAAAATATACCCAAATATTTCTATTTGGAAAAAGAAAATATTGCGTAAATAATTTTTTCTACATTCTCATCCCAATTTTTTGTTTTTTTTTTTTTTTATAAATATTATTTTGTTTAACTAGGAGAATTATCATTCAGTGATTAATTGCTGGAGGGAGGTGATTGATAAACGGAACTCGATTAATTCTTTTCGTTCATACACTCAAAATCAGCGGAAGTATACAATGACTTATAACGTCGAGGAAAAAGAGGGGACTAAAACGAATCGCGTCTCACTACTCCATTTAAACAACTCAAACAGGAAGACAGCAGAAGACAGTGTTAACTCTCTCGTGCACAGTGCAAGTTCGCAAGCTCAAGTGAAATTTTTCACCCCCCCAAAAAAAAACAATTTCACCTAATATTTTTAAATCGTGTTAATAAACGTGTTAACAATATAAACCACTTTTTTCCTATTTCTATCAACAAATAATAATTCTAAATAAACCATTTTTTCATCCTGAATAAAATTTATTTTTCGAAAAACTATTCAGAAAACAAATTTTCCTCATAAATATCAAAAAGGTATGTTAATTGAAAGAAATTAGTTAATTGAAAGAATTCTTGACATAAGAATAAAAATTTACGAAAATTTGAAATTATTAAAACCGGAGCAATGTAAGGGTAGAAGTTAAAAAATGCTAAAATTTTCGTCGCATGAAACGATCAATAATGGTTAGAGTCCATGACGTTTATACCGGTACAAGTATATACCCCGTCAGCCGGCACTCGAAAAACTATTAACGACACAAAGTAAAGGTCAATTGTCATTATTAATATTTAATGGTCAGTTTAAAAAAGAAATTAATTTTCTTCATCGTAATTTTTATATTTTTATATTAAAAAAAAAAAAAAAAAAAAATCAGACGATACGCCCTTTTGTTGTTGGTTGCAAATCAATTGAGGGTACAATGGCATCACTATTTATAGGGCCTTTTCATTAAATAACACTTACTGCATTAATCAATAGAGGGGGGGAAAAATATAATTTTATAATACCACTTTAAGCCACAAGTGTTTTAAATACATAAAAGAAATATTTTTTATAAATCTTCTGCGACTTAAATGCAAAGTTAATTTTCAGTGAAAAATATTTTTATACAAATTCTCTGCTATTGAAAATATTAAACGAAATCTTCAATTGAATCTTCAATTGATTGTTTCAATCAGTCCAATTAGGTTAAATTTAATTATTATTGTTAAGTTACTAATCGAATTAATTCTTTTAATTTAAAAAAAATTTCTTTTTAATTCCTTTTGCAATTTTCAATATTTATATAATTTTGTTTCTATTTCAGAAAATTTATCTATTACTGTCTATACTATAACTTTCGAGTTTCTCACAAACCGTTCATTTCAATTGTTAATTATTTATACATTACATTTTTGAAGTTTACAACTTTTCTAATCAACAAATTAGAATAACAAATATATTTCTAAGCAATTTTTTATAATTTTTCGATCAACACTTTTTTTTTTATTTATTTGGCTAAAGTTTTGAACGTTCTAATGAACGAAATTTTTTTTCACCTAAAGTATTTTTGAAAATTACTATCTAAAAAAGAAAAATAATTTGAATTAAACATTACTTAGTTTAGAATTAATTTGTTTAAATCTAAAAATAATTTTTTTTTGTAAAGAAATACAAATTAGAAAAAGTGAAACAAATATTTTCGTTCATTTGAACGTTCGAAACTTTAGGAATATTTTAATTTTCATAAATTTCTATCAATATTAATTATTTTGCGAAGAAAATTTTATTGCTTTCCGTCTAAAAAATAATTTTTTTCTTATTAATTGTTAATTATAAACATTGTGAACTTCACCGATATTTTACATTTTTAGATTTTACATTTAATATTTAACTTGTGCGTTAATTGGCAAGTTTTATTAATTTCATTAATAATAATTCACTAATAATTTCCCAAATTTTATTTAATTAATTTTACTAATAATTTCCCTAATTTCACTTATTTAATTTTCCTAATATGAAATAAATATTATTTAAATTCAAAATTAACAAATATCCTCTATTTTTACATTTATATTCATATATAATTATTAATTTCATTAATATTTAATTTGTACGTTAATTAACAAGTTTTATTAATTTCATTAATTTCTAATGATATAGAATATAAAAAGCGATAATTTTATCTTTAAAGTATTGCAATTAACTGATAAGGAAAATTTTCAAGAGGAAAAGGATCTTTAAGGAAAATTAACATATTTTATCAAAGGCTTTAATGGTTCTTTACCTAACCCACAAAGATAGAAAAATAAAAATCGAAAAAAGGAAAATTTTTAAACACTCACTATATGCAAAACTTTAAATGAAAAAATAAATATCAAATATTTGAAAACTTTTAACATAAAAATTACCACCCCCTTACTGGAAAAATTAAACTCTATACCTATTATCTTAAATTCGTCAACGAAAAATTTAATTTCATAAAATCTTAATTTAAAAAATTTATAAAATCTTAATCTTTAATATTATAAAATATTAATATTAATATAAATCAATATTATTATTATTACAAATATTTTTTTTAAATTCTATGAAAATTTGAATTGATGACAATGTTTATTGAAAATATTACACGACAATATTTACACGACAATTATTTTTGAAACTACTCAAAGAACAACATTCTTTATAGAAAAAAATCTATAGATATTATATGTCAATAGTAAAATATTTGCATACACTATTTTTAAACAAATATTCAATATTCCTGCAAAAATAAATTTTAATCTTCAAATTAATGCAAATTTAAAAAAAAAATTAGAAAAAAATTAACCACAATTTACTACATTTACAAATCTTTAACTGTTCTATTAAATATTTTTTTAATTTTTATTATAACTATTTCTTTTCTTTTCAAATAGGGCAAAATTTACTTTTCTACTTTTTTGCGTCACTTATTTATTAGAAGTTTCAAAATTAGTATCAATTTTATTATTATTATTATTTTATATTTACTTACATTAATTTAAATATTTTATTACTTTTACATTTACTATTATTTATTTTTTTTCCAAACGGGACAAAATTTATTTTTCTACTTTTCTATAATTATTTTATTAGAACTAACGTTAAAAAAATTTTAACCATCGTATTACTATTTAATATTTATTTATAATATTATCAATATTATTATCAATTTTTATTATTCATACTTTGTTTTCAAAACAAGATAAATGTATTTTTCTATTTTTTTAGAATTCCCGTTTAAAACATTGCAAATATTTTATTTCTACATTCAATATCTATTTATATTTATTTAAATATTATTATTATTATTATTATTATTATTATTATTATTATTATTATTAATATTAATATTATTATTTATTTCGTTTTAAAGCAAGATAAAATTTATTTCTTTACTTTTCAACTCTTCTATTACAATTTCCCATTTCAAAACTATTAATTTTTAATTATTATTTATTATGTTCCTAAAGTTTCGAACGTTCAAATGAACGAAAATATTTTTTTCACTTTTTCTAATTTGTATTTCTTTACAAAAAAAATTGTTTTTAGATTTAAACAAATTAATTCTAAACTAAGTAATGTTTAATTTAAATTATTTTTCTTTTTTAGATATAGTAATTTTCAAAAATACTTGAGGTGAAAAAAAATTTCGTTCATTTGAACGTTCGAAACTTTAGCCACATTATTTATTTTATTTTAATTATTTATTTCAAAATTATTTTACAATTATGAAATTTATTTTTCTACTTTTGAACCATTCTATTACAATTTCCCATATTACAAAAGTATTTATTGAAAATTATTTATTTTCTTTTAATTATTTATTTCAATAATATTTTACAATTATGAAATTTATTTTTCTACTTTTCAATCATTCTATCAGAATTTTACTAGAATTTCCAATTAGAAAATTACTTATTTTAACATTATTTTACAATTTGTAAATTTATTTTTCTACGTTTCAATCATTCTATTAAAATTTCCAATTAGAAAATTATTTATTTTAATATTATTTTACAATTGTGAAATTTATTATTTTACTTTTCAGTCCTTCTATTACAATTTCACATTTCAAAACTATTTATTTAAAATTATTATTTATTTTAATTATTATTTATTTTAATTATTTATTTCAATACTATTTTACAATTATATGAAATTTATTTTCCTACTTTTCAATCATTCTATCAGAATTTTATTAGAATTTTCAATGAGAAAATTATTTATTTTAATTTATTATCCATTTTACCATTATTTTACAACTATGAAATTTATTTTTCTAGCTTTCAATCATTCTATCAGAATTTTACTAGAATTTCCAATGAGAAAATTATTTATTTTAATTTATTATCCATTTTAACATTATTTTACAATTTGTAAATTTATTTTTCTACGTTTCAATCATTCTATTAAAATTTCCAATTAGAAAATTATTTATTTTAATATTATTTTACAATTGTGAAATTTATTATTTTACTTTTCAGTCCTTCTATTACAATTTCACATTTCAAAACTATTTATTTAAAATTATTATTTATTTTAATTATTATTTATTTTAATTATTTATTTCAATACTATTTTACAATTATATGAAATTTATTTTCCTACTTTTCAATCATTCTATCAGAATTTTATTAGAATTTTCAATGAGAAAATTATTTATTTTAATTTATTATCCATTTTACCATTATTTTACAACTATGAAATTTATTTTTCTAGCTTTCAATCATTCTATCAGAATTTTACTAGAATTTCCAATGAGAAAATTATTTATTTTAATTTATTATCCATTTTACCATTATTTTACAATTTGCAAATTTATTTTTCTACGTTTCAATCATTCTATTAAAAATTCCCAATTAGAAAATTATTTATTTTAATATTATTTTACAATTGTGAAATTTATTATTTTACTTTTCAGCCCTTCTATTACAATTTCACATTTCAAAACTATTTATTTAAAATTATTATTTATTTTAATTATTTATTTCAATACTATTTTACAATTATATGAAATTTATTTTCCTACTTTTCAATCATTCTATCAGAATTTTATTAGAATTTTCAATGAGAAAATTATTTATTTTAGTTTATTATTTATTTCAATACTATTTTACAACTATGAAATTTATTTTTCTACCTTTCAATTATTCTATCAGAATTTTACTAGAATTTCCAATAAAAAAATTATTTATTTTAATTTATTATCCATTTTACCATTATTTTACAATTTGCAAATTTCACTACTATTTTTTAGTCTTATTTAAACGTTCAATAAATGTTAATTGAAAAAAAACGTGGGTGAAGTTCACAACGTTTATCATCAACGATTGATATAGAGAACTTGTCGATCAAGAAACATTGAAAAAAAATGTCAGAGACTACAATTTAAATAGAAAATTATTTTTCTATCTAAATTGTTACAAATTATAAATACACTGCAAACTTCACCAACGTTGAAAAAAATTATCCACAACAAAGTATTGCAAATAAAATATTCTATTTTCTCAATATTGCCTATTTTTTTTTCTAAATATTCCATATATACTTTGAAGAAAAAAATAAATTCTCTCAGTGGCGTTCGTATGACGTAATTGAGTTATGAATTTAGTTTAGATTGTGTCGAGGGCGCTGCTAGAGTATTACACAGGTCTGACAACCCCTTTTCCCCCGTGTCGTGTTACAGAGAGGGTTGCCTGAATATTATGGACGTCAGATTCTTATTACTCGTGCTGACTATTGTCGGCCTAATGGCGGCCGGCGTCAGTTCAAGAATTGGATCCTTCGCCAGGATTGCACAGTTTATATTAGCAGCCGCAGTAATTCCACTAATCTACAAATTTCATCGAAAAATCTACATCATCATCAGAACTCTACCGAGAGATATCAAGTGAGTACAAATACAACGTCATTTTCTTTCCCACACAATTTTTTTTTTTTTCTTTACAAACAAATTTTACAAAAATTATTTTTCTTTCTCTAAATTAAAATCTAAATCTGACACCAATAAAACGACACGAAACGCGAATTATTAATTTTTATTGCTGCAAAATATATCTAACACGATTCCTACAGACAATGTTATAAACAAGATCAAGTTAAGTGACTCACTTTGAAAATTAACCCTCATATAAAAGCAGCACATGTTTCAGGACGTTGAAGTGCGCAACGTTTAAATGTTAAACGAAATTGTTTTTTACTCACTATCTCGAATGTATTCAAATAAAATAAATTTTTTTTCCAAATAGACATTTTTCATGCTGAATATATATTAAAATATATATTAAAATAAATTATACAACAATTTAAGCAGCAAATTATTAATTTACTAAAATATTAAAATACTATTTTCAAAACATTAAAATAAACCATTAAAAAAAATTATTACAAAAAATTATTACACAAAATTACGTAACCAAACATTCTACAAACTGTTTTTTTTTACTTCCATCAATTACTTTAATTTGCGACAAAATTTCGAGCTCTAGAATATTAATTTTTTTTTCACCAAATCAGTAAAATTAATAAAACATTTTTCGTTTAACATAAAGTCGACACACTTCAAAGTCATTGTAAAAGTTTAAAATATAATAATTTTTTTTTCAATATAAAAAAATACGCTTTAATTTCTTTCATCACAAATTTAATTATTAATTATTATCAACTCATAAATTATGCCTATAAATTAATTTTCTAATAAACAAAAAACTATTTTTATAACACTTTGAATGTAATTAATTAAAATATTAATATTAATTTTCATATCACCGATAATTATTTTCAAGGTTTTCGATATTAAGTGTAAAAAAAAAGTCTTTACACTTTTTAATATAGACCTTTTAAATTATAAGTTTATAAAAGAAAAAAAGCAAACTAAAGTTCACGTTGAATAAAAGATTCCTTTGATTCAATAAAACCGGTAAAATTGACAAAAATGGATTATTTAACTATTCTAATAAGTTCAATAATTAGTCATATAAATAACTAATTCCCAAAAAAATCCCAATTGTTAATCAATTTATTTTTCAAAATAGTAAATTTTTTAATTCACCCTACAACTGTCATAAAAAATGTTCTATCATTTTGATAACTTTTTCTCCCATTCATACACCAGAGATTCATAAAAGTTTATCAAACGATTAATTTTTGAAAATCTTTTATCTAAAAATTCCACAAGTAGAAGTAAAATGTTTTAGTCAGACAATATTTTACGTTATCAGAAAGCTTTAAGTATAAAAGTGTGAAAAGAATCGAAATTTCTCAACATAAAAACAGTTTAGAAAATAAATTAAAATTTCCGCAATGTATATCAGTTATTAATAATAAATATCTATTTTGTACAAAAATTTAACGTTCGAGAATAATTTAATTATTAATTAAAGTTAAAGTTTCGAAATATTTTTAAATAAATATTTAATATTAAATATTAAATTAATATTATTATTAATATTATATTATTTATTATTAAATATTTAATATTATTTAATATTTATTTAATATTTTTAAATATTTTTTGTTAAAGTTTCGAACGTTCAAATGAACGAAATTTTTTTTCACCTCAAGTATTTTTGAAAATTACTATTTAAAAAAGAAAAATAATTAAAATCAACCAATACTTAAAAAACATCAAACAAAAATTACAAATTTCAACAAACAATACTTAGTTTAGAATTTATTTGTTTCAATTTAAAAATAATTTTTTTGTAAAGAAATACAAATTAAAAGAAGTGAAAAAAATATTGTCGTTCATTTGAACGTTCAAACTTTAAGAACATTTAATTATTAATAAAAACGACACATTAAATAATGTAAAATAAAATAAAATAAAAAGTACCATTGTCGTTCGAATTTTTACTAATAATTAAATATCTATTTAAAAAAATTTAATATTTTTAAATATATTTCTTGTTTAGCACAATTATTTATAATTCTATACAAACATTGTGTTTTATCATGAGTGAAATTTTTTGATAACGTTTTTAAATTGCTTAAGGCAACATTGTAACACAAATAGATAATAAATTGAACATTATGAACAAAAAAGTAAAAACAGTTGCTGAACTATTATGAATAGGGCATTAATGATAAAATTGATAAGAAAATTTTTGTTCAAAGTTCAAAACAATCTCTTTTGTTTTAATTTCAATTTTTCAACACTATTTTTTCTACTTTTCATAATAATTTATTCTATAACTTATTTGTTTAAAAATCACATTTATTACTAGAATATTGTAAATATCAGGAGATTTTTTTCTGCGCAGTTTTGTTTGCCTTGTATAATAAAAAAAAATACCGAATAACTCACGCTTTTAAAGAAAATATCTCACTCACCAGTGATGAAACATGTGAATGCCATCCGATCCAGTCTTGCTTCTGAAACACAAATTAATTAAGATTTTTAATAAAGAAAAATGTTAATAAATTTTAGAAACAAAAAAAAGCGAATAGCAAAGCAAAAAGAAGATAAGTTTAAGGTAGATTATAAAATAGGTGCTGTATAGAAATATACAACCTTAGTTTAGCAAATTTTTTTTAAAAACAAAGCCCTTCTCTAATAATAACAAAAAAAAACTCTAATTTGATAATAATCGACCCAAAAGTTTCTATAAAAAAAAATATCAAGACCTGCATCGTTTTTTAAGAAATAAATTTTTATCTAAATCAGAGATGAATTTTGAACAATTTTTAAGTACTGACACGTTTCAGAATAAAATCTTTATTTTTTAAAAAAGGGTTTAACAAAAACCCAAATTTGAAATTCGACACAAAAATTCCTATCGAAAAAAATATGAAGACTAGGATCGTTGTTTACGAAACAATTTTTAAATTAATCAAAGATGAATTCTAAGCTAAAAATTATTTTTTCTGTTAGTTACAAATTTATTTCAACAACACTGAGAAATCATTATACTTAAATGAAACACAAAAATAATGTTAGACGATTTTGTTTAATTGAAATTAGTTTGTAAGTTTAATCATATTTAATTCAAATAATATATTTTCTGTTACGGCTTAAACAAAAATTATGTTTAAAAATATTATGTTTGAATAAAACTTAAAAGTTGACAACAGATAATTTAAAATCAATCACAATTTATGTTTGATTTTAATATATAATCTCTTAAACTGAACCAGAAAATATTTTTAAATTAAATACTTAAATATGTTTCACTGTATTGCAAAGATATTTTAAGTTTCATTTAAACAAAATTTGTCTGAATCAAATAATTTCTTTTCTCAGTGAAAATAAAATACTCTAATTTCAGAAGAATTATCTTTATATTATATTAATTTATTATAAAAAGTTAATGATATATTTATGATTTAATTAAAATAAAATTCAATTTGTAATGTTACGAGTTTGTTATATTTTAGTGACCAAAATTATAGTCGGAGAAGAGAGTAGATTTTGTAACAAATATAAATTCGAGTCTCACCTCAATATCCTTTGTCGACAACATGATCTTCATCCTGAAGGTGCTTCAATTATTCACAACACTTCTAAATTAATTATTCACAACACTCCGAACTAAATACTAAACAAAATTAAGATTTACAAAAACGGTTTAAAAAATACTTCTTTTTCGTTTCGCGGTAATTATTTGATCGATCGCGACGCGGTTGCCGAGATTATTTATTAAGCGGATTTACACTATTTTATACACTTCACTTAAAAAAAATTTCACTCTTCCCATCACTGGGTGTACAACAGTTGGGTCCACCTACAGAGTAATGTTTATCTTTCTTCCTTTTGGTCATCTTTTTTCTGTTCTACATCTTTTTGGTCCATCGTCCTTTTTATGTCCAATGGAACTGTAACAAAATAAAAATGGTCTATTTAATATTATATTTTAATTAAAAACTGTAAACTTATCTCTCGACTTATCTAACACAAAAGTAAATTAAATTCTAAACTATTGTCGACTATTCTTGTTTCTCTTATGTTACAAACTTAAATATCATTAAAAAAACCTTTTAAAAACCACTTTCTGCAAACTGTAACAAATTCCTTAACTCCCTTGTCCCTTAAAGTGCGACGTAATATTAAGGCAACTGTATAAAAAAATAATTGTGATCCTCCGGCAAAGAATCGTATTACTTAAAAGAAAATCATATAAAGATTATGTCTGTCTTATTTTTATTCTAATCAACAATTTGTGTGTTTAATTTGAAACCAAACTCAGTTTTTCCAAAAAATTAAAGATCGAACGAGTACTAACAATAAGCATCCGTTAAGTGTATGTTCATTCAAAAAATGATAAAAACAAACTACACTGAAAGAAAATGTATATTAAATTTTGTAAAAGTATTTTGAAATGTTGAGAAAAAGTGCAACAAACCGAAATTTTGATATAAAAAATACCAAACATTAAAAAAATTTATGTGAAATTTAGTAAAGTTATATTAAAATTGAATAAAAATTCTTGATGTTTGATATAATTATACAAAATTTCCCATAACTTTTTTTTTAAACTTTAGTACTTTTTGTATAAAAATTTCGATTTGTTGGACTTTTTTCCCAAATTGCAAAATACTTTTACAAAATTTAATACACATTTTTTTTCAGTGTAACATTTTTTGTCCATTAGGTACCTTTCTTCGGAGAGCTTCTCGATTGTAAATAAAAATACAATCAAAATAAGAATAAAAATTTTGCTCCACATTTTAGACATACAGATAATTTATTTAATTAATAAGGTTTATTTAGTTAAATAGTATTCCGTTTATAACTATTTCAGACCTTGGATCGACTTTAAACAGCAAAAAAGTCGCTTTAGTAGATTAAAAATAGAAAAAAGTCGAAAAAGTCGTTTATTTAATTCAGTGTTGTCATAAAAAATCATATTAATCAAAACTTGTATAATTTTAAAAAACAAATATTAAAATACTTCGTATTCATTTTTTCACAGAAAATAAAAATTAACAAATTTCAACTTCTGAAATTTAATAATTTCAAAAATTAAAACTTCAACTTCCCTTTCAAAAAATCAATTATTTTCTACAATTTTGTAACTAAACTTCATCTCTAAACATCTTTATGAATTTTTAATCATTTTTTGCAATTTCTTCGAAAACTCAATTATTTAAATACAAAAAATCTAATTTTTTAAAATAATTTAACCCGTAAATTTTTATTTTCAAAGATATTAATTTAAGGTAGAATATTTTCAAACATTTTAATAAAGAAATTCGTAAAATTAGCTTCTTAAAAATATTTCTAAATAATTTTTTAAAATACACAAAGTTTTATAATTAAATATAAATTAAAAAATGTCCCAATCATTGAAATTTGGTAAAATCTATTTAGAAATCATTTAAATTTAGTAAAACTCGAAAAATAATTCAAAATTCGACAAGTTTTTTAAAATTGACTTTATAAAAATAAAAAAAATTAATCATATATTTCCAAGAATTTTAATTATTCATTTTATTTTAATAATTTTCTGCAATTTCTTCGAAAATTCAATTATTTAAATACAAAAAATCCAATTTTTTTATAACAATTTAAACCGTCAATTTTTCTTTTCAAAGATATTAAATTAAGGTAGAATATTTTCAAAAATGTTAATAAAGAAATTCGTAAAATTAACATTTCAAAAATATTTCTAAATAATTTTTTGAAATACAAAAAGTTTTACAATTAAATACAATTTAAAAATGTCAAAAGAAATTGAAATTTGGTCAAATCTTTTAAAAAATAATATAAATTTAGTAAAACATTTTAAAAATAATTCAAAGTTTGAAAAAATCTTTTTAAAATAATTGAGATTTTCAAAAATAAAAAAAAAATCAAATTTTTCGAAGAATTTGAATTATAAATAAAAATGATTTTTGAAAAATTGTAAAGTTTAGAAAATTTTAATTTGATTTATTCGAAGGTAATTGAATCTTAAAAAATTACGATAAAACAATTCAAAGAATTAGTTTTCCATAAATATAATAATGTAATTTTTCGAAAATAATTGAAGAATTTTTGTCTTAAAAAAATTCTTTTAAAGAACGTTAATTGAAAATTGTTAATAATATGATTGTTTTCTCCAAAGTGTTAAAAATAATTCTGAAAAATTTACATTTTTTATTTTGTGTGTGAATTTTTGGAAATATTAAATAGAATTTAAAAAAAATTAGAACGTAATAATTTGGAGAATTACTTTTTTAAAAACCATTTTGAATATTATTTTTCAAAACCTATTTTTCGTTAATTTTCATTTTTATTGAATTTACACTTGAAGATTGTCCTTTAAAATTTTTGAGAATTTAATAATATTTCTAAAATTTTCAATTAAAATTCTTTAAACGGTTAATTTTGAAAAGTTGTAATAAAATACTTGAATAGATGCTTTAGTTTAAATTAAATTTTACAGAATTCCAATTATTCAAAATCTTTCTAATTGTAATCTTTGAAAAAATTAATTAGAAAACTTATTCAAAAATAAATTTTCGAACATTTGACTATTATACTTTTTAGACTAATAAAAATCAAAATAAGTTGCATTTTATACTAAAAATATGGTACATTGTCGCAAAATTTGGAAGAAAAGTCGAAAAAGTCGCAATTTTTTAAATAAAAGTCGAATATAAGCGCATCAGTTGATGAAGCAAAAATTTTACCACGTTTAAAAATTAAAGCAGCGCTCTTCACAAGGACAACGATCGTAGCCCTCATAACATATTGCGATAATGTTTGATAAAAGCACACACAGCTTGAATTATGCAATAAGTATTAGAATAAAACTAAAAAGCACCATTAAAAACAAATTTCAACTGTAATTTCCTCTTGATGACCCCACACAAAGTATTCTACATCAAAAATTTACTAATTACATCTTTGTCAATACTTTATAGACTACCAAATTCATTTACCATTTCTGGAACAAATTTTCCCCAACAATCGATGACAAAATTATACAATTAGAATACATTTTCTATAATTGTCGACAAACGGATGCTAATTTTATTAATGAAATTACTTTTTCCCCTAGTAATTGTCTAGATTTTTGTACATAAAAATTATAATCACATTTTCCTTAATTGTTGACAAACAGCTTTTATACTAATTTTAGTAATATAATTCTTTTTTAACCTGCTTTTTCCCGGTGAAAAAAAAATTACAATCGATTTTACTTTTCTACATTGAAATTAATTTCTTAATTAATCTTTTCATTAAGTATAAAGTCATTTACAAAAAAAATAAGTAAATAAAAAATAATTTGTGTCACGCTCCGAAGAAAGGTACCTAAGAAGCAAAAAATTTGAGGTTATGTTTTTAATTTTTCAAGTAAAAATAGAGAAAGAAAATCAATTATCAATTAAAAATTATTGATCTTCAAGTTTTCATTATATCCAAAATATTGAATACAAATTAATTTCAAATTCAAATAATTAAAAATAAACATTTAATCAAGAGAAATCTGAACCGACCTTAACCTATAATTCGATTGCTTCTTAGGTACCTTTCTTTGTATCGCGTCACATTTAATAATTTAATTACAAATTTACAATTTTACAAATTTACAATTTAATTACAATTAAATTTGAATTTTTGTATTAAAAAACAATTTCTTTAAATTACAGATTTCTCTATCGATATGTTAACGCCGATCTGGAAACAAGGCGATTTGTCCGCAATGACAGTACGGTGATGAAAATTTTCAGGGAAAGAACTCGACTTTATCCAAATAAGCCTTGCTTTATTTTCGAAGGTCGCATTTGGACTAATGCCGATGTAAGTAAATTCTATTAATTCTTTATAATTAATATAATCAATTTTTAATTATCCCAATTTCAGTGCGAGAACATTTTGTTTAAAAAGAACCGTTTCTTACCCTATTATTGAAATGTTCAGAAAATGTATGAAGTTTATAAAAATATTATCAGTCAGACGGTGACAAAAACTGCTAAATTGATTTTTTTTTAAAGATCAAAGGGCAAAATGACAAAATTGACACTAAATTTAATTTTATCTCATACATAATTTTGTCAACTTCACATGACTTTACATTTTTAATGATAATTTGATGATAATTTGATGATAATTTGATGATAATTGAATGATAAATTTAATAATTACATGGCGATAAATAAAAATAATCAAGAAATAATTCTAAAGTGCAACTTTCATCGCAAAAGTGAATTAAATTTAATTTAGAGTAAAGTTTCAATTCGAGCATAAAAAAATAATAATAATCTATCGATAAATCTTAAGTATTTGAAACAATTATCGATTTTATGAAAATTAGCTTTCGTTTATAAAAAAAAGCTCGTAAATCTTTATCGCGTATTTTTCTATTTTTATTCTACTCTATGCGACCAATAATTTTATAAGAAGAAAACAAAATGCAAAATACTTCAACTAATCAATAAAATAGAAAAATTCCAACTTTTGTACACTGAAAAAAAAAATTATTTGATTCAAGTAACCGATTATTTGATTATTGTCAAATAAATATTTACTTGAAGCAAATAATTTTTATTTGAATCAATTAAATAATATTTGCTTTAAATACTGAAATATTTAACTCAAATACAATTTATTTAACTCAAATACAATTTATTTGATTCAAGTAAATATTTTTTTGTAAAGTAAATATTTGTAAAGTAAATATTTGTAAAGTAAATATTTATTTAATCGGTTATTTAAACCAAACAATTTTTTCTTCAGTGTATTGTTTGTTGTAAATCATTTGCTGTAAATAATTTGACGAAAAATAAAACTTGAATACACTTTTCAGATAGATAAATACAGCAACCAAATAGCGTCAGTTTTCCAAAAAGCTGGCTACTCAAAAGGAGACGCAGTGGCGTTGATGATGCCAAATAAGCCAGAATTTATCGCCACATGGTTGGGTTTGGGAAAAATTGGTGTTGTCACAGCCTTAATCAATACCAACTTGCGGCTAAATTCACTAGTTCATTGTTTAAAAGTGGCAAAAGTCAAAGGCATCATTTTCTCCAAAGATCTAACATTCGGTAATTAGTGAAATAAAATTCCCCTCAACATTTTTTTTTTTACAATGAGAAAAGAAACCCAAAACAAAGTTTTACACCAACAAAAAAATATACACATCTGGAAAATAAAATTCAATTTTCATTTTCAGCTATTGAGGAAATTTGGGAGACAATATCGGATTTAGAAAAATTCAAACATGGCTGTGGTGACAATGTGAGTACAAATGGTGCTAAAAATTTGGATCAACTTTTATCAGAGGCCAGTACAGGACAGCCAATTGTCGAACGAGAACCCGGTTATAGGGACAAATTACTCTATATTTACACGAGTGGTACCACCGGATTACCCAAGGCAGCCCTAATACCAAATTCAAGGTATCCAATCAATATATACATATATATATTTAATTGAATTCCACTCTTGATGGGAAATAAATTGACTCTCACTAAATGCTGGAATTAAAATTAATTCAAAAATTAAACATGACAATTTTAAGGAAATATATATATATACATAACGATCAAGCCTAAGTTGTCATTGGCACAACTTGTCTCTATCTGTGTTACTTGGTCTTATTCCTTATTCATGATTATTGAGCGTTATATGTAGGTCAACTTTGACACGCCTAAAGAATAGGCGAAACAAGGACCTCGATCAATGGTCTCCGGTAATTTAACAACAAAATTAAGACTCATATTATGCTTTTTAACGACTTTAGTTCATATCGATTTGTTACTTAGTTTTTTTTTCTGTTTTTTTTTTCTTTCTTTAAATATTGTCCTCAACATCTCGAATTTTATGAGCTTTTTAAAGTTCTTGTGACATTGAAAAGAGCATTAAAAGAACTTTAAGTATTTTCTTTTTAAATTTATGTTATTATTTTTTATTTTCCATAACGGAAGTAAAGGAGTAAATTTTTAAAAGGGTGAAAAATTCCGTAATGTCCCAATTTCCGTCCATTTTTACTTCAGGAATAAAAACTGCTAGACAAACCATCTACAAGTTCTGATCGTTCGAATGAACTGAATTTCTTGACAATGTTTTCAATTTATTAAAATTAGAGCAAAAAAAATTACAAACTATTATAAGAAGCAAAAACAAAATTAAATATTTTGAATCTATATAAATAATTATTCATTAAATAACTAATATTTTACTAAAATTCAAATTTAAACAAAAGATGAATAAATGTCGTTCATTTGAACGGAAAATTAAAACAATATTGCTTTTAAAAAAAATTTCTCGGTAAAAACTGTGACATCGATGGTAGTTTTTCAGTTTAGAAAATAAATAGAAAAATATATTACCAAATAGCAAATGTTACGCCCGTGAAACCTAATTTTCAGATTATTATTATTTTATGCAAATTACATTTTTTTATCTTGAACTATAAACTTCAATTATCAAATAATTTCGAATTCAAAACTAAAAAATTTACTTATTAAGCACAAAATTGATTTTTACTGTTTATTATTTTCAAAAATATTAATAAAATCCTTCGCAAAAATACAATTATTTTTGTAAATAACAAAAAAATGTTCCCAGAATTCAATTATTTTCAATACAATTTCAATAATATGCAATAATTAAATTTTTAATTACAATTATTAGCAAATACGATTTTTTTTATAAAGTTAAAAATAATTCTTTATTCAATTAAATTCTTTTCAAAGTTATCAATTATTAATTTTAAGAACTTTCTTTGTAAAATTCAACTATATTCAAAATTTTTACTCAAAATAATTTAACTCTATTATTAAAAAAAATCAAAGAAATTCTTCAGAAGAATTTAATTATTAACAAAAACTTTAATAAAATATTTAATATAATTATTTAAAAGAATTTGATTTTCTATGAATGATTTTAATAAAATTTAACGTTAAAATGATTAATTACGTTTATTATAAAAACTTGAACAAAATTCTTCAAAAACGTCAATTGTATTCAAAATTTTCAATCAAAATAATTAAACTCAAAAAAAAAATTTTAAAGAATTTATTCAAAATAATTTAATTACGATTTTCAAAAACTTAATAAAACTTTTCGCAAAAATTCAATTATTTTTGTGAATAACAAAAAAATTTTCCAGGAATTCAATTATTTTCAATACAATTTCAATAATATCCAACAATCAAAATTTTAATTACAATTATTAGCAGACACGATTTTTTTATTCAGTGAAAAATAATTTTTTGTTCAATTAAATTCTTTTCAAAATTATCAATTATTTATTTTAAATTACTATTAAAAATTACACTATTTTCAAGAAACTTAAAGAAATTTTTCACAAGAATTTAATTTTCTAATAATACTTTTTATAAAATTTATTAGTAAAACTATTAATTATGACAATTATAAAAACTTGAAAAAACATATTTTGTAAAATTAAACTATATTCAAAATTTTCACTCCAAATAATTCAAGTCGACTATTAAAAAAAATCAAAGAAATTCTTCAGAAGAATTTAATTATTAACAAAAACTTGAAAAAAAAATTAAAAGAATTTTGTTTTCCATAAATGATTTTAATCGAATTTAACGGTAAAATCATTAATTACGATTATCATAAAAATTTGAACAATTCTTCAAAAACTTCAATATTCAAAATTTTCCAATCAAAATAATTAAACTCAAAAAAAAATCTAAGAATTTATTAAAAATAATTTAATTACGATTTTCAAAAATTTAATAAAATTTTACGCAATAATTCAATCATTTTTGTAAATAATAAAAATATTTGAAGGAATAGAATTATTTTCAAATTTTTCGATAAAATTCTCCGCAAGAATTCAATGATTTATCAAGACATTAATTCCAAAATTGAAAACATTTAAAAAGAAAAAAATTTAAAAACAGAATTTTCATTTTAAAAAATCCAAAGAAACAATTTCAATGAATGTCAAAAAGCATTTTATGATTAAAATATCAAAAAAGAAAATATTAGGCAAAATATATACATCAACCGTGATTGAGTAATGGAGGTAATTTTAACTCTTCCCATCAATTAGGGAGAAAATTAAGGATCTGTGACAAGGACATTAATTTATCGATAGGGACAAACGCTTGAAAATGACAAATGATAAATTGAATTTTAATTGTACGATATCAAAGATCAGAACAGATTGCCAATTTTTTTGCAAAGGAAATCATTAATAAAAAAAAATCTTAATTGCAATATCAAATCTCAATAATGATTCTATTTTCACTTATAACTGTCAGATAACCATAAAAAAACAATTAAGTGATAAATTCATCATAAATGTTCACATTATCGAAAGGTGGATTAAATGAGGGGCTAAGAGCGAAGTTTATTCCTTAATTTCTATACACGAAATTCATGCGATAAAATAAAGTTATCCATATGATGATTAAAGAAATCCATGATTTCTAAAAGCAAATGTTAAGTAACATATTTGAAAAATTTTTGTATTTAAATTATGTAACTTTTCTAAGTGATCTAAAGTGAGTACTAGAGTACAGTGAATATAAAGAATGATTCGTAATCTTGTCAGAGAGGCCTCACAACTTGAGGGGAATAAGATTAAAGTCCAGCAGTCAAACGCATATGTACTTTTCAACTAAAGTCTATAGTCTTCAAGACAACTTTTTTTCACACTAAAAAATTTCTCTTCATATTTATTGCACGCATTGATTTCAAATTGAGTGCATTTACTACCAAATTATAATAATTTGCATTTCTATAATGAAGAGACAAATTTATTTTGTATTTATCATTTTACTAATAATTTTAAAAAATGGGAGATTATTTTCCTTTCCTTTTCCAATTTGCGAAAACAAATTGTATTTTTATTTACACTTTATATTTATATTTATTTATGTTTTATTTTTATTGATACTGAATACAGTATTAATATTAATTAATATTTTAATAATAATATTAATTAATATTAATTTCAGTAAATTATTCATAGAAAATTAAAAATGTAAAATAATTAACACGAATAATGTTTAAAAAAAATTCTACATTCCCCTAGTAATTATGTTTGTAATTTCAAAAAAATTTTATTTAAATTTATTTATGTTTTATTTTTATTGATACTGAATACAATATTAATATTAATTAATATTTTAATATTAATATTAATTAATATTTTAATATTAATATTAATTAATATTTTAATAATAATATTAATTAATATTAATTTCAGTAAATTATTCATAGAAAATTAAAAATGTAAAATAATTAACACGAATAATGTTTAAAAAAAATTCTACATTCCCCAAGTAATTATGTTTGTAAATTAAAACAATTTGATTTTTTCCCTGATTCTAATTATAAATAAATTTTAAGTAGAATTATGGAAAAAATTCTAATTATTCTAGAAGGAAAAATTTAATTTAAAACTAATTGTACAAATAAAATTAATTTCCCTCGTTTATTTTCGAAAATTTCTCTGATTTTTCAGAAAAATTTTATTTTTCCTGAATTTCTTGAAAAAAAATCTAATAATTATTATTTATTTTCGGAAAAAAAATCAATTGAACGTTAAATTTTTAATTCTCAAAAATAATTTTTTTTACAGATATTTGTTGGTGACAATGGCTACATATCATATGTTGGGTTTAAGATCAGAGAGTGATATTATGTACAATTCTATTCCCTTGTATCATATGGCAGGAGGATTGGTTGGAACTGGTTGTGCATTAGTTAAAGGAATACCAAGTGTATTAAGAACAAAATTCTCAGTAACTGCTTATTGGACCGATTGTATTAAATATAATTGCACGGTACGACATTTCATTAGCTGTTTCTATTTTTAATTCTACTTTCTTTCCAAATTAATTAATAAACAATTATTAAATTAATTATTAACATTAGTATAATTACCCTGAAAAAAATAGATATGATTAAACTTTAGCCGATTAATTAATCGTCCCCAATAAATATTATTTGATTCTAGTAAATGTTTAATTATAATAATAGTCAACTAACCAATTATTTGAATAAAATAAATTTTTTTCAGCGTAAATATATTAATTAACAGATTAATTGGCAACAATAAATATTATTTGATTCAAATAAACATTTAATTATAATAATAGTCAACTATCCGATTATTTGAATAAAATAAATTTTTTTCAGCGTAAATATATTAATTAACAGATTAATTGGCAACAATAAATATTATTTGATTCAAATAAACATTTAATTATAATAATAGTCAACTATCCGATTATTTGAATAAAATAAATTTTTTTCAGCGTAAATATATTAATTAACAGATTAATTGGCAACAATAAATATTATTTTATTCAAGTAAACATTTAATTATAATAATAGTCAATTAACCGGTTATTTGAGTAAAATAAATTTTTTTCAGTGTAGGAACTATTATATTAATATCATTAGTAATTAATTATAATAATTATTGTACTAATATGATTAATAAGATTAATAATTAGTTGTGTAAAACAAAAACTGTTACAAAAAAACCTCTATTCCGTTTTATCGAATAATTATAATAATATATTTTGGTATATTAATAATAAATAATAAATAATTAAAAATTATTTTAAAAATCTAATTTAAAAATAAATTAACTATCTAGATTCGTAGAATTAAATATAGAAAAAATACTAATTTTCTTAATTGGCGCTCGATTTAAGAAAAAATAAAACTTTTCTATTTTTACAGCTTGCTCAGTACCTTGGTGAAATATGCAGATATTTACTTTCTGCTCCCCCACGACCTGAAGATACTGCTCATCCCGTTAGATTAATGGTGGGCAATGGAATGAGACCTCAACTTTGGCAAGAATTTGTAAATCGTTTCAAAATTGAACAAATTACTGAGGTCTACGGCTCAAGTGAAGGAAACGCCAATATAGGTAAAGAAAATTTTGAAAAAATTTAATTCTAACTCCAAAAAGAATAAATTTAAATTTTAAACATTTACTTATAAATATACTAATAACCTGCCTGACTCAATCGTGAAATTCTATCAAAGAACTGCAAACTTTTGTCTCCATCATTTTTATTACAGCAAAAAAAGGAATAAACAAAAAGAAATACAGGAAAAATTGTATAAAATATAAAAGAAAAATTAATTTTTTTAGCCTTTTTTAAAAAATTAGTTACTCAGTTTTTCTGCATTTTTCTATTTTTCTAATTTCTCTTTCTGCTCTACTTTTTCTTTGAGCTAAAAAGAAATGTTTTTATTTACAGTAAATGTGGATAATCAGGTGGGAGCAGTTGGATTCGTCCCCAGTATTTTGCCTAAGAGTCTACATCCAGTAGCACTTATCAAAATAAATCCAGAAACTTGCGAACCGATTCGTGGTTCAAATGGCTTTTGCATTCGAACGGAAACCAGTAAGAATCGCATTTACTATTTTCACAAATCTATTTCGAATAATTGCAAATAATTATGCAATATCGTAAAAATGTTTTATTTTTGAGAATAAAAAATTTAACATTCAATGAAAATAATTTATACATTCATTTTCGCAAACAATTGGATCAACATATTTATTATAAAGTTATTTAAAAATATATTTTTTGCTAATAAAATATATCTAACAAATATTTAGTAAATCAATCTAAAAAAAAATTAGCAAGTCAATTTTTTAATTAATAAATTTTCATTTATTAATGAGAAATTATAAATTTTTTCAGATGAACCCGGAATGTTTATAGGATTAATAAAGCAGGGCAATGCATCTAGGGAATTCAACGGCTATTTAGATGAAGAAGCGTCCAAGAAGAAAATTATCGAGAACGTCTTTGTCAAAGGAGATAAAGCCTTTTTGACTGGTACGTTAATGACACGGGAGTTAAAAAGTTATTTTAAATAAATTATAATAACAGGGCTCCAACTATAATTTAAATTTTTCATAACTATATTAAACATGAAGAATTCTTCATACTTTTATAATAATTAAAGATGACCGAACGATAAAATCATTAACAATTCAATTATTATTTTCAAAAAATTTTAACTACAATTCTTTTTTAAATCGAATATTTTTAATAATTTTTAGAAAAGTTCTTTGATAATTTTCAAATACCATTTATTTACATTTTTACAATATTCAATTTTACGAAATTTCAATTATTCGTAAATTCTTCAATTAAATGTAATTTTGAAAATATAAACTTAAAACAATATAAAAAATTTAATTAAACTCTTTCAAAAAAAATTAATTTTAAAAATCAATTATTTTCATTATTATGAAGAATTATTTCCAAAAGTTCACGCTATATTGTTTTTAATATTCAGTGATAAATTCATTTTATCATTATCTAAAATTTTAACTGAAATTCAATTTCAAATCAATTTTTATTTAAAAATTCCACTAGAATTCAATTACTTAAATACAAAAATAAATAATTTATTGAATAATTGAAGAAAGTGAATTTATCATTCGGCAGTATTAATATTAAAAGTGAAAGAATTTTATCAATTTTTCCGAATCAAATCTCTCGAAAATAAATTTCTTGAGTAAGCACTAGATTTCGTTATATGAAAATAAAGAAACTCAAGAAATTTATTTTCGAGAGATTTGATTGGGAAAAATTGATTAAATTCTTTCACCTTTAATTTATTGAATAATTGCATGTTTCTTTAAATTCAATTCTTATAAAGAATTTTATCAAAATAAAAAAAATAATTGAATTCTTCGGAAGAATTTTAATAAAGTTTTTAAGAATAATTACATTTTTCCAAAAAATTCGAATAAATTTGTATTAAAAATAATTAAATTTCTGTGATGATCTTTATTAATTCTAAAAATAATTTAATCTTTCAGAAGAATTTAATTATTTTTTAACAATATTTAATTTTTGCGAAGAATTGAAAATTTCAAAATAATTAAAAATTTTAAAACAATTGAATTCTTGAATATAATTGAATTTCTGCAATAATTTGTAAATATTTCAAATTAAAATTTTTTCCCGAGTTTTTAATTAAAATTTTTCGATAAATACATTATTTTTAGTACTTTTTGAAAGTTTTTTCAGGATTTTTTAAATTTATTTGTTTACAATCTAATTTTACAAAATTTCAATTATTCATAAATTCTTCAATTAAAAGTATTTTAGATAATAGAAACTTGAAATACCTTTTTTAAAAATCCTGAATTATAATTTAAAAAAAAAATTAATTACACAAAATTGTTAGTTAGAAAATTGTTATTCAGATTTTCAAAGACTTATTTTGAAACCTTTTAAAAATTCAATTATTTAAATTGAAGCTCTAATGTTTTTAATAATCAATTATAATTTTAAATTTTAACTGAACTTCATTTTTAAATCAACTTTTTTTTAAAAATTCTACTAGAATTTAATTATTTAAATAGAAAAAAAAATTTTCCTATAGAACTTTATTTAATATAAATTTTTAAATAATTGAATTCTTTTGACGAATTTAAAATAAAAATTTTTTAAAATAAATACATATTTCGAGAAATTCGATGAAAATTGTATTAAAAATAATTAAAATTCTGCCGTGAGTTTTGTTATTCATAAAAATAACTGAATTTATAAAAGGAAGTTTATTATTTACGAAAATAATTGAATTCCTGTAAAAATTTTACTGTATTTCGATGGATGTTACGAAGAAAAACACTCTAAAAATTTCTTGGCACGAAAACTAACACTCCTGATTTTTAAATGAAAAAATGAAATTTTAATTTTAAAAACTAATTTGATTATATTAAATTTTTATATAAATATTAAAATACGAAAGAAAAAATTCGAAAAAACTCTTTTATTTGTGCTGAAAACTTAAAATGAAAACTGTATTTTTGGTTATATTTTCATTGGGAGTGTTTTTTTTGTTCAGAATCTTGACTGTGTTTTTTTCGTAACACCTGTCGATTTATGGAAATAATTGAAGTAATGAGAAGACAGTTAAAATTTGTAAATAATTGAATTCTTGTGAAATTTTTATTACTTTATGAAAATAATTAAAGTTTCGCGTAGAATTTTATTAGGTTTTTTTAAACAATTGAATTCTTTTGAAAAATTTGATTAAAATAGTAAATATTAAAAAAAAATCATTGAATTGAGGAGAATTTTTGAAAATAATTGAAATATTGTCTAGAATTTTATTATAATTTTTAAAAATAATTTAATTGCGAAGAATTTAATTATTTCTAAAAATAATTGAATTGCGAAGAATTTAATTATTTCTAAAAAATAATTGAATTGCGAAGAATTTAATTATTTCTAAAAAATAATTAATGTTTTGTCGAGAATTTTAAAAAGATTTTTGAACATAATTGAATTTCTGTGAAGAATTTTGTTACTTTTGATAATAATTGAATTTGTGCAATCATTTGTAATTTCTCTGAAATTTTCCAAATTATATCGTTCAATTTACGAACTTTTCTTTTCGTCTTTTCTCGATCAAATTACGAACTTTACGAACTTTACGAAACTTTTAAAAAAAACTAACTCTTACGGACTTCAAGCAAATTTACGAACTTAATTCGAACCCTGCAATAAATAAATCCAAATACAATAAATAAATTACAGTAAATAAATATTTACAAATAATAATATCTAAAAATACAACTTTTCCAGGCGATATCTTGGTTCAAGATGAATTAGGCTACTTCTACTTCAAAGATAGAACAGGAGATACGTTTAAATGGAAAGGAGAAAACGTTGCAACGGCGGAAGTTGAAGGTGTCGTCAGCAACGTAGCTGGACACCGAGACACAACAGTTTATGGTGTTCAGGTTCGTCAATATTTTCCAAATTATACAAACAATAAAAAACAATTACAAAGAATTAATTGTATCAATTGGATGATAACATAAAATAAACTTTAATTTCCTATTCCTTTGCTTTTAGGTCCCAGGAATTGAAGGTCGAGCCGGAATGGCAGCAATTGTCGACCCCGATTGTCTTTTGGACTTTAAAGCTCTCGCCGAGGGTCTAGATAAAGCTCTACCTTCCTACGCAAGGCCAATTTTCTTGCGAATCGTTAAAGAACTTGAAATGACCAGCACTTTCAAATTAAAGAAAATCACCCTCCAAAAAGAAGGTTTCGATCCCAACAAGATTCAAGATAAAGTTTATTTCCGTGACGGTAATAAAGAATACGTTGAGGTAACACCAGAACTCTATGAAAAAATCATCACGGGAGCAGCGAAATTGTAAAAAACAAAAATTAAGACTAAGAAGAAAATTCAATAATTCCTTCTACAAAATAAGGAAAACTATATAGGGCAAAGCAGAGATCACTAAACGATGAATAATATTTTCTTCAAAATGAACATTTTCATAATGAGTAATATAGGATTATATAATACACATTTGGGTCCTCCAAAGACCAGAATTTGTTTATAGTTAACAAAAAAAAAAATGGGAAATGATAAAAATTTAGAAGTTTGGATATAATATATCCTATACATTTTTTTTATAATACATAAATGTAAGATCATCGTCTCTTGTGCAATGAGTCTTTGTAAAGTACTTTTCTAAGCGAGCATTTAGTACATAGATTATTAAATAATCGAAAAACTTGTATGCAATTATAGAAATTTCTAAGCACAATGCTTCTTTACACGTCTTTCGAGAAATATATTTAAAAAAATAGTCCTGAAATCTAGAGCAAAATTGTCAATTGACATTTTTCTAGAATTCATTTTTATTAATATTATGAATTATGAATTTCATGAATTTGTGATTTAAGATAATTCATCTGCAAGTCTTATATACGTACGAAAAAAATTTGTTTAACAAAATTTTTAATAAGAAAACTATTTTCAAAAAAAATTATCTAAATTCTATTACTAGTTCGTTACAAACTTTCGCAGGTGAACTGCCTTAAACTGTTTTTCTATTTTATAAAAATCGTTTTTAAGTGTTATTTATTTTTAAAGTCATTCTCATATCGATTTCGTTGTGAAAAGTAGAAATTTACGATCCTAGTTTTGAATATTTAAATAAACGATATTTTTGTACTTCTTTCTTTTTACAAAAAAATTATTTTGTACAGCAGAAATTAATTCCAAAACAGTTTTGTAACTCTGAATTATTTTTCGAATTTTTAAAAATAATTTTATGTGAAAAAAATGTCCTTTCTTTAAATATTCAAAGTTATAGAAAAATTAAAATTTCTAATTCCTTAGAGAAATTTTTTTAATAATTTTCTTGAATTAAAAATTGCCAAAAATTAAACATACGCTTAAAAGTTTTCAAATCAATAATTATGGAATTGCAAAATTTTCAAGTAATGAAAAATCAAAAAATTATTTTCCGCAGAAGTGTTTGTTTTTCAAACCAACGAGTTTTACAAAAGTCTGTGAAATTAAGATATTTTTCTTTTGTGATATTTTTCAATATTCAAAATGCATTTACAAAGCACACTTCTCGATTCTAAAATTTATATACATAAAATAATAAAATTTCAGAAGTACTTATAAAGCGAAATTGGAGAGAAGAAAATTTCCGTATTAGAAAAAAATGATTTCTAAAATGAAGCTCAATATAAATACCCTTTTTATGTGTGCAAAATCGGCCCTTTTATATTCGTTGTATTTAATTTTCGAAAAATTTTTTATTAGCCAATTGCTAATTTTTCGAATAATTTTTTTTTGCAAGCACAAGAGATGAAACCCCAATTTAAAGCTACAATGTTCCGTCTAGATTAAATTAATTAAAAAAACACCTTATTGAAATTAACCTATTAAATTAAAGCAAAGAAATTTTTAAAAATATGAAAGTCAACATTTCAAACCTTTTCTCAAAATAATTTATTTAATTAGTGATAAAGACGATAAATATGTTAATTTTTTTTTTGAAACTCCTATATAGTTGCGAAAATGAAAAAAAAAACATGACTCGAACATTTTGTTATTACGACTTGATGAAAAAAAAAATGCTCAGCAAAAAAAGTGAACAATCAAATTAAATAAATTTGTATTAGTACTTGGTGCTGTTAATAAATTTTAAATAAACCTGCTGCTGACAAGTCGACTTCCATCAAAACTTAATTTGTCAATAATGGAAAGAAAATAACAATATCGTGTCGTGTGCCTTGCTAAGAATAGTTAAAAATTTATAATTTTGTCGAAAAAGCGTTAAAAAAAAAATTCAAAAATCGTCCTAAACATTTTTAAATGAAAAAAAAATTATATATATATATACAAAATAAAAAGCTTGAACACGGGCGAGCAAGTATACACATGAAATAAATGTAAGATTGAAATGCGTATGTACCGTATGAATGTTTTGTTAATCATTTCGTTGGATGTAAATATGACAGTTTGATCACTCAATAAATGGCATTAATTTCAAGAAAATTATTCGTCTCACTAAATTCTTTCAAGAAAGAAAATAAGCAAATATACCGAAATTTTGTTTAAAAAATTGTTTAGAAATTAAAATTTCTGTTTCTCAATTTCTTAAACAGAAAATTATGAATTTTATTTAGAAAAATATGTAAATATTCAAAAATATTTTCTCAAATAAATTTAAAAATGTTTTCAAATTATAAAAATTGCTTTCAAATTTTCTAAACAGAATTTAATTCTTTTCGAATTAAAAAATTTCCTTTTAAATTTCCCAAGCAGCAAAATATAAGTTCATAAGTTCTTCATAAGTTTGTTCAGAAAAATATGCCAAATATGAAATATTTTCTCAAAATAAAAAATTTAAGAATGTTTCCAAATTAAAAAATTTGATGTGGCTAAAGTTTCGAACGTTCAAATGAACGAAACTATTTTTCACCTTAAGTTTTTTTTTGAAAATTACTTTACAAAAAAGAAAAATATTTAAAATTAAATATTTATTTTGGAATTAGTTTGTTTTAATCTAAAAACTAATTTTTTTGTAAAGAAATACAAATTACAAGAATGAAAAAATATTGTCGTTCATTTGAACGTTCGAAACTTTAGCCAATTAAAATTTGCTATATTCTAAACTGAAAAGTATTTGATTATTCATCATCTAAATCAATTTAAAAAAAATTGTTGAAGAGAAAAAAAAATTAACACTCACACTTCGAATTTAATTTCCACTCTTTCATTGGAATGACTTCCTCTAGAATGTTGAAAATTTTTCTTTACTCATACACGTAACTCTCAACGGTTACTTCTCCCAAAAACATCTTCCAACCAAAATCCTTTAAAGCTGAAAATATTTCGGAAATGTAAATCATAAAATTCAAGAAAAAATGTATAAATAAATTTATTCTGAAAGTAAGTCATTTCTTAAAAAAAAAAACTCATATTTGAAATAAAAAACATTGATTTGTTAAATTATTTATTTAATAAAATTCATAGTACGATTTGCTTCCAGAAAAACGTTGAATCTAAAACTAAGACAAAATTCCACCAAGTGAAATTTTGAAGAAAAAAAATTTCTCTCTCTGTCAATATTTTGCAAAATTAAATTTTTAAAGTAAAAAGTTAATATTTAATTTGAACAAATAAAATCAGTGATTAAGTAATTACTGATTTATGTCTATTGACAATGAAAAATTTTTAGAAATTACCAAAAATTATTCAAATGTAATATTTTTCAATAATATGAAAGATAAAATTATTAAAATAAAATTTCATATTTAAAAATTTTATCAACCATTGAAATTTAATAAAAATAATATTAAAAGAATTAATATTTACTCGCAGTCTTTGTTTCACTTCTAGTTTTGAAAAAAAAAAATATTTGGAAAATAAATAAAGTTCTTTTAGGAAAGATTTCTTCAATTGCGATGCATTTCTCCAACTCTCCTCATTTGGTTTGATATCCACTTTTTCAAATAAATATTTTGAAAATGATAGGAACTCCTCGTAGCGAAAAAAGTTCCTTTAAATCTGGATGAATTTTCCCAACTCTTTTTACATTCTTCTTATCCCTTTGTTGTGTCTCATTGAAGCTGAAAACAATCAAGAAAATATTAAAATGATTGAAAAAAATTAAATAGAAATTGAAAACAAAGAATAAAATCAGAAAAAAATTAAATTAAATTTAAAAACAAAGAATAAAATCAGAAAAAAATTAAATTAAAAAAACTAAAAAATAAAATTAGGAAAAAATAATATTAAAATTGAAAACTAAGAACAAAATCAGAAAAAATTAAATCAAATTTAAAAACTAAAAATAAAATTAGGAAGAAATTAAATTAAAAACTAAGAATAAAATTCGAAAAAATTAAATTTAATTTAAAAACAAAGAATAAAATCAGAAAAAAATTAAATTAAAAAAACTAAAAAATAAAATTAGGAAAAAATAATATTAAAATTGAAAACAAAGAATAAAATCAGAAAAAATTAAATTAAAAAACTAAAAATAAAATTAGGAAAAAATTAAATTAATATTAAAAACTAAGAATAAAAAATCCGACAAAATTAAATTTAATTTAAAAACAAGGAATAAAATCAGAAAACAATTAAATTAAAATTAAAAACTAAAAATAAAATTAGGAAGAAATTAAATAAAAATTGAAAACTATGAACAAAATCAGAAAAAATTAAATTAGATTTAAAAACAAAGAATAAAATAAAAAAAATTAAATTTAATTTAAAAACAAAGAATAAAATCAGAAAAAATAAAATTAGGAAAAAATTAAATTAAAATTAAAAACTAAGAATAAACAATCCGAAAAAATTAAATTAAATGTAAAAACAAGGAATAAAATAAGAAAACAATTAAATTAAAATTAAAAACTTAAAATAAAATTAGGAAGAAATTAAATATAAATTGAAAACTAAGAACAAAATCAGAAAAAAATAACTTAGATTTAAAAACAAAGAATAAAATAAAAAAAATTAAATTAAATTTAAAAACAAAGAATAAAATCAGAAAAAATTAAATTAAAAAACTAAAAATAAAATTAGGAAAAAATTAAATTAAAATTAAAAACTAAAAAAATCCGAAAAAATAAAATTTAATGTATAAACAAAGAATAAAATACCTAAAAAAATTAAATTAAATTTAAAAATAAAAAAAATAATTTAATTAAATTTAAAACAAAGAATATAATAAAAAAATTTAATTTAATTTAAAAACAAAAAAAATAATTTAATTAAATTTAAAACAAAGAATATAATAAAAAAAATTTAATTTAATTTAAAAACAAAGAATAAAATCAGAAAAAATTAAATTAAATTTAAAAACAAAAAAAATTGTATTAAAAAAATAACACAAACTAAATATTTTTAAATTATAAAAATTAAATAGCGCCACCTGTAAACGAATCAAAAAATTAAGTAAACAATGAAACAGTCAAATTTCAGGAACAATAGAAACACATATTTTATTCTTAAAATTAAAATTGCCCTTAACAAAAATTATACTTTTTTTTAATTAAACAAATTTTTAATACACAACTAATAGTTATTATTATAATTATTATTTTGCATAAAAAAGTTTACTTTGAATAAATTTACAAACATTGATTACAAAATTGACACTCCACTAACAAGATCGAAAAAGTAGAATGAGAAAAATCAATTAATTAGAGAATTCAGGGTAAGAAATAATCTTACCTTTGTCACCGACACAATTATTTTTATCAAAAACAAGAAAAATTTGGATAAATTGCCAATTATTTAATTAATATTGTGAATATTTATTCAAGTTAACGCAAGAACGACGCGATACTCACGAAATTGGCGGCAAACGGAAGTGGGGGGAAAATGGCGCCAACTATCGGCAAATATATAAACCATAAAAAATTGTTAACAAAATTTAAAAAATACTTTTTTTCTATAAATTAAATTATTTAATAAAAGTTATACTTTTGAACAGGAAAGTTTGTTCTGAAATATAATTACTTTGGTAGAAAAAAATTTGCTCCGAATTATTTCAACAAAGATTGATTGTTGAATTGATACTCGACAATGAAATCCGCGAAAACGATCAATAATGAAAGAATTTAGGGAAAAATGACTCTTACCTTATCGTGCTGATGAAGAATTTTATCAAAAACGACAAATACTTTAATAAACTAGACAATTATTGATTTAGTTTTAAGAACTTTTAACCATATTGACGGAAGATCGACACATTACTAACGAAATCCGAGGGAAATGTAAAGAAAATGGCGGCTTGGGGCGAAAGGGAGGGGATGAATGTTGAAGAAATTGCGATTAAAAAAATAGCTAATTTCTTCAACTGGTATTAGAAAAACAATAATATTCCCTCTCAATTTGACGAATTGCTATTAAATACTGATAATTTTTCACTAAAACTAATATTTTAGGAAGATTTTTGTTACAGTTGGTTCTAACCCAACTTTTTATGTAGCTCATTGAAACTACAATTTGCAGTAAAAAAGGAGCTTATATTCATTAAATTATACTATATTTCGGCCCGGAATTTATTCATTACTGTATACAAATAGTTTTTTGAGTAAGATTTACATTGATTTTGTTGATTGTTTACCATTTTAATGTTGGAAACACGAGCGCCTGGCGTGCGAGCGGAGAGCAGTGGAATGCGGAGCGCAACAGCGCCTCTCGCGGAAGCCAATGGAAACTTGTCCACTCAAAGGCGGCAAATTTAAACATATAAATTAATTTTCTTTCAAAATAATTAAATAATATTAATAATTTGTTATTTTTGAATAAGAAAATAATAATTTTTCCAATTCATCATAATTTTAATTAAGAAAACATTTTTAATTCGAGTAAAAGAGAAGTGAAACACTTATAGAATTTCCAAGCGGAAGCGGAAGTTAATCTCTGAAACTAGCCACTAGAGGACAGTGTAATTTTCCTCGTTTACTTCCGGAAGTGTTTAAATTCATGAAAAACGGTTAAAAACAGTTATGGAAAAGTATAAGGAATCTGCGAACAATTTAATTTAAAAAAAAACGTTTAAGTATTATATCAAGGAAACAAAATTGAAATTTGGGACAAGTGTAAATAATTCCAGAATTCTTTGTCATCGAAAGTGAAATTTTCTTGTAAACAACGTATAAAGTACAACCGAAAATATAAGGAATGTATGTGAACAATTTTATTACGATTAAAACGTTTAAACGATATCAACCACGGAAACAGAAATAAAATTTTCATCAACTGTGAATAATTCCAGAATAATTTGCCACTGAAACTGTTGAACAAACTGCGAAATGAATCTAAACAGTTGGATAAATAATATTTTCTCGCAATCTCTCTAATTGGAATTTATTTTGAGGTTATAAAGGGCAAAACTATTTTCTAATATAAAAATTCGGTGAGTCTGAATTATAAACAATATTTTTTATTATTACCAAAACTTTATTATTTAAGAATAATTTTTATCCATATACTTATTTGATTTTTAATGATTTACATAGTTTACATTATATGAAATTTATGAAAAGTTTTATGCTTTCTTCTCGGGTAAATACCTATAAATTATCATTTATAGTAGTAACTGAAGAAATTTATAATATAAATAACAGGAAAAAACGTGATTATAAATCTTAATTAATAAACTTTGCTTTCTACGTCTCTATAATGCAGCAATTGTAACGAATACAATCGTAAATGTGCAAAAATATTATATAATAATTAATTTTTATGAAACACTTTTAATATTCAATTTGGTGTTGTTGAATTTTGTGCATTTGTAAAAATTAATTAACTTTACATATTGAAATACTTTCGGAGATTTGAATCCATACTATTTGGATCCACATTAGGTCCGTGTCTCTCGACAACTTTTCCCTCTTTATTCACAATGAACTTTGTGAAATTCCATTTGATGAAACTGCCTAAAGTTCCTCCTTGCTCCTTTTTTAGATATTTCCACAATGGATGAGTATTGTCTCCATTGACATCGATTTTGTCGAATAGATCGAATTTTACCTGCAAATTGTTCAATACAATTTAATGTTAATTGACTGTATTTGAATTAATTAATTACGATTAAATTAATTTACTGTATTCAAAATAATTAATTACGTTTAAATTGACTGTATTTAAATTAATTAATTACGTTTAAATTAATTAATTCATTGAATTATTTAAATATTAATTGATTTATTTAAGTATTAAATTATTTAAATATTTAATAATATTAATTTTCTCAATTTTATTTCTCTTTTTGAAAATATTCGGAAATTTTTTTTCACGATTACCTTTTCTCGATTAGCAAAACTGCAAATATCGTCAGCAGTGCCTGGTTCCTGGCCATTGAATTGATTACAAGGAAAAGCGAGTATACGCAATCCTGAAATATTCCCAAAATTATAAATTATTTTCAATTACAAAATTCTCTAAAGAAATTCAAAAATATTGGAAAATAAATTCTTAATATATTATTGAATTTTTCAAAATTACCATCGGATTCTGCATATTTATCATAAAGCTCATTAAGTTCTTTGTAATTTGTTTTCGTCAGTCCACATTTTGAAGCCACGTTGACAATAATACAAACGTGTCCTTTATATCTAAAAATAATTCTCTTACAATTCTTGTAACTTTAAAAAAAAAATAATTGAAAAACAAACAAATTACTCACTTTGATAAAGGAACATCCTCCCCTTTTATTGATTTCGCCGTGAAATCGTAAATCGACGTCGCACTTTTGAAATCATCATTCCCACTCATTGTTGCTAAAAAAAATAAAAACAAAATAATAAATGAACATTTTTTTAAAATTAAATAAATATCACCAGGAGTACCGAATTTGCAAACTCACCAAAATAGTACCAGAGCAAAATTGATAATCCTGAAACTAAAAAAAAATGTTTTTTTTTGGAAAAATAAAGAAAACTTGAAATAATTCTGAAAGTAAAAAAAATTTTTTTTTTTTGTAAAATAAAGAAAAGTACCTAGAAATATTTCTGAAACTAAACAAATTTTTTATTTAGAAAAATAAAGAAAACTTGAAATAATTCTGAAACTAAAAAATTTTTTTTTTGGAAAAATCGAAAAGACTTGAAATAAAAGAAAAGAAAAATTGAGTTAACTAATTAACGGTACTCCCAGTTTTTTTCTAATTATTATAGAAATTGAAAAACAGAACAGTACGAATTTTTCTTCAACAATGAATCGATTATAAATTAGCTTTATTATGACATTCAGAACTTGAAGTAAGTCCATGTAAATTAATTATTAAATAGATTTTCTTGAGTTAGAACAAACAAATTAAAAATTAAATTACAAACTTAAAAACGCATGCGTGGAATATATTGTCAGCGGTGTGTCCTTATTTTAAATTAACATAAATATGTTAAAAACAGGAAATCACTATTACACAACAGAAAAAATGTCTCTGATTATTTTTTTTAAAAGGAAAAGGAGAGCAAATTTATATCGAATTCAATAGAAACCTGTTGCAAAACTTCTGATTCCAATGTTTGTGTTTATAAATATCAGAGATGTGCGGATTATAGATTTAATATTCATATTCTCACCGACTTTCTTTTTTCTCGCTCCACCGTTGTTTCAATTCAATTTTGCAAATATTCTGAAAAACCAAATACAAGTTTTTTTTTTTTTTTGAAAGATAAAATATTTGAGGTTATCTTATTTTTCTACTGAGATAAATGAATTCAACAATTTGTTTACAAATATATTATATGGGAAAATTATTTACGTATTTAAATTAAAGTAGTTTACACATAAATACATAGGAGTGAAAATTGTAATAAAATTCTTACCGTTCTTTGAAGTTCAAAGAGCAAAAACGTATAACTATTCATCCGAAAACGAAACTCACTCTGACAAATATTCTACGTCTTGCGCATGATCAAATAACCGGCATAATTTCTCTTTAGAAATTAATATTTCGTCATTATAAAAAATTTTGCATTGTAATGCTAAAAATATATTATTGATAACTTAAGAAAAATGGCAAACAATGTCTAATGCAAATTATATTTAAAAAATTGATTATTTACAAAATGGAAAAAATTGTGTTATTTAAGATAAAGTTCTATAAATAAATTTTTAATGAGTTTATTTTCGTAAATTCGTAAATAAGAAAAAAATTACATAGTATTTATTATTTAGTTTCTTAAATTTATTTTTAAAAGAATAACTAATTAATTACTAAATTTGAAAAATAAAATAAGAAATAAAAATGAAAGTAAATATTATTATTTATTTTCTTATTTGTAAATTTAAGAAAAAAATTACATAGTATTTATTATTTAGTTTTTTAAATTTATTTTCAAAGGAATAATTAATTTCTAAATTTGATGTCAATTATGTTAAAATAGAAATAACGATTTTAAAAACAGTTATGTAAATTTAAATCATATTTAGACGATCCGGAAATTTTATTTATTTCTCCCTCAAATTAAATTTAATTACATTTTACGTCACAGGGAAAAATTAATTATAAACTTTCTAACTAAAATTTAAATTTTTATTTCAATTTTAATTTCCAAAATTTACGATATGATTAATAAATATTTCCTTCATTTGAACCTTCAAGACTTGTTGATAATTATTTTTCTCTCTTTTTCTCCAATTCCTGAGGATGTGAAAAAAATACAGTACAAAAAATAACAATTCAATAAGTTAAGAGTATTTTTAATAATCGATAATATACAATTTGAAAATTGATTAATTTAAATTATTACAATTATTACGCAGTATGACGTTTTTTGGATTAGGCACAACTTTATACCTTTTTCAAAAAAAAAGAAAGGACACGATCAACGTGTCTCTCTATTTTCAATTCACTGTCATTCACTATCAGTTTTCTACTGGAGTTTTTTTTTTATATAAATGGCAGAACGCGTCTGATACCATAATGCACTAATTAATTTATTATTAAACCTAATTGTACTAGCGCGACTTAATACTTAGTTTGTTTTTTTTTGAGATTTGCGAGTCTTATATTAATGAGCCCTAAAAAATTCAATTCTACACAGAGACTGGCAATATAATCAATATCACATAATTCCATCTACATTTTAGTTAATAAACACAAAATCACTTTTTGTTTTGTTCGGCAAAATTAAAAAACTCTCGTTGACAAGAGACATTTAAAAAAAATTGCACTAAAATTATTGCTTTAAGACTATTTCATTTTTATAAATATTAGTTAATTAGTTCCCTCAATTATCATTTCTTTTAAGTCTTAATAATTACATTGAAAATAGATATACAACAAATAGCACTTAACTGTCATTTGTGCTTTTTTACGTTATACAAATTTAAAAATTGGGTTTAAATTTAAAAATTTTTTTTAATTCTTTTCGTTATTTGAAAATTATGCGGTAAAATTAAAATTTAATGAACATTTTAAAAGTATGAAAAATTCTAGTTTCTTATACAGTATTTTTTTTTATAGAAAAGCATAAAAATGCTAATATTCAGACAATATTTTCTATTATTTGGGGAGAGTTTTTTTTTCTTTTTTTTGGAGATTCTAAATTCAAGTAAATTTACTTTGGTATTTGTAAGACTCACTCTCGAACTATCGTTTTGGAAAATTTTTCACTATCTAAAAGGAGTTGTTTCACTTTTCTTATCAACTTGGTGGAATGGCTTTTGCTGTTTGTCCGAAACCCAAGTTTGGCCTCGTGCCGAACCAGGACATTTTCCATTCTAAAGTTTCTTGCAATAGTCTCTCTTCCTCGGGCGAAAAATGAAGAAGTGTCGCCACAGCTCTTGTTAAGTGGAGAGCCTATAACAGTTTCGATATTTAATTTTTCAAAGTAAATTTTTTTTTTTTTAATTTTAATTATTTTGATTTGCAAGGGAAAAATATCCAGGTTGCCGCACAAATATTTAATTTTATTTTTCCCTGACTTTTCCCTGATTTCCAGACAAAATTTTCACTTTTTCCCTGACCCTAAAGAATATTCTGATTCACATTAATTATTTACAAAAATCCTAAAAAAATCCTTCGCAAGAATTCAATTATTTTTACAAGCAGTAAAATTTCTCAAAAAAATTAAATTATTTTTAAAAAATTTAATAAAATTCGTGGCAATAATTCAATTACTTTCATAAATAATAATAAATCGATTATCCGTTAATTCATTTTTAAATCAATTTTTATTAGAAAATTCTAGAAGAATTCAATTATTTAAATTAAAAAAAAATAATTTATTGATTAATAGAATGTTTTTTGTTAAAATTTAATTCTCATAAAGAATTTTATCAATAAATTTTTAAATATATGAATTTAATTTGACAAATTTTAATAAAATTTTTAAGAATAATTACATTTTTCGAGGAATTTGATGAAAATATATATTGTATAAAAAATCATTAAAATTCTGCGATAAGTTTTATTACTTATGAAAATAATTTAAATTTTCTTAAAATTTCCATAAAATAATTGAACTTTGGAGAAAAATTTTATTATTTATATAAATAATTGAATTCTTACAAAAAATTTTATTACAGTTTATAAAAATAATTGAATTTCGGTGAAGAATTTTTGTAAATAATTTATATTTTTCGAAAAATTTTAGGAAATTTTGTATTTTAAATAATTGAAATCCTGTGAAAATTTTATTACTTATGAAAATAATGGAATTATTTTGAATTAATTTATTAAAATGGAATTCCTACAAAATTTTGCCAAGGATTTTATTAAAATTTTTAAATATAATTGAACTTGGTTGAAGAATTTTTTTATTTATAAATATAATTGAAATTTCGAAAATATATTTTTTTAATTTTGGAGAATAATTGAATTTTGGCGAAAAATTTTATTAATTTTGAAAACAATTTAATTCTTCCAATGAATTTTATTCAAATTTATATAAATAATTGAATTCTTACAGCGAATTTTATTCAAATTTATAAAAGTAATTGAATTTCGGTTAAGAATTTTATTATTTTTAAAAATATTTTTATATAATTCTTATTTTTCGAAAAATTTTATTGAATTTTGTATTTTAAATAATTGAATTCCTGTGAAAAATGTTATTACTACTTATGAAAATAATTTAATTATTTTGAAGAAATTTATTATAAATTGAATAATTGAATTCTTGTGTAATTTTGTCAAGAATTTTATTAAAACTTTTAAAAATAATTAAATTTTAATGAAGTATTTTATTATTTATAAAAATAATTGTAATTTTGACGAAAATTGTTTTTAAATTTTTGAACATAATTGAAATTTTGCGTAGAATTTTTGTAACTTTTCCAAAATCTAATTTTTTTTAGTATTTTTAACTAAAATTCTTTTATCAATCAAGTATTTATGAAAATTGTAAAAATTATTCATAAAATAATTTATAAGTCATAATTTATTATAGTTATTATTAATTTTATTGAATTATTATTTATTATTATTTATTATTATTTATTTATTATTAATTATCAATTTTATGATAGTTTTTGAAAAATTAAGTTATTAAAAAGAAATTATTGTCAGAAATAGAAAAAATTGAAGGTTTTGTATTAAAATTTGAGGTAATTTCATAGTTTACGAGGCAAAAAGAAAAACAATTCAGTTTTCTCATGAATTTTAAAAATTCAATTTTTTCCAGTACTTTTAGTAAAAATCCCTGATTTTTCCCTGACTTCCCTGACCAATTTTACTTTCCCTGACTTTTCTCTGAATTCCCTGACCTGTGTCAACCCTGAATATTTACTTTTTTTTTTTGAAATTGGTATTATTTTGATTTAGAATTGAAAAATAATTACTTCGTATTCTCTGCTGGTTAGAAACTTAATAAGAACGTGTTTCAGATATTTGAAGTTGATATCGTCTTCCCTGGAATTAGTTTGCTTCGAGGCGACTGTTTTCGATGAACTGGGACTCAAAACAGCCACTGATGACTCAACGTCACTATCTAAGGACGATGATGGCACTCTTAATTCCCGTTGAAGAGTTTTCTTCATATCAGCCAATCGTTGTTGCAAAACTTTAATTGTCTGGAAAATGAGGTTTCGGAATTAATTTTTCAAAATAATTATCGAACAATTACGAACTAAACATCAATTTTTCTCCAACTAATAAAAGAAAATTAGAATTATAAATAATAAAAATTAGAAGACCTTGGTTTTTTCTTGAAGTTGCTCCTCCATATCGGAGAGACTTGTTTTCAGCACCTTCTCATTTCCCTCCAGTCTCTCTCTGGATCGTTCAGCATCTTCCAATTCTTCAATTCTTCTATTTGTCTCCTCGTGCTTTTTCAATGAATCCTCAATATCTTTTTCCTTGTTTTTTAAAATAATCTCCAATTTTTCAAGTTTACTGTGAAGTTCGACATTTTCTGTCTCCTGCTGTCCACTGTCTTGCTGAACAAGTTGCATTTCCTGCGAAATTCGCGCAATTCTCAATAGAGCCGAATCCTTTTCGTTTCGCTCCTTTTCCAAACACACACGAAGAGTTCCCGACGATGTCTTCTCAGATTCTAAATTCTCCCGTAGACGAGCCATTTCCAAATGTAGTGACGAATTATTTGTCCTCTCATCCTCTAGTGATAATCTCAAATGTGATAATTCGGAATTTGTCAATTCGAATTTTCCGTTCATCTCTTCGATTTGCGATTTGAGATCCTGCACTTCCTTCGACGATGCTTCCTGTCGACAATAACAAAAATTTTCAATTTTTATCTTTTGTCTAACTTTATCACCATTAGATGACAATGAGCAATTATTGCTATTACACATAGTAACAATTTTTATTTAAAATAAATTAATTAATTATTTTTTATCTATTAAAAATAATTTTAAAAAATTAAAATCTTTCGTTAGAGAAAAATCGTTAATAAACCACAAAGTGTAAAATCTTCATTGTTTCGAGTTTTAAAACAATTATTCTACAAATAAGCAGAAAAAAATTTTTTTAACGATAAGACAAAAAGCAGCAAGGGGAGGAATATTGTAAAGAAAAGGTAAAAATAAGCCAATAAGAAATAATACATATTCTGATATTTCACTTTATTATTTATTTTTTTCTCTTAATGAAAAATACATCTTCGATTGTAGATAAAAATGATAATAAAGCTTCCTAAATTAGAAAATGAGAACGAGAAATAAAAAATATAAAAACTATTCAATGGAAACGGCATGCTTGAAATTAAAGAAAAAGCAAAATTCATAATTGTGCCATTTGTAATATTTTATCAAAAACAAAAACTAAAAAATGTGCTTCAAGCTTCAAGCATTGTTTCTCCTTTTTGGTCATGCAGTAACGACAAATCGTGTCTCAGTGATAGTTTTTTTTCGGTTTTTTTCTCGAATTTAGTTCGAGAATTCAGTAACTAAAAAATAAATGATTTGTTCTACGTTAAAATAAATAAAAACAAAAATTTTGAATTTCTCTTGAAAATCGTACCGAAATTGCAGAAAAAGAAAATAGACTATAAAAATAAACTAACAGTACTAGTTTTTCAATAATTAACAATATTTTAACGTTCGTATATTCATTTTAATGAAATAAATAGAATTTTTTGGTGTATTGAAAGTGTGAAATAAGAATCCTAGGATGAACAATTGATAGTGTGCCAGACAGTCTTTTTTTTTGTTCCAAAAAGATGTTCTAGCCCATGCATCATCGATTGCGAATCACGGGTAACTCACAATTTGTTGTTTAAATTCTTCGACCTCATCATCGACGTTGGCCCGGAGCTCTTTCAGTTCCGTGGCCATCTCGTCGATGTCCTCGGCCATGCGCAAAAGCTTGGCGTCTTTTGTCGCCATTACCACATTGTTCACCTCAATTTCACTCTCGAGCTGCTTTATCTTTTGCCTCAATTTCTCCTTTTCCTCTTCGACTCGCCTCCTCTCGAGACCCTCTTCACCCGCCTGTCTACTCAATCTACCGACTTGTGTCTCAAGACTGGAAATTTTTCCCGACCAACTTGTTTTAATATCGGACAAATGTAAATGTGTCTCCTCCAATTTTCTCTCGAGAAGTGTTCTCTCCCTCATTAAATCGGCAATTCGCTCGTCAACCGTTAGTTGATCATTTGAATCTAAGGCCACGCGTTGCTCTAAAACAAAAACTTTATCCTTCAAATGACGAACTTCTTCCTCGGTTTGTGCCAATTGACCCGAAAGTTGTGCCTTCTCTCTTTGCGTCGAATGCCGCAGGGTTTCCATTTCGTCCTGAAAACAAATTATTCAGTACTGCAAAGTTTTTGACAAAATATTGATGAAAATGATGCGAAAGAACAGACCAATGGAGCAATTCCCTAGAACTTTTATTTTATTTATTCAATATTAAATAATATTGTTTATTTTAATATTAATCTTATTTTTATTTCAATATTTCAGACTAAATGTCGATTTTTCTTGAAATGGAAAATAAAAATTTTGCTCGATATTTCGAAAGAAAAAAAAATGTGTCGAAAGCTAAGGTGGTTAAATGAAAAAAAGAAAGCAATGAATGTGAATGAAGTTTGAAATCCCCAAGCGAAATTCTTGTGTCTTGTTCCCTTCGCTTAATTTTTATTTAAGCCCCTCGAAAGTTTCAGAATCACCAGAATTTAATTTCTCAAAAAAGTTTGAAATAGAAGTATAGCAGAGTAGCATCAAAGCTTGAAAGACGTACCTCTAGCATCAGCGGTTAGCAGCAGAATTTTGCGATCATAGCCGCAAATTTTTGTTTTGTTCTCCAATAATCTTGTGCTTCAAACTTTTCAACTCTCGATGCCTTTTTCACTCTATTTTGTTTTTCTCTTTTAATTCCTTTACAATTTTTTCTACTCTTTTTATTTCTCTTTCCATTACATCCGAATAATGTAAAGAGAATCATTTACATTTAACACAGAAAATTTATTTTCGCAGACGAGTTTTCGAAAAATTACACTTTTTCTTTTTCGAAAAAATATACGCGATTGTTTCTTTTTTTTTGTCGCGAAATTTATTCGCAGTATGAAAGTGCAGAAAAATAAGGACAAAACACAAAGCGAAAATCTCAAAATGCCCACAAAAAAAACAGTCCTTTTAAGACAAATTTTCCGATTGTTAAAATAATTGTCAATATTCCAGAAAAAATACTCCCTTAGATTAAAAATGCAAAAAATCGAAAAAAGTATCAAATAAAAATATCCTTGATCTGAAGTTCTTTAAAAAACAATTTCCAAGATCAAAAATATTAATATTTAAATATTGAAGATTTTAAGCAAAGAAACAAAAAAATAATCTTTAAAAGAAAGATTTTTATGCTTATCCCCAAACTGAAATTGCAAATTAAATTAGAAGAGGGTTTGGAAAAAAAAACTAAAATTGAGCCACTCGAAAAAAGCGAAAATTGACAGAAACAAAAATTCAAAGGTTCATGCTTGTGTGATAAGGTGCAAAATTAAAAAAAAAACCACGCAGAAAATTGTGTGTCTCTGTTCTTGGCTTCAATTTTGGGTTTCACTTTAGAGAGAGAATTCTTTGCATATTCATAATATGTAAATTTTCATCATTGTCAATGTGATAAGAAGCTTCGAAATATGTTACGAAACAATTTAATCTCTTTCAAGCGATACTCACTTGAACATTATTTAACTCGTCTTCGTATCTTCGTAGTCGGGAAACTTCTGTTTTTAAATTATCCACTTCGGTCAAAGCGAATTTTAAATGATGTGACTTCTCCTCCACTTCTTGTTCTTTGGCTAAAAGCTTTATGGAGAATTGAAAAATTTATCAAACAGATGCGAATTAAATTGTAATTTAAAATTTTAGTGTATTTTAATGAATAATTTAGTAAATGTAGCAAAAAAATTAATTAATTTATATTAAATTAATATAAATTTAAACACATTAATTAAACACATTTTAAAATAAAAATTGAAAATTAGTAAATAAAAGTATTTTTTATCGCACAAACTTACAAGGTGCTTGATTTTGGCCATTTCTTGCGTTTGAAAACCTTCTAATTGTTCAGCATCTTCTTGAAAAGAGTACAATTTCTTTTTGTATTCTATATAGAGAAAATTAATTCGCAATTAATGTCAAAATTGAAGATAAAAAATAGTTATTCTTAGGTGCATAATTTAAAAAGTATTTAAATATTTTGAAGAAATAAATATTAAATATTAAAATATTTTGGAAAGTGGAAAAGAAAGTGAAATTGAAAATACCTTCTGCTTCATTTAAAGCCAATTCCAATGAACGCCTCGCATTTTCTGCCTTCAATTTCTCCTCTTCAATTTTCGCCTTTTCTTTCTCTTGTTTTTCAACTATTTTCTTCCATTCTTTTTCCTTCTCGAGAATCTTTATTCTCCATTCCTCGTCTCGTTTCTCCATTCGTTTGAGCAATTCAGTTTCCTTTTTCTGCAATCTCCGTCGCCATTCGTCTTCTCTGTTCTCAAATTTTTTAACATCTTTGGAAGAAAGTTGTGTGCCATCGGTTAATTTAAAATCAAAACTGTTCTCTCGTTTTAACGATAACGGCGGCGAAGACGAAATTGGATTTTCATCTCGAGAATCGTCGAGAGATATCTGAGATCCACTGACACTACTCGTTGATCCTGTCTGTAAATTAGAAAATTTATTTAAAATAACGCAATATTCGAAAAATAATGTAAAATAGAAAGAAAGAATCTTTATAAAGTCAGTGAAGGTTTCTATTCGTGAACTTGAGTGCAATTAATCAACTAAAGAATATTAATTGAAAGTGACGAATATAACACTTGACAATGACCTGAAAACACAAGTACAAAAACAATCTAAGAATAACAAAAAAACGATTTGGAGGCCTTTTATTGAACCAAACATTTAAAAAAAATACTTTCAAATATAATCGAAAAAATGTCAAACGTATTAAAAGCGTCAAGTTTTTAAACAAAATAAAATTATTTTACGAATATAATCATTGTAATTATGAATACAATTATGAATACAATTATGAATCGATTTATCAATTCAATGAATTTAAATAAATTTCGAATTATTCTCTGTGACGCTAGTGAAATAAAAAAAATCTAATAAAAAGTATTGACGCCGCCTGAGTAGAAACATAATTAAATCTTATCAAGGTCGTAAATGTAGGAAATATATAGGAAAATCTAATAATTGTAAAACAATTTACCTGTGACAAAAGTTTGGAATTAATTCCTCGAACACTTCCTGCATTTCTGACAACTGTAGAAACGTCACTTCCAATTTCTTCTCTTATTTTGTTCTTCAAACTAGCGAACATAGTGGAGCTTTTTTTCTTCTTCTTTATTGATAAGGATTAAAGGTGGATGTCAGTAAACCACCTGTCAAATGTCAACGTCACAATTGATAACGAAATATGGGTCAATTTCTAGTACCTTCAAATCGTTTTCTTGTAGATAAAATTATGAAACTTCATTTTCTGTTAATTTCCGTTTTTTACACTCTATCAATAATTGTTGATCCGGTAATTGTTGCATTTTAACTGACAACAACAAATATCATCACCCACAACTCGACTGCCATTATCACTTTTATTGAGTGACGTAACTAACCTATAAATTTTGTACACAAATTTCTGGGAAAATTGAAACGATCGAAAGAAACTAGTTTATCGCGGGAAATTTAAATTTATTTTAATTATTTTAAAAGGGGAAATAAGTAGAGAAGAGAAAAATTCCGAAAGCAATCAGAAAGAGCCAGAATATTACGTAAATAATATTAAGTACGAAAATATTGCATGAATTGAGAATTGTAGTGCCAAGAGCAATTTTTAATGCTACTTCGATTATTTCATTCATTTTCACATTACACTGGGATTGTTAGAATATATTAACTTTAGAAATTTGAAAATTTGCATGAATAATAATAAACGGAAGACTGTCAAAATTAGAATAATATTTAAAACTTAAAAAAAAACGTTCTTTTGTTGGAAAATTGCGAGCGGGATGTTTTAAAAGACGAAGTTGGCAACACTTGTCGAACGTCCAATCAGACGTTAGGGAACTAGTGTGAAAGAAAATGGCGTCAAATGGAGTTGTAAACCAATCAACAATCAAACGTTTGTTTTGAAAATGACGGTTTGCTGAGTATTTTATTCTTATTGTTATTGTGAGAGTGAAAAAACAATTTTTTTAATGGATAAATAGTGTTTAATTGTGCGTTAATTTGAACAAATACTGCGAGAAAAATGGAGGACGACACAATAGCGTCTATTAACTGCTTTGAAATGTGAGTAACCATTCAGTTTTGACTTGCGTCTTTGTGTTATTTTTATCCTGTACACAGGGGGCTTTTCTATATTAAAAGATAAAACAATAATCCGAACATTTTTACTGTTCTTGCTTAAATGGTGTGTAGATGCAAAAATTGTTGTTTTTGTCATAATTTGAATATTTTATATTTCTTACATAACCTCTATTTTCGTATATACATCTCGCGTATCTCGCATATTTTTAAGGTTATCTCCACAGAATCTTTCGAGCTGAAAATGCACAAAAACGGCAATAAGGGAATTTATTTTTGTATCATTTTCTATATTTGAATCGTAATGATATTAATCTTCAAATTGTTTAGAAATTAATTACTATTTATTGTTCTTGTCACCGTTTGCATTTCGAAACATGGAAAAATTAATTTTTATTAACTTTATGCGTCATTTTTCTTTTTATTTAAAAAGAAACTTATTTTATTTCATAAAATGAACTTAATTTTAAACTGTTTTTATTCTGTTAATGTAATTTTACAATTCTAATGGTCCTTACAATACTAACAATTTTTTTCTTGCGAAAAAGAAAAGAATTTTTTTCTTGTGAGAAAGAAAATGATTTTGAGAATGAATTTTTTCTCTTATGAGAAAGAAAATAGTTTTGAGAATGAATTTTTTTCTTGTGAGAAAGAAAATAATTTTGAGAATGAATTTTTTCTCTTATGAGAAAGAAAATAGTTTTGAGAATGAATTTTTTTCTTGAGGGAAAGAAAAGAATTTTGAGAATGAATTTTTTTCTTTGTGAAGAAAAAAAGAATTTTGGAATAAATTATTATTTTGCGGAATACTTAAAAATATATTTATTCTTGTTTAATATTTATGAATTTAAATAGGACACTTATTATATTTTTTTGGCAAGTGTTTTATTAATTTATTGTTTTTTCTGTTTGCTAAATATCCTCTTTATCGATCCATTGAATGTTCCAGATTCGCTTAAGTGTCACAGATCCTTTTTAGAGCTAAAAGCACAAGTTATAAATATTATCTTTATTTAAATTGTTCAGGTTACTTCGAAACTTTCCATTAATTTATTTTCTTCTCGCTTTAATCATATCAACGTTTCTTGAGGTCAAAAGCCACTCACTGTAGAAATTTATATTTTCTTTAATATCATTTATTGAATAAATATCGATTATTGTTATTAAATTTACAATCGCAGTGATTTATATTTAAAATGTATTTTAGAATTAATTTCTATTAAATTCTAAAATTAATTTCTAAACAAAGATCCTAAAGTTCTGAACGTTCAAATGAACGAAATTTATTTATTTCTTCAAAAAATTAAATTTTTATTGCAATTATTTTGTGTCACTGACAAACAAATTAATTATTGAGTTTGTAAATGTAAAATTTTAGTTATTAAATTTTATTATCATTAGTAATTTATTAAAATATCTTCAATAAAAAATATTTCGTCCATTTGAACGTTCAAAACTTTGGGATCATTCTAAACATAATTTCTACAAATAGTTTTTACAATTAGTTCTTTCAGCAAAATTAATACGTTTTTTATTGTTTAGGGCAGATTTTGGAGTGGAAATTACGTGAAAGTAAACTTTGTGTTTGAATGCTAGAAAAGAGATTTAATGATGTAAACAAAATTAGGAGGATCAAGTTGACTGCATTTTTTTCCATCGATTCGCATCTTAAGACACCTTGACCTTTTGCGAACTACTTAAGGAGCTTAGATTGCTTGACTTCGATAATAATTTCAAGATTCGTGACACGGAAATTTAAAAAAAATATATATTGTTTAAAAATAAAAACTAAATTACCTAATACTTAAAATTTAAGTCGCTATTCATTGATTTTTGGAGCTTGAGAGACTGAGAAGAAACATTCGAATCGAAAGGGAGATTTATTGTGAATTTCAGATCGATCATCACATGTGTGAACTCCCACTTTCAGTGGAGCTTTCTGCCCCTCTTTCGTTGCATTTCTCACCCCCTCTTCATCATTCCAGCGCATCCACGCTGCCGTCTTCTTCAGTCGACTCTAGTCCGTCGAATAGTCGTGTGTGTGTATATGTGAAAAAAAAAAAATTATCGTCAATTTCTATTTACACCCACTAGAGAACAAATTTATTGCACTAATAAATATTTTTAACAAGACACATTCTTATATTTGAAAGTGCGATATTTTTTTTGCAAACCATCACTTTTTTTAAGTGCAAGACGAAAGGAGAATTGATAAAAAGAAATTAGAACAATGGGTCATAATAGACCATCGGCGAAAAAGAGATTATTCTTCGCAAAGAGAATGGTGAAAAAAGGAAAATTACCACAAAAGTGAAGTTTTCGTTCGAATGACAATTGCAACGTTTGAATTAACTTTTAATATTTGTTTATTTAGTTCTTCTCGTCTGTGCCATAAACAAACAAACATTTTCTGAGATTTTTGACTGAAAAAGTTGGTGACAGTATTTTTTAACGAATGGACCCAATGTGATTTAATTTCCTCACGTTTGATTTAAGTGATAATTTCTTTTTTTGTGCTTCAGTGTTAGTCTAGAAATCATCTCGAATTATCTCGAATTGATTCTAATACATTTTGAGGCGATGGACAATAATAATTCAGGCAACGTGCTCCTCTCGCCTTGAGTTACATTTTGCCACAGCATCCGAACTGAAAACTATTGTCAAGTGATTTTTTTTCAAATAACAGTTTTCATTACAAAGGACATTTTACAAAAGCTAAAGTTCTTTCTTCTCCCTCATTGCTTTTCATCATAAGAAGAAATCAATTTTTTCAAATTTTAAAAATTTTGTCACCCAATTTTCTCCTCTTACATAAGACTGATTTTTCGCGCCAAAAAAAAAAAAAATTTGTGCCAAAGGGTGAAAGTACAAAAAAAATCAGTATTCAATAGAAATTGGATTGTTATTTGTATCTATATATAGAATTGTAATATATTTTTATTGCATTTTTCCAAAGAAAGAATAGGAGAGGAAAAACATCAAAATGTTTCTCGGAGGCTTAGGATATTCGAATACAAATTTAAATCAAAACAATAACCTTCAATCGCCAACGAGAACTAGTATTTGGGGAAGTGCTCTAAGTCCATTCAGAAAGTAAGTCGAAATTGCCGGTACTTGTAGAAATAATTTTCTCTCATGTCTTCAGGTAGTAAAACTTTACTGTAGTATAATTTTATAGCTTTTGAACAATTTCTAAAGTTATTGGGTATTGAAATTGGCTCATGAAGGGTCCCAATTTACCTAAGTCTATTTTTTCTACAGAGGAAATTAACAAATTTTTCCTGGGAAGTAATAACTTTTTTTTGTTCACGAATTTTATTACCAAAAAAAAAATGTCTCTGTCTCTCTTCTATTAGTAGATGGGGAGAAATAGTAAAATTTTGTCAAGAAGATTTTTTTCTTCACTCGAATCGGAAAATTAATTATTAAATTTTTTTTTTTAACTGTATATTGATTTGGATATTTATTATTTATTGCTCCAGAAATTGATTGTATGGGAATATTGATTTATTTCTTCATTATAAAGAAAAGATGCAACGCAATTGCATCAATTAACATAAATTCAATATTTCCGGACTTCATAAATGGAGTTTTTGCGAAGAATGGAATATCGAGTTGTATATATTTACTACGCCTACGAAAATTTACTCCTACATGAAATGCAAAAGAGAGTCAAAATAAATTAGTGCCGCGTATAAACAAAAGTGTTATAATTTGAACTAATTATTTAATCCCCGGTTATTAATTGAACGAATTTAAAAAAAAAATTCCCGTAAAAATTGAAATTTAGAATGTTTTTATTCACTTTTTCCAAATAGGAAATTTATATTTTCTTCCTTCTAAATTTTCGAACGTTCGATAAAGAGAAATTTTGTCTTATTTTCAATTTCAATTTTTTCCAAATTGATATAATTGATTATAATTATAAATAATTTGATACAAACGGATTTACTAAAGAAAATCACAATATTATTATAAAAATAGTTGTTTTTAAAAAATTCATTCTCAGTTAAAATATTTAATTTATTCTATTTTTGTTTTGTATTTTTTGGAAAATACTTTAATGGAAAAAAATTCGTTTATTTGAGTATTCAAAACAGAATAATATTTTTTTTTGATGAAAAAGACGTAAATTATTTTGTAAAATTTTATTCGATACCGATTTTGAAAATTTTAGGTTTTAATTCAATGTTTCTTTCGATTCTGGAAAATATCTAAATAATCTTTTACCAAATTTTCTTTCCTGGAGAAATTTAATAGACGCTGACAAATATTATTTCCAATTTTTGGAAATTTGTTATCATAAAAAGTTCCCTTTGTTCAATTTTTTTGAATATTCGGATTTTTCCGATAATTTCTTTGTACAAATATTTTTATTTTCCTGAAACAAAACAAAACAGTGAAATATTAGAATAAATTGATAAGTTCAATTACCAATTTATTTGATTATTTATTTATTTGATAATTTAAAGTACTAATTTATTTGATTATTTATTTATTTGATAATTTAAATTATCAATTTATTTGATTTATTTTAACTTTGATCCCGCTATGTAATTATTTGTATTACGATTAATATTGAGAAAACGAACCAACTGCTGATAATTTAAATCATAATTTTCTTTTTTTGATAAAAGTATAGTAGCATTAATTAAAAGGAAAGCGTTGATGAAAATAAGTATATAATTTTATTGAGTAATATAAAAAATAATATATCTTGTCATGTCGTAAGCAGTCTTAATTCATCATTAATTGAAACATTTATCAATTCGTAAAATTGAAACGTATTTAAAGTAATTGTTTCCTTATAAACTTTTGTTCGTAAAATTTAGTTTCACCAATAACTTCCTTTTAAATTACAAAAAACAATAAATAACAATAAAAATAATAATCCTGCTTTTCAAGCCCCCGCAGAGTTAATCCCCCTTTTTTAGTTTTAATTGAAAAAAATATGAAAATAAAAATAATAATAGTAATAAATAAAAAATAATAAATTGTAAAATTCTGACTCACATGATTTGATTTAAGAGCTCTTCAGTTTTTGAATTTTTTATTTTTTGAATTTTGAAATTGTAATTTCGATATTGTTGACATTGTTTGAATATTGTTGACTATAAAATTATAAATTGACAATCTGACAATTGACAATTAACAATTAACAATTTTAAATTGACAAATTGAAAATGATTTAAAATTGCATAATATTTTGATAAATATACGTGTTCTTCACAATTAGATTCAATTAATTGCTATTGTTTCCTTTTTTAGTTTTTGCCGGTCTATTGACAAATTTTCCTGGTCTGCTGATAATCTCTGCAAAAATTGGAATCCAGAAATAATTTGGTGGGAAACACGCATGCGCATTTGAAAGGATGTCGACATCGTCGACCCTCCTCGAGTAAAGGTCGCTTCACATCCCAGTCACTGATACCCCACTCATTTTAAAAATCAACTGGAAATAATTGAATTTCTCAAATTATTATGAAAAAAAATATTCATTGTGGATATAAAAAAACTTCAAATTTCGTTAGAGGGAAATTTCTTTTTCTTCTTCTTCTTCAGTTGATTTCTCTCTTGATCTTCATCTTGAGAAAAAAAGGACCAAAGAATAAAGAAAATTTTCTATTTTCTCTCCTTGTTTATATTTTCTTCGATTTTTGAAAGCAAATTGAATGCTTTTTAAAAAAATGAATTTTTCCCCGTGTGTCGTCCAATTGTGCAACAAGCAGCATCACACGTTGGTCCATAATACGCTCTTGTTACGTATTGATTATTCTTTCAAGCTTAATGACGTCATTCTTAGCTTACACATCAAAACATTCTGATGTATTTTTTCGCAAAAAGAAAATAGAGCGGAAATAAATTTTCCAAAATAATAATAATAAATAGTTTCGCACTGTCGAGATTGACGTGTTAATTATCTGCAAATATTTTTTAACGGTAATAAAATACTATCAGTTAAATGAGAAGATACCTGGTGTGATAGTTCTTCCTCGAATATACTCTCAATTTGAGATTTTCTCCAGAATTAATAGATTATTATTATTATTATTATTATTATTATTATTATTATTATTATTATTATTATTATTATTATTATTATTATTATTATTATTATTATTAGTATTATTATTATTATTATTATTATTATTATTATTATTATTATAATCTTAATTTGAGAAGATTAAATTTCTCTTTACTTTTAAACGAAATTACGATAAGTTTGATAGGTTCTTTAAAAAATTATAGAGAAGGAAATTGAAAAATTTTTTTTTATTAAGATGTACAATTTTTTATGAATAAATTATTGTCCCTGGGTACATTGATTTCGCTCTCCCTTTGCAAAGTATAACTTTAATCAGCAGATTTATTGAGAGATGAAAAGTCCAGTTAGCTCCAATTTTAAACTTCCATTCAAGATGTTTTGCCACTGTATTAAACTATATTTATATATTGCTTTCGTGATAGGTATATAGTTTAAAGAGTAAATATAAAATTGCTCGTCAAAATCTTGTGAAATTTCGTTTGCTATTCAAAATTCTATTTTCACTATTTGAAACAAATAAGAGAATTTTTAATCTTGACATATTTGTTTCTGTATACCTATTTCAAGTTTTTTGTATTTTTAGTTTATTAATTCTATTAGTCTCGCAAATAAACGAAATTTCAAATCAAGGACGAAAAAATTGAAAGTAATTTTTTGTGCGTTTATCTTTTTTTATTCACCCACGCGGTTCATTCGAATTTCTCAAAGGGTCAGAAACACACGAAATTAAATTTTTTACACTTATAAAGAGTTTCGTTTAAAGATACACTATTATTGTATTTATTTTTTATTATGATTATTATGATTATGATTATTATTATTATTATTATTATTATTATTATTATTATTATTATTATTATTATTATTATTATTATTATTTCTATTGATATTGTTATGATTATTGATATTATTAATAATATATTAATATTTAAATTTCGAAATATATTTATTATCACTCTCTAAATTTCAATTAGTAAAAAAATGTTACCGAGTTGAATTAGTGACTGATTTTTTGTTTTTGAATTAGTAAATTTTACTAATTAATAAGTAACAATTGTTATTTATTAGAAAAAGTTTACTTATTCAAAAATAAAAAGTTCTCAATAAATTGTCACGAAAGAATTCAATTTTTTTCTTAACTCTTTATAAAATTTTTCAAAAGAATTCTACATTATTTTCTAAAATTAAAAAAAAATCCTTTGAAAGTACATTCAATTTTTGCAAATTTTTAATAAATTTTTTCAAATGATTTCAATTATTTTCCTTGTTTTAAAAAAATTCCTTAAATAAATGAAATTATTTTAGAAAATTATAATAAAAATTCTGAGAAAAATTTAATTATTTTTAAAAAGTTTAATAAAATTCTAAAAAACACGATTGTTTTGGAAACTTGAAAGAAATTGTTCACAAAATTGAATTCCTGTCAAGATTTTCAGTTAATATTATTAAAGAAACTCCATTAGAAAACTAAAGTCAAATAATTGAACACTTAATCCAAATAATCGAAAATTAAATTCAAATAATTAAACATTTAATTCAAATAATTTAATATTAAATTCAAATAATTGAACATTTAATTTAAGTAATTGAATATTAAATTCAAATAATTAAATATTAAATTCAATTAATTGAAAATTCAATTCAAATGAATATTTTATTTAAATTCAATGAATAGAATACAACTTTATGTAAATAATTTTTAAGCAAAAAACATTAGAATAAACAATTTGAATTCTCAGTAAATAATTTTTTTTGATACATTATTTTCTAAAATTAAAAAAAAATTCTTTGAAACTATTCAATTTTTATAACTTTTTAATAACATTTTTCGAATGAATTCAATCATTTTCATGTTTTAATAAAATTCCTTAAATGAATTAAATTATTTTAGAAAATTGTAATAAAATTCTGAGAAAAATTTAATTATTTTTAAAGAATTTAATAAAATTCTAAAAAACACGATTATTTTCAAAACTTGAAAGAAATTGTTCATAAAATTCAATTACTGTCAAAAATTTCAATTAAAATTATTAAAAAACTCCATTATTTAAAAAAATTGAAAGAAATTTTTTTCTCTGTTTTAATATAATTCCTTAAATGAATTAAATTATCTTAGAAAATTGTAATAAAATTAAGAGAAAAATTTAATTATTTTCTAAAAAATTTAATAATATTCTATGAGACATGATTATTTTCAAACTTTGAAAGAAATTGTTCATAATATTAATTTACTGTCAAAATTTTCAATTAATATTATTAAAGAAACTCCACTATTTAAAAAAAATTGAAAGAAATTCTTTTCTGTTTTAGTAAAATTCCTTAAATGAATTAAATTATCTTAGAAAATTGTAATAAAATTCAGAGAAAAATTTAATTATTTTCTAAAAAATTTAATAATATTCTATGAGACATGATTATTTTCAAACTTTGAAAGAAATTGTTCATAATATTAATTTACTGTCAAAATTTTCAATTAATATTATTAAAGAAACTCAATTATTTAAAAAAAAATTGAAAGAAATTCTTTTCTATGTTTTAATTAAATCCCTTAAATGAATTAAATTATTTTAGAAAATTGTAATAAAATTCTGAGTAAAATTTAATTATTTAAATTTAATTTAAAATTAATTTATTTAAAAAAAAGGATTTTAATAAATTTTAATAAAATTCTTTTCAAAAATCCATATTTCGTAAATAATAAAATTCTTCGAAAAAATTCCATTATTCTCAAATTTATTTTAATAAAATTATTTGCAAAAATTTCATTTTCATAAGTAAACAAATTTTTTCAAAGAAATTTCATTATTCTCAAATTTTTCTGCAATTCTTTGCAAGAATTCAATGATTTTCAATCTATTTTTTTTTAAATTGAAAAAATAGTAATTTTTATTATTTGCAGTGAAAAAAATTTATTTTATTCAAATAACCGATTTTGTATGCGCATTAAATGTTCTACTGAAAGAAATAGAATACAAATTCAGTTGTATATTGATTCTATTTTTTTTTCAATTGACGGATTTAGTTACAACTCTGGTTTTTAAAGTAAACATAAAAGTGTAGATGAATTATTACGTAAAGCCATAGGTAATCGGAACCTAGACATTGAATAGGCAAAACTTGTTTTTAAAAAAAATGAAAACGCAGTACACAGTATTTTATATATTTTTTATCAAAAAAAAATATATATAAACTTGCTTACTTCGAAAGTTTAAAAGGTTGAGATGATAGAGTCGTTAGCTTGGGACGTAATTACAATGCTATTTTTATTCAAGCTCTTCTTTCATTCTTAAGGGCTCGACGCGTGTTTTTTTTATTCACTTTTACCGCACATGGAAAAAAAAGTATACAGAAAAATACTTCTTTGAAAAATATTTCCTGACATTAAGTAATGTCTTTTGAAGTGTAGTTATGCGATACTTGTTAATTTACTCCGATGCGAGCTAAATAATTCAATTACTAAAAATTTATATTGTTGAGAATTAATATTAGGAAAAATTAATATTACTGAAAATTAATATTACGGAAAATAAATATTACTGAAAATTAGTATTATGAATTAATATTATGAATTAATATTATGAATTAATATTATGAATTAATATTGCGAATTAATATTTAAGACAAACTGACTTATTAAATGATAAATTTTGACTGAAATCGTCTTCCTATCAACAAGTTAAATTATTATGATTTAATATTACTGAGAATTATTATTAGAAATTAATATTTCTGGGAATTAACATTATTAATTAATTAATTCGAGCACAACATCTGCTGTTTGTTTCTATTTCCGTTTTTTGTACAGGAAAAGCCGCACAGAATGTCAAAGAAGACGGCAGAAAGGGAGGAATATATTTTTTTTTGCGTCATCTTAAATGAACCCTTCTTGAGATTCTTGGAAGTCTACATCGGGACGAGTTAGAACTAACTTAATCGTATATATGCAGGTATTACGGAGAAATGACAAAATTTCCAACCGAGAAGAGCATTCCTTTCGTTTTTCATCTTCTCCACCAGAATTTACTCCGGAAAATTGAATTAAGTGTTTAATTTCGTAATGCTTGGATTACCGTTTCTATTACTGCTAATTAGGTTCTCAATAATTTTATACACAATAAGAATATTTAATATTTCAATTAGAACTAATTTTTTTTATTTTTGCGCTACATTTCCTTTTTATTCTCAAGTCTTGTTTTATTATCACAAAATTAAATTTTTAATAAATTCTTCAATTTTTAAATTCAGTACTTAAAATAAATTTCATTGACATTCGGGGGGAAAAATTTTAATTTGCCTAAATACCTTAAAGGTATTTAAAAATTTCTATTTAAATTTCGTGACATCCGCGAGTATTTTAATGTTTGGACTTTATCCAAAATCTCGCTAGTATCGATATTCGTGTTATTTTCGAATTTTTAACTATTTAATTTAGTGTAAAAAATAATTGTCACATTATTTTTGTTCTTTAATTTTTTGTATAACAAACAGTTTTTAATTTGACAAATTTTCTTTTCTTATATAATTGACAAAATGGCTTTTAAATTACTTCATAGTAAATAAGATATAAAATCTCATGCGAGCCAGATGTGTATTTTTAATTTGAAATTTAAGTGCAGACACTGCGTGCATTAATTTGCATATGAAGAAAATAAATAGGCACCATATGGTTAAGTCTGTTATTTTTTTTTATCTCCAAATGATTCATAAAGTTAAATTAATTTCTATTAATTAATTGATACAAGCTAAATATTAGATTGCAGTAAAAAAATTATTACTACCTAGTATAGTTTTTATGACTACTTAATATTTTTTTATTACTGCTCAGTAGTTTTTTTTTTTATTACTGCTTAGGAATTTTAATTTAAAATAAATAAAAAAATACCCTGGGGAAAAATGTTTACATAGGAAATTTTTTTTTGGATCGAAATAATTTGGAAAAATTAAATTATAGTAACAATTGTGTATTTTCAGAAATGGCTAACAAGCAATAAGTGATGGAAATGATTTGAAGAGAATTTTCTCTCTTTTTCTCTCAATAATGATGGTCTATTCCATTACTATTGTGCACAATTGGATGAAAACCATATTTATCCACATGATATTTCACAGTTCGAATATTACCGCCAGGTTCGTGAACAGTGTACTCTCCATGCACGTGATGTCCTGAATAATTTTATAAAAAATTTAACATTCATTTTTTTAAATTTAATTAGAAGAAAAATAAGACAAACGTAAATTGAAAATTTGTAGATTTCAAAAAATGTAAATTTTTAATTCTGTTAAAAGTCTATCATGAAAAAAATATTATGGAAATAATATAAAAATAAAGTAGGAGTTAATGGAAAGAATTAAATATTTAATGACAAATAATTGAATTGAATATTTATTCAAAGCAATCGAAAACGAAAGTCAAATAATTGAACATTTAAATTAAATAATCGAAAACTAAAGTCAAATAATTCAACATTTAATTCAAGTAATTGAACATTTAATTCAAATAATTGAACATTTAATTCAAATAATTGAATATTAAATTCAAATAATAATTGAATATTAAAATTTAATTAATTGAAAATTCTATTCAAAGAATTAAATATTAAATTCAATTATTTGAAAATTCAACTCAATGAATTAAATATTAAATTCAATTAATTGAAAATCCAATTCGAATAATTAAATATTTTATTTAAATTCAATTATTTGAAAATTCAACTCAAATAAATAAATATTAAATTCAATTAATTGAAAATCCAATTCAAATAATTAAATATTTTATTTAAATTCAACGAATAGAAATTCTCTATGAAAATAATTTTTAAGCAAAAAAATTAGAACTAAATAATTTGAATTCTCGGTAAATAATTTTTTTTTTGCTAATACTGACCGTCATGATGTTCTTTATGACCGTGAAAATCTTTGGTATGATAATCTTTGACACCATAGGAAAACTTATAATGAGGCGATGCAACATAATCGTGATGATGATGTCCATGCTTATCTACCCAAGTGACTTTTTGGTGATGGCCATGGACAGGTCCATGAAAATGTGCAAACGAATGGGCTTTGTGGTGATGATGGTCATGTCCAAATGATCCCAAACTTCTTCCAAACAATAGAAATATTAGAAATGACAATGGAAAAATCTGTGAAAAAATTTCGTCTTTTAATTCTGGAAATTACGAATCAATGGAATTATTAATATGCAAAAATTCATAAAAAAAGAATAAAATAATAAAATAATAATTGATAATAAAAATTAAATTACATTAAATTAATTAATTAATTAACTAAAATTAAAATTAATTAATTAATTTGATTTATTTATAAAAAAATTTATATATTAATTTATTTATAAAAATTAATTAATTAATTTTATTTATTTATAATAAAATTCATAAATTACAAATTTTTAAACGTCAGTGAAGTTTGCAACGTTTATAATCAACGATTGAAAGAAAAAAATTATTTTCCTACCAAAAAAATAACATTTTTTGTTCACAAATATTATTTTTATGAATCATTATTCAAAAAATTAATCATACTTTCAAAAATTTATAGAAATTTGCTTAAAAAAATCATTTTCTCCAGAAACCGTTGACTATAAACATTGTAAAATTCACCAACGTATTTTTAAATAGTAACTTGCATTTTTTATTCAAAAAAAATTAAATTGCCGTTTTCATTCAATATTTTTAATTCAACAAAATTCTGTTTCATTCCGAATATTTATTCTAATAATTATTTTTTATGAAATTAATCTAATTAACTATTAATTTAATAATTATTAATTTAATAATTATAATTATTAATCAATTATTCTTTTTGCATTAATTAATAATTATTCTATTCGAGTTAATTATTAATTATTCTATTTAAATTAATTGTTATTTTTAAATAATTAATTAAATTAATTTTTCTATCAAGGCCAAAAAGCCTAAAACATTACCTAAAAAATTAATTAAATTAAATAAAAATAAATTTAAAGTAAACTCTTAGAAATTGAAACACTGATATTTCGATGAGGAATTTTCCAATGAAAAAAAAATGAAAAAAAAATGATTAAATTAAATAACAAAAAATTTAATGTAAACACTTACAAATTGAAACACTGACATTTCGATGAGAAGTTTTCCAATGAAAACTGTCAGGATCTCAGGGAGACGATGGACTAAATTATTTTTCAGTCTTATCTCAATTTATATGAATGAAAAATATTGACAAACTTTAGTTTATTAAGAAACAAAAAAAAGTGGGGCAATTCATGAGTTTTTCTTCGGTCCCTTGACTCTAATTTCCATTTTGTTGCAAAAGAAAAAATAATTTCTTCGCAAATAATATTCATTGGTGCGGAACATTATATATTCAAAAGAGGAAGGAGAGATAATAAAGAACCAAAAAAATTAGATTGAATATTTCTCAATATTCGCGTCATTACAATTATTAAATTATGAGAAATTCTTTTTTTACGCGCCTACTGGAATTTCTTTCAACATTTTTTTTTTCGTTTTTCCGGTTATTTATTAATTTTAGGTACAAATTTTTATGTTTCTGTTTTTATTTGTTTATTTTTATTATTTTTATCTATTTTTTAAATTTCTTTATTTTTTTTTTATTATAGATATTAGAAATTTTATTTTATGAATTAAATTAAATGAAATTTCATTTTGTATTATTCTTACTTATTTTTTTTTTATTTTCTTATTTTATTTATTTGTTTTTTATTTTCTCTTCTGATTAAGAGAATTTTATTTCCCTTTTATTATTTTTATTTTTCTGTATTATTTGCAATAAAATGTATTTAAATTTAATTATTCCTTTAAAAAAATATTGTTTTTGAAATTAAATTACTATTGTCGTTGAAAATAAACAAATTTATCATTAAATTGGGAAAAAAATATTTTTAACAAAGATTTACAAAAATCGACTATCCTACGGGGGTCGATTTTCAAAAAAACAAAGAAAAGCACAGATTTCCTGTTAGATTTTCTCTTGTATTGAGAAATTCGATCAGCATCTGTTAGGGACAATATCCGCCCGTATGAATGAGACACTTTTAGGTAAAGATTTCCGGTCACATAAAGTGTCCTTTATTTTGTAAAAAAAGATTTTCTAAAAATGGCTTAAAACTTAAAGTTACAAAAAATATTTAAATGTTTCAAATTTAAATTCAAAAATAATTCAATAGTTTTTCATTGATAAATATTTGAATAAATGACTTTGAAAAAATAGTTAAATAAATATTTAGTATTGAAGATATTTTCAAACCGTTTTTTTTTTGGACAACAAAAAAAAGAAGGTAAAAATACTTCTTTTCTACACAGATGGAATGCTATTTTTAAAACTCCGTTTATTATCTCATCAATTTACTTTAATGGACCATAATTCGTTCAATAACTCTTCAATAGTGTATATTTTTGGGTGTTCATTAAAAACTTTGCGGAAAAAAAATTGTTATCGATAATTAATTTTGCTATTTAATAAAATGTTAATTTATTTTACTGTCGTTTTATTTTTATTTAGTTCTTTTATTAATTTAAATGATAAATAAATTTATTTATATTAATTTTATTATTTATTAATAAAAAAAATTTGTAATAAATTGAAGATTAAATTGATTAAAAAGTAGAAAAAAATGAGAAAGAAAAAATAAATAAAAATAAATTTATTTTACTGTCGTTTTATTTTTATTTCGTTAGTTTATTAATTTAAATGATAAATAAATATATTTATTAATTATATCATGTATCAATAAAAGAAATTTGTAATTGATGATTAAATTGATTATAAAATTAGAAAAAAAATGGAAAAGAAAAAATAAAAGAAATAAATTACACTGATTTTATTCTACAATTTATTCGATTATTTATTAATAAGATATATTTGAAATTAAAGATTAAATTGATTAGAAATTAGAAACAAATGGAAAAAAAATAAATAAGATGGATTTTATTTTAGCATTAAATTTTAACACAAAAGAGAGTAAAATTTAGAAGCTTTTTGAATTAAAATGAAAATAGCAGAATTCAGAATAGGAAAAAGGGACATTAATTATGTGTATTTAATTTTCACGTGTGGGTCATGAATTTAAACGTGTGGCAAGAATAGTAGACAAATAACTTCACATCCCCCTTTTTTTCTCAATGTTTAAATCCCCTAACATCTTTCTAATATTAGTACTTTCTCAAGTTTAAGAACCAGTATAGTTTTTACTCTTATATTTATTCTTAGCTCAAAGGAAGATCAACTCTCTTCTCTTGAAATCGTCTTCTATTTACCTTTTCGAATTCTTTAAAAATCAAATGTGAATCGTCAAAATTTGACATTATACAATTAAGGGAAAAAATATATATTTCTGCTCGAGTTGAAAATATGATCATGAAAATAATTAATCGGAAAGAATTTTCAAAATTCTTTTTTTGAAATTTAGTTTATTTTGGTTTATAAATTTATTTGTAAATTATTATTATTTAGTTAATAGTATTATATTATTTAGTTATTTGTATTATATTATTTAGTTATTAGTATTATATTATTTAGTTATTAGTATTACTTTATGAAATTTCATAGTTTATCAATTTACAATTTTACTCATTGTGGAACTTTTTTTCTGTTTCAGTACAAATATGCCGCTGCAGGACATAACTATGAATCAAACGCTTCCTCTAGTCAATGGTGATTGCTAATTTTTGATTTTCAATTATTTGTATTCGCTTTTCGAAAATTGTAAAAAGTGCAATATTTTTGGCCTAAATTGTCATAGCTTTACAATAAATGGAAAAATATTTGCCATTTAATTTAGACGATATTAATACTTAATGTGAGATAATAATTTTCGTCTGGGGTCATTAATCGATCAGACATCAAAATGAATTGGTTCATTGTTCGAAGGTCTTCTCACTGTACTTTTGATATGATAGACAATGAGACGATATTTCTTTGCTTTTTCTCGATCGTCACTACCGCACCCAGCGGTTTATTGTTAATTTCCGAGACAAATTGGTTCCCAAGTGAAGCGTATCATTTTGCCACAGTTAACGGAAATGATTATCGAAAATGTCAAAAAAAAACAAGTAATTTGCATTTTTGATATTTTCGATTGGCACTTGAGAGCCAAATTGCACTCGAAATTCACTTAAATTTGTAAATTGAAAATTTATTCTACATTTCGAGAAATTCGAATTAGAAACAAGATTCGTTGCAATTGATCATAAGTTTAATTAACAGAAGTTTTATTTTTTAATTATATTTTTAATTTGCAACAATTGTAAATGTTCTAATTTTTTTTATTAAGTAAAGATCCTAAAGTTCTGAACGTTCAAATGAACGAAAATTTATTTCTTCTAAAAATTAAATTTTTATTGCAATTATTTCGTGTCACGAACAAAAAAATTAATTACTGAGTTTGTGAATGTAAAATTTTAGTTTTTAAATTATTTTTATGTTTAGTAATTTCTTAAAATATCTTCAATAAAAAATATTTCGTTCATTTGAACGTTCAAAACTTTGGGATCATGTTAAGTACAAAAAATTTTAAAAATTTGTAATTAATCAAAAAATTAGAACATTTACATTTTAAGGTAATTTTAATTTTCTTTATTCAAGAAATAAATAATTCTACACTTAATAAGTACCGAAGCTTTCCTGAAATATTGTCAAAATTCTAAATTTGAGTGACAGTGTAGGACTGCGACAAAATTGTCGACACAAAAGTTTCTGAGAATTGTTTTAAGTACTCTCGACCACCGAAGGAGGTTGTGGAAATTTTCAATTTAGTCCTTTTTCGACTACTATTATTAGACGATTTTCTTTCTAGAAGCGAATACAAATAATTAAGTTCGGTAGAATTTATTTTTTTTCAGAAGTATCGATAATATTGTTTTTTAGTTTTACAGAATAATGTTTATCGTCGATTTTCTTACTCGATTCTTCAGATTTACAAACTGAATATTTTTTTAGAGAATTTGGCTTTCGTTAATTTGGACTTTTTACAATGAACAAAGAATGCGGTGTAATTAGAATTAAATCCAAAGTTACTCGATCTTGAAAGTGATGGATGAAGCATAAGAAAAGGTAACGACCGGAACTTAAGAGGGAGAATATTTCAACTGCGAATACCGAGAATTGAATTGACAATATTTATCATTTGGCAATATTTGACAACGTTTATCATTTTAGCGAAAAGAAAGGCAAGAACGTAAAAGGAAAATTACAGGAATCAAAATTTTTCCCAAATTTCTTTTTTGGACAAAAATGGAACTTTTTGAAGAAAAGAAAAATGTAAAATGAGAATTTTTACAGCAGTTGAAATAATATTCGTATTTATATCATTTTGGTGGAGAAAAAGTGTAAAAAACTTAACAAATTTGGTTTTTCTATTTTGGATAAACGAAAGTTTATGATTTGAAAAAAGGAGAACTCTCACGAGCAGTTGAAAGAAAATTATTCGAATTTCAGCAAACAGACATTGTGTATTTTCGTATAGACGCATTTATAGACATGTGATCTCTCGCATTTGTGCATGAAACTTATCACTGTGGTTGCGATGGAAATAATTGCAATCATCAAGACTGGACAGAAGGGCAATGAACTGCAACAGAATAAAGCTGCGGTAAACGCTTTGCGAAAGTACAACAAGATGTTGTAAATTTTGGATTTTACCATGGCAAATTCATGTCAGACGTGTCGGACATTTACACTTTAGCGAATGATTCTGCACTTCCGCGATCTTGACAATTAATCTTCAGATAAGAATTCCTCTTGTATTTCTCTCTTCTCAATTATGTAACTTCTCTTTGTCTTGGAATTTTTAAATCTTCCAATTTCTGAAAATTTAAATTTTTGCTCATTAGAAATTATTATCGTTTCAGTTTAATTCTGATTATTGAATGATAAATTCTACAAGCAGAACTAATTGAAAGAGTTTTGTATTGAGTGATAAATTCTAATTGAATGTATTTGGATTTGATGATTTTGAATGATTATTTCATTTCAATTATCAATAGACAGTTCTCTAATTTTTCTCTAAAAAGAGAATTCTGTAATTCGTTGATTTCTCTATTTATTATCGAATTGTAAGTTATACAATTTCAATGGAACAATCGGCGCAATTCGTTTGATGTTTCAGTGACATAAATAAAATTTGAATGATCCGCTGACCAACTATGAATGGATCTCGGCTAATCAGAGGCGCCACTCGTGAAATGTAGATCAGCCGAGCAATTTCCTTTTACCTTTTCTTTCTCTCGTTTTTGTTTCTCTGAATTCCGAATTTTTCTTTTTTCTCTCCTTTTAATCGGGAACGAAGCGAATCGCCAGACCCAAAGAATGAAGACCTCTTTGCATAAAAGATTCAAAGTGAAACATCTTCTTGGAAGAGCTTTCAAGTCCCCTTTTTTTGGTTTTCTCCTTGTTTTTCATTATTTACCCGGGAAAAGGAATTTGAAAAATCCAACTGCAGACTAATGAACTCTATTTGAGTTATGTAAAAAGGAAAATAGTTTTTTCGGGACAAAAATGTTTTTTTACAAAAACAGGGCTCGAACAAGGTTTGTAAATTTACTTGAAGTCCCTAAAAATACGTATTTTTTTTTAGAAAAAGTTCCGTAAAGTCTGTAATTTGATTGAGAAAAGACGAAAAGCTCGTAAATTGGACGATATAATTTGGAGAATTTTAGAGAAATTACAAATGATTGCAGAAGTTCAATTACTATTTTCAAAAGAAATAAAATTCTTCGCAAAAATTCAATTATATTCAGAAATTTTTTGAAATTCTTGTCAAAATTTCAATTATCTTTAGCAATAATTAAATTCTTATCCGAAATTTAATTATTTTAGAAAATTTTAATAAAATAATTTCTTGGCAAAATTTCAATTGTTTTCAAAAATTATCCGCAATCAATGATTTTCAAAAATTTACAATTTTAATAAAATTTTTCAAAAGAATTCAATTATTTAGAAAAAAATTTTCTAAAATTCTAAGCAAGCCTTTAATTATTTTCATAAAATAATAAAAATTTCACAGGATTACAATTATTTACAAATTTTTTTTTTATAAATTTCTTCGCAATCAATCGCAATTATTTTCATAAATAATATTTTTTACATGAATTTCAATTATTTTCGTAAATAATAAAATTTATTTTAAAAATTCAATTATTTTTATAAATAAATTAAAAGTCTTTTGCAGAATTTCAATTAGTTTTAATACAAATTTTAATCAAATTTATCGAAAAATGTAATAATTTTGAAAAACTGTTATTAAAATTCGTCGAAAGAATTCAATTGTTTAAAAATTTATTAAAAAAATTATAATAATTTAATTTTAATAAATATGCAATTATTCAATAATTTTTTTGTATTTAAATAATTGAATTCTAGTAGAAATTTTTAATAAAAATTAATTTAAAAATTGATTTAAGGTAAAATTTTAGATTATAATTGATTATTAAAAGCATATAAAATAATTGAATTTTAAAAAGGTTACAAATTACAATCTTTGAAAATCTGAACTTTTCATAATTTTTACTATGAATTTTGTGGAATTAATTTTTTTAAGAAAGTTTATTTGCGGATTTTTTCAAAATTCTTTCAAGTTTTTATTTTCTAAAATACATTTAATTGAAGAATTAACGAATAATTAAAATTTTGTAAAATTGATTCGAAGACGCAATTATGAATTTTAAATTTCTCAAAGAACTTTTTCAAAAATTGTTAAAAGTAAGGCATTTAAAAAAGAATTTTAGTCAAAAGCACGAAAAAAATTGAATTTTGGAATAATTACAAATTATTGCAGAAATTCAGTAATTTTCAAGAATTTATTTTAAAATTTTCAATTCTTTACAAAAGTTAAATATTGTTAAGAAATAACAAAATTCTTCCTAGAGATTCAAATGTTTTCATAAATAATAAAACTGATAACTGAATTTTAATGATTTTTTGTTACAATTTTAATCGAATTTTTCGAAAAATGTAATTATTCTCAAAAAAATTATTTAAAAATTGTATTAAAATTCGAAAGAATTCAATTATTTAAAAATTTGTTTATAAACTTCTTTATTGGAATTGAATTTTAAGAAACATTCAATTATTGAATAAATTATTTATTTTTGTATTTAAATAATTGAAATTTATAGTAGAATTTTCTATAATAAATAGTTTAGTTTATAAAATAAATAAATGTTCTAAATATTAAATATTAAACATTTAAATAAATATTTTTATAAATTATATTTTCTAATAAAAATTAATTTAAAAATGAATTTTGGTTAAAATTTTTGACAATAATTGAATTTTAAAAATATTTTTTCTCTTGACAGGTTTAATTCAATCATTTTAAATATTTTTTGATGTTTTTATTTTCTAAAACATAATTAATTGAAGAATTTCTCTTATTTGCCTCGAACTGATTATATTTTTTGTCACTAATTGTTTCCTAAATGGTCCGCAATTTTTCATTATTGTTCCGTAAAATGCGTCTTTTTAAAAACTTTCCCTGATTCGAGTCCTCTGCAAGAAAACATATTCGTATAACTAAAACTATTTGAAATCATTTTTGGTCAGTTTTATTTGCGTATTTCAAAGAAATTAGAAATTTTAGATCTCGAGGAAAGTGTAATTTATTTCTGGAAATAGAAATTTCACATTTTAGACGACAGAAAGTTTGGCGACATTTTCCGATTAGATTTTACCAAGAATTGTTCCAAGAATGGCCTAGTGTTCCAGATTTGTCATGCCTTCTTGGCAGATTTCATGTTTCTTGATAATTAAATTTGATGAATCTTGCGAAACCAGAATGTCTCTAAATTAATCTCTTTTCTGACATTCCATAATTTCGAGAATTGAAAATTGAAAATTTAAAAATTGAAAATTGAGACTTAAAAATGAAAAATTAAAATTGGAAACTAAAAATTAAAAATTAAAATCTGAAACTAAAAATTGGAAATTATTTTCACTACCAAGCTGGAAATTTTCGAAGATACATAGTAGCTTCTTTGTATATGCTTTATCATCATCTTCCATTTTATCTTATCACACATTCGTTGTCAATATAAATTTATCTCATTTTTTCTGTTTGCCATTTGTCACAGGCAAAAATCGAATAAAAAAAATGTCGTCTGAAAAGAATCAGGGACGGATTTTCTAAGTTGAAATAAAAGACAGTTCGACCAGTTCTGGCCTAAATGTGTCATCTATAAATACGGGGAGCTCAGATGAACTCGAACATTCAGCGCCTCTTGGTGTAGACTGCACGTAGTAGCAGCACACGTATTGCAACTGAAAAACTATGACTCATTTCATTATTGACTTTGATCTTACACTATGATTTAGTCGAAGAAATCATTCACTGCTTCCCAGAAAGTGGAATCTCTCCTTTCAATTTAGAAATTTAAACGGAACTTGCTTCTATTGTTGAAATAATCTTCGTTTGCTGATGAATGAAATTTTCCAACGCTGATCGTTTAAATGAACTTTCAACCAAAGGGTCTTTATTTCGTTTTATGAGAAAATGTAAAAACGTTTTCTCCTCAAAGAAATGATGCTTTTTTTCCTCGATTTTATAATTTTTTTTCAATACGGAAAAGATGTTGCGAGTAGAGGAACATTGCTCTTGGCAAGTAAACTCGTTCTATAAGTGTTTCCAGAACTGTTTGCATATTTGCCAGGAGGGAAGAAAACATTAGGTATCAATAAACAAATCACTGTGACATTTTCGCCTCTTTCCTACTGTGTTAATTTAAAATATGAAAATTTCCTCGTTGCTTTCGAATTTCGTCACAAAATAGACAAATTTTACAAAAACTGGAAATTTAGAAAATTTAGAAAAACAAAAGGGGAAAAATAATAATTTGATTCTGAATATTGATTCACTTCGAATAGAAGAAAAGCGGGGGCGTTAATTTGCATTTTTTGAATACTTTATTTTCTCGTGTTTAGTCTGTTAGGATCGTGATTTTTGATATGTTGATCAATCATCGAGCATTAAGTACCTTCATGCACACGTTTATCTAGAACGCGTGTGTGGAACGTCATATAGCATCAGGACATAATTTTAACCGAGCTTTATTGCGATGTAACCTCTGTCTGCAGTTGTATTCTGCAACAGTTTGAATCTGCTCCTGCTCGCCAGTGAGAGAATTCTCTCTGTTTCATGTTCGTCGAATTTATTTTTCTCGAAAAACAAAAATATGTCAAAAATTGAAAAAAGTTTGTCATCCATTGTGGTATGGGATGTGTTAATTCAAAATTAGCTCCTTCAGTCCCTTCGGAAAATCTCGAGGAAGACAGGCCCATTAGAATCGAAGTTATGTTCGGTAGGTTATTTTTTAGTGAAAATTTCTTTATTTTTGTAAAATTTTTACTCAAGACAAGAAAAGAGATATTGTTTTTTAGTCGTTCCTTTTTTTTTTTGCTGTATGTGTGACATTATAAAAGGTGAGAAGAGAAATGGTGAAGGATTATAGTTAAAAACGAAACACGACAATGAGCAGAAAGTTCTAAAGCCCTTGGAAATATGCCAGATGTGTTACGGAGAACTCTAAGTCTAATGAGAGCTCTTGTATTTTATGCATTTTGCCAAGTTGGCACGTGTCGCCTCTTCTAAATGAAGAAAAACAGGTGAACTGATAATAAAAAATTCGTAAATGCCGTCACACATCAAATTGACCCAATGACCTTTGACTAGCTTCTCTCTCGTCAATTGATTATTTTCTCCTTCTTCTTCTTCTTCTTCTCGTCAAGTGAAAAATAAAAAAAAAATCCCTCTTAGAATAATTTCGCGAGTGTCATAAAAACAAAGGAAGTTCATCGTTACGTCAACGTATTTTTTCAATTTTTTATTTAAAATATATATACAAAAAATGTTAAAAATCTAAATTAAAAAATTATAAATCTCAAAGTGAAAGCATAGAAAAAAAATTTAATAACTTTACGTTTAATTGTTAGTAATAATTCTTGAAAAGAAATACACGTGAAAAGTGACTGGGATTATTCATTTTTTCTTCATTGTACCAGATGTGATGATTTAATATTTTTCCATAAATTCTCACCTGATTATGAGTTGTAAGATGGAAATATTTGTTGAATTAATTGAATTGATTGTAGTTTCGATTTTTTTAACTTTTAAGTATTTACAGTTTTTTTTCTTGGTTATAATTTCTTTTTCTTCATTTGTTTATAGGGACAAGTGTAAAATCGCCCGGGAAAGGCTCGTGGAATTCGGGAAGTGGGGCGGCTGGTCCAGGAAGAACGATGAAGGAATATGAGGACAAACTTTGTACCCTACAAAAGGAGAATTTTAATCTGAAGATAAGAATTTATTTTCTAGAGGAGAGAATGGGCATCACGTCTGCCGACGAGGACGCGATAAAAAAGAATATTGAATTAAAAGTTAGTATGCAATCTTTTCATTTTTTATTTATTTTCTTTAAGATAAAAAGAAAAAAGATTAAAAAGAATATCGAATTTAGAGTTAGTATGCAATCTTTTTAATTTTTATTTATTTCATTTATTATAAATATGAATTTATCATTCGGCGTCTTGACTCGGTGTGAACGATGTCTTCACGATTTTTATTTTCTCTATTATTTTATTGTTTATTTATTATTTGAATTTCAATTTTTAAATTCGTTTTTCAAGTTAAGTGAATGAAAAGAGAGAAAAGTGAAGAAAATAATATTAAAATTTATTATTTGAATTTCAATTTTTAAATTCGTTTTTCAAGTTAAGTGAATGAAAAGAGAGAAAAGTGAAGAAAATAATATTAAAGTGAAAAAATAAAGAAATCAGAGTTATTAACGAGGAAATGTACGATTTCAGGTTGAAATCGAGTCGCTGAAGAAAGAATTGGTCGAGAAGCAAGAACTTCTCAGTCAGGCGGCCACAGCTTTTGCAGTTATTGAGGAACAAAAAGAAGCGTCTTCCAGAAATCAAGTTCAGTATCAAATGTCCTTGGAGCAAGAAAGAGGGAGAATAGGCGAACTTGAAAAAGGTAATTTCTTTTCTACAGAATGGAATTTCTTTCCATTTAATTACTTTTTGGTTAAAAAAATATTTTTATGAATTCTATGAATTTCTATCTTTTAAAATAAAAAATTTTTTTGTCTTCAGAATTGAAAGAGTATAGAGAAAGGTTATCCGATGGCTCAATGTATTATAAAGAATCCTTTGGAATATCTCCGGAAATGGCGATAGAAAATGCAGAAAAATTACAACAAATGGAAGAACTTGTTTCGTCTTTAGAAGCAGAGGTATTTTTTTCGACATTTAGTTTCTTTTTTCTTCAGTTTCATTTTTACTTTATTTTCTAAAAAAATTATTTGTTTTTATTTAGTATTTTCTTAAGTATTTTGAAGTATTTATTTTATTTACTATTTATTTATTATTTATTTATTATTTATTTATTATTTATTTATTATTTATTTTTAAGTGTTTATTTCTAAGTAACTAATTAAATGATTAACAATTAATTAATGGCTTTTTTAACAGGTAAAACAATTGTCGAGTAGTTTAGAGGAAGAACGAAACTGGGCGCAGGAGTTGGAAATCGAGAGAGATCAACTCAAGGGACGTTTAGAGTCGGAAATCAAATTGAGGGAGAAATTAACGTCGGAAAAGGATGAGGATATCGATCTTCTGAGGGATAAAATCAAAGAATTGGAGGAGCAGGCATTTTTGAAGGACAATGTCGCGCAACAATATAAAAGTGAATTAGTTGAGAAAGAAAGACTAATTAAGGAAAAAATCGCTATTTTAGAAGACAAATGTAAAGCGTACGAGGAATTGAGTTTAGTCTCCGAGAAGAGGAAAAAGCAAATTGATCAATTGAGGCTTTCCGTCAAATCAAGAGACGATGCTCTCACTGATCTTAACAATAAACATCGAGCACTTCTCTCGCAGGTGAATTGCATATTTTTATTTACTTCTAAAAAATATTTTTATATAACAAAATTTTAATTTACTCCTAAAAAGTATTTTTATATAGAAACATTTTAATTTACTCCTAAAAAATATTTTTATATAGAAAAATATACATTTTATTATCAAAAAATATATATTTTATTATCAAAAATTGTATATTTCAATAGAAAATAATATAGATTTTATTTTGAAAATAGTTAACAAATATTAATTAATAAAAATTAGTTAATTTTATTTTTATTGGTTTTATTTTTAATTATATTTTTTAGTTAACATTAATTAACGAACGAAATTTTCTCTTTAAAGTTTGAAAACGGATACACGAAGCGAAGCTCCCCTCCGCTCAGTCCGTCGGTTATAAATTCATTCGAAGATCGGTTTTCTCCGAAAACCAGAAGTCCTTGCCTCCAAAGTCCAACGAGAAGTACAAATAGTTCATTTGAATGGGAATCGAGTTCAGATCGTTGTTCAAGATTGAAAAGTCCGATTCAGTCTTCGAGTTTCGGGAACAGTGATATTGATATTTTAACAAAAGTTTGTATTCCTTCTAAACCTTCTTTCCTCTAACATAAAATTTTCAATCTTGTAAACATTTTCACAAACTCAAAAATATTACATAATTTAATTTTTTAAGTATAGTGATACTTTTCAAAAAAATTAAATTTTCGCACTAATTTAATTTTAATTCGTATTGTACAAAATTTTATTTTAATTAATTAATTAATTTTTTCCCTAAAGGAGGTAAAGGACAGAGACAGGGAACTTCAACGACAAGACACGGCGAAAAAGCAATTAATCCTAAAATTGTGTAATGTACAACAATCCGCCGAGATGACAGATTTGAAGTTAAAAAAATTGGAAATCGAACATGAGAAGGCATTGAAGATGATTCAAGGATTCATGGAGAGACAACAACAATTGGAGAGCAAACAAGTTAAAAAAGATCGAAAAATCATGGATCTTGAGGTGGAATTGTCGAGGCTACGTGGTCCTGATAAATATGGAAAAGCCGAATCATTCCGAAGAAATCTGAGCAATGAAATGTCGGACAATCCCGAAAGAGACCACAGTAATCAGGTGAATATCTCGAGTTTTAATCTATTTGCCTAATATTATTTTTACTAGTTGATCGTTTGTCAAGCTTTTGACAAAATGTGTTTTAAAAAAAGAAAAAAATGAAGAATCTGATCAATGATCGGAGAAGGAAGATGAAATTTAGAAAAATGTTAATAGGTGAAGGAAGATATTTTTTAATTTATGGAAACTAAAGCATGTATTTATTATTTATTAGCGAATGAAAGATCTAAAGTGAATAATTTTTTAAAGGCGAAATTTTGAGAATTATAATAGAAAATATGTTTTTATTGTTTTGATTATTATTCTCGAGGGGTGCATGAATAGAGAAGGATTTTTGTTTTAGAAGAAAAGCGTGAATTGCCAGCATAGAATACATTACGCTTTTCCTTCTTTATTTCAGAGTGACTGAATTTTACTTCTACTTCTTCTCTACTTTATCATCATCACTGCATGAGTTTTTCTTTGGATATCGCTTAGGGCGTTGTCTCGATTAAAAAAAAAAGCCAAAGAGAAATTAGTCTCGAAATTTACGCTTATTGATAATAGAGATGAATTGAGAAAGTTGTTCTTAGAGTGAGAGGCATCGCTTTGCATGACGCTTTTTTTAAATTGAAAAAGAGATTTGTACAACTTGCTTTCTTTGGGCCCAGTTTCGGTTTTTTTGCTTAAAACACATTTTTAATCGAATATCTTTCTTTTTTTCTTCTTCAGTTCGGATTGTCTTAAAAAGTTGGATACGATTAAATTAGAATAATCATTTTAGTTTGAGGTAAAAGTAATTTAAGCATTTAGGATAATTCTGTTTGAAATTATGGTAAAATATTTTATTTAGACAAAAGTAGAAAACGACACGAAAAATGATTCGAAATTCGTCAATATTTGCGTGAAATGGTGCACAAATTCCGGGATATAGGGGCGCGAAACAACTTTTTCTAATAATAGAAGAGTTAAGACGTCTTACAGTCGCTAGCCTCGCCTCGAAAATTCATTTCGACCAGTAACCGAACACTGTGTGGTTCTCTGACGATATATAAATAATAAAAAAAAAACGACGGTTTGAAAACCGAAAAAATTTTACTTTTTTGCAATGAAAATTTGATAGTTTCGTGAGAAGAAAAAATAACGCGATCACTCTGGCATATTATTCTAATTTAATATGTATTTGAGTTTTTAAGCGCGGTGAATATTTTTTTTTTAAGTCGATTGTTTAGCTTCTCGGGCGCTTTTAATTTTTCGTATTTTTTACATTTATTATTTCGATATAAAGAAAAGACGAGCAATTATGTTCTCCTGCTGGTGTGCGCCTTTGCGAATGGAGGTAGGTACTTGAGTGTGAAAAGTTTTCGCCTTCGTGTATTTTTTTCCTTTTTTTTAAATGTAATTTTTGATTGTTTTTAAATTATTCCTGCGAATGTAGATTTATTAAACTTTTTTTTCGATTAAAAAACATTTTTTTTTATTTTGACACAAACACACACACATGATCCTTAATTTAACTATTTGATTGTAATATTGTTTTTTGGGAAATAAAAAAAAAATATTTCTAATCGTTAGTTTTGAAGTTTATTTTTCTTTTTTAAGTAGAAATAGTTTCTCAAATTAACATTTTAAAAAATGTTTCTCTTTAATAAGAACTTCTTTTGAAAAAGAAAGAATTGAAATGTAACTAGTGAATGATAAAATTGATTTAAATGAAAGTGGTTGGTTTTTAAGAAAGTCATTTTTTAGTTTAGATTTCAAGGAACATGATAGTGTTAAATACTGAAAAATTCTTTTTAGGGACCGCGTATTGTTACGCTCGTGGCTCCGAGATGTTGGCCTAAGAAAAAAAATGATACCCAATTCTAATCGTCAGTCTTCAAGCCCTCTTTATTAATTTAATTAATTAATTAACTCTTTCATGATGAAATTTTTATTTTGCCTTTAAAGCACCATTTTTATAACATTAGTTTTATCGCTTTAGTTATTTGATTTTTTTTTCTTTTTTTTTCTTTTGGTAAAAAATTTAACCATGTATTTTAATAATCGTGCTCTGAATAAAAATCTTTTCGTTGAAATACAATGAGTTTCATTGACGGGGAATACGTTTTGTTTGTGTCTGCAGCAACGTTTTGATGAAATGGAAATCAAGATTAATGATCTTCGGGACCAAATTGAAACTATCAAGGCTGAGAAAATTCGACTGGAAAAGCAAATTCAAGTTGAGTCCGAGGTAAAATACATTTTTTTCTCTTTGCGGAAGATCTCTTAATTATCAAATTTTATTAATTTTTATACATTATAAATTTATAAAATTTATAAAATTTATGAAATTTATGAAATTTATAAAACTATAAAATAATTTAGAATATTTTCATTCTACTTGCCGCACTTGTTGCCTTGTGCAATTTCACGTTGCTTTGACTGTAAACGATTATAAATAGCTTGACGTAAAGTTTACGCGCGAGAGAACGTTGACTCGACTCATACAGACACGCTTCTTTGAAAAGGAAATAACATTTTCTTTTATTTACAATCTGGAAATATAATCCCTTTTTAATCTCCTTTACAAAACATAGTGAGCGTGAGATGATAATTGAACTTTGTATTTTCAAACTACTTTCTAATAAAATACTTGCGGATTAAAAATTTGTTTCTTCAGTTTAACAAACTGGTCAATTTTAAAATTTGTTATAATTTTTAATTTTTATTTAAAAAACGATCTCTAATGTTAAAACTTTTTTCGCAGGAGCTTCAGGAACAACTGCAAACCAAGGAACAGAAGATTGAGTACCTCGAGTGTGAGAAGAATTCTATAAAAGATGAGCTAGAGGACAAAATGCTTGAACTAAGTCAATTGAAAGAAGCCTTTCAACAAGCTAGCGTTGAATTTTGTAATACCGATTCGAATGAAGATAAGGAAAAATTGCGTCGTGAATTATTTTTAAAAAGCACCGAATTGCGTGAGAAGAATGAAAGAATTGATCATTTAGAAAAGGAATTGCAAGTGAAGACACAAAATTTACAGAAACTTGTCAACACTGAACTTTGGAGTAAGAATAAGGAAATTGCCAAGCTTCACAATCATATGACGAGTTTTCAAATTCAGGATAAATCGAGAAGGAGAAGTCTCGATTTTTCGATAGAAAGTGCAACATCGCAATTGAGCGCTTTAATCAAGGAGCTCAGCGATATTGGAATTTGTGTTAAATTCACCGACGATGTGATACAATTGAATTATGTTAATGGTAGTGAGCCCATCGATGTGAAAATTATGACTGAATATATACAAAAGCTTGTGACGCAAAAGAATGAATTGGAGAAGGAAGTCGATTATTTGAAGTGGCTAAAATTAATATCCAAGCCCGATATTGCAGCTGAAATTGATGTTTCCGGTTCTGAGACTGAACGAGTTAAGAAATATTGTGATGTTCTGCGTATGCATCTCAAGGTGATTTTTCTATTCAATTTTCAACTTGTTTTCATTATTTCAATCTCTTTTTTCTCTTTTCTCTTTTATTTTCAATTTAATTTTCTTCTAGTTTCAATTTAATTTTCTTCTTGTTTCAATTTAATTTTCTTCTATTTTCAATTTAATTTTTTTTTATTTGAAAAATTAATTTCTTTCTGCAGGAACTTGTGAATTTTATGAAAGAGACACTGAAGAGTACCGATCACACGGCAGCGATCGATGATGAGCATAAAAAAATAGTCCTCGACGTTCTGCTCAGTTCGAAAATTCTCTCGGACAATTTTGCCCTCGCTCTAGAGGAGAATTTAGTGAGGGGCGCGAACGACAAATACGATACTCAAAGGGAAAAAATTGATTGTGTTGTGAGAAAAAGTAAGTCGGAGAATATTTTGAATCTTCTGAAAAATCAAGGTTCCACGCCCTCGGATTCGGAAGCGTTTTCAGAGCCTGATCGAGCCGTTTCATTGGCGAGAATCGGACTACAAGAGACGCAGCAGAAATCATCGTCGAGACCGAAATTTTCAAAGTACACAAAAACCTTCAGCGATTCGGAGGATTCTTTGGACTATGTCCCATATCACAAGACTTATCAGAACGATCTCAATGATTTGGATACCGGTAATCATATCCAAGAGTTGAAGGAAACGAATAATTTACTATTTACCGAACTCAGTGCGTTGAGGAGCGATTTAATCGCTAAAATTTCCTTCGATAGTGTAAGTATTATTTTTTTAATACCAAAAAAATTAATGCTACGTGAAAAACTATTTTGAGCTGTTAATTAATTTCTATTTTCCTTCCATTTTCTTTAGACGATCGATGAAAAGTTAGCGCCATTAATAACAAAATTGGAAAAATCGCAGAAATTCTGCGAAAATTTACAAGGATCTCTCGAGAAAAGAATAAGCGAATGTCAAACTTTAAAGAGGGAAAACAAGCAAAACAGTCTTCGTAAATCTCAATTAGAGAAAAAACTCACTGAAATTGAAAATATGGCGTTGGAATTAAAAAAACAGAAGGCTGAATTATTACAAAACAAGGAGAATTCAGAGAGAAAATCGTCCGACATGATTGTGACACTAAATAGGGAGAACGATACGGTATTTGGATAAAATTATTTACATATTAATTATAATTTTAAAAAAAGATTAAATTAACTATATTAATCTCTGTGGGTTTTCATTCATTCTGTTCGCAGTATGAAGTTAGTTTTTGTATATGCTTTTGTTTTTTTTTTCTTTTTCAAAACACTTTGGTTTTTCGATTTGTCAATATCAATTTTTATTGTTTATTTAGTAAAAGGTTAATAGATATTGCTTTTATAAAATAAGGTAAGAAATTTTCATAATGTTAATTTAGAAATTTTATAATTATTTTTTGTTTATACTTTAAAAATTATTAGTTTCTTTTAAAATAAAAAGTTATGAAATTTTCGTTTTTAATTACAATTTTTAACAATAATGTTTTTTCTATTTTAAATTAATAACAAAAAATGTGTAGGAAGAATTTGTGTATTTAATAATTACAATTTTTCTTTTTTTATGTATATAAAGATATTTTATATTTTACTAGCTAAAAAAATGCTTGTGTACTTTCTCATATAATAATCATGTCTATTCACAATTCACATTTTTTTTATTAAAGAACAAAATATTTAATTTCATTTGAAGAATTTCTTTAATAAGATTTAATTTTTTAACTTTCTAAAAATCAATTTATTTTAAGTTTCATCTAGAAATTAATGAAAAAATTTGCATAATTTCTTTTTCTGCATTTAAAAACGAAGAAAAAATAAAGTAATTTAAACTATTTATATTTCTCCATCAACATTTTTTTTAAACTTCCATTTTGTAATTAATTTTGAAAATCATATTGTTTTTACAAAATTTGTAATATTCTTTTGCATAATTTCTATTTATTATCAAAATTTTTTTAAACAAAATCAAAATATTATATTTTTAATCAGTATTGATTAATAGATAATAAGAATTAATTATTTAGTATTTTTTAATAATAAATTAACTTTAGAAATAGAATTTTAAAAGTTAAGTATTTTTATGAAACTGAAACTTGCATCCAGTTACCAGTCCTACTTAATTTTTGAAAATTCGATATGGGATTTAAAACAAAAAATATTTAACATTTAAATTTAATTTCTAAAATTAAGCAGGTGCTGGTAGTAAATCAAAATCATGAAAATTTCTTTCATTCTTTTCTATTAAACAATATAAAGTGTTGTCAAAAACATTTTGTCGGACAAATCGAATTTCTATAATTTCTTTTATTTATATCTAACAAAATTTGAAAATTATTTAACAAAATGTTAAATGTTATTAAAAAAAGATTAAAAAACTGGAATAATTTCTGAATTTTTTAAACATAATCTTTAATAAAAATTTAATTTTTTAAAGATAGATGATAAATGTTTTGGCTCAATTAACTTTTTTTCTGTAATTTCTTTTATAAATTTAATACTGAAAATAATTAAGAATAAAAATTGTATATCTTTAATTAACTATCAATTGTATTCTTTTAATAGTTGACAAAGATTATTGATTAATTTTTAATGAATGAGAATATCAATTGTTATTTTAATTCGTAATCATAATTGTTATAGTTGCTGTTTGATTTTTTGTTTCTTAACTTTTTTGTAATTTTTCTTTTCAAATATTTTAAATTTTTTAATTAATGTATTGAAAATCATCGAATTATTGCAAAAAATTTTATCAAAAAATATAATAATAATAGAATTCCTTCACAAAATTCCACTATTTAGGAAAATAACTTAAATATCGCGGAGAATTTTGTTTAAATTTTTAAAAATTCTAATTAAATATTTTTTGCAGAATTTCTTTGATTTTTTTTGTCAAATAATGGAGTTCCTTTAATAATTTTAATTATACATTTTAAAAATAATTAACATTTTATGGAGAAGAATTTTTTTAAATTTTATTAAAAATAATTAAATTCTTGAGAAAAATTTTACTATTTAAAATAATTTAATTATGTTTATCTAGAAAGATTTATTAAAATTTTAGGAAATATTGAAATTCTTTCGTGAAATTTCAATAAAATTTTTGACAATATGAATAGTAATAAATAATTTTGTACTTAAAAAGTGATTTTTTTTAAAATTTTGATTATAAAATTATTTATAAAATTTATGTTTGTTAATAAAAAATTTTGTAATTTGTATAACAGTATCAAATTAAATACTACGTTCCGCGCGTATCATTTGCTAGTTAAAAATTAATTTAATTAATTTAATTAATTAAAATTTAAAATTATAATTGTTTATCATTATTTTTCCTTTGATTTCAGTTGAGAATGAAGATAAAGAGACTGGAGGAGGAGAATGAAGGGGCAAAAGTGACAATTTCAAATCTCACAAAAGAATTGGATCATCTCACACTATTGCACAGTCAAATTCTCGTGGAGAATACAAAATTAACAAATGAAAAACTTCGTCTCGAGCAGGAGGTGCGAAAAGCAGAGTGCAGGTACGAGACGACTGTTCGTAATCTTCAGGATAAATTTAATAAGGAAGCAATCGATTTGAATCAAATCAATGAATCGCACAGAATGAGAATGCAGGAACTTGAAGCGGCTAATAAAGAACTTAGACGACATGTTGTTGTCTGTGAAGCGAGTGATTCCGCGCCAAGTTCCAGTGGTGTATCATCAGTCCCCACCGAAGCTGCTTTAAAGCAGACCTGCGACGATATTATTCAGGAATATCATTCATACAACGTAAAATCACTACCATTTTATTATTTATTATATTGTTTTTCATTTTTTGCGAAATATTTCATACTTTTAGTTAATGCTTTCAAAGAAATTTAATTTCAAAAACCATCTATTTTCAAAAAAGTCGATAAAATTATTTTAAATAAATGAAACAGAAAATTGTATTTGAATTTGAGAAAAATTTTAGCTACTTTTGTATTTAAATTTTGTGTAAATTTTATATTTTTGTTTTCTATTTTTTAGCCGTGTTTAATATTAAATTGGATTTTTTTTCAGGGCTCTCAGTATTGGTTACCATTAAGTTATCCCACGTCGATTGGCCGCAGTAAATCGAGTTGCTCGCCGGATCTTGGGATCGAGAGTGACGCGGCAATGACGACCATGAGGCCGTTGAAAGACACACTAAAAATTACAGAGTCCATGACCAATCTTCTTAGCGATGATGAAAACTGCAACAACAACCAAAGGTTACGAGACACGAGAATTGAGAGCCCGCTAGAAATAGAAGGTAACTCAGAAAAAAAAGTCCTTGCAAAATACTAATTTTCTATTTTTCCTAATATTCAGGCCTCGGATATTATGACTTTTTTTGACTTTTTTCGACTATTTTCAAATGACGCCGCCTTTTATCGACTTTTTCGACATTTCTTCCAAATTTTGCAGCAAAATACAATATTTTTGGTATAAAATGCAAACTTATTTCGATTTTTATACCGTGCAAAGTATAAATTATATTATAGACAAACTTTTACTTTTCAATCAGTTTTATAATTAAATGTTTCGAAATATTACAATTAAAAAGATTTTTAATAATTAAAATTCTGTAAAATTTAATTAAAACTAAATCATCTTTTCAAGTGTCTTATTCCAATTTTTAAAAATTAACTTTTAAAGAATTTTAATTGAAAATTTTCGAAATAATATTAAATTTGTCAAAAATTATAAAATTTATAATAAATAATCTTCAAGTGTAGATTCAATAAAAATGAAAATTAATGAAAAATAGGTTTTTAAAAATAATATTAAAATAGTTTAGAAAAGAATAATTCTCTCAATTATTACGTTCTAATTTTTTTTAAATTCAATTATTTTCAATATTTCGGAAAATTAAAATTCATTCACAGAATAATAAAATTGAAATTGTTGAAAATTATTCTCAACATTTAGGAGAAAATAATCATATATTCCAAGTTTTTAATTGAAATTCTTGACAACAATTTTTGTTTTAAATTATACAAAAATTCTTCAATTATTTTTGAAAAATTATACATTACAATATTTATAAAAAATTAATTCTTACAATTGTTTTATTACAATATTTTAAGATTCAATTACCTTCGAATAGAGTAAATAAAATTTTTTTAAATTTACTACTTTCGAATTTTTTAGAAATAATTTATCTATAATTACAATTTTTCGAAAAATTTGATTTATTTTTTTATATTTTTAAAAAACTCAATTATTTTTCTTAAGATTTTGACAAATTTTGAATTATTTTTTAAATGTTTTACTAAATTTAAATCAGCTTTGAAAAGATTTGACCAAGTTTCAATTTTTTAGACTTTTTTAATTATATTTAATTGTAAAACTTTTTGTATTTTTAATAAATCATTAAGAAATATTTTTAAAAAGTTAATTTTTACAAATTTCTTTATTAAAATTTTTGAAAATGTTCTACGTTAATTAATATCTTTAAATAGAAAAATGAACGGTTTAAATTATTATAAAAAATTTGTTTTTTTTTTATTTAAATAATTGAATTTTAGAAGAAGTTGCAAAAAATTATTAAAAATTCTTATAGATAATTGATTTAAAGATGAAGTTTAGTTAAAAATTGTAGAAAGTAATTAAATTTATAAAAGGATTATAGTTTTACTTCTTAGAAAGTATTAAATTTGAAAAGTTGAAATTAAAAAAATTTTATTTCTTGTGAATAAAGAAGTAAGAAGTATTTGAATATTTATTTAGCAAAATTATACAAGTTTTGATTAAGTTGAATTTTTGTGACAGCACTGAATTAAATAATCGACTTTATCGACTTTTTTTCTATTTTTAATCGACTAAAGCGTCTTTTTTGTTCGTTAAAGTCGATCCGAGGCCTCAATATTTTAACTTTTTTGTTATTATTTCCTCTTTCTCTTAAAATTCGTTCCCTTAAATTTTGATTTTTAAACATTTTCTTTATTGGCTTTTGTTAAAATTCCTTCCCATTTGAACTTTGAATTTTTCTATTTCCAATCAAATATTTAAATCTTCTTTGAATTTTATAAATTACATTTTGTATTCGTTTTTTAAAATATTTACAATTTTCTAAATTTTTAAAATTCAATGACTGTTAATTTTCAAAAATTCTCCTTTTCTAAATTCTAAATTCGGATCCGTTGATTAATAAATTTTATTTTATTCGTTTTTTATAGGTGGGCATAACTATAGTATGTATTACAAATAATTAAATTCGATTAAAAAGCTTTTGGCACGCTCTCATTAATTTTCCTATATATAATCGCACGTATTCGATGTTAACAGTGCGAATAATTTATTCTAGACATTTAAAATTACAAAATTCATCTAGAATGTGTTTAGAATTTTTTGAATCATTTTTTAACACTTCAGAAATTCATTAAAATTTGATAATTTTTTATTTTTGAATCTACTATTTGCAAACATTCTCGATCACAAAAATTCATATCTGAAAATAATAATTCATCGTTCCTAACGCATGTGTAGTTAATAAATCGAAAATTATAATTTGACACTTATTAACAAACTTCTTCGTTTTTTACTTGAAATTCTATCATCATTGTCATTTTCTTCCTAAGCAAATTTCGTTTGGAACGTTGTAATTAATATTCTCTTACATTCGTCGACAGGCTTCGCGAAAAATAACCAATAGTTATTGAAAATAAAAAAATGATGCCAATCGGAAAGTTTTGTCAATAAAAAGAAATTGTACGAAATAACATTCAAGTTTACGAAATTTCAGAAAATTCATTTCTCAAATTTGTAAATTTCGATGTATTTTAATTAGTTCCTTTTTTAAAATTATGATCGCGAATTTCTTTCCACTTGGTAATGAAATTAAAATAGCAGAATATTAATTTGTCAATGTTTCTATTCAGGTTTGGATGAAATGGAAACGTTGAAGCAGGAAAACGAGGCCTTGAAGAGAAGATTGATGAAAACTCGCAAAGTTCTAGAAGATACTTTCGAGCGTCTCTCAGCATCGAATAAGAGTAAGAAGAACGTCGAAAAAGCAATAACGAAACAATTAATGATGACTAAAAGTATTCTAAAGAAAACCCGAAATTACGAGGAACCTTTTGAAAACTAAGAAAACAAAAAGCTCAAAATTTGCCTTAGAAGGTACGTGGTTTTTTTTGTTTTTCTATTTTTTACCGATAATGTCGCGTCTTTTGAATTCTCATTTCTTTTAAATATTTATTTTCCAATTTTTAAGGAATATTATTATAAAACAAAAAAGAACAATTACTACGTATACAATATTTCTTATTGTAGACGTCGATTGTTTACCTGTACAATATTTATTATTATCTATATATATATTGTAACGACTTTATACTCAATAAGAAAGTACTTTTTACTATAAAAAACAAAAAATCGTCGACAAAAGTGTTTTTTTATGAAAAATTAGAGATTTTTTTTTCGTTTATGATCTCGAAACTTAGTGAAGTAAACTTTGTATTCTACGGTACTTGTACATAATCTACGGTACAGAGTAAATTTACAAGAGTAGTTTTAAACTTTTTTTTACCAAATTTTACGACAATAGTTTAGTTTTAGTTTTTAATTATTTTAAGAACAACGAGATCGGAATCGTGTTTTTCCGATTTTTGACAGATTTGCATACTTTTTTCTGTATATAATTACTATATATCAACGAAATGCATCTGTAAATAGTCCACAAAATAAAAACGCCATCGATTGCCATTTGAAAATGCAAACTTTTCTTCGGAAATATATTTTTCCATTTAAACTTAATTTTTATCAATATTCATAAATCATTTTCATTTCTTTTTGTTACATTTTTGATTTTCTGTTTCTCTTTTTAATTTTATTTTCCTTTTTAGTTTCATTTTTATTTTCATTTTTTAGTTTTATTTTCATTTTTTGGTTTTATTTTCAATTATTAGTTTTATTTTCAATTTTTATTTTCTGTTTCTGATTCACTTTCATTAATAGTAGACGAATAAAAGTATGAATGAGTAATGAATGAAGTAAATTAAAAATAAGTTTCCAGATTAAAGGCATCGATAGTTTTTTCTTTTTATTTTTAGGGTTAGGGATTTAATGAGCGGAAAACTCTGATTATGATAAATCTTTATTATCACTTGATGACTAGATAATAACATAAAGATCCGTAATAACTGATTTTTGTCACGTGTGACTTTGTTCCACTTACAATTTATAATATTATACAACCTTAACATTCTCGTTCGATCTATCGCTTTATTCCCCATTTGTCGAGGAAGTTGTTTTAAATAATATTTCTCAATTGCAGTACGCTCTTTATTCTTTACTAGCTAATAATTGAATTTTGAAAGAGTCGAACATTTTTTTTTTACAAGGGAGAATAGTTTTTTTTTTTTACAAATTATCCACGAATTACAATAGAAAATTATTTGACGAATAAGAATTGCAAGTAGAAAATTGTTTAGAAAATGAAAAGTTAGGAAATTTTGAATCTATATTTACGTTGATAGAAAAAGAACATTTTTCTCAAAAAAAAAAAACTTTGCGTAAATTAAAATTGTAACGGGAAAATTAATAATAATTTTCTTTTGCGATGAAAAGAAAGGAAAAATATGATTAGAAAACATTTCTTGTGCGCTGTATGGTGATTAATATTAATTAACAGTTGACGTGTACATTGTTAAACAAACGTTTTTTTTGTTACTATTCACAAATATTTTTTGCACTTTTAAAACGATTGTTTTTTTTGAAAAATTTACGGAAGAAGACAGATTATCAAAACGCTCCAGTTTGCGATTTTTCTTAAATTAATTTGATTATTTTCAAATAGTTTTCAGATTGAAAATTGCGTTGTAATGAACGAAGTATGCTGCGATCTTTAAGAGCCACGTGTTAGAATGATAGAATTCAATTTGAATTATTTACAATATGAGAATTTAAGTTCTACCCGTTAAAAGAAAGCATGGTAGATAATTTGAGCCTCAATCGAAACAAGATTGAATCGATTATTTCAAATCTTGGAAAAATTGAAAGAAATAAAAAAATATTAAAAATTGTCGGAAAAAAATTTTTTTTTCTTGTTTTTGATTGAGGCTCGAGAACGAAACTACAAGTCTAGGGAGTTTACGTCGATTTTCATTAAAGTTTATCGGAAACGAGGAACTTGTACATAAATATATCTATATTACTCGTAATATCAATTATGTGTATCTACGGTAATGAGTGGCGCGTGATTATTAATTAGTTTAAGACAATCGGAGCCGTTTTAATCCGGTGGCATTTTTTTTTCTCTTCATCGCATGTTTTGCATTTTTTTTTTTTTTAAAGAGTAAACGGAAGGGACGGCGTCAAATACAGCTTAGAATAACGCCTAAAAAACAAAAGACGATTTTATACACGATTCCCGGGAAGATTTCATCTACCGATCGGGAGGGAGGTCAATCACTTTTTTCTCACTAAAATAAAAATATATTATATATATTTACTATTCGTATAATATAACAACAAAAAGAAAATACGAACTTAAAAAAATTATAAATCTTTTTTGTCGAGAGACAATTTCTCTCGTTAATATCCAACAGCGATAATATGAAAGAAAAAATATATATATTTTTTTTTAATCTTGAATTTCTCAATTTAGTGGAAATTCGAGAATTTATATTAATTATTTGAAATCGCGTTTTTCATTGGAAAGAAAAATGCGTTATTCTATACGGTATTCGTGGATTGAGTTTTGGAGGGTTATGTGGCGTAATGAGTATGGTGATGATGAGGATGAGATGGTGGTTCACTGAGCCAAGAGTCCGGCGAGGGTGGAAAATCGGGATAACCAGGGCCTCCGCCTCCACCGCCTCCTCCACCTCCGCTTGATTCATTGCTCAAGTCTGAAGCTGGACCCGGTACCATTCCACCTGGTCCTCCTGAAAAATTATTTTTTTCTGTTAAATTAATTATCCTTTAATATTTAATTTGAAGTTTTACTCAAATTTTCAAAATTCATTTTTCTTTTCTTTAAAAAAAATAGCAAAATTTGTAGTTAAATTTTTATTAAATTAAATTAAATTAGTTAAGAAAAAATAGTTAAATTTTTATTTATTCACGAAGAATCGATGATAATATGTTGAATTATGATGAGTAAAAATTCAAAATTTCCTACATTTTCATTTTCTAAACAAATTTCTACTTGCAATTTTTATTCGTCAAATAATTTTCTATTGCAATTCGTGGATAATTTGTAAAAAAAAACTATTCTCCCTTGTAAAAAAAATGTTCGACTCTTTCAAAATTCAATTATTAGCTAGTAAAGAATAAAGAGCGTACTGCAATTGAGAAATATTATTAGGAATAATTAATTAGGAATAATTGTTTAATTATTGTTTAATTATTAATTAATTAATTATTTTTTATTTACTTCTAATTATTTAATTATTACTTAATTTTTAATTATTTATTTATTACTTAATTTCTAATTATGTATTTATTTCTTAATTTCAAATTATTAATTTATTACTTAATTTCTAATTATTTATTTTTTACTTAATTTCTAATTATCTAAAGATCCTAAAGTTCTGAACGTTCAAATGAACGAAATTTATTTATTTCTTCTAAAAATTCAATTTTTATTGCAATTATTTTTTGTCACTAACAAAAACATTAATTACTGACTCTGTAAATGTAAAATTTTAGTTTTTAAATTATTTTCATGATTATTAATTTCTTAAAATATCTTCAATAAAAAATATTTCGTTCATTTGAACGTTTAAAACATTGGGATCATATTATTTATTACTTAATTTCTATTTTCTAATTATTTAATTATTTACAACTAAAAAATCTAATAATTATCTAATAATTATTTAATTAACCGTAAATCAAAATAACGATATAAAATTTAATTGTTTGTGGCAAAAAAATATACAGTTAATTAAAAAATAATTTGCATGACGAATATTTTTCTTTTTTTTTTTGATAATTTTGGAAAAGTTTTTGAATATAGAGGCAGTAATTGAAAGAAATGAAGATTTACCGAGAGTGGTGTAAACAGAGAGCCCAGCATCGTGGGGATATTGAAATTGGGGTGGCAAGGACGGCGATCCGGACGTTGAAAGATGATAAGGGGGCGTTGTGGCACCCAGGTAACCACGTGGTGGTCCACTATTACCACCGCTTCCTCCTCCTCCAGGACTCGCACCATCTCCATCCAATCCCATATTCACCACAGTTCCATAACTATCATTGCTCAAGTCTGCAATAAAAATAATTTTCGTTTTCAATTATTATAGAAATTTACTCCAATTTACTGTTAATATTGTGGATTAATGCTTTTATTTCAATTTGCAGCAAATAAATAATAAACAATAAATAATAATAATTTTAATAATAACGTTTCTTAAAAATTTATTGAAAATTAATTGAATTTTATCTACTTAAATTAATTTTCCTGTAATTTATTATTTGCTGCTATTATATTTTCAATTGTTAAATAATTAAAGTATTTACTTCTATGAAATTGAAATTATTAAATTAAAAAAAAATAATATAATATTTATAATATTTTTTTATAATATTTTAAATTATTAAATAATTCACTAAATTAATTATTTAATTATTTAATATTTATTTACAATATTATTTTTATTATTATTATTGTTATTATTATCAAAAGTTATTAATATTGTTATTTATTAATTTAATTTAATTACGTAATGATAACAATAATTTATTTAATTAATAATGTCAATAATTATTTTTCTTCGTCTCAAAAAGATTGTCAAGAATAATTATTATTTTTATTATAATATTCTTATCATTAGCATGTAGTTTGTATGATTATTATTTTTATTATTATTTTTTTATTATTATTATAATAATTATTTTATTATTATTATAATTATTATTTTATTATTATTATTATTATTATTTTATTACTTTTAATATTATTTTACTACTATTTTAATTATTATTACTTTCTTTTAAATTTGTTTAATTTATTATTGTACATATTTTTATTTCATCCATTTTCTAGGTTAACAATATTTTTCTCACAGCTATTTATCATTATTTAAATTTTTAAATATCATAAAATTTGCATAGTGAAAAATAATTTTTTCTTTAATTATTTTAATATAATTTAATTATTTTTAATTATTATTATTACTATTAATTATTATTATTATTATTAATTACTATTAATTATTATTAATTACTATTAATTATTATTAATTACTATTAATTATTATTAATTACTGTTAATTATTATTAATTATTATTAATTTTATTATTATTACTCTTATCTGAAATTTGTTTTAATTATTATTTATACATATTTTTATTTCATCCCTTGTCCAGGTTAATAATATTTTTCTTACAGATATTTATCTTTATTAAAAATTTTATTTATTATAAAGTTTCCCCTTTCACAGTGAAAAATAATTTTTTTTTGTTAAATCCACTAAAAAGATTGAATCAATAGTTTAAATTTTGCCGCCCATTCAAATATCGATTGGCTCCGAGCTTATATCGATTTAGCAACGCTAACTTCACACTCTCTCCTCCCGGACTCTCAAGGCGTGGGTCGTTTCTTCACAATAAAAAGTTGTCCTAATTGATAAAATCGTTGCTTTTTTAATGACTAAACTGTAAAAACAGCATAATTAACTAATTCCGGGCCGATATTGCATATTTTTTTGGAAGAGTAAGTTATTTTTTTTTCTCTGATTATTCATAAACGGCAAATGGCGAAAAGTTAGGTTAGGTCACAATTTGATGAATATTATGAAAATAAATTGGTTTTTAGTAACTAATTCCTGTATTAATTGATTATTTTTGTAAAAAATAATTGATTTCATTGGAATTAGACGCGGATTGGCTAATTAAAGATTAAAATTTTCTTCGGAAATGTGATTATCGATTTTTGCTGAGCTTCGCCAATTTGCCGCTAGTGGCGCTATTCCTGTTGTATGGATTTCATGCGTCAACGGCGTCGATTGTGTAATCAATGGTAGAAAAAAAGTAATCTTAGTGAATCCTATTAAAAAAGTTAATGAAATACATCAAAGTTGTGGCAAAAATTATATTTATGCTATTCCGGGGCAATATTTACAGTTATTTAGAAAGATTTCGTCATTTTTGGAAGGTAAATGTAATTTTCTTGACACCTGGAAAAAAGTTAGGTTAGAATCCAACCTCGTAATATTTGTCGAATATAAACAATAATTACATCGAAACGAAAAGTATTTTCTACTAAAATTATCATTAGGAAGACAATTTATTAAAACTTATTTAATAAACTAAAAAAATTTCTTTTGTTTGGTAATTGTTTGTCAAACTAATTTTCGATTTTCCATTGTTTCGAAGACTACAATCGTAAAGTATTTTTTCCCCCCTAAAAAGTAATTAAAAATATTCCATCATAAATGTTGGAATAATGAATGTGTTTCGTTTTATGAATAATGTCAAATAAATTTTATTTCATATTTATTGGTTGTGTAAATACTTTTGAACAAATTCGGAAAAATTGATTGTAAACATTTTTCTGTTTTTTTTTAATTTTGAATAATAATTTTTATTCTTTTTGTGTAGGGAAAATAACATTCTTTTTATTTACCGTGCTTGTTTGTCGTATAAGTTAATTAATCTAATTAAAAGGTAGATAGCTATTTTACAAGGGATGATGAAATAAACATACGGCGAGAGACACGCAAATGGTCGGTAAAAAGAATGGCGTGACTTTCGTCTCGTCCCGGGATCATCTGTTCTGATTTACAGTGTAGATAAGGACACCCCCTAAATATTATATACAGTTTTGTGCCCCTCTTTCATAATATTTACAGGGAGGAGTCAAAATATACGATCTCGTAATCTAATTAACTTTAAACACAAATTAGAATAATTCAATCTTCATTTATATGTATTTTTCTGTTTTTGTTATTTTTTTGACAGTTTTTAACTTATTTTGCATTATTTTTCGTATATTTTCTTTAAATTAAATATTTTTAATTTATATTATTATTTATTATTATCATTTTTTATTATTTATTATTATTATTTATTATTATTATTAGTTTTTTAATTAATTGTATTAAATATTCTCCTTTTTATTGTTTACTTTTTTCAATATTGTATGTATCCAATTTTAATTTACTTTTTCATGTTTAATTATATTTTTAATTTTTATAATAAATTATTTTTCTAAAAAAAATTAAAATATAAATACAAGATATTAAATTCAATATTAATTTTTTAAGAAAATTTATTATGAAACAGAATTTTTAGTCTTCATAAAAAATATCTGCAATAATTTTTTTTCTGTAACTTAAACATTTTTTGTATTTAAATTTGACATTGTTATTTATTTATGTTTTGTACTTGAGAATTGAATATTTTTTTTACGTTTTTGAATTCTAATTTCTTATTTATTTACTTTGAAATTTAATTTTTTCCTTCAACAATTTTTAAATGTTTTTTAGTTATTTCATATGTTTGTATATTTGAAAATTAAATATTTTTTGCAACAATTTATAAATGTCAATTTGTTGCTGATTTAATTTCAAATTGAATTTTTTTAACTACTTTTCAATTTTATTTAGTTATTTAATTATGTTTATAATTGGAAATTAAATATTTTTGTACGTTTTTTAAATTTTAATTTCTTTTGAACAATTTTTAATTTTTATTCAGTTATTTAATTAGTTTATATTTAGTAATTAAACATTTTTTGCAACGATATATAAATTTTACTTCGTTGCTAAATTTAATTTAAAATTGAATATTTTTTAACAACATTTTAATTTTATTTAGTTATTTAATTATGTTTATATTTGGAAACTGAATATTTTTTACGTTTTTTAAATTTTAATTTGCTTTTTATTTTACTTAAAATTGAATTTTTTTAAAACAATTTTTAAAATAAAATTTTTGATTTGACTTAATTTGATTTTTTTAATAATTTTATTTAGTTATTTAATTTTGTCTATATTTGAGAATTGAATATTTTTTGCAATGTTTTTTAAATTTAAATTTGTTATTTATTAATTTTAATATTTAATATTTGTTTTGAACAATTTTTAAATTTTATTTAGTTATTTAATTAGTTTATATTTAGTAATTGAACATTTTTTACAACGATTTATAAATTTTACTTCGTTGCTAAATTTAATTTAAAATTGAATATTTTTTAACTACTTTTTAATTTTATTTAGTTAATTTAATAATAATAATAATTTTATTCATTAATACCACAAATTACATTGTTTCGTATCCTAGTTAATTTAATTATGTTTATATTTGTAAATTGAATATTTTTTACGTTTTTTAAATTTTAATTTGCTTTTTATTTAATTTAAAATTAAATTTTTTTTTAAAACAATTTTTAAAATAAAATTTTTGATTTGACTTAATTTGATTTTTTTGATTTAATTTTATTTAGTTAATTAATTGTATTTATATTTGAGAATTGAATATTTTTTGCAATGTTTTTTAAATTTAAATTTGTTATTTATTAACTTTAATATTTATTATTTTTAAATTGAACATTTTTCGCAGCGATTTATAAATTTTACTTCGTTGATGAATTTAATTTAAAATTGATTTTTTTTAACAACTTTTAAATTTTATTTAGGTATTTAATTATGTTTATATTTAGAAATTGAACATTTTTTACGGGTTTTAAATTTTAATTTGCTTTTCATTTAATTTAAAATTGAATTTTTTAAAACAATTTTTAAAGTAAAATTTTTGATTCGATTTAATTTGATTTTTTTGATTTAATTTTCTTTAGTTATTTGATTATGTTTGTATTCGAGTATTGAATATATTTTGCAACGTTTTTTATTTTGAATTTGTCGTTTATTAACTTTAAACATTAATATTTCTTTTGAACAATTTTTAAATTTTATTTATTTATTTAATTTGTTTATATTTAAAAATTGAATATTTTTTGCAACTTTTTTAAAAATTTGATTTTGTTTTTTATTAATATTAACTGTAAAATTTAATAATATTTCAACAATTTCAAAAAAATATTTTTGACTATTTATTTGTTTATCTTGTAATTAAAATTTTTGATTGTCAATTTTTAATTTTTTTAAAATGATTTTTCAGATTATTATATGAAGGAAGTTGTCTGTAAAATCGAAAGATTTTTTCAGTAGTTCCGGATACTTTTGGTCAGACGAGAAACCAAAGCAACCAGTCGAGTTGGAAGACAGAATGTGAGTTCCTTTTTCCCCTCAACAATTATATGAGTAAGTAATTTCAATTTAAAATTATTTTAGACGATTTATTAATTTCTATTTTTGCTAATTGCTAATTTAAACCATTTTTTCGGCTAAATTTAAATTTAATCAATTTTTTTCGACTAAATTTAAATTTAATTGAAAAATTTTTAACAGAAGGAAAATTTACTTATAGGCTGATTTTAGGAAATTTTTTTGTTATTTAATGAATGGATGAAAAAAAATTGTATACAGAAAATCAGTCGAATTATGATTGTGGATTTAGTTGTATTTGAAGACGATGGCAATTTTTGGAGAGTGAAAATTAATGCAACCGCGTTTTCGTTGCTTTCAATCGGGAGACAGAAAAGTATAATGGCAGTGGTAAATTCGAGCGGTCCGCAATCTTCCTGAAATCTCGGACGCCGGTGCTGGCAGTTAGCCGAGCCATCTCTTGAATATTTGAAGAGATCTTCCTTCCACTACGGCTCCGACTTTAGTGAAACGAATGCGCCATTGTGCCATCGAATTTACCAGCCAGGGAAAAAATTATTTCTCTCAAAAAAAAAAGAATGGAAAAAATACGAAAATAAAGGGAAATTTTTTTGAATTTTCTCCATTTTTTTCTAATAAAATTTTCCATTTTTTCTTCTTTCTTCGTGAACATTTTTTTTCAAAATTGTATTTCAATGTTTTTTACACTATAAAAAAAATATATATATAAATTAGATCTGATTTCGGTATTAAAATAGAACAAAATTACGATTTACACACAGAGAAATTGTATATTTGTCTCAGAACCAACTAGACTTTTTATTTGTTTCAAATAAATTTTATTTCATTTAAATAAAATTTTATTTGACTCAAATAAATTTTATTTCGTTTAAATAAAATTTTATTTGACTCAAATATATGTTTTATTTATTTCGAATAAAAATTTTATTTAAAACAGATAAAAAGTCTAGTTGGTTCTGAGACAAATATACGTTTATTTAAGTCAAATAAAATATATTTGGTTTAAATAATATTTTTCTCCGGGTGTAGTATCAAAATTGGTAATAAATTAGTATACCTTTGTTTTTACAGTGTAATCCGTTAGGTTTGAAAATTTTTTTAAACCTCACGGTTTAAGAACAATACAATTTTGCTATAAAAGATGTAATCAATTTTTCGTTTATAAAAAGATAGAAACAATGGACAATTTAAAAGAAAAATATTCGAAAAGTTTTTGCTAGAAAAGATTTAGCTTTATTATATAAAATATATTTTTATACTTTATATATTTTTGATTATTGAGGCAATGGTTTTTTTTTTTTTGAAAGAAAAAAAAATGTTCGAAAATTATTGTTTTTTAGATAATTAGATAATTTGAACTTTACTAAAAAAATAGAATTTGGGAAAATTTTTTCTTTTTCAAGTTTAAAAGTTCCTGATGGGAAAAAAGAATAGAAAATGATTTATTTGAATTATTGGAAAAGTATTAATAGAGAAAAATGTAAACAATAGAGTAAAGTATTGTTACCATGGTGACCGTAGGAAGAATCAAGATCGACTTTGAGTTCATCCTTATCAAGGAGCTTATCGTGCCTTGGAGAATGACCTTCAATTCCGTTTCCTTTTATGCCAGCCCCTCGGAAATAATGCGACCATTTTGTCCTTCCGGCGTCTTTTTTCAGTCGTTTTTCTTTCGCCCTCCTGTAAATAAAAGTAGAAAATTTATTTATTAAAAGAGAAAAAAATTTTTATTGCTTAAATTAGTTTTATTATTGTAGTAAAATTAATTTCATTATTATTGAAATTAGTTTCATTATTAGTTAAATTAGTTTCATTGTTAGTTAAATTAGTTTCACTGTTAGTTAAAAACAGTAGTTAATAAATAAAAAAGTAACAAGAAATAGTAAATAGTTTAATACAATATTAAAAATAGTTTTTGTTAGTTAAATTAGTATTTATTATTGAAATTAGTTTCATTATTAGTTAAATTAGTTTCATTGTTAGTTAAATTAGTTTCACTGTTAGTTTAAAAAAACAGTTAATGAAGAAAAAAGTAACAAGAAATAGTAAATAGATTAATAAAATATTAAAAATAGTTTTTGTTAGTTAAATTAGTTTCATTGTTAGTTAAAAAAAATAGTTAATAAATAAAAAAGTAACAAGAAATAGTAAATAGATTAATACAATATTAAAAATAGTTTTTGTTAGTTATATTAGTTTTATTGTTAGTTAAAAAAATAGTTAATAACTAAAAAAAGTAACAAGAAATAGTAAATAGTCCAATACAATATTAAAAATAGTTAAGCAAAGAGTAAAAAAAAATATTTTGAAATTACTATTCTGCACTTAAATAATCTCCTGTTTTTGTTTTCCGTGAAAGCAAATTTTTAGAAACGAGAAAAGTTACCCGATATGGCAAAAAAAGGAGTTTTCGATTTTTTTTTCGAGCGATAAAAATGAATTATGAAACATTGTTTATGAATTTCACGAAAATATAGAGCTGAATGAGAAAGAGGGTGAAAAATTGCAATTTTTTTCCTTCCACGAGGATGGTTTTCCAAGGCTGGAAATAAATATGAAGTTTTGTTTGTAGAGGATCAAATGTTCTGTTGCATATATATAATATTGATTCTCCTCCTAGTGATAACAGAAAACCCCTGTTCATTGGATACCACCCGCCATCTTGTTTGTTTTACAGGATAGATATTATTCGCGTTCCTTTGTAAAATACACCCACAAATTAATATATATATATATATATATATATATATATATATTTTGAAAAGAAAATCGATGTTTCGCCGAAAAGAAAATAATCTAAAACTTGAAATATTAAAAAATACTACTAAGAAAATTTTTATTCAAATGAAATATAATTTATTTGAGTTAAATAAAAGTGTATTTGGCTCAGAATTTACTCAATTAGGGTTTTGCGACAAATAAGGGAAATTAGGGGATTTTTGTGAAAAGTTAGGGAAAGTAGAATTGGTCAAAGAAATCGGGAAAAACGAAAAAGTCTGGGAATTTTATTAAAAGTATATAGGGAAAAAATTAAGTTTTTAGAATTTATCAGAAAATTGTGATTTTTTTAGTATATTCTTTGAAAAATTAAAATTTAATTCTTTCAAATTTAATCCTTCTTTATAATTCATAATTTTGATTTGGTTCTAAACTTTGAATTTACGAATTTTAATACGAAACCACAAAATTTTTTCTATTTCTGACAATAATTACACTGAAAAAATGTATTTGATTCCAATAATCAATGAATTGTAAATATTTAATTTATACACGGAAAAAAACCTTTAACTCAAACAGCGATTACTTTCGCTGAAATAGCGAAAGTATTCGTTACAATAACTAAAAATTTCGCTAATATAGTGAATTTTGTAGTTGTTCCAGGTGAAAATTTTTTTTATATATAATAAGAAATAAATAATAACAAATAAATAATAAATAATATCAAATAAATAAAAATAATAATAAATATTCAAGTAAACACTTGACTATTTTCAATTAAATATTTACTTGAAGCAAATAATTTTTACTTGAGTCAATTAAAATGATTAAATTCGTATTTACTGAAATTATTGGTTCAAATATGTTATATTTGAATTTAATAAAAATTATTTGAATCAAGTAAATAGTTATTTGATAGTAGATATAAGTAGTCGATTATTTAAATTTCTTTTTCTCAGTGTGAAAATTGATAAATTTACAATTGAATTTATTTAAAATTTAAATCTTGAAAAACTACAATAAAATTACAACAATTACTGAGAAATTATATTATGTAGAGAATCATTAATTTTATCTTAAAATTCTAAAAATTAATTAAATTTTATAAAAGTTGCAAGTTAGTTATTTTCGTAAATAATTTCATTCCAAAAGGTGTCAAATTGAAATATTTTAACTTTCAGTTATTTTAATTCGTAAAAGTGAATTGTAAAAAAGTGGAGTTTTGAATTATTTTAGACGAATTTTTCTTTTCTTGTTTTAATAATTAATTTTTCAAATTATATTTTTAATTTAGAGTAGACTTTAAATTAAAAATTCTAAAAAAAATTAAATTCTCTGAATGATTGTTATAAATAATAAAATTTTAAAGGGTTTTAAAAATTTTAATTTTTGAAAAATTTTAATTACATATTATTTTAATTAAAAATTCCAGAAAATAATTGGATTTCATATAAGTTACATTTTCAATTTTTAGAATTAAATTTCAAAAAGTTTAAAAATTGAAAATTTGGAAAAATTAGAATTATACATAATTTTTATCAAAAATCCATAAGAAGTTATTTTTTCAAAATATTTTTATATTGAAACTGTTTTTAAAATTGTTTATAATTTTTTAAAACAGAAACAGGATTTTGTAATTATTTTAGGTGAACGTTCTGTCTTATTTGAATAATAATTCAATTTCTAAAGAACTTTTTTAAAAAATTGTTCAAAACAATTGATTTAGAAGAGAATTCCATTTAAAAATTCGCGAGAAAATTATTGAATAAGAATTTTGAAAATAGACAAGTAATCGATTATTATTTAAATCAAATAGTTTTGTTTTTGGATTTTTTTTTATTTATAAAATTTTAGAATAAAAATTTCCCTATGGAAATAAGAGGGAAAATATTTAATTTTGTGCGGCAACTCTGATAATTATTTATTTGAATCAAATACATTTTTACCGAAGTAAATAAAATTTATTTGAAGTAAATGAAATTTTTTTGAAGAAAATAAAATTTATTTGAAGTAAATAAAATTTATTTGACGTAAATAAAATTGATTTGAAGTAAATAAAATTTATTTGAAGTAAATAGAATTTATTTGAAGTAAATAGAATTTTTTTGGAACAAATAGAATTTTTTTGAAACAAATAGAATTTTTATGATGCAAATAAAATTTTTAGTATACTTTCTGAGACAAATAATATTTTCTCATTGTTTTTTTATTCAGTAAATAATATTTTTTGTCAAATAATTATCATTACTTCTAAATTCGATTACTTTGGTAAAATGGAAAGAATAACTTCTTTTTGGTGAGTTTCTATTGTTTGTTCAAAAAATTCTAAGTAATTAAAAAAATAATTAATTTAAAGAAGACGGAATGATTATTTTTATACGTGATTCATTTTGGCAGAAGAAATAAAGTCTTAGAAATGCACTTTTGAATGAAGACTATCATTTTGTTTGTGCAGAGAAGCCGGAATAAAATATAATTATTGATTTTTGCGCGTGATCGGAATTTTACAATTTTCCTCCAGAGGATTGTTATAAGAAATTATTTTTCCTACACTGTAAAAATTAAATCTTACTTTGAGTTTCGTTTTGACTAAAACCGTTTTCATTAGAAACATTTTTAACCAAGTCTTAGTCTTAAGACTCTTATGTTAAGTCAGAAAATTGACTTCATCTTGTTTTCAGCTTAAAAATAGGTTATTTTTCAATCATTTTGGTTTCAGGTTGTAAACGGTTTCAGATTTTGTTTTTTCTGTGTATCTCACGAATATTCCTGAACATAGAACAAAATACGTTCCTGAAGTTGGCGTCGACGCTCAGCACCGAAAACCAATTTTTTCTTATTTTTAGTGATAAAATTTTTACAATTTCACTTCTTTCATTCACGAGAAAACGATTTATTTGATTCAGACATATTTTGTTTAAATCAAACTTAAAATATCTTTGCTATACAGTCAAACAAATTTAAGTTTAATTCAAACATATTTTTTGGTTTATTTATAGAAATAATATATTTAATTCAAACTTAATTTATAGTTGATTTTAAATTATTTATTATCAACTTTTAAGTTTGAATCAAGCATAAAATTTTTAAACACGTATATTTTTTGTTTAAACCAAAACAGAAAATGTGTTTGAATTCAACATAATTATTCAAACAAAAATTATTTTTGAATTAATGTAAATATTTTTTATGTATTGGAATTAAGCTTACAAACTAATTTCAATTAAACAAAATCACTTGAAAATATTTTTTTTTATTTGAAACGAGTATGTTTTCTCAGTGCTGAAGAAGAAAAATACTTTTTGAGAGTTTTTTTTTTAAATCATAAATCGAGGGAAAAATTGAGTTGGTTTTTCGGTTTTGTGTACAAAATATTTTTCGATGCTCAGCGTTGATTTCAACTTCAGGAATCGAAAAACATGCGGTGACAATCTTGTTATGTTTGGAATAAAAAAATACAAGTTTCTTCTGAAATTTTTCATCATTGAAAAAAGAATTTCTTCTCTTTGTAATGGGATATTGTATTTTCTTTACCTATTTTGGAACCAGACTTGAACGACCCGCATGTCGAGTTTTGTGTCTGTTGAAAGTTGTTCACGAACATGCCTCGCTGGTTTTGGACTTTGGTTGTACGCCAATTTTAGGGTTTCCAATTGCTTTGCAGTGATCGTTGTTCGTGGTCTTTTATTCGGTTGATCACCATCGATACTTCCTCCATCGGCCAATTCTGTAATTGAGAAAACTTTGTTTTTTGCTATTTTGGTGTTTTTTTGTTTTTTTTTGTTTTTTTTTTGTTTTTTGTAGAAAATTGTTTCAAGAAATTTAGTTTAGTTTTTTTTACTTTAGTTGGCAAGAATTTTATTGGCGAAAATTGGCAAAAAAGAATTGTCAAAAATTGTATGAAATTGGAGGATATAAAATTGCAAACCTTTGGCCTTGGCTTGTTCGTAATCAGCTTTGCAGACAAGTTTTCTGTCCTCCATGAGGTAAAATTCGTCTCCAGTACCTAGTTGCCTCGAGCACATGGCACAGGAGAAACAGGGAAGGTGATAGACTAATTCTTGGGGCACCTGGCCTTCTTTGGCAACCACGGCTTTGCGTACCATCTGCGAAGGGGCCACACCCGAGCCACATCCAGCGCATTTTGTCCCGAAACGCCTGCCACACCAACAGCACGCAACATCTTCACATTACATTCACACATAATTTCTGATTTAAAGGCAATTTCGATTCTAAGGTGAAGCTTTCATTTCTTTTTTCCTCAAAAAAAATGTATATATACTTTATTTAGATATAGTCAATTTTTCCATTAGTTTCACGAGACAACTTCATCTGCCGAATAAAACTGAAATTTTGTATAAATTTACAATTTTTACTTATGGGCTTGGTTGGCTATGTTTCTAATTTTAGAAATTTATTTCTTATGCTTTTTTATTTATCTTTTCATAATTTCTCTCTAAATGTGAATTAGTAGAATTAGAATTCTACTAAGAAATAGTAAAATTTTACTAATTTTTAGTAGTTTTAATGGACGACTTTTTTCCATTTCAATTAGTAGAATAATTTCTAATTCTAATTAGAATACTAATTCTAATTCTAATTAGAATACTAATTTTTATTAAAATTTTACTAATGTTGTAGTAGAATATTACTAATTTTTAGTAAAATTTAACTAGTGTTTTAGTAGAATAGTACTAATTTTTAGTAAAATTTTACTAATGTTTTAGTAGAATTTTACTAATGTTTTGGTAGTATTTTACTAATTGAAAGACACTTCTTACACTTAATTTGTTATTGAAACTGTTTTATCGACAATTAATAAAACAGTTCTACTAAACAATTAGTCAAATCTACTAAAAATTAGTAAAATTTCAAAATTAGTTATTAAAACTATTACTAAATTTTCTTACTTTAATTTGTTTTTAAAAAATCACTTTTTATTTCAACTTTTACATTATTCTATAAATTAAAAATAATTAAAAATAATTAAACTAAGGAAACAATTAAAGAATTTATTTATTTAATTTATTAATTAATTTAATTTATTTATTTATTTATTTAATTTAATTGATTAAATTAAAGAATTTCATTAGAAATTTTTTAACAAATAAAATTATCAAAGTATTTTAATTTAATAATATTTGCTAGATAATTGAATTTTATAAAGAGTCACAATTTAATGAATTATCATGTTTCTTAGTGCGAAGATTGGTAATTAAAATTTTTATTAATCAATATAAAACAAAAATTTAGAATTTTTTTAATAAACTTGAATATTCGCAAAAATTTTTTTTAAATTCTGAAAAATAGGATTTTTGAAATTTTTCAATTCTATTGTTTCGAGATAATTGAATTTTCATAAAGAAATAATTGCAAATTTTTAAAATAATTGAAATTTTTTTTGTTTCCTAAAGTTCTGAACGTTCAAATGAACGAATCTTTTTAACACTTTTTTATGTTGAATTTGGTAGAAAATATTAATTTACTAATTAAAAAATACATTATTTTCTTAATATTTGTGTTAATTTTTTTTGTCATTTAAAGATAATAATATTGAAAAATATTTAAAAGAAAAAAAATTTCGTTCATTTGAACGTTTAAAACTTTAGAGACATAAATTTCTATACATTTTTCGAAAAATAATTGAATTTTTTTTTTAAAGAATTTTATTTAAATTTTTTGAAAGAATTTTATTTAAAATTTTCGAAAGAATTTCATTTAAATTTTTTGAAAATAATCAGGGGAAGTTAGTGACTCTAATTATAATTTTATTTTTAAAATATAAAGTTCCTCTTAAAGTTTTAAATCATTTTTTTGCTTTTTAAAATTATATTTTATTGCATTATTATTTAATAATTAGAATTATTGAACATCTATTAAATTTTATGATTTTGACTTTCTGAATGTTTAAATAAATTATGTTTGCTAATTTCTTGAACAAATTAAATTTTTGTTACTTATTAAGTAAATAATTTATTATTATTGCTTGTTATTGTCAAAAATTTTATTAAAATTTTTCGCAAAAATTGAATTATTTTCATAAATTATAACACTCTTTGAAATTATTCAATTACTTTTATAAATAGTAAAATTCTTCGCAGAAATTCAATTATTATCGCAAAATAATTTTAATAAAATTGAAAAACAAATTTTTCAATTTTAATTATAAAAAAAATTTGGAGAAGTTCAATTATTATCGCAATATAATTTTAATAAAATTGAAAAATCAAATTTTCAATAATAATTTAAGACAAACATTATTTTTAAAAAAATAGAAAAAATTCTTTGATTACACTGAAAAGAAAATTTATTTGATTCAAATAACCGATTATTTGAGTATTATCAAATAAATATTTACTTGAAACAAATAATTTTTATTTGAATCAAATAAATTGTATTTGAATCAAATACTGAAATATTTGATTCAAATAATTTATATTTAATTCAAATAATTTATATTTAATTCAAATAAAAATTATTTGTTTCAAGTAAATATTTATTTGATAATAGTCAAATAATCGGTTATTTGAATCAAATAAATTTTTTTTCAGTGTAATTAAATTATTTTTCGAATTTTGAATGAAAATTATTTAAAGAAACATTATTTTCAAAAATTTGAAAGATACTCGTGAAAAGAATTTAATTATTCCTAAAAACTCTGTTATAAGTTTTTGAAGCCATTTGTAAATTTATTTATGTTTGAATTGAAATGAAATAAATTTTAAGTTGATGAGAAAAAATGGATTCTAAAAATTTGCAACAATTTTTTATTTGATCCGCATTTTTGCTGTCAATTCGTTTGCAATTTTAGACATTTAAGTTATATAGTGAATTTGTAAAACAAAAAGCATAATTATCAACTTTAATAAATAAAAAAATTTATAGAATTTCAGTTTTGTAAGGCATAGTCATATTTAATTTACAAAAACAATAGCCTTAATTCTTCAGTAGAATATTACTCCAAAGATTTAATATTTTTACTAGAATTCATATTTTTATTTACGAGCAAAGAGAGAATTTTTATTGAAAGAAATAAAAAAATCGATTCGCGAATTAAATATATAATTATGATAACTATACGATAATTATATACGTAACTGAAGTTTTTCAAAGTGGCTAGTGTGGAAATTAGAACTATTGAATTTTTTTCTTTTCTTTTCTAATTTTCTGATTTATTAGCATTTTTTTTTGATTTTTTGGATTTTCATGAAGGAAAAAGAATGTATTCTTTTGAAATATTCAGCAACTTTTGTAAACGTCAGTTACGTAGAAATTGATACTTACTTGAAAAAGTCTTCCTTGCAAAATACGTGACCATTTCGGGCATAACATTTTTCCGAAAGTCTGCTTCCACAATCTCGACACGTGAGGCATCTCGCATGCCAACATCGTTCTAAAACTCTCAGGATAAACCTATCCAAAATTACCTTCTGACAACCACCGCATTTTGGTATCGTAGCTGTAACATAAAAATTCAAGAAAATTATTTAAAACATAGGCTCGTATTTCTTTTTTTATTTTTAAAAATATTTTTAGGAAATTATTATTTATTTGTTGTTTTAAGTAGAATGATATTTCTACCAATCAATTATAGTTAATAGTGAATAATTAAGGTGGGTAATTAAATGGAAATATTTTAACTAGTGTTAAGTTCACTTTTAGGTTATGTGAAAATAACTAAACGAATTTGTAATTCAAGAAGATAAAATTTAATATTTTCTTAATTATTTGGTTATTAGTTCTTAATAATTATGATCCACAAGTTTCGAACGTACAATTCATTGATATATATTTTTTTACAGTTTTTTTTTCAAGTAGATCAAATTGAGACAAAAACCGAATCAAAAATGTTACGAACCAACGTTTTTATTTGTTATTTGTCCTCAATTTTGATCTGCTTTGAAAAATTGTGTCACTAAGAAGGAATCTGACGTACAGTCAAGTGAAAAGTTAGTCCAATATGTGTAATAATTTCGTAATCTAAAAGAAAAACAAAAATTAAATTTTAAATTCGTCTCAGTGGTAAAGTGAAGAATTTAATTTTGAATATTTAAAACGATTAAAAGTTAAATTTGAATAAAAATTATCATTTTCTGTCAGTAGGAAACATTTGTTAAATTTAAGGTTATGTTACATGAATCATTTATTATTGACAAAGAATTATAATTTTTATTCAAATATAACTTTAAAATGCTCAAAATGTGGAAAATTTCATTCCTTACGCTTTTACCGAAAGGAATTTTAAATTTGACTTTTTAGAATGAAAGGAATTATGACATTGGACTAACTTTTGTTCCGATTGTTTGGTGGATTCTTCTTTAAAAGCGCATTTTCTTAAACTTCTGATTGGAATAAAAATTAATTACTTCGATTTAATGTTTTTGGAAACTATTCATTTTTACAGTGGAAAAAATAACTAACTGTTAGTAGATAATTTAGTAAATTAGTAAATAGTATTAGTAAATAAATTACAAAAATAGTCGAATTTTACTAAATGAATTAGTTACTGAAAGTTTCAGTCATTTTCACATGAACTAAAAGTCAATTTAACTAATAATTACTTATTATTAACAATTTTATTAGTAAAATTTTACTAGTTTATTCAGTGACTCACTTTTTACTATCAAATTAGTTATTTTTAACTAATTTAAATTTAGAGAGTGAAAAATCAACTGCTTTCAGACTAATTTTGAATTAGTAAAAATTGTTACTAATTTAAATTAGTGACTGACTTTTTTGCTTTTGAATTAGTAAATTTTATTAATAAATTAGTAAAAATGACTATTTATTAGTAAATTTTACTAATTCAAAAGCAAAAAGTCAGTCACTAATTCAAATTAGTAAACATTTCTACTAATTCAAATTCAGAAAGTAACTCTAAATCTGAATTACTTAAAAATAACTATTTATTAGTAAAATCTTGGCTGGCTTTTTGCTTCAGCAATTAGTATAAAGAAAAAACAAAATCTAAAGTCTTTTACAACTTAAAACTGAAATGATTGAAACATAGCATATTTTTAAGCTATTAACTAGATTAAGTCAATTTTTTTAATTAAAAAAAATAGTCTCAAGGCTAAGATTTCGTTAAAAATATTTCTAATTAAAACGGTTTTAGTCGCAAAAAGACTGAAAGTAAGATTTACTTTTTACAGTGTAGAAAATTAATTATTAGTAGATAATTACTAATTGTTGATTAGTAAATAAGTAACTACAAAAATAGTCGAATTTTACTAACTGAATTAGTTACTAAACATTTCAGTCATTTTCACATAAACTAAGAGTAAATTTAACTAATAATAAATTAGTCAGTTTTAACTATTTTATTAGTAAAATTTTAATATTTGAATTTTGAATCAGTGACTAACTTTTTGCTGTAAAATTATTTATTTTTAACTAATTCAAATTTAGAAAGTTAAAAAATAACTAATATTCAGTAAAAAAATGACTAAAAAATTAGTTAAACTTGACTAATGAAAGAGTAAAAAAAATTTACTGAAAAATTAGTTTAACAGACTCATATTTGGAGAGTCGTTCTTTTTTACTCTCTAAATCCGAATTAGCAAGTCTCTACTAATGAAATAGTGCGGATTTGTTTACCAATTTGAATTAGTAACGATGTTTACTAATCTTTAGTCGTTTTTTTTACTAATTTATAGTAGAAAATTACTAATTCAGTAGTAAGTCGGCTTACTAAGTTGAAATAGTAAAAATTACGACTTACTAATTGAATCAGTATAGTTTTCTACTAGCAATTAGTAAAAAAAACTACTAAAAATTAGTACACCCGGAGAAAAATATTATTTAAACCAAATATATTTTATTTGCCTTAAATAAACGTATATATTTGTCTCAGAACCAACTAGACTTTTTATTTGTTTTGAATAACATTTTTTTTTTGACATAAATAAAACATATATTTGAGTCAAATAAAATTTTATTTTAACCAAATAAAATTTTATTTAAACCAAATAAAATTTTATTTAAACCAAATAAAATTTTATTTAAACCAAATAAAATTTTATTTAAACCAAATAAAATTTATTTGAAACAAATAAAAAGTCTAGTTGGTTCTGAGACAAATATACCATTTCTCTGGGTGTAAAAGTTACTAAAAATTAGTAAAAACTACTAAAAACAGTAAAAGATACTAAAAGATACTAAAATCTTTAAAAACTACTAAAAATTAATAAAAGCTACTACAAATTGATAAAAGCTACTAAAAATTGGTAAAAACTACTAAAAAGTAGTAAAAAAATTACTAAAAATTAGTAAAAAATTACTAAAAATATTACTAATTCATAATGGTAAACGAATCTGCACTATTTCATTAGTAGAAACTTACTAATTCAGATTTAGAGACTAATAATTCTAATTTTTAGTGATAATAATTAAATAAATTAATTTTTCGAAACTCACAATACAAAATATCGGGAATATTAGGCGGAAGAGTGACTTCGAGAGATGAATGTTCTAGGGGTTGCATCTTGAGATGCGAATCGTGAATATTATTGCTAATAATATGCGATTCCGGACTGCTTTCAGGTGGTGTTAAGACATCACCACGACTACGAAACATTCCCTGTAGAGGTAGAACTTCACAGCCAATCATCTTATATAAAAAAATTCTCTTCTCAAAACACAGGAAAAAAAAACGAAAAGAAAATAATCGAATTAACTATTTATATAATTTTCACTCAGTGTTCCCACTATTTTTCTATACTGTTTACTCCAATCATGTTAACATGTTAATCCTCAAATTGACACATTCTTTGGTTTATTGTCACTTTGTCTTATCACTTTGGTCACTGTCGCAGTGACCAAAAGTTCAAGGAGACAATTTTCTCCACAAGTCCATTTTTTCATTGTTTTTTCATTTTTTCCATAACGCACTGTTTTCTAATCCGAAAAAAATTGTCGTTCACTGTTTATTTGCCACGTGTCAAAAAAAAAAGTGTTTTTACTTTAGAAAAGATTTTATTTATATTGAATATATAGTTCAATATGTAATTGAATGTATATTAATATGTAATTGAATGTATATATGCAATTGAATGTATATATTCAATTGAATGTATATATGTAATTGAATGTATATATGTAATTGAATGTATATATGTAATTGAATGTATATATGTAATTTATTCAATATAAAGACGTGCAATTTTTGTTGATAATAAGGAGAAATTTTCATTCGTTGAAAATTTGGTAGTAAAGAAAAAATAAGAAAGAAAAAAAAGAAGGGAAAAATGATTGTTTATGTTTATAAAGTTGACAGCGTAAAAGCACGCGTGCGACTGATGGATTTTTTGGAGGGGTGATCGTGCGCACGTGACTCTTGGAATAGACGAAGGGTGCGGGTGGGGTGAAGTGTTTCGCCATTGGTTGGTAAATCCACCCCCGCTTGGGTGCGGATTGGTGGAGGGCTTTTCCGCCCTCGCACAGTATGGCGTGTATGCGTTATCAGGGGGTTGAAAGGGCGAGAGAGAGAGAGAGAGAGTTTCAACCCTCCGCATAAAGAGAGGAGAGAGAGAGAGAGTGAGGGTGGTTTCAATGTGAAGAGAGAAAATACGAGCGGATGAGAGATGGAGGTAGGCATGAGCAATAGAGAAGAAGAGAGATAAAAAGAATACCGAAATATCCGTTTTGACGCTTCTGCACCCTTGACTTCGACGCAAAAGTGGGCGCCAGGGGTGACGAAATACTATCCTTTGAAAACGCCAACGCGAAGATCCGAACCCGTTAATATTTTATGGCAGCCTTTGAACAAAACAAGAGAATAAGAGATCCAAGATTTTATCTGTCATTTTCATATAGATCATCCTGGGATTATTTATTTTAGTTTTTTATTTATTTTTTTTTCTTCCTTTTATTATTATTATAATACATAACTATACGCTTGTGTATTTAGAGAGTCGTTTTTTTACTAGATAAATCTGAATTCGTAAGTTTCTACTAAGGAAATAGTGCGGATTCGTTTACCAATTGGAATTAGTAACGGTGTTTACTAATATTTAGTCGGTTTTTACTAATTTGAAATAGTAAAAAATACGACTTACTAATTGAATCAGTATAGTTTTCTACTAGTAATTAGTAGAAACTACTAAAAATTAGTAAAAGCTACTAAAAATTGGTAAAAGCTACTAAAAATTGGTAAAAGCTACTAAAAATAAGTAAAAACTACTAAAAAGTAGTAGAAGCTACTAAAAAGTAGTAGAAGCTACTAAAAATGAGTAAAAACTACTAAAAAGTAGTAAAATGTACTAAAAAGTAGTGAATGTACTAAAAATTATCAAAAAAATACTAAAAATTAGAAAAAAAATGTTACTAATTAAAATTGGTAAACGAATCCACAATATTTGATTAGTAGAAACTTATTAATTCAGATTTAGAGACTAATAATTCAAATTTTCAATGATAGTAACTACACTGAAAAAAAATTTAATTAATTCAAATAAACGACTAATTGACTATTATCAATTAAAAACCGCTGCCAAGTTATATATTTTTGTTATAATTTTGGTCATCATTTCATGAACACTTTGCTTCCTCATAGAGATGTTAATAATAATAAAATATAAATTTTGAACAATTATTCTCAATTGCTGTAATAATTTTCTCTCTTTATTTGATTAAAAATTCAAGTTCCACATTAAAATTATTTATTATTAGCTTTTTATTTATTTTTTTTCTTCCTTTTATTATTATTATTATACGTAACTACACTTGTGTGTTATAAAATTTGTTTCGTGTGTTGATCTTTCGTTTTTGTTCTTCTTCATTTGCTGCTAGTTTCAGAAATAGACGGAATTTTTTCATCTATATTATACACGGAAAAAAACCTTTAACTCAAACAGCGATTACTTTCGCTGAAATAGCGAAAGTATTCGTTACAATAACTAAAAATTTCGCTAATATAGTGAATTTTGTAGTTGTTCCATAGGTGAAAATTTTTTTTCATATATAATGAGAAATAAATAATAACAAATAAATAATAAATAATATCAAATAAATAAAAATAATAATAAATATTCAAGTAAACACTTGACTATTTTCAATTAAATATTTACTTGAAGCAAATAATTTTTACTTGAGTCAATTAAAATGATTAAATTCGTATTTACTGAAATTATTGGTTCGAATATATGTTTTATTTGAATTTAATAAAAATTATTTGAATCAAGTAAATAGTTATTTGATACTAGATATAAGTAGTCGATTATTTAAATTTCTATTTCTCAGTGTGAAAATTGATAAATTTACAATTGAATTTATTTAAAATTTAAATCTTGAAAAACTACAATAAAATTACAATTACTGAGAAATTATATTAAATAGAGAATCATTTATTTTATCTTAAAATTCTAAAAATAAATTAAATTTTATAAATGTTGCAAGTTAGTTATTTTCGTAAATAATTTCATTCCAAAAGGTGTCAAATTGAAATATTTTAACTTTCAGTTATTTTAATTCGTAAAATTGAATTTTAAAAAAGTCGATTTTTGAATTATTTTAGACGAATTTTTCTTTTCTTGTTTTATTAATTAATTTTTCAAATTATTTTTTTGATTTAGAGTAGACTTTTAATTAAAAATTCTAAAAAAATTAAATTCTCTGAATGATTGTTATAAATAATAAAATTTTAAAGGGTTTTAAAAATTTAAATTTTTGTAAAATTTTAATTACATATTAGTTTAATTAAAAATTCCAGAAAATAATTGGATTTCATAAGTTACATTTTCAATTTTTAGAATTAAATTTCAAAAGGTTTAAAAATTGAAAATTTGGAAAAATTAGAATTATACATAATTTTTATCAAAAATCCATAAGAAGTTATTTTTTAAAAATATTTTTATATTGAAACTGTTTTTAAAATTGTTTATAATTTTTTAAAACAGAAACAGGATTTTGTAATTATTTTAGGTGAACTTTCTTTCTTATTTGAATAATAATTCAATTTCTAAAGAACTTTTTTAAAAAATTGTTCAAAACAATTGATTTAGAAGAGAATTCCATATAAAAATTCGCGAGAAAATTATTGAATTAGAATTTTGAAAATAAATGGTATTTAAATGAAATAATGAAATTACTGATTTAAGTAAATATTTATTTGCTAATAGACAAGTAATCGATTATTTAAATCAAATAGTTTTGTTTTTTTGGGATTTTTTTTTATTTATAAAATTTTAGAATTTATCACAGGATTCTAATTATTTTTAATTGAATTTTAATTAAATTATTCAAAATAATTAAATTTTAAATTAAATTTTAAACTCTCATAAAATTCTTTGAAAAAATCAATTATTTTTACAAATGACAAAGTTTTTTATAGAATTTAATATTATTTTCATATAAACAATAAAACTCTTAAGGGGAATTTAATTGTTTTTAATACAATTTCAAATAAATTTCCCAAAAAATATAATTATTTTTAAATTTTGTATTAAAATACTTTAAAAGAAATCAATTATTTTTAAAAAGTCTTTATACACTGAAAAAAATATAATAGTCAGAATGTGAGTCTTAAATTTTTGAAAAATTATTCTATTACTTATTTTTGTATTTGAATAATTAAATTCTTGTAGAATTTTTAAATAAGAATTGCGATTTAAAAGTTGAGATTTTAACTGAATTTTTAACGCATTGTAATATAAATGTTGAGAAACAGTTAAAAATTAAAAAGATGTTTCTTAATTTCTAAAAATCTTAATTTCTGTGGAAAAATATAAATAAGTATTTATAAATTTTTTGAACAAAAATTATTGTCGATAATTTATAATTTAGAAATTAGTTTTTAGAAAAATTTTAGTTAAAATATTTTGGAATATATTTAAATTCTCGTAAAAATTTTCTAAATTTTCTAAATTTCCAATTAGGTATTTGAAAATATGAAATTTAGTGTAAATAAATTTTATTATTTAAAAAATTTTATTATTTTTCTTTAAAAAATCATTTTTAAATAAATAATTGAGTTTTTTAAGAAATTTCATTTAAAATTGAGAAAAATAATAGAATTTTTAAAGAAATTTCAATTAAAATTTAGAAAAATAATTGAATTTTGCAAAAAACTTTAGAATTGAAGTTTTTAATTACTAATTGTAAATAAATATTTGTAAATTGTTATAATTCAAATATATAAAATGAATTTGATTTAAGTAAAAATTATATGTTGCAAGTAAATATTTATTCGCGAATTATCAAAGGAATGAAATTTTGTTGTTTTTTAAATTTCGTTGATTATAAAATTAAAATTTCGTATAGCAATAATATTTGGCCACGTGTCAAAAAATGTTTAATGATTCTAAATATTTAATTTTGTCTATGTTTGTTTTATATATTTTTTTGTTTTATATATATATATATATATATAAACAATCAGTATTGTTTATAAATATTCATAGTTGTAAAAAATTTCGATTGAAACTTTCAGTATTTCGTGAATCATTAATTCGTTTGTAAATTATAGAAAAAAAAATTTTACTCGCAGAGCTTACTGAATTATTTATTTGTTCCAATTATATTTTATTTGTGTTGAATAAAATTTGTAATTATAGCAAATAAATAAATTAGTGAATATACATTATGTTCCTATAAAGTTTCGAACGTTCAATTGAACGACAATATTTTTTTTACTTCTTCTAATTTGTATTTCTTTACAAAAAACTATGTTTTAGATTAAAACAAATTAATTCTGAACTATAAATATTATTTAATTTCAATTATTTTCCTTTTAGTAATTTTCCGAAAAAATTAGGGTGAAAAAAATTTCGTTCATTTGAACGTTCAAAACTTTAGCCACATATATACATTATTTTATTTAACTCAAATAAATTGGTTCAAACAACATTTTTTGGGGTTTTAAATTAAAGAAATTTTTCTTTTACACTGGAAAAAAAATTTAATTGTTTCAAATAACCGATTAATTGGCTATTATCAATTAAATATTTACTTGAATCAAATAATATTTAATGGAGTCAATTAAATGGTATTTGAATCAATTAAATTTTTTTTTCAGTGTATTTTATTGAATTAACCTTTTAATTTATTTTTTTAAAAACTTGATCGATTTTGGTGTAGGCGGATTGAAGCGACTGGTTTTAAATTAAAGTTTTCTTTTTACTTTTCTTTTGAGTGGATATGATGATGACTTGAAATTTCTAAATAATATTTTTAAATATTGAGTAAAATTGAGAATAAAATTTTGATGTCCCATTTTTCTGTCTTTTACACTTACACATTGAGAGTGAGAGGGAAAGAGGGGGGCGGGGGTGGGTTTGGTAAGAGGGTAATAAAACATTGGGTTTACGAGAGTCTGCTTGCAACGAAAGGAGCTCAAGACTGTAAAATAGTTGGTGCATCGCCATCTACTCGTTACACCACTGTTTTACTTCAGAACCAATGACACTTCCGATCGTGGTCCTGCAGTGCTCAAGTACTTGGTATTAAACTACAAGATTTCAACGCTTTGAAATCTCTCCTAAAACCTACATTTTACATATAAAATTCCCCTTTAAAAAAAAAAAACGATATATATGTGAGGCGCATTATTTTTTATGCGCTTTCTTTTACTTTCTTTTTGTTTATATATAGAACATTTCCAAACGTTACTAAATTATTAAATTTCTGTCTCTATTCGCAAAAATTCAATCATTTTTAAAAGTAGTAAATTTTCTCAAATAATTAAATTATTTGAAAAAATTGTAATAAAATTCCTTGCAATAATACAATTATTTTCATAAACAATAAATCGATTATTTGGTAATTTCATTTTTTAAATCAATTTTTGTTAGAAAATTTTAAAAACATTTAATTATTTAATTTGAAAAATAAATAATTTATTGAATAATTGAATGTTTGTTAAAATTGAATTCTCATAAAAAAATTTTATTAACAAATTTTAAAATAATCGAATTCTTTTGAACAAATTTTAATAAAATTTCTAAGAATAATTACATTTTTAAGAATAATTACATTTTTTGAGGAATTTGATTAAAATATTGTATCTAAAATTAATTAAAATCCTGCGATGAGTTTTGTTATTCATGAAAATAATTTTAAAAAATTTCCAAAAATGATATTAAAATTTTTCTAAAATAATTGAATTTCGGCGAAGAATTTTATTATTTATAAAAATAATTAAATTCTTGTAAAGAACTTTGTTAATTTTTTTTTAAATAATTGATATTTTTCAAAAAATTATTTGAAATTTTTTATATTAAATAATTGAATTCCTGTGAAAATTTTATTATTTATGAAAATAATTGGTTTATTTAGAAGAAAGTCATCAAAAATTTTGTAAATTATTGAATTCCTGTGAAATTTTTCCATGAATTTTATTAAAGTTTTTAAAAATAATTGAATTTCGAAGAAGAATTGTATTATTTATAAAGATAATTGAAATTTTGACGAGAATTTTTAAAAAAATTTTGAACATAATTAAATTTTGGAGAAGAATTTTTTTATTTTTAAAGATATAATTGAAGTAACCAGAATTTTTTTTAAATTTTTGAATATAATTGAATTTCTGCGAAAAATGTTATTACTTTTGAAAATAATTGAATTTTTGTAATTATTTGTAACTTTTCCAAAATGAAATTTTTTTTTAGTATATTTACTTAAAATTCTTTTATCAATATAGTATTTATGAAAGTTGTAAAAATTATTCATTACATAATTTATAAGTCATAATTTTATGATAGTTCTTTAAAAATCAAGTTATTTAAAAACAAAATTATGGTTTGAAATAGAAAAAATTTAAGGTTTTGTATTAAAATTCGTGGTTATTTTTATAGGTTACAAGGCAAACAAAAATAACATCAAAATTTAGAGCTTTTTCAAGAGTTTTTGAAATTTGATTTTTTCCAGTACTTTTACTAAAAATCCCTGACTTTTCCCTGACCAATTTTACATTCTCTGACTTTTTCCTGAATTCCCTGACCTGTGACAACCCTGAAAAAAATATTGATGCACCTGAATCGCCTAAAACTGACTGTTCACATTTACCCCGAGATTTTGAAATTTTTCTAAAATTCGGGGTAAATGTAAACACCACTGTAGTTAAGCGAGGTTTAAGAAACAAGTTATTTCAAGTATACTACTATTTTCAGGAATGGAAAAACTGAAAAAAAGTTCTTTGTAGATGTATAGAAAAATCAACCAGTTGACTGATAATCTATCATATAAATAAACAATCAACCATTACAAAATTAGTGATGTAAAACTTGAATAACTTGAACAAATTTTAATAGATTTTCATCCAACTTGGTAGAAAAAAGTTTCTAAGCTTGCTGAATATGAATCTAAAATCGAATTTTTAAATTTCAAAATGGCATATCTAATAATTTGTTAAATTTTTTTTTAATGTACTTTTGCTTACATTCACCCCGAGTTTTCGAATTCTCGGGGTAAATGTAAACACTTATTTATTTATTAACTAAATTGACGAAAATGAAAAATCAAAGTTAATTTTTGTTAAGGCATTAATAAGGAAGAATTGAATAGTTTGATTTTTGAATTTATTTTTATGCAAATGCGAGACAAAATACTGAAACAGTAAAATTTTGATTCTTAATCTTTTTTGCACTAAAGGATAACTCACTGTGGCATTGCCAATTGTGAAAATAAAATATTGTCAATACTCAGAACTTTTTGTAGGTGAGCTGAGGTAAAAATATTGACGTCGAACTTATTTTTAAATTTTGTAAATTTAGCAGAAACATTTACTGTTCACATTTACCCAAAATTACCCTATAACTATTGTGAATAAAAAATTGAAAAGGGCAAAATAAATGCATTTTTGTTGAAAAAAGTCAAAGTAGTTTTGATCGTTTGTAATGTTGAGAATTTTTCTTCTTATTCTTCTTGTTCTTCTTCTTTTTGCGTGATGCGTGGGATGAGAATTCTTCAAGATCCCTTAAACTAAAGTCGCTTTTTTCTTTTTGCCAAGAGAATGAAATGGATCGAATGGAAAGGGGATAGAAAAAGAAAGAGGTAGGGGGCAAAATTAAGAATGGATATATACAGAAGAAGGATTTTAGAAAGAGAGAGAGAGAGACGCCATTTTATAATTCCACCTCGCTAGCTATTCTTGTCTGCATGTTCGCAACCCCCAATCTTGATATATACGTATAAGCAAAACGTTTTTACCCTTCAGCAACTTTCTTTAGCAATTTTATACTTTCTGTTTCTTTCATTTTCAAAAGGAATGCGAACCTCGGATTAAAAATGAAGGGGGAGATCCAACCGCAATGTTATGGGTCACTGAGAGAGAGAGAGAGAGAAGAAAATTGAAATTTTCTCATGTAAAAAGTATTCCCTTCTTTGACTCACAAATGTTGCGGTGTGCCTGTATAAAATTAAAAACAAACTTGGCTTCGTTTTGAATTTTTGACTTTTGCACACATACATTATTTATTTATCATATTCATAATGTGAGGGAATTTTAGAAAAATTGAAAAAAATGGAAAAGTCGGGGAATTTTTATCGAATATCGGGAAAATTGTTGTATTTAAATACTCTTGATATCTAATTTTACTTAAATACTTCAAAATTAATTCAATTTAAAAAGAGTTGTGTTTGCGATTTTTATAACAGAATGCGAACTTGAAAAGATTTTCATTTGAAATTTTGTAAATCTTAAACTATTAAAAAACCTTTTAAAAATTGAAGAATTTTAACAAAAGAATTCAATTGTTTAAAAACAAATTTTAGTAAAATTAGTCTCAAGAATTCAATTATTATTACATTAGAAATTTTTTTAAATTACGATTAAAAAAAAATTTTTTGAATTAAAATTGTTTTTAAATTAGTTAAATTTTTTAATATATATTAATTGATTCTTTAAACTAATGGATTTATAGAAGAATTTTAGTTGAAAACACTAAAACAGATTGAATTTCTACAGTAATTAGATATAATTACAGAAATTCAATTATTTTTAAAAGTAGCAAAATTCTTCTCAGAAATTCAAATATTTAGAAAAATTTTGATAAAATTCTTAGTAAATAATTTCAATTATTTTAAAAATATTTGATAAAATTTGTTTCATCAAATTTCTTGAAGACTGAAATTATTCTTAAACATATTTTATTCAAATTTCTTAAGAGAATTCAATTATTATTTAAATTTTCAGAAATAATTAAATTTTTAAAAGGTTTTAAATTAAAATCTTTGAAAATTTAGATTTTTTAAATCTTTAATAAACAATTCTGTAGAATTAATTTTTTTTTAAAAAAGTTTACTTGATACTTTTTTACTGTAACTTTTTCAAAAATTATTTTCGTTACAATTATTATTTTTAGAATTTTTAACTAAACTTCTTTTTTAAATCAAATAATTTGAATAATTTTCGAAAAAGTTCTTTGACAATTTCCAAATTCATTTGTTTACAATATTGAATTTTACGAGTTTTAATTATTTGTAAATTCTTCTTATCTAAAAAATTTTAACTGAAATTCATTTTAGAAATCAATTATTCTCAGAAAATTCAACGAGAATTCAAGTATTTAAATACAAAGATAATTTATTGAATAATTCAATTTTTCTTAAAATTCAATTAAGGTAAAGAATTTTATCAACTTTGAATAATAGAATTCTTTCGACGAATTTTAATAAAACTCTAAAGAATAATTACATTTTTTGAGAAATTTGATTAAAATTGTATTAAATGTAATTAAAATTTTGCGATGAGTTTTTGAAATATGAAATTTTTATTTTTTGGAAGAATAATAATTGAATATTTCAGTAGAATATTCTTATAAAAATTTTTGTTTAATAATTGAATTTTTTGACTATATGAAAATAAATATTTTATTAAAAAATTGAATGTTTTTTAAAATTGAATTTTCTTAAAGAATTTTATCAACAAATTTTTAAATAATTGGATTCTCTTGGCAAATTTTAATGAAATTATTAAGAATAATTTCATTTTTTGAGAAATTTAATAAAAATTGTAAATATATTAAAAATAATTGAAATTCTGACAAGAATTTTATTAAAGTTTCTTTTTAAATAATTGCATTTTTTTGTTAAAATTTTTCGAAATAGTAGACATTGAAAAGTATTGAATTTTGACAAATTATTTTGGAAGAAACATAAAAGAAAATAAAAAATTTTGAAAGTAATTGAATTCTTTGAAGAATAAATAAAAAAAAAAATAATTGAATTTTTGAAAATTTCTAATTTCTCTATGAAACAGTAATAATGATTTAACATTCATTTGAAAATGAAGTTATTGATGTTTTCCAAGAAGTTTCTAATTAATAATAAATTAAAAACCTGGAAAAATTCCATTTTTTGACCTACTGGCTAACCTGGAAAAGTCCGGGAATTTGAAAAGATCTAAAGCTTGTCAACCCTGTTTATGTATAATTGAATAAATAATTCATTCCCAAAATTTTGCCGTGTCTGATGGAAAGAATATTCTATACCATATTGAGCGACAGATTTTTATGGGGATCCACGTTTATATGCAAAATGCTGTACCATCTGTCGTATGTATATTCGGTCGACTGTTTTCGATATCAGGTGGAAAATTTTTATGTGCTCTTCATGGTAGATTAGCTCAAAATTGAAAGCATTGCTTTGAAAAAAATGTATTTTTTTTTCTTTGAATCGCAAAAACTTATTGATTTTTAATTGTTCAGTTTCTCCCTCTAGTCTTCTTATTGGTTTTGAAATTTATTTTTCACTGAGAAAACATTATACTTGTTTTAAGTAAAAAAATAATTTTAAGTGATTTTGTTTCATTCACTTGGAGAAAAATATTATTTAAACCAAATATATTTTGACTTAAATAAACGTATATTTGTCTCAGAACCAACTACAGACTTTTTATTTGTTTTAAATAAAATTTATATTTGACATAAATGAAACATATATTTGAGTTAAATAAATTTTATTTGACATAAATAAAATATATATTTGAGTTAAATAAATTTTATTTGAAACAAATAAAAAGTCTAGTTGGTTTTGAGACAAATATACCAATTCTCTGGGTGTTGAAATTAGTTTGTAAGCTTAATTCCAATATATAAAATATATTTACTGCTTTGGTTCAAAAATAATTTTCGTTTGAATAATTATGTTGAATTGAAACACATTTTCTGTTTTATGGTTTAAACAAAAAATATGTTTAAAAATTTGATGTTTGATTCAAATTTAAAAGTTGATAGTAAATAATTTAAAATCAACTATAAATTATGTTTGAATTACATAGATATATTATTTCTATAAATAAATCAAAAAATATTTTTGATTTAAACTTAAATTTGACTGCATAGCAAAGATATTTTAAGTTTGATTTTTAAACAAAATATGTTTGAATCAATTAAATCGTTTTCTCAGTGTTGTCGTATATTTTTGGTACAATAATTCGCATTTATGTGAGTGAATTTTCTGAAAGTGACATTTTTTATGTCTCGATTAATTTTACAAAATCTACTCTTTAATAATTATTATCAATTTCCATAGTGAAAATTTAGTTTAATTTTTAATTTTAATTTTAATTTTAATTTTAATTTTTTTTTAATTTTTAATTTTTTTTTTTTAATTTAATTGTTTTTAAATTACCTAATTTACGTAATAACTAAATTACTTTCATCTCCGAAGTCTTTTCAACATGTCTCCAATAGGACTTCTACAATAAAATTAAATTTTCATGGTTTTTTTCAAATTCTCAGAAATTTTTTTAAAATATCGTCAGAAAGTACAATGTTTTTTCTATCATTATGTGCATTTTAAAAATTTGTAGACCTCACTTTTATTTTTGATAAAAATGTTTAAACGTTGTCTTCAGTTTTAGGTTAAAATTACTTTACAATGATTACTGACGCATTTTATACTTTAAAAATATCTTAAACAAAATTTTAATGCACATTAAAATGAAGCTGAGAATCTGACGTTAAATTTTCCTATATTTTATCTACAAAAAGGAGAAAAATTATTGCTGTTATAAATAATCGAAATTTACATTTTTCTCCGAGTAAAAATTAATTTCATCTCCGAAGCCTTCCTTTTTAATAAATAACTGAATGTAGAAGTAAATTTAACAGAATATTAAAAATATTTCGATGGTAATATAAAATGAGCGTGTGAGATTTGTATGTTTTACTAAAAAACATATTTTAATTGCGCCCTAATGTATACAAATATGAAAGAAAATTTATTTTTTATCTCCGAAGCTTTTCATCTCCGAAGCCTTTTCCTTGAAATATGCTAGTTTTTCTTTTGTTTTTACTATTTACCTGCATTGCTTTGAAAAAATTAACCCAAATTACCATTATATCTAATACTTTAAATACATTTATATTTTCATCTAATTGAATATATTTGGTATTAAAGTATACAAATTATTAATTTTGAAGCAGTGTAATTTTATTTTTGATTTCGTGAATGCGATATTAGCGTGAATTTTTAATAGAAAAGCTCGCCAATTAAATAAAATTAATTTAATGGAGCAACAATAATATTTTTCAAATGAAAGAAACTTAATTATTTTTAAGAATTAATTTTGCGCAACCTAAAAATCTTACTCTTGAGTATGAAATTAAGTAGTTTTAATAGAAAAAACCATATAATTGAAGAAAAAAATTAATTGAAAAACTGAAATTTAAAAGTGTCACTTTCAGAAAATTCACCCACATTTTTCAAAACTAATTCAATTTCAAAAGAGTTGCGTTTACGATTTTCATATAATTAAATGAACTTGAAAAGATTTTCATTCCATATTTTGTAAAATTTCAATTTTAAATAAATTTGATTACAAATTTTAAAAGAAATTTGATTAGAAATTTTCAAAAACCTAGATTTAAAAAAAAATTAAAGACTAAAATTGTTTGGAAATTAGTTAAATTGTTTAATATATATTGAATTTATTTTTTTAAATAATGGATTTATTGAAAAGAATTTTAGGTAAAAATGCCAAAACAAATTGAATTTCTTCAATAATTGGATATTGCTGCAGAAATGCAAACATTTTTAAAAGGAGTAAAATTCTTTTGAGAAATTTAATTATTTAATTATTTTTATTTATTCTTCAAAGAAGTACATTAGTTTAAAAAATATTAATGAAATTCTTTTGTAATAGTTTAATTTTTTTCAAAATAGTTTTAATAAAATTCTTCGTCAAAATTTAATTAATTTTAAAAATTAGTCAAAATTTCAATTATCTTTATAAATAGTACAATGTCTCTCCGAAATTCAATTACTTAGAAAAATTTCAATAAAATTTTGACAGAATTTCAATTATTTTTAAAATATTTTATAAAATTCGTTTCATCAAATTTCTCGAAAACTGAAAATATTTTAAAACATTTTTATAAAAATTTGTTAAGAGAATTTAATTAATATATACATTTTTTGAAAAAATTAAATTTTCAAAATGTCGTAAATTAAAATCTTTGAAAATTTAAATTTTTTATACTTTTAAGGAACAATTCTGTAAAATTAATTTTTTTTACAAAAGTTTACTTTCAACGTTTTTACTGTAACTTCTTCAAAAATTATTTTCATCATTATGATTATTATTTTCAGAATTTTTATATAAACATTTATCTAATTCAATTCTTCTATACTCGACATTATTCTTTTAAAAGAAAAAACGTATTTTAATCTCGAATATTTGAAATAGTGTTTATATTTTTTCTTCTTCATTTTTCTAGTTTCTCATCTCCATTTTCTTCGTTTACAGTTTTGCCCTCGTAAAAGAAAACATCAGAGAAAATATAGGTACATTACCACTGTATTATCCGCAAACACGTTCGAGTTTATATCCATGTGGGTGAGACTTGACACTGGATTACACGAGAATGTGTATATATTCATATATATGTATACGTTGCCAGAACATAATAATCAAGTACCCTTTCACCACGCCTACCAACCCCCTCATAAGATAAACGACTTCAAGTTTTTTTCCCCATTCCATAAACATTTTTTCCGAATTTCTATTTCATAAATTTTTTAGTACCATACACAATTTTTTGCCGCGTACTATAATATCCAAGCCACAATTTCTATCTCTCGTGACAAATTTCACCCAGAAGAAGAAAAAATAAAAAATAATAATACTAAAAATTGTTTAAAAATAAAAATTATCGAAATACTAAAAATACTGTTATAATAAATAATGTTTTCCAAAAGAAAAAATAAATCAAAATCTTCTCCCATGAGTGAAAATTGGAATGAAGCTAAATTTCAGGAAATTCGCTTAATAAAGTACTTATGTGATGTATAAGTTTTTGTCGGACCATTTAAACGAAATGAGGAGGAAACTTTTTGTAAAAAGTGGAATTTAGGTTTAAAAAGACAAATAGGACACTGGTTGTGACATAAGTAGTGCAGATTAAGTACTTAAGTATTTAGTATGCTCCATCAGTTGGACCGGAACGGTTCTTAAGTAATTGCGCACACACAGACAAATACAAATATATAAAGCAGAGCTGATAGAATGTGAATAAAAGGGGGGGACCCAAAAGGGATACATTTCGACCATTAATTCAACGACACGGGATTTTAAAGCCTTTGATGTAGATTAAACCGGTTTCAAAGGGTCTTTAGCACCTGATATGTGTTTTTTATATATATACAACTCGTAGGCACACGTGACATGAGTAACCAATGACTCTGCACACATAAGAAATAACAATGTTTATTTTTCAAACTCATGGAAATAAGAAAAACTTTACTTGAAGTAGAAATAAATTTCACTATATATTAGAGAAATTTTTCAAATTCTTTTTAGTCAAAACTTTTCGTCACTTTAGGAAAACCACTCTCTTAATTTGAATCAGTTAAAAATCATAGTTTTAACTGACAATCAGTGACTGACTTTTTGCTTCTGAATCAGTTAAAAACAACTGATTTTCAGTTAAAAAATAACTGATTTACAGTAAAAAATAACTGATTTACAGTAAAAAATAACTGAAAAATTAGTTAAACTTGACTAATTGAATCAGTCAAAAAAAAAAAATTTATTGAAACATCAGTTATTTTTAACTAATTGTCAGTAGAAATATTACTATTTGAATTATAGTGACTGACTTTTTGCTTTTAAATCAGTTATTTTCAACTGATTCAAATTTAGAGAGCAGGGTCTCTAACAGTCAGAAAAGTCAGGGAATGTTAGAGAATTTCTTTGAAAGTCGGGGAAATTTCTAAAAATTTATACAAAAATTAAAATTTCTTTTAAATACAATTTTTTGTTATCCTATAAAACTTGGAAGATTTTTATTATTGATTGTTTCAATTATTAGATTTTAATTTATTGGTAAATATTTCAGTTACCATATTTTTGGCCCAAAAAAGTAGAAATAAAATTAGTAAAAAGTCATGGAAAAAAGTCAGGGTATTTTTTTTCAATCCTTGTTCGACACCCTGAAAACTTTTAACAATTTTTGGTGAAGCTTTTTTTTACTTTTCCTTTCTATAGTCAATTAGAAGGTGAAAAAAAATATTATTGATAAAATTCTTTATAATAGTTCAATTTGTTAATTTATAAAAAAATTATCTGATGATTTCATTTTCCAATTGTATTTAATTGAAAGATTTGAGAATAATTGAAAATAATTGAAATTTTGTAAAATTGAATTGTAAACAAATGAATTTGAAAATTCTTAAAGAACTTTTTCGAAAAGCATTAAAAATAATGCGTTATAATCGAAGACTTTCAGTTAAGAACACGAAAAAATTTAATTTTGGAAAAGTTACAAATTATTGAAGAAATTCTCTTTAAATTTGAATTAGTGATTGACTTTTTACTTTGAAATTTCACTAATAAATTAGTAGAACTTACATATTTGTTAGTAAAAATTACTAATTTAATGGCAAAAATTCAGTCAGTAATTCAAATTAGTAAAAATTTCTACTAATTCAAATTTAGAGACTAGTTCAATTATTTTTAAGAGCAATAATATTCTTCGCAAAAAATTAAATATCGTTGAAAAATACCTAATAAAATGATGTATTCTTAGACATTCGATTATTTTCATAAATAATAAAATTCATTGGTGAATTTAAAGTTCTTTTAAAACAATTTTAATTGAATTTCTTGAAAAATGTAAATGTTCCTAAAAAAATTTAATTAAAATTCGTCGAAAGAATTCAATTGTTTAAAAATTTGTCAGTAAAATTTTTTATGAGAATTAAATTTAAGAAGCATGCAGTTTTTCAATATTTTTTTTTTTGTATTTAAATTTTAAATAATTAAATTCTAGCAAAATTTTTTAATAAAAATTGATGAAAAAATGATTTTCAGTTAAAAATTTATGATTAAAATTGAGAATTAATAATAAAATTCCTCTTAGGGATTCAATTATTTTCAAAATGTTCAATAAAATTCTTGGCAAAATTTCAATCAGTTTTAATACAATTTTAATCAAATTTCTGGAAAAATGTAAAAATAAATATAAATATTCCTAAATTTTTTTTTAAATTCGTCTAAAGAATTCAATTTTTTAAAATTTTTTTGATAAAATTTTTAATGAGAATTAAATTTAAGAAACATGCAGTTTTTCAATATTTTTTTGTATTTAAATTTTAAATAATTAAATTCTAGCAAAATTTTCTAATAATAATTGATTTAAAAATGAATTTCAGTTCAAATTTATTATTATAATTTGATTATTTATAATAAAATTCCTTTTAGGGATTCAATTATTTTCAAAATGTTTAATAAAATTCTTGGCAAAATTTTAATTATAGTTTTAATACACTTTTAATAAAATTTCTCGAAAAATGTAAATGTTCCTAAAAAGTTTTATTAAAATTCGCCGAAAGAATTCAATTCTTTAAAAATTTAGTGATAAATTTCTTTACGGGAATTGAATTTAAAAAAAATTGTTTAGTAAATTATTTATTTTTGAATTTAAATAATTAAAATCTAATTGATTTTTCTAATAAAAACTGATTTAAAAATTAATTTCAGTTTGAACTTTAGATAATAATTGAATATTAAAAGCTATATATCTAGCTTGAATTTTTAGGAATAATTGAATTTTGAAATTAAATTTTTTGTAAAAGTTTAATTGAATTCTTGTTATATTATTTTATGTTTTTATTTTCTAATATATAATTAATTGCAGAATTTACAAATAATTAAAATTTCCACTAATTTATTAGTAAAAATTACTAATTTAAAAGCAAAAAATCAGTCCCTCATTCAAATTAGTAAACATTTTTACTAATTCAAATTTAAAAAGTTCAATTATTTTGAAGATTAATAATATTCTTTTCAAAAATTAAATATGATTAAAAACTATCTATTAAAATTCTTTTTTGGAAATTAAATTTTTTGAAAATGTTTAGTTGAATTTTTTTTATATTTTTAAGGTTTTATTTTCTAATATAATATAAGTAATTGAAGAATTTAAAAATAATTGAAATTTCGTAAAATTGAATATTGTAACCAAATGGATTTGAAAATTGTCAAAAAACTTTTTCGAAAATTACTAAAAATAATGGATTTAAGGCGGTGTCAAAGTCGATTGGATTTTTGCATTGAGCTTCAATGGGAAAATCGCATCGACTTTGACAGCGCCTTAAGGAAGAGTTTTAGTTTTAGGAAGAGATTTCTTAATTATTCTTGAAAATAATAATTTAAGTGATAATGATTCTAATTTATGGAATTATGGAAAAAATTAATTTGTTCTTCACTGAGAAAACAATATATTTGAATCAAACATAATTATTTTTGTTATACAGTCAACCAAAAATTATCTTTGAATTAAACATAATAATTTTGATTCAGCGCATAATAAATTTGATTCAATAAAAATTATGTTTAGTTCAATTTGAAAAATACGTTTAATTCAAAAATATTTTTTTGGTTGACTAATTATTTTTGAATTAAAAAAAAAATTTTCTGACTGTTTTGAGTAAAATATTTTTTTCAGAAGAATTTTTAATTTAATTTAATTGTTTAATTTGCAGTGGTTATATTTTTGTTAGTAATTGGTCCGTAGTTTATCGTTTTTGGTTCGTAAATTCCTTTTTTTTTAAATTACTTTCACTAGTTCGAGTCCTGAATATGGATAAAAAATAGAAGTAGTGAAGATATAGTTAAATACTTTAAAAAAATTCTTTTCGTACAAAATACGGAGATATTTAATTAAGAATCTATATTGAAAAAATGTATTTAATTCTCTTGGCAAAAAAAAATTTCTTTTCAAGTTGGAAAAATAAAGTTTAAAATGTTGCACTATATTCTTGGGTACCGTGAAAAGTTCTGTAAGTTGAGTAAAGAGCAAAGAATGTAAGAGTAAAGAATATATATATATATATAGAAGTGAAATGGTGGGGGGGGTAGAGAATTCGTGGAACCCTTGAAGTTTTTCTTTGTCGCGGCTTGTCTTCGAGGCGAAGTAGAAAAAAAAAGAAAAATAAAATAGTAGAAAGAGAGTGAGAGAAAGAAGAAAGCGTACAGGGAAAAAGGAGAATTTCTTTTCTCGTTGCGACTGCGCAAAAGACGTCTACTCATTTCCGTAGGCGTCTTCAGATCTCTCTCTCTCTCACCCTTCGAGTTTCGACGTACCCACCCTTTATATGGGGGTTGGGGTGGGATTCGGGGGTTGCTTGTAAGTTCTGCACGTCGGCACGCCTCCAGGAGACTCTCTCTCTCTCTCTCTCTCTCTCTCTCTCTCTCTCTCTCTCTCTCTCTCTTTCTACTTTTTTCTCTTTCTCCTTCTCTCTGGTTGCAATCGTAAAAAGCATCGCCACGGGGTTCCTTTTCCTAGGCCTCCCGAGGACTAATGTTTGAAAATAAAATAAATGGATAGACGCGTAAAAACAAATGAAAATAAATTTCTTTCAATTTGACGAAATAAAATTAATCATCTTTTCTATATTGCCGGAGCATTTTTCTTTCTTTCTTTTTTTTTTGACTCTTATCAGAGAGAAAGAGAGAGGGTTTATTTTTGTATTCATGTTGAGAATGTAGATTTTATATGATAAGGGGACGATCTTGTTACACGCCCTCTGACCTTATATACAAATTATGACATTTATTTTTTATTCCCTGTGTTACCCCTCTGAGAATTAATGGGAGCCGTGTAAAAAAATCGTTGTAAGAGGCGAGAAACCGAGCGAAATTTATATTTATTCCCCTTGTCAAATCGAATTAGATGGAATTTTTTTTTCCTTGGTGCGATGTTTAACAAATTATCGACGTTGGATATATTTTTGTTATTCGCTTTTTTCTTTTTTTGTTATTCATAAGATCACGGTAAATTGTTAGGTATTAAAATAACACCAGAAAGGATTAAAATAATCCAATTTAGTGTTATTTTAATCCATTTTGGAGTTATTTTAATACCTAACGATTTACCGCACCCAGAGAAAAATATTATTTAAATCAAATAAAATATATTTGGTTTAAATAAACGTATATTTGTCTCAGAACCAACTAGACTTTTTATTTGTTTTAAATACAATTTTTATTCGACATAAATAAAACATATATTTGAGTCAAATAAAATTTTATTTAAACCAAATAAAATTTATTTAAAACAAATAAAAAGTTTAGTTGGTTCTGAGACAAATATACAATTTCTCTGGGTGCGTGATGTGAATATTCAAATGATGGAAATTTTTGTCCATGTAAATATTTAGGTGTTATTTTTTACAATGAATGAAATTTTAGTTTATTAAAATTTTTTATAACTATAAAACATGAAGATATCGATAACTCCGAGTCTTCGACTTGGAGTGATCGATTTCTTCATATTTTATAATAATTAAAGATAAGCAAGTAATAAAATCATTATTTTATTTTATAAGAATATTCTATTTCTTAAAAATTATTTTCATTATTTCAATTCAATTACTATTTTCAAAAATGTTTAACTACAATTTTAATTTATATCTATTATTTTTAATAATAATGATAAATTAATCAATTTCATGAAATTTCAATTATTCCAAAATTCTTTAATTAAATGCATATTAGAAAATAAAAACTTCAAATAATATTTTCAAAATTCAATTATTTTAATCCTTTTTGGTGTTATTTTAATACCTAACGATTTACCGTGTAATCAATTTCACGAAATTTCAATTATTCCAAAATTCTTCAAATTAAATGCATATTAGAAAATAAAAACTTCAAATAATATTTTCAAAATTCAATTATTTCTAAAATGCTCCCTCTATATTTCTTTTAATATTCAATTATAATCTAAAATTTTCACTAAAATTCATTTTTATGAAATGAAAATCAATTTTTATTAGAAAATTCTACAAGAATTTAATTATTTAAATGCAAAAGTAAATAATTTATTCAATAAATTAAGTGTTTCTCAAAATTCAATTCTCATAAAGAATTTTTTAATAATTCAATTCTTTTGTCGAATTTTATGAAAACTTGCATGAATCTGCAATTAAATATATATTGAATATAAAAACTTGAAATAATTTTAATAAAAATCCAATTGAACTTTTAAAAAAGAATTAATTCTACAGAATTTTGTGTCAAAAATATGAAAAATTTCAATGATTTTTAGTTTGAAACTTTTTCAAAATTTAATTATTTCTAAAAATCCAGGTCATTATGCTTTTAATACTTAAGTATAATCTAAAATTTTAACTGAAATTCATTTTTAAAAACATTTTTATTAGTAAATTCTACGTGAATTCAATTATTTAAATACAAAAATAAATAATTTGTTAATTTTATGTTTCATGAAATTAAATTCTCATAAAAAAAGTTATCAACAAATTGTTTGGACAAATTTTAATAAAATTTTTATGAATAATTACATTTTTCGAGGAATTTAATTAAAATTGCATTAAAAAAATTGAAATTCTTTATTATTTATGAAAATAATTGAATTCCTAAAAGAATTTTATTATTTATAAAAATAATTGAATCTCTGTAGAAATGTTATTATTTATGAAAATAATTGAATTATTGCGAAGAAATTTATACAAAGAATTGTAAATAATTGAATGTCTGTAAAAATTTTTATTATTTATGCAAATAATTAAATGTTTGCGTATAGAATTGTATTTAAGTTTTTTTTAATAATAAAATTCTTTTGGAATTGAATTCAATCGAATAATTGAACGTTTCTCAAAATTCAATTCTCATAAAGAATTTTAGTAACAAATTTTTTAATAATTCAATTATTTTGTCGAATTTTATTAAAACTTGCCTGAACATAATTACTTTTTTAAAAGAAATTCAATTATAATTGTATGAATAATAATTGAAACGCTGCGATGAGTTTTATGAGAATTTTCAAATTTATTCGTTTACAATTCAATTTTACAAAATTTCAATTATTCGGAAATTCTGCAATTAAATATATATTGAAAAATAAAAACTTGAAATAATTTCAATAAAAATTCTATTATATACTTTGAAAAAGAATTAATTCTTCAGAATTGTTTGTCAAAAATATGAAAAATTAAGAATTTCAACAATTTTATTATAAAACTTTTTTTTAAATTTAATTATTTCTAAAAATCAACGTTATAATGCTTTTAATACCTAAGTATAATCTAAAATTTTAACTGAAATGCATTTTTAAAACCATTTTTATTAGCAAATTCTACGAGAATTCAATTATTTACACGGTAAATCGTTAGGTATTAAAATAACACCAAAATGGATTAAAATAAAACTAAATTGGATTATTTCAATCCTTTTTGGTGTTATTTTAATACCTAACGATTTACCGTGTAAATACAAAAATGAATAATTTATTAATTTCATATTTGTTGAAATTAAATTCTCATAAAAAATGTTATCAACAAATTTTTTAAATCATTAAATTCTTTGGACTTTTAATCAGAATTTTAATAAGATTTTTAAGAATAATTACATTTTTCGAAGAATTTGATTGAAAATTGCATTAAAAATAATTGAAATTCTGCGCAATGAGTTTTATTATTTATGAAAATAATTGAATTCCTAAAAGAATTTTATTATTTATGAAAATAATTGAATAGCTGTAGAAATGTTATTATATTTATGAAAATAATTGAATTATTGCGAAGAAATTTAAAAAAAAATTATATTAATTGAATTCCTGTAAACATTTTTATTATTTATGAAAATAATTGAATGTTTGCGTAGAATTGTATTCAAATTTTTTTTAGTAATGGAATTCTTTTGGAAAATTTTATTGAAACAGTAGATATTGAAAAAAGAATTTTAGAAATCTTTTGAAAATAATTGAAATTTTGACAAGAATTTGGATTAAAATTTTGTAAAATAATTGAATATGAGAGAAGAATTTTTTTATTTATAAAGAGAATTGAAATTTTGACGAAAATTTTTAAAAATTTTTGAACACAATTGAATTTAGTAACTATGTTACTAAGTTAGTAAGTTGGTAACTAAGTTAGTTAACTAACTTACTACTCTCCCTGGGGAAGCTAAATTCGTTGTATTTTTACAAATCGTTGACTTTGGTGTTCTGTTTAAAATAAAATTTCATTCATAGTTAAAAATAACACCAAAATAAATTATTTTAATACTTTTTTGGTGTTAATTTAATCCTATAGACGGATTAAACTCTGTTGCAGATTATTTTAATCCATTCTGGTGTTATTTTAACACCAGAATTTTTTTCATTTAGTTTTAACTTTAACTTTGCAGTCACTAATTCAAATAGTACATTTCTACCGACAATTATTATATTTACTTTATTGTATGTTTTATTCAAAAAATAATCATTCGTCTAATGAAACCGCAAATGCCACTAAAAATGAGAGTATAATTCCATATCTCTTGGCGACATAAATATGCTCCATCAATGAAATAAGTATAGAAAAAAGAAATTTTTTATGGGTCATAAATTAACCCCATCTATATAGGCGATTATGAATTTTGCGGGTAAAACCTTTATTCCATTTACGCATATGGTTATTGAGGGGGTATTTTTCATTGTATTGAAAATATATAATACAAAAAAAAAGATGTGTCAAAGAACTATTAATATTCCTTATTATGGCATTTTAGAAAGAAAAAAGGGGCGTCAGGAATCCATATATGTATATAGATAGATAGATTTGATCAATAAATAAATATACCCAGATATTGTAGAAAACTAGTGCGCCCGATATGAATGTCAAAGATTATTTAGTACCAATGCACATCAGAGCAAAAGTAGACTCCCCGTTGATCATAAAGTATGCATATTCCCTATACGTGAATGGGTTATGCATGCCTTATGGGACACATAATCATTATTTTTTTTTTTGCTCCAGCACCTTGCGCTCAGTCAGAGTTCATTCAAATATTTACTTTTCATAGAAACTAAATTCTATTGGAAATTGAGAGAAATTTCAAATCATTTATAAATCATTTACATTAAATTTAAATGGTATTAAAAAAAAAATTCAAATACTGTCAAAGATTGAAATTTTGGAAGAGGAAACAGAATTGGGATTTGAAAAAAGTTGTGGGTCTATATAAATGATTTGTTTTCTATTTGCAGGTGTCTGGTTTCTTAAAGAGAGGATGGTATGGTTTATGTGGTCTTTCATGTGGTCACAGAAGTGCAATCAAGAGTCAAGAATGTTTGGAAGTGGATCGGAAGGGGTGATGATGTGCGGTAGGATCCCATCGCCACAACGTAGTGGGTCGCCTCAACTGAATTGTGAGTCAAGCAAATTTGATTTCTATTATTTATCCTTCTATGTTTGATTTGGTTTTTTACTTAATTTTCTATAACCCTCCGTCTGATATTTGGGCCCAGTCAAATATGTACGGTTCGAAAATTTATTTACACGCGGGAATAACAGATTAAAACGAGGTCTGTAATATGATAGAACTTAAAACTAAAATTATCTAAAAGTATAGCCTTTTTAAAACCTAAAATTAATTGTAGTCAATTTTAGGACTTAAAATCATACGAAAATTTATGGATCTGTACTGTTAGATCTGTACGGTACGAAAATTTATTTGCACAGGAATAACAGTCTAAAGCGATGAGGGGTTTAATATCTTACAGAACTTAAAACTAGAATTATTTAAAGTTAGCCTATTTTTAAACCTAAAATTAATTGTAGTCAATTTTAGGACTCAAAATCATACGAAAATTTATGATTGGTTTCTTATAAATTGTAATGGTGCTTAAGATTTAAATTTAGGGGAAAATAATTATTGAGAAGTAGCAAATGTTGCATTATTGGTTGCATACAAGTTGCAATTAGTGTAGTTAAGACAATCAATACGTATCAAAAGTTTTAACAGATGGTAGTTGCACTTTTAGACTCTATTCAGTTGATCTAAATCCATAAAGCTGGTAGTTTAAATTGTTTGTAGTTTCCAGATATACTTGAATAGCAGGTATAAATAATTACTACGATTGTCGAGATGAGAATTAATTATTGTCCTGCGTGTATTAGAGAATAAGTGAAAAATCTTTGCCAGATGTGCGATTGTTGAAAAAGGAGGGGGGCAAATAGAGGAAGGCTTTATGGTGGTTTTCGAAGAGATGTCTCAACGTATATACACATATATATGCGGAGAAAAGGAGAAATGGCAAAAAGGGAGAATGAAAAGGGGCGCCAGCGTGGGTGTAGACCGCGTCACGCTACGATAAACTACCTTTCCTTGAGTTCCCCTGGCAGAATTCTGTGTTCTCTCCGATCCCCCATGAAACCCCATGGACCCATTCCCTGCAAGCTCTCACAAAGCATGATGACAGGTTCCCTCTCATTGTTGTACACCGTGTGCATACATTTCATCCACATATTGGAATAAAGAGATGTCAGAGTTTTTTTTTCTTTTTTTTTTTTTGCAAAATGATGGTGTACCTTTAAAGAGTAAATATTGGGTAACTTACCCCTCTTTTATTGAGATGAAAGGGTCGCGCATTAATCACTCAGTGATTCCATTAAACAGTTGATTCTTTTATTTTGTTTATTGGGAAAGGTTTTTTTTTAAAGAAGTCAGAGATTAGGTGTTGGGATTTTCAATCGTTGTTAGGTTTGCTAGACTTACTATCGAGAAATGGTTGCAGAGGATTCAGAGTTGTGTTGGGATTTTTAATCGTTGTTTGGTCATTAGGTTTATTAGATTCATTGGATTTGTTAGATTTATTAGATATGTTAGGTTTGTTAGGTTTGTTGGATCTGTTCGGTTTTGTTAGATTTGTTAGATCTGTTCGGTTTTGTTAGGTTTCTGAAGATTTATTAGATCTGTTAGATTTGTTTGGTTTATTACATTTTTTGTTGTGTTATATTTGTCGCGTTTATTAGATTTGTTAGGTTTGTTAGATCTGTTCGGTTTGTTAGATCTCTTCGGTTTGTTAGATATCTTCGGTTTTGTTAGGTTTGTTAGATCTGTTCGGTTTTATTAGGTTCCTGAAGATTTATTATAGATCTTTTAGATCTGTTAGATTTGTTTGGTTTATTACATTTTTTATTTTTGTTATATTTGTCAGGTTTATTAGATTTGTTAGGTTTGTTAGATCTGTTCGGTTTGTTAGATCTCTTCGGTTTTGTTATGTTTGTTAGATCTGTTCGGTTTTATTAGGTTCCTGAAGATTCATTAGATCTGTTAGATCTGTTAAAATTGTTTGGTTTATTACATTTTTTATTCTTGTTAAATTTGTCAGGTTTATTAGATTTGTTAGCTTTGTTAGATCTGTTTGGTTTGTTAGACCTATTCGGTTTTGTTAGGTTTGTTAGATCTGTTCGGTTTTATTAGGTTTGTTAGATCTTTTCGGTTTTATCAGGTTCCTGAAGATTTATTAGATCTGTTAGATTTGTCAGATTTCTTTGGTTTATTACATTATTTATTTTTGTTATTATATTTGTTAGGTTTATCAGACATGTTCGGTTTGTTAGATCTGTTCGATTTTTTTAGATCTATTCGGTTTGTTAAATTCGTCAAAAGTTTCATGAGTAGAACTTGTGTTCTGCTATATTGTTGAACTGTGGAAAAAAAAATAGTTGATACTCTTGTCTGGTGTTTAGCCATGAGAACGAGAAGTTGGTACGAGACACACCCCATGACCCTTGGGTGCCATTACGCTGTCAAGTGTACAATAAGGCCAGAGACAACGATCACCATAAATGCAATGGTTCCAGAAACACTTGCACTCATCTTTCCATTTCTCCTTCTCATCGTTTCTGGTACATACTTTTCTTCCTTTTTCTGTCTCCTCCCAACTTCTCGCACACACTAACGAAACATCCCTTGGGATTTTTAAACAATATGCTACACAATGCACATTGGATATACCTTCGAGTTGATACTTGCCACACTGTTTCCCATAATTCCCCTGCGATTTTCCAGGGCTTGTACATTGAAATTCTCGCGGGACATTTGGTGATATACTGGTGAGAATTGAATTCGAACCCGGTTACACGCTATTTAGAACAAGTCGCATATACAATGTTCTCTAAAACAATGTAACGTTTTGAGGAGAATTAGTTTTTTTCTTCTCTAGTGTGTTTACTGTATTCTACTGTAATTCTTGATCAGAATCATAAACAATTGATCAGAATCATAAACAATTGTTTATGATGCTGATCAAGAATCCTGTTGTTTTTATCATCATCAACATCAAATCATCATCAACCCCTACAGTTGTTGGGGATTAAATAACGCGACAATCGTATAGCATTTCGATTTAGGATTAATTTTGGGTTTTGTTTTGGTAAATTTGCCTTTTTTGGTTAGCTTTTGTTTTAACCTTAAAGGTGAAATTGTATTAAGTTGATTAGATTGATTAAATTGATTAAATGGAAATTACGTGAATGGTAAAAAGTGAAAGGGGTAAATAAATCCTTTTCACCGTTATCTTGAATGATAGTGAATACTTGCTTTTAATATCCGAGAGTAGAGCAAATGTGTGAGAGTATTTAGAGTTTATAGTTGACCTGCTCTAAACGAGGAAATAACAAGGACCCACTTGAAGTGCTGTTCGTTATAATAGATTAAAGCCATCTTCTCCCCTGACTGTGGAACATATATTGTCCCCTTAACACCCCCCAACCAGTAGTTCGCTTTAGTTCACTTGACCCTACTTGTCCCGCTAGGGTCTCATATAAACGCATCCCTCTGCTTAACTGAACGCATCGGCTTTCTCTCTATTTTATCTCACTCTCTCTCTCTCTCTCTCTCTTTGCCTTTCATTTTCTCCTTCATCCTTTTCATGGACCACTATGTGAGTCCTCTCAGATTGTCTAATGGCTTTCTTCACATGCATCACCATATACGCAATTTTCTTAATGTACTTGCTAAACGCTCCCGCATCGACACTATCATTTCATGAAACTTTCAAGTCTCCTGCACACAATCGGATTTTTGGTATATACTTTTATTTTTCTAGGATTCTCTTTATGTAAAATATATCCTTCGATATTTATTTATCTAGATTTAAATGGGTGATAAACTCTATACAAAGTATAAAGATATTCATATTCTATTCTCTTGGTATAAAATATAAATTAGAGTCTTAATCGATAATTAATTTTACAAAACCCGAGTCAAAATTTAGACTCTCTTTTAGATCTCCAAAAACCTCCTTTTAACCTCTTTTAAGCCTCTTTAACACTTCTGAATCCTCTTTTGAACCTAGAAACTGCAGAAATGGACTTTTCCGCACAATTAGAGGTTCAAAAGAGGTTAAAAAGAGAAGTAAGAAGGCTTAAAAGAGGTCCGAAAAAAGATTTTTAAAAATATTTCGAAAACTAAAATTGGAATTTTTTCACAAAGTTATATTTTAATTACCCTATAGAACATGTAAATAATAGTTTTTGAATGATTTCAATAAATCTATTTGTATAGATAGAAATTTAAAAAATTTAAATTTCACAAAAATTTGAAATCCTCTTTTTAACCTCTCTACATCGGAATATGAATTTTTCCGCATCGTTTTCAGATTCAAAAGAGGTTTAAAAAAAGAGGGTCTAAATTTTGACTCGGGAAGTAACAAAAAGTAGCTTTCAGACTATAAAAAGTAGATATAAAAAAATTAAACTTGACAACCAAAAAATTCATTTTAGAAACTTTATAAAACTGACGAAAATTCCATTTTTTGTTTTATTTTCCTGACTTTTTCCTAATTTTTATAAACACTATTTACTTCTTTATTCTTATCCTAATGTTATAATAAACTGAATTCTTACAACGAATTTTGTTATTCATGATAGAATTTTAATATTTATGAAAATCATTTAATTCTTGCGAAGAATTAATCCTTTTTTTTAATAATTCATTTAAATAATAATTAAACATTTTATTTAATAATTCATTTCTTTCGACTGATTTTATGCAAATTCTTATTTAAATAATTAAATTCCTGAGAAATTGTTATTATTCGTGAAAACATTGAATTTTTACGAAGAATTTTACATGAAAATTTTTAAATAATTGAATTCTGTTTGAAAACTTTTTTAAAATATTGAAAATAATTGAATTTAGAAAAGTTTTTAAAACTAATTAAACTTTACAAGGAATTTTAATAAAATATTTCACAATAATTGAATATCTGTGTGGTCTTTTTTAAAATTTAATAAAAAAAATTCAATCTCTAAAAAGCTTTTTATTATCTAAAAAAATTATTGAATTCTTGTGAAAAGTTTTATTGTAATTTTTCAAAATAATTGAATTAACAAGAAGAAATTTAATACTTTGAAAAATAATTGAATTCTTGTGATGAATATTGTTATTTATGAAAATAATTAAATTTTGCAACAAATTTTATTAAAATAATTCAAAATAATTTAGTTTTCGGAAATAATTTTGTTATTTACGTTTACTAATTAAATTGTTTCGAAGAATTATATATACGTAAATAATTGAATTCCTGTGAAGAATTATATTAATATCAAAACGAATAATTGAATTATTTTATAAAAATTTTTCTTGAAATTGTGTTTAAAATAAGTGATTTTTTCGAACAATATTATTAAAATATTTGAAAATAATGAAATTCTGAAAATAATTAAATTTTGTCGAATAATTTTGCATTCATAAAGTTAATTGAAATGTTAACAATTCTTTTTGGATTTTTTGAAAATAATTGAATTTCTACGAAAAATTCTGACAACGGTTTTATTTACAAAAATAATTAAATCCTTGAAAAGAATTTGAAAATTTAATTAACTAATGAAATTACTGCTGAGAATTTAATGCAAAATTTTAAAAAATTTGATTTTTTCAAAAAAATTTATGCCAGTTCTATTTTAAATAATTCAATTCCCGTGAAATTAATAATTGAATTCTAAAGGGAAAATTTTATTAAAATAGTAGAATATTGGAAATTATTGAATCAAGAATAAGTTTTAAATGCAATGGAAAATTTGTAGTGAATTTTATTGATATTTTTTAAAATAATTAAACTCCTAAAAAGAATTTTATTATTTCTGAAAATAATTGAATTATTGTCATAAATTTTCAAATATTTAAAAGAGAATTAAATTTTTGTGAAAGATTTTTGTTATTTTTGAAAATTATTGACTTTTTCAAAGAAATTTTTATAAACATTATTTTAAACGATTATTTTTTTCGAAATATAATACATATTATGAAAATTTTATTTTAAATAATTTATTTTTTCAAAATGTTTTTGAAAATACTATATTCTAAATTAAATTAAATCCTTGTGAAATTGTTAATAGTTATAAAAATAATTGAATTTTGAAAGAATTTGATCAATTTTTTGTTAAATATTTGATTTTTAAAGGTGAATTTTGATGGAAAAATTATATATTGAAAATAATTGAATTTTGAATATTTTTTGAAAATAATTCTATTGTTTTAAAGAATTTGATTATAATTTATGAGAATAGTTTTTTGTTTTCTAGTATTAACGAATTTAAAGTAGTGAAAATACTATAAAAACCAGAAATAGTGGCTTTTAGTGGCCGAAATTTAAAAATAGTACCCAAATAGTAGCATAACTTAAAAAAACTAGTGAATATTTTATTAAAAAATTGAATGTTTTTTAAAATTGAATTTTTATGAAGAATTTTATCAACAAATTTTTAAATAAATTATTTCTCTTGCTGAATTTTAATAAAATTTGTAAGAATAATTTCAGTTTCCAAAAAGTTTGATAAAAATTGTATATATATATTAAAAATAATTGAAATGCTGCCAAGAATTTTATTAAAATTATTTAGAAATGTTTGATTGTCGGAGAAAAATTTCATTATTTATAAAAGTAATTGAAAATTGACGAGAATTTTTGTATATTTTTGAACATAATTTGATATTTGCAAAGTATTATATTACTTTTGAAAATAATTGAATTCTTATGAGACGATTTTTATTAAAAATCTCTTTTTAAATAATTAAATTTTTTTGTTAGAATTTTTTCAAATAGTAGACATTGAAAATAATTGAATCTTGACAAATTATTTTGAACGAAAAATAAAAATAGTACCCAAATTGTATATCATATCTTTACAAAAGTAGTAAATGGTATAGGTTTTAGTATAGATAAGTGCAAAGCTTGAAATTATAGTGTTTATTAACAAAAACAGTTCAAATTTACCCGAATTGACTATAATTTATTATTCATTTGATAAAAACGGTGGCACAAAAAAAAAAAAATAAAAAAAAATTAGTGATGGATCCACCTGAAAAATATGGGTATATTTTCTACTCTATCCAGGCAGAAAAATGTTGGATCGAAGGGCATTTATTATTTATTATCGTGACACGTTCCTGAAGGTAACACAGCGAGGCCTCATGAATGACAGATATAAAAGTGAACGCGCACGAATGAATAATATGGGTAATGGGGTAGCTAATGTCCCCATATGCGTGAGTGCGTATGTATATAAACCCACTAGAATTCTTATTCGTGTAAGTGCAACACGTAATGGGCGGCGCGCATATATAATGTTACCCAAAAACCATCATCTATCCTTGAATTTAGCTCATTTAGTTTATGGCACTAGAATATATCTACCATGTGGGGTTCTTTGGCGCGATGCTGACTTTAATCTAATGTCACATTAACGATGGATAAATTATTAAGTCGTTTCTGTTCCTTATCTTTATTCACTTAAATGTACTTACTTTGTATATACTTGTCAAAAAATATAATTATCAACAAAATATAATTTCAATATAGGGTCATTTGGGGTAAATGTGAACAGTAGATGTTTCTGCTAAATTTACAAATTTAAAAATAAGTTCGACGTCAATATTTTTACCTCAGCTCACCTACAAGATGTTCTGAGTATTGTCAATATTTTATTTTGACAATTGGCAATGCCATAGTGTAAGTTATCTTTTAAAGCAAAAGAGATTGAAAATCAAAATTTTACTGTTTCAGTATTTTGTCTTGCATTTGCATAAAAATAAATTCAAAAATCAAACTATGCAATTCTTCCTTATTAATGCCTTAACAAAAATTAACTTTGATTTTTCATTTTCGTCAATTTAGTTAATAAATTAATAAGTGTTTACATTTACCCCGAGAATTCGAAAACTCGGGGTGAATGTAAGCAAAACTACATTAAAAAAAAATTTAAAAATTATTGGACCTGCCATTTTGAAATTTAAAAATTCGATTTTAGATTCTTATTCAGCAAGCTTAAAAACTTTTCTTTACCAAGTTGAATGAAAATCTATTAAAATTTGTTCAAGTTATTCAAGTTTTACATTACTAATTTTGTAATGGTTGATTGTTTATTTATATGATACATTATCAGTCAACTGGTTGATTTTTCTATACATCTACAAAGAACTTTTTTTCAGTTTTTGCATTCCTGAAAATAGTAGTATACTTGAAATAACTTGTTTCTTAAACCTCGCTTAACTACAGTGGTGTTTACATTTACCCCGAATTTTAGAAAAATTTCAAAATCTTGGGGTAAATGTGAACAGTCAGTTTTAGGCGATTCAGGTGCATCAATATTTTTTTCAGGGTTGTCACAGGTCAGGGAATTCAGGAAAAAGTCAGGGAATGTAAAATTGGTCAGGGAAAAGTCAGGGATTTTTAGTAAAAGTACTGGAAAAAATCGAATTTCAAAAACTCTTGAAAAAGCTCTAAATTTTGATGTTATTTTTGTTTGCCTTGTAAACTATAAAAATAACCACGAATTTTAATACAAAACCTTAAATTTTTTCTATTTTAAACCATAATTTTGTTTTTAAATAACTTGATTTTTAAAGAACTAGCATAAAATTATAACTTATAAATTATGTAATGAATAATTTTTACAACTTTCATAAATACTAGATTGATAAAAGAATTTTAATTGAAAATACAAAAAAAATTTAATTTAGGAAAAGTTACAAATAATTACAGAAATTCAATTATTTTCAAAAGCAATAAAATTTTTCCCAGAAATTCAAATATATTCAAAAATTTTTAAAAAATTCTGGTTATTTCAATCATATCTTTAAAAATAAAAAAATTCTTCTCCAAAATTTAATTATGTTCAAAATTTTTTTAAAAATTCTCGTCAAAATTTCAATTATCTTTATAAATAATACAATTCTTCTTCGAAATTTAATTATTTTTAAAAACTTGAATAAAATTCATGGAAAAATTTCACAGGAATTCAATAATTTACAAAATTTTTGATGAATTTCTTCTAAATAAACCAATTATTTTCATAAATAATAAAATTTTCACTGGAATTCAATTATTTAATATAAAAAATTTCAAATAATTTTTTGAAAAATATCAATTATTTAAAAAAAAGTTAACAAAGTTCTTTACAAGAATTTAATTATTTTTATAAATAATAAAATTCTTCGCCGAAATTCAATTATTTTAGAAAAATTTTAATATCATTTTTGGAAATTTTTTAAAATTATTTTCATGAATAACAAAACTCATCGCAGGATTTTAATTAATTTTAGATTCAATATTTTAATCAAATTCCTCAAAAAAAAGATTATTCTTAAAAATGTAATTATTCTTAAAAATTCTATCAAACTTTGTCAAAAGAATTCGATTATTTTAAAATTTGTTAATAAAATTCTTTTATGAGAATTCAATTTTAACAAACATTCAATTATTCAATAAATTATTTGTTTGTCAAATTAAATAATTAAATGTTTCTAGAATTTTCTAACAAAAATTGATTTAAAAAATGAAATTACCAAATAATCGATTTATTGTTTATGAAAATAGTTGAATTATTGCAACGAATTTTATTACAATTTTTTCAAATAATTTAATTTTTTGAGAAAAATTACTACTTTTAAAAATGATTGAATTTTTGCGAAGGATTTTTTTGGGATTTTTGTAAATAATTGAATTTTTGTTGAAAAATTTCATGGTTATTTAAATTATAACAAAACATGATCGCCTTCTTTATGTTTTGTAATAATATTCTTATAAATTGTTGAGTTTCAAAAAGGTTTGAATTTGAATGTTCTGAAGAATTTTAATTCTTGTGGAAAAGTAATAATTAAATATTTATTTAAAAAAGAAATTATTGATGTTTTTGAATAATTTTACAATTAATGAAATTTGTAAATAAATTTAATAGAACATTTTTTTGAGTGTCTAATAATTTTTAGAGTGAATCAGAATATTTTTTATGGTCAGGGAAAAAGTAAGAATTTTGTCTGGAAATCAGGGAAAAGTCAGGGAAAAATAAAATTAAATATTTGTGGCAACCTTGTTTTTGTACTTCATAAAATTTTTCTAGGTAAGTAAAGTAACAAGTTCATGCAAAAAAAAATCCGTCCATTTTACGTTTTAACAAAAAAAACTAATGTTTTTGGTAAAACATAGATATTTCGTTTACATTTAATAAAATAAAATTATTATTATTATTATTATTATTATTATTATTATTCAATTATTTAAAAAAAATAAAAAACCAAATAACCAAATAACCCTAGTTGAATTATTGGTAAATAATTATAGTGTCTATCATTTTTTGTTAGTAGTTTATCATTGAAAGAGTTTTGGTACCGAAAATGGAAAATTGGAGAAAATTATTGTTAATTTTAAGTATCAGATTAGCTCTCTTGCTATGTTCGATTTAAATTTCGCGCCATTTTGGTTCTGTGAATTCCCGCCTAGGGGGCATGAAAATTCTCTCGCAGGCGAGATGAAGTATGAAGTATCAGTTTTTTTATATCTTATTAGAATTTAATATAATTCTGGAATTAGTTAGAAAAAAGCAAATGAGTTTTTGTATAGAATAACATTTAATAGTAGTCATAGTTTTTAAAATTCTTAACATGAAAACTATTTTTTTAAGCTAACAATTTTGTAAATATTAATTTTTTCATCCGCAATTTTTTTATGGATACAAAAATATATTTTCTACAAATTTACGAATGGATTTCAAAATCTATCAATTTTGAGAAAAAATAAAAATTCAAAAAGAGTGAAAATATTTTCTTACCAATTTTTTATGACCATTGAATTCGTCTAAAAAAATTACTATAAAAAGTAGAAGGAGTTGAATATTATTAGCAATAAGGAAAATTTTATTAATTGTTAATAGATTTTTATTAACAATCAGTAAAATTTTATTAATTATTAATATCATTTTACTAACTAAAAAAATAAGGTAATAATAATAAATAATAATTTAAGGTTAAGTCAAAATAATTAGTTATTTTGACTTATAAATGTTTTCTAACTAATATACTTATAGTTCAAGTTTATTATTTTTTTCACTAATTTATTCACTACCAATTTATTACTATTTTTAACTCTCTAAATTTTAGTCAGCAAAAATGTTTACTTGTTCAAAATAATAAAAGTAACAATATTAGCTATTTTTCACAAATTACACACTGAAAAAAAAATTTATTTGATTCAAATATCCGATTATTTGACTATAATCAAATAAATATTTACTTGAATCTAATAATTTTTATTTGAATCAAATAAATTGTATTTGATTCAAGTAAATATTTATTTGATTATAGACAAATAATCGGTTATTTGAATCAAATAAATTTTTTTTCAGTGACAAGCAAAAAGTCAGTTAAGATTTTACTAACAATTAGTTATTTAAAAAAATTGAATTTCCTTAAAATCTATTTTTTTGCATTATTTATACTTTGGAGGATATTTCTTTTAATTGTTATTTATTAATAAAATATCTCATTACAATACCAGATTAAATTTTTTTTCAAATGGATTTTTATACTTGTACGGTTTTATATATTTACGGTTTATTAATAATTACTTACAATTAGTATCAATGCATTTGTCGGAATTAATATTATTTTCCAACACATAATATTAAAAATTGAACAAATAATGGAAAGAACGAGGAGAAGTAAAATTTTTTCATGATTCTATGCATTTTTCAGTATGCAGTGATATAGAAAGCCGCACCCTATACATATAAGCGCATATACAGAAGAGAGAGAGAGAGAAGCAAAAGTCAGACATTTTTAGTGTGTGGAGTCCCTTTTTTTCACCCTTGTGTACACATATATGGATCCATTCGCGTATTACCCAGTTCCGCGGACACATTGTGCGCATTTTATACTTGTTTGCACAATTCCCTACGCGTTTTTCGTATGACCGAGGCTGTATCTGGCCAAATGTTTTTTTTTTTGGGAGATGGGGACTTGCAGTGAACGTTGTCATTTTATCGGTCGGAAGAGCGCACTGAATTTATTAATGGAATTGGTTAGGCATGATGGATTTATTTTTATGGTTATTACCAGAACCTGATCTCAAATGCCCGTTTATGGTGCCTACTTATAAAGATCGACTCTTTTCAAGATTGCGCACGCTTTCTGGGTGATAATTTGAGAAGCTCCCTCCTCTCTTTGCCAATTTTTGATATTGTGACTTTTTTTTGTCTTTTTTCGGCTATTTTTAAATAATAACTTTTAAAATAATAACTAATAATTTTTAAATAAATTTTAATAAATTTTAATAAATTTTAATAAATTTTAATAAATTTTAATAAATTTTAATAAATTTTAATAAATTTTAATAAATTTTAATAAATTTTAATAAATTTTATTTAAAAATTGCGACTTTATGTTATTTAACACTCTTAATACAAAAGTACATCAAATTGTAACGAATTGATACCAAAAATGTGTATCAAATAATAAATGGATCTGCAAATTTTCGGCATTGATCCACTTTAGTGTCAATTTGATACTTTCAAAAATTTTGAATAAAATTCTTCGTAGAAATTTAATTAATTACAAAAATTTATGTCAAAATTCAATTATTTTCAATGATTACTATTTTAATAAAATTTGACAAATCACGGTAAATCGTTAGGTATTAAAATAACACCAAAAAGGATTAAAATAATCTAATTTAGTGTTATTTTAATCCATTTTGGTGTTATTTTAATACCTAACGATTTACCATGATGAATTAAATTATTTAAAACGAATTTGAATGAAATTAGTCTTATGAATTCAATTGTTTTCAAAAGTAATAAATTCTTCGCAAAAATCAAATTATGTTTAAAAATGTAGAAAAATTTTAGTTAAAATATTTCAAATATTATCTTTATAAATAATACAATTTTTCTCCACAATTCGAATATTTAGAAACATTTTAATTAAATTCTTGACAAAATTTTCAATGATCCTCAAGTTTTGAACGTTCAAATGAACGAAATATTTTTTATTGCAGATATTTTAGTAGCTTACTAATCATAAAAAAATTTATAAACTAAAATTTTACGTTTACAAAATCAGTAATTAATTTTTTGCACAGTAAAGCAAAATATTTGCAAATAAAAATTTAATTTTCAGAAGAAATAAATAAATTTCGTTCATTTGAACGTTCAGAACTTCAGGGTCCTAAATTTCAATTATTTTTAATGTATTTTATGAAATTTGTTTTATCAAATTTCTCGAAGACAAATTTATTCTTAACTATTTTATTAAAAATTTGTTAAGAGAATTCAATTGAACTTTGAGAGTGAGAGAGTAAAATTTTTTTGGAGGCTATTTTTTTGCAGTCTGGGAAGAAATGATTTTTAAGTGTTTCGATAAATGCGAGACATTTTACAATAAAGAAGAGGGTGAATAGAATGAGCTTTTAAGAAAGGGTCGAAAAGGTGGTTAGCACTTTTCTTTTTGTAAAGTGTAAAGAGTCAAGCTGTAATTCTATACGGATCGTGTAACTTAGAACCGCAGGGAATCCTCGCATGCAATAGGTTTTCCTACATATCACTTGTAACAACATCTCTCGAGTCTTTTAAAGAAAACTTTAAGACGACCACGCGAGGGCGACAGATAGAATGGCAAGAGGGGGCGAGGGAGACCGTTTGAAGGATATTCCATGACTGGATAGGTTTCATCCATCTGTTCATTGACACGTGTCTCAATTCTTGACTCAAACCCCCCACGTCATTTTTGTAGAAAAAATAAAAAAGTGAAGGTTGATTTTTCAACCTTCAACGAATCCATATCTTGACCCAAACGAACAGATGTCTCGAAATATATAAAAATTGAACTGAATAAATAATTTTGTTCTAAGAACATTTCGAGAAACTTCTTCTTTTCTTTGTTTTTGGTAATTTTTAACACAGGTTTCTTTAAATTATCAAATTGATACTAAAGTGCACTATAAAAAGAAAGGTACCAATTTAGAACAAATTTTGGTACTAAATGGTAATTTGGTTCTATTTTAATACCGAAATCAGTTTTAATTTAAAACCTCTTTTTACAGTGTGGATCAAATTGATGCCAAAATTTGTCTGTATCATTTTTTGATTTCAATTTATCAATTCGTTGCGATTTGATACTTTTAAGTTAAAAATTTGTCTGTATCATTTTTTGATTTGAATTTATCAAATTGTTGCCATTTGATACTTTTAAGTTAAAAATTTGTCTGTATCATTTTTTGATTTGAATTTATCAAATTGTTGCCATTTGATACTTTTAAGTTAAAAATTTGTCTGTATCATTTTTTGATTTGAATTTATCAATTCGTTGCCATTTGATACTTTTAAGTTAAAACAGTAAAATTAATGGAATACAATCAGGGTTGCCGCACAAATATTTAATTTTATTTTTCCCTGACTTTTCTCTGATTTCCAGACAAAATTTTCACTTTTTCCCTGACCCTAAAGAATATTCTGATTCACTCTAAAAATTATTAGATAATTAAGAAAACATGTTCTATTGCATTTATTTACAAATTTCATTAATTGTAAAATTATCCAAAAACATTAATAACTTCTTTTTTAAATAAATATTTAATCATTGTTATTTTTCTGTAGGAATTAAAATTCTTCAAAACGTTCAAATTCAAAACTTTTTGAATTGAACAACGTATGAGAATATTCTTACAAAACATTTTTCAGAATAGGTTAATTATTTACAAAAATCATAAAAAAATTCTTCGCAAGAATTCAATTATTTTTACAAGCAGTAAAATCTCTTAAAAAAATTAAATTATTTAAAAAAAATGTAATAACATTTATGGCAATAATTCAATTACTTTCATAAATAATAATAAATCGATTATCCGTTAATTTATTTTTAAATCAATTTTTATTAGAAAATTCTAGAAAAATTCAATTATTTAGATTAAAAAATAAATAATTTATTGAATAATAGAATGTTCTTTGTTAAAATGTAATTCTTATTAAGAATTTTAGGAATAAATTTTTAATTATATAAATTTAATTTGACAAATTTTGATAAAATTTTTAAGAATAATTACATTTTTCGAGGAATTTGATTAAAATATATATTGTATAAAAATTATTAAAATTCTGCGATGAGTTTTATTACTTATGAAAATAATTTAAATTTTCTTTAAATTTCCATAAAATAATTGAATTTTGGAGAAGAACTTTATTATTTATAAAGTTACTTGGAATTTTAACAAGAATTTTTTTTTGCAATTTTCAAACACAATTGTATTTCTGCGAAGAATTTTATTACATTTTAAAAATAATTAAATTCTTCCAACGAATTTTATTCAAATTTATAAAAATAACTGTATTTTTGTGAAGAATTTTATTATTTATATAAATAATTGAATTCTTACAAAGAATTTTATTTCAGTTTATAAAAATAATTGAATTTCGGTGAAGAATTTTTTAAATAATTTATATTTTTCGAAAGATTTTGTGAAATTTTGTATTTTAAATAATTGAATTCCTGTGAAAAATTTTACTACTACTTATGAAAATAATTGAATTATTTTGAAGAAATTTATTAAAAATTGAATAATTGAATTCTTGTGGAATTTCGTCAAGAATTTTATTAAAACTTTTAAAAATAATTGAATTTTAATGAAGTATTTTATTATTTATAGAAATAATTGTAATTTTGACGAGAATTGTTTTTAAATTTTTTAACATAATTGAAATTCTGCAAAGAATTTTTGTAACTTTTGAAAATGATTAAATTTCTGTAATCATTTGTAACTTTTTTAAAATCAAATTTTTTTAGTATTTTTAACTAAAATTCTTTTATCAATCTAATATTTATGAAAATTGTAAAAATTATTCATAAAATAATTTATAAGTCATAGTTTATGATAGTTATTATTAATTTTATTTAATTATTATTTATTTATTATTTATTATTAATTATTAATTTTATGATAGTTTTTGAAAATTTAAGTTATTAAAAAAAATTATTGTCAGAAATAGAAAAAATTGAAGGTTTTGTATTAAAATTTGTGGTAATTGCATAGTTTACGAGTCAAAAAGAAAAAAAATTAAGTTTTCTCATGAATTTTAAAAATTCAATTTTTTCCAGTACTTTTAGTAAAAATCCCTGACTTTTCCCTGAATTCCCTGACCTGTGGTAACCCTGATAATGATAGTAAAGCTTTATGATTAAATTTATGTAAAAATTAAGATTTAAACAAATTTTTTTAGTTGGAAAGTTTTATTGTCTGCTATTTTATTGTTATTATTGCTTTTATTGTCTCACCTGGAGGTGATAGGCAGTGGTCCGTGGAGTAAAATTATGATTAGACCAATCTGAAAAAAATTGTTCTACCTTGTGACCCATTGTTTCCGGCGTGTCGACCTCTTGTCCGGAAACAATGGTAAGAACCATGACTACTGAGAAATCACAGAGCATGATTTGTCAATTTAAGAATTTCACTGACCACCAGGAAAAAAGGGGGAGAAAACTTTTATTTATGGAACATCTGCCATTCAGGAAATTAATTTTTAAAAAAATTATTTCGATAAATCACGTAGAACAATGCTGCAACTGTCGGTAAATAGTTTTATTATCAGGGAGAAATGTGTTTCACCTGGAGTGGTGATAAGTTTCTATATACAGATTGGGTTTAAGATTTTATATTGCACTGAAAGAAAATTTATATTAAATTTTGTAAAAGTATTTTACAATTTAGGGAAAAAGTGCAACAAACCGAAATTTTAATATTAAAATACTAAACTTTAACAAAATTTATGTGGAATTCAGTATAATTATGTCAAATATCAAGAATTTTAATTCAATTTTAATTTAAGTTTACTAAATTCCAAATGATTTTTTTTAAAGTTTAGTATTTTTTATATCAAACTTTTGGTTTGTTGCACTTTTTTCCTAAAATTGTAAAATACTTTTACAAAATTTAATATACATTTTCTTTCAGTGTGTAAATTGAAAATTTCTTTAATTCGGTGAGTTTTAATTGAAAGAGAGAAAAATTTTGCTTCTATTATTAGTAGCGAAAATGTTTGGTTTTTGTTAATTCTGTTGATGTTGTGAACTAACGAAACATTTCGCTGGGAAATTTTTTGGTTTCAGGTAAAACTCGTGACTCTTTCAGAGAGTGGAGGTTTATTTTCATCTATACACAGAAAGAACAAAATCTGAAACCGTTTACAATCTGAAACCAAAATGATTGAAAAATAACCTATTTTTAAGCTGAAAACAAGATGAAGTCAATTTTCTGACTTAACATAAGAGTCTTAAGACTAAGACTTGGTTAAAAATGTTTCTAATGAAAACGGTTTTAGTCAAAACGAAACTTAAAGTAGGATTTAATTTTTACAGTGTATGTTTGAAATTTTGTGTAATAAATAATCGTTTAGGGGGATTTTAAAATCAAAAAGGGGGATAATTATGAAAATTATGGATTTTTGAAAGGCTTGGTCGAGTCTCTTGGTATTAAATAGAAGAAAGGAATTGGTGAATACAAAGAGGGTGGGATGTGGAGGCAGAGAGAGAGAGAGAGAGAGGGATAAGTGTTTCGTCTCAGGGAGTACATAGGCGAAGCGAACCACCGCCGGGTTACCCTTGGGAAATCAGAGAGACACGGGACTTACCCTGTGCAGTGCTACACCACTACCAATAGTAAATCTTATACGTCTGTATACGTCTCTGTTTGAACGCATTTAGTTTTTGAGATATTTTTTAAGACCTAAAGAATTTTCAGTTTCGAATCATTTATAAATTAAGTTTTGCCACGTTTGAATGTAACATAACTTTTGTGCAATTCTTTCTTCTTTTTGTTGTAATTGTAACTCATTTGTCACATTGATTTTCATGTACAATTCGAAAAATTTGTTATTGTGTATCAATAATAAATCCTAGAAAATTGTTGTTTTCTAATTAAGAGCCTAAAGTTCTGAACGTTCAAATGAACGAAATTTATTTATTTCTTCTAAAAAATAAATTTTTATTGCAATTATTTTGCGTTACTATCTAAAAAATGAATTACTGAGTTTCTAAACGTAAAATTTCAGTTTTTAAATTTGTTTATGATTAGTAATTTATTAAAATATCTTCAATAAAAAAGATTTCGTTCATTTGAACGTTCAAAACTTGAGGATCATTTCTAATTGTATTTTTTCTTCAAATTTAATTTTACTTACATGGGTGAATTTTCTGAATGTGACATTTTTGATGTCTCGATTAATTTTACAAAATCTACTCTTTAATAGTTATTATGAATTTCCATAGGGAAAATTTAGCACTTATTTATCATTTTTAAAAGAAAATTAAATAATTTTATTCAACTGAATTTACGTAATAACTAAATTACTTTCATCTCCGAAGCCTTTTCAACATGTCTCCAATAGGACTTCTACAATAAAATTAAATTTTCATGGTTTTTTTCAAATTCTCAGAAATTTTTTAAAAATATTGTCAGAAAGTACAATGTTTTTTCTATCATTATGTGCATTTTAAAAATTTGTAGACCTCACTTTTATTTTTCATAAAAATGTTTTTACTTTGTCTTCAGTTTTAGGTTAAAATTACTTTACAATGATTACTAACATTTTATACTTTAAAAATATCTTAAACAAAATTTTAATGCACATTAAAATAAAGCTGAGAATCTGACGTTAAATTTTCCTATATTTTATCTACAAAAAGGAGAAAAATTATTGCTGTTATAAATAATCGAAATTTACATTTTTCTCCGAGTAAAAATTAATTTCATCTCCGAAGCCTTCCTTTTTCATAAGTAACTAAATGTAGAAGTAAATTTAACGGAATATTTCGATGGTAATATAAAATAAGGGTGTGACATTTGTATGTTTTACTAAAAAACATATTTTAATTGCGCCCTAATGTATACAAATATGAAAGAAAATTTATTTTTCATCTCCGAAGCTTTTCATCTCCGAAGCCTTTTCCTTGAAATATGCTAGTTTTTCTTTTGTTTTTAGTATTTACCTGCATTGCTTTGAAAAAATTAACCCAAATTACCATTAAATCAAATACTTTAAATACATTTATATTCTCATCTAATTGAATATATTTGGTATTAAAATATACAAATTAGTAATTTTTAAGCAGTGTAATTTTATTTTCGATTTCGTGAACGCGATATTAGCGTGAATTTTTAATAGAAAAGCTCGCCAATTAAATAAAATTAATTTAATGGAGCAACAATAATATTTTTCAAATGAAAAAAACTTTAATATTTTTAAGAATTAATTTTGCGCAACCTAAAAATCTTACTCTTGAGTATGAAATTAAGTAGTTTTAATAGAAAAAACCATATAATTGAAGAAAAAAATTAAATTGAAAAACTGAAATTTAAAAGTGTCACTTTCAGAAAATTCACCCACATTTTTCAAAACTAATTCAATTTCAAAAGAGTTGCATTTACGATTTTCATATAATTAAATGAACTTGAAAAGATTTTCATTCCATATTTTGTAAAATTTCAATTTTAAATAAATTTGATTACAAATTTTTAAAAAAATTTGATTAGAAATTTTCAAAAACCTAGATTTAAAAAAAATTTAAAGACTAAAATTGTTTGGAAATTAGTTAAATTGTTTAATATATATTGAATTTATTTTTTTAAATAATGGATTTATTGAAAAGAATTTTAGGTAAAAATGCCAAAACAAATTGAATTTCTTCAATAATTGGATATTACTGCAGAAATGCAAACATTTTTAAAAGGAGTAACATTCTTTTGAGAAATTTAATTATTTTATTATTTTTATTTATTCTTCAAAGAAGTACATTATTTTAAAAAATATTAATGAAATTATTTTGTAATAGTTTAATTTTTTTCAAAATAGTTTTAATAAAATTCTTCGTCAAAATCTAATTAATTTCAAAAATTAGTCAAAATTTCAATTATCTTTATAAATAGTACAATGTCTCTCCGAAATTCAATTACTTAGAAAAATTTCAATAAAATTTTGACAGAATTTCAATTATTTTAAAAATATTTTATAAAATTCGTTTTTATCAAATTTCTCGAAAACTGAAAATATTTTAAAAGATTTTATAAAAATTTGTTAAGAGAATTCAATTAATATATACATTTTTTAAAAAAATTAAATTTTTAAAAGGTCGTAAATTAAAATCTTTGAAAATTTAAATTTTTTATACTTTTAAGGAACAATTCTGTAAAATTAATTTTTTTTACAAAAGTTTACTTTCAACGTTTTTACTGTAACTTCTTCAAAAATTATTTTCATCATTATGATTATTATTTTTAGAATTTTTAACTAAAATTCTTCTATAAATCAATTAATTTTATTAATTTTTGGATAAAATTCTTTGTCAATTTTTAAATCCATTAGTTTACAATATTCAATTTTACGAAATTTTAATTATTTATAAACTTTTCTATTAAATATATAATAATTATTGGCGGAAAATTAAACTAGAATTCATTTATTAAAATACAAACAAATATAATTTATTGAATTATTCAAATTTTTCTTCAAATTCAATACTGGTAAAGAATTTTATCAACAAATTTTTTAAACAATAGAATACTTTCGACGAATTTTAAAAAAATTCTAAAGAATAATTACATTTTTTAAAGAATTTTATTAAAATTGTTTAAAAAATAATTGAAATTCTACCAAGAATTTTATTAAAATTTTCCAGAAATGTTTGAACGACGAAGAAAAATTGTATTATTTATAAAAGTAATTTTAAGTTGGCGAGAATTTTTGTAAATTTTTTGACATATTTGGATTGTTGCAAAGAATTATATTTTTTTTTTTGAAAATAATTGAATTCTTGAGACGAATTTTATTAAAATTTCTTTTTAAATAATTGAATACTTTTGGTAAAATTTTCTAAAATAGTAGACATTGAAAATAATTGAATTCTGACAAATTATTTTGAAAAAAAAAAATTGAAAAAGATTTTATATTTTTGAGAATAATTTAATTAAATATTTTATTTACAATAAAAATATTTAATATTTTAATATTAAAATTATTATTATTATTATTATTATTATTATTATTATTATTATTATTATTATTATATTATATTTTAATATCTAATATTTCTTTGAGGAATAAATATAAAAATAATTAAATTTTCGAAAATCCTAATTTCTATATGAAAAAATAATAATGATTAAATATTTATTTAAAAATAAAGTTCTTGATATTTTCAAATAAGTTTCTAATTAATTATAAATGTAGTTTTAAAAACTTGGAAAAATTTTATTTTTAACTTGGGTAAACTGGAAAAGTCTGGGAATTTGAATAGAGAAAAAGCGTGACAACCCTGCAAATTGATGCCAAACAGAATCAAATTGTTACTAAATTGATGCCAATTTGGGTCAAATTTATACTAAACTGGATCAAGTTGTTATCAAATTTGGTTGATACTCAGTTTTTATTGTTATTATTAATTTGATACCAAATTGAGTCAAGTTGTTATTTGTTACCAAGTTTTGTTGATACTAAGTTGTTGTCTTTCGTCTTTGATAAATTTTTCTTTTTTTGCTCATCTTTCTAATTGATACATTTTTGGTGATTTTTATATTCTCTACTATAATGTTGTTTTATTTGTTTGTTTATTATAATGTTTATTATAATGTTGTATACAAGGGGGGGTTATAAGAATAAAAGCACATTTTTTTCCTGTAGGCGCGTGTTTATTTGATGCAATTGGGAAAAATGAAATTTGTCCACTTATCTCGTGAATTATTGAAAAGTCACGAAATACGCACGCGTGCTTATATGGAGAGAGCAATATATGTAATCGGCGGGCATTGATTTTGTCGTCGATAGAATGAAAGCTTTAGTATTTGTTTGATTCGATATAATCTCGATGTTTGTAACAAGACGCGTGCCAAATAAACACGCAAACTTTGTGTACTCTGGGCGCATAATTTGTTAGCTCGTCCGTATAATAAATGCCGGCTTTCATTTTCCACATTCATTGATGTATCAAGTTGGGAACATGATTTTATGCTTTTGGGAAAAAGTAGATTTTTTTTACTTATGTGATATTGTTGAATATTGTATAATTTTACAATCAGAAAAAAATTTTGTTGAAATGAGAGAAAATTTATTAATGTCAATAGAAAAATTCGTTTGAATTAAGATAATTTTGATTAGGCCGAACAAAATTTGGTTGAAACATTAGCTTATTTTGATTAAGCCAAGAAAAATTTGTTTAAATCAAGCAAATTTTTATTTGGACAAAGAAAATTTGTTTAAATTTAAATCAAGCAAATTTTTATTTGGACGAAGAAAATTTGTTTAAATCAAGTAAATTTTTATTTGGACAAAGAAAATTTGTTTAAATTTAAATCAAGCAAATTTTTATTTGGACAAAGAAAATTTGTTTGAATCAAGTAAATTTAGATTGAGCCCAGGAAAATTTGTTTGAATCAAGCAATTTTTGATTAAATCAACCAAATAAATGTATTGCTGAAAATAATTTGTTTGTTTCAACTAAAAGTTTGCTTCACATGACTAAATTCTTTCTTCGAAGGCAAAATTTATCAAACTGAACTAAATGGTTAGTTGAATTCAATGAATATTTATTCAAACAAACTTATTTACTTCAAAAAAAAAATAAAATAAAAAAAAATAAAAAAAAAAATTAAAAAATACTAAAAATATCTAACAATAATAAAAATAATAACTAATAATAAAAATAAATCAGCAACTACCTTTTTGCCATTGAATTAGAAAATTTTACTAATAAATTACTGAAAGCAATAAAAACTGACAAATTGTGAAAATCTTTATACTAATTTAAATTAGTGACTGATTTTTTGCTTCTGAATTAGTAAAATTTACTTATAAATTGATAGAAATGACTATATTGATTAGAAAAATTTATTAATTCAAAAAATGTCTAGTAATTTAAAGTAATGACTTACTTTTACTTAAATTAGTAAATTAGTAATTAGTAAATTTTACTAATAAATTAATAGAAATATTAATTGATTGATTAATAATATTCACTTAATCAAAATATGTTTACTAATTTGACGTAGCAACTGACTTTTTGCTTTTAAATTAGAAAATTTGATCAATAAATTAATAGAAATTAGTAATTAGTAAATTTTACTAATAAATTAATAGAAATATTAATTGATTGATTAGTAATATTTACTAAATCAAAATATGTTTACTAATTTAACTTAGTGACTGACTTTTTGCTTTTAAATTAGAAAATTTGAGTGATAAATTAATACAAATTAGTAATTAGTAAATTTTACTAATTAATTAATAGAAATATTAATTGATTGATTAGTAATATTCACTAAATCAAAATATGTTTACTAATTTAAATTAGCAACTCACTTTTGTTTTTAAATTAGTGAATTTGATTAATAAATTAATTGAAATTACTATTGATTAGTAAAATTGACTAATTCGAAAACTGTTTACTAATTTAAATTAGCAACTCACTTTTGCTTTTAAATTAGTAAATTTGATTAATAAATTAATTGAAATTACTATTTGATCAGGAAAATTCTTAAAATCAAAAAATGTTTACTAATTTAAATTAGCAACTCACTTTTGCTTTTAAATTAGTAAATTTGATTAATAAATTAATTAAAATTACTATTGATTCGTAAAATGGACTATTTCAAAAAATATTTACTAAATTAAATTAGTTACCGATGTTTGCTTTTAAATTAGTAAAATTCTCGAATTTAGAAATTACTATTTACTATTTACTCTAATTTAAAAATTATTATTAATTAGTATAGTTTACGAATTTAAAAATCACTATTAATTAGTAAAACTTGCTAATTTAAAAATCACTATTAAGTAGTAAAATTTGCTAATTTAAAAATTACTATTAATTAGTATAAATTACTAATTTAAAAATGACCATTAATTAGTAAAATTGACTAATTTAGAAATTACTCTCAATTAGTAAAGTTTACTAATTAAAATGCAAAAGATCAGTTAAATTAGTCAACATTTTTACTAATTCAAATTTAAAATTACTATTTTTGAGTAGAAAAATTGCAATTTAAATTAAAACGAAAAAAAATAATGACAATAATCGATTGGAACTCTCAAATAGAAGTTCAATTATATTAAAAATATAACTTTGTCGGTGAAGAAAAATTGGAAATAAGTTTTTCTTTTTAAATATAGAACCACCTGTTTTGTAGTTTGTGAACCTGCGAAAAAGTTTATTGTGTATATGAGTGTAGTGGCCACTAGAGTGAATCGGTAATAATTTTCTAGTCACGTGCCCAACAAAATGGGGAATTCCAAAGAGACACAGTGAAAGCAGGTCCTTTCGTTCTTTTGGTACTTAGAAACTGTCAGAGCTTGATAGATGCTGCGCACGTGACCCATCCGCAGAACATTTGGTTCGATTCTTTCGAAATTTTCTCGTATCGTGACACGAAATACAATCGCTCCGAATTTTACATTGATTTCACCGCGACGGAGCGAAATTAGAATAAGTTATTTTAGTTTTTTTTAACAATTATTATTATAATTGTTATTATTAACAATTGTAGCGTCAATTTGAATTCGTGATCGTGATTAAGAAAATTTATGATAATCGAATTTTGATTTTTGAATTAGTTGTAAAATTTTGATAAAATATTTTTGATATTCTCTGAATTTGAGTTAGTAAAAATGTTTACTGATTGGAATTTGTGACTGACTTTTTGCTTTTGAATTAGTAAAAATTACTAATAAATAATAATTTCTACTAATTTATTAGTAATGTTTACTAATTCAAATTCAGAAAATATCAAAATTTTTATTTTAGTAAATTTTACTATGTAATTTTTACTAATTTATTAGTAATGTTTACTAATTCAAATTCAGAAAATATCAAAATTTTTATTTTAGTAAATTTTACTATGTAATTTTTACTAATTTATTAGTAAAGTTTACTAATTAAAATTCAGAGAGCATAAAAATATTTTATTTTAGTGAATTTTAATAATAAATAGTAATTTCTACTAATTTATTAGTAAAGTTTACTAATTAAAATTCAGAGAGCATCAAAATATTTTATTATATTAAATTTTAATAATAAATAGTAATTTCTACTAATTTATTAGTAAAGTTTACTAATTAAAATTCAGAAATCATCAAAATATTTTATTTTAGTAAATTTAATTTTTATAGTAAATTATTATTATTACTGTTATAGTAATAATAATTATTAAATTATTACTATTATAGTAAATTATAGTAATTTTAATAGTACATTTTTAAAGTTTACTAATTCGAAACCAAAAAGTCAGTCACTAATTCAAATTAGCAACAATTTTTACTAATTTTAGTAAAAAAATTCAAATTCAAATTAATTTGAAAATTTTGAATTAGTAAATCTTACTGACTTTTTGATTTTGAAATAGTAAATTTTACTAAATTTTTAAACGAAAATTAGTAAAAATTGTTACTAATTTGAATTAGTGACTGACTTTTTGCTTTTGAATTAAGAATATTTACTAATAAATAGTCATTTCTATTAATTTATTAGTAAAATTTACTAATTAAAAAGCAAAAAGTCAGTCACTAATTAAAACTAGTAACAATTTTTACTAATTTTAGTTGAAAAATTTACTAAATTTTACTAATTAAAAAGCAAAAAGTCAGTCACTAATTTAAATTAGTAAACATTTTTTTACTAATTCAAATTTAGAGAGTACGGGAATTTACCGTTTAAATAAATAAATAAATAAAATATTTTACACTGAAAAAAAAATTTATTTGAATCAAATAAAAATTATTTGAATCAAATAAAAATTATTTGAATCAAATAAAAATTATTTGAATCAAATAAAAATTATTTGATCCAAATAAATCATTTATTTGGTTATAATCCAATAAATGTGTATTTGAACCAAATACATATTTATTTGACCTAAATATTCGATTTTATCGCATCAAATAACTATTTATTTGAATCAAATACAAATTATTCAATTCAAATAAATGGAATATTCCAAACCAATAAATAATTAATTGAATCAATTATTTAAATTATTCAAATCAAATAAATGTAATATTTCAAGCTAATAAATAATTATTTGAATCAAATATGAAAATTATTTCATTCTATATTTAATGCAAAAATTCTTTTTAAATATTTAGTATTTTTTAAATTCATTAATATATTATTATAACTATATTTATTTACTATATTATAAATATTAACTGATTTTTTAACAGACTTTCAACATTATTTTTAAACATGTTCACACAGTATATTCTGTATCCAAATAACACATGTATTTGTCGAAATATTTTTTACTTGTATTAAATAAATGAAATATTTAAGTGAAATAAATAAATGAACAAATAAATGAGTTTCAAGTAATTCATTATTTTCGTTTCAAATAATTATTTAATTGATTGAAATATTTTTTTATTTGTCCTGATAAAATAGTGTATTTGCTTTGAATCATTAATTATTCGGATTAAATAATTAAGTTTATTAGAATCAATAAAATAAATTTATTGTGTCAAATAATTTTTATTTGCACCAAATATACGAAGTATTTGAATGAAATAAATAAAACAATAGTTTCAAGTAACTCACTATTAGTATTAAATAAATTCATTTATTCAATTCAAATAATTATTTCATTGAATCAAATACGATTTATTTCGTTCAAATAAGTGTGATTCAAATAATTTAAGTTATTTGAATGAAATACATATTTTTTTGATCCAACTAAAAAGTATTTGAATCAATTAAATATTTTTCAAATAATTTGAATTATTTGAATCAAAAAAAAATTTTTTTCAGTGTAACGAAGTATTTTGATGAAGTATTTTTATGAAATATTTTGATAAAATATTTTGATGGAAATTTTTGATAAAAATATCGTTTGAAATGAAAATTGGCATAATTTGAAATTACATTTTTTGCGTAGTATTATATACGTAAAAGCTTTCAACATTTTTCTTTCGTTTCTCATCGCTTTTTTCTCCACGTATATATATTCTTTAATGTTTGATTTTTCTTCTCTTCGACTTTTTTTTTTTTTTTTACTCCATGAGCGAGAGAAAAGCTTTTCTTGCAAATCTTTTTTCTTTTTCTTTCTTTTTTTCTTTTTCTTTCTTTTTTTCTTTTTTTTTTGTTTTATCAAAGAAGAAATGAACCGAAGACTATCCTTTGGTGATAAATCTGCAATAATTAAAGCCAGAAACCATGGCAAGCATCGAGAAGACTGTAAAGGATAAAAATCCGGATCGTTCTCCCTGTTTTTCCCGAGGGATCTGAAATCCCACGGCCGACCTGGATAGAGAAAGAGAATACGTATATAGGCGTGTGTTGATTTTTCTCTCGTATAAGAATCAAGATTATTATCAATAGTGAAATTCTGCGTTTTTCATACTCTCGTTTAGGGAAGATTGTTATCAAAGATCCTCGTGGAAATTCGAAAATTCAATTATTGTCAAGCTCTTAATTCTATATAATTTGGTAGTAATTATTTTTTTTTATAATTACAGATTTGAATTTTGATTTGTTTGGAAAAAGTTGCAAGTAGTGGGAGAAAAAAAATTATTTTATGGTAGTAGCAATTTTTCTAGTAGTACAAGTGTGATGTAGGCCAGACTCGTTTAAGTAACAATTGCTTCAGTAGTTGAAATTACATTGTGTCAGACGAAAATTTTCTGTAATCAACAGATCCGAATTTTATTCTGATTTCTATGTAATATTTATTATTTTTATTATTATTATTGTCATTATCAATTATTTTATTATCATTGTTGTTATTATTATTTTAATATTTTATTCAGACGGACAGTCAAAAGATATTGCAATTTTTGTTTAAATACAACCTTCAATTGTTTTAAATAATGTAAACAAAATTTATTAGTTTCTAAATTTTGAATTAGTTAAAAATAACGAATTTAGAAGCAAAATGTTAGTAAATGATTAAAATAGTAATATTTTTACAAATTAAATAGTTAAAATTTAAATTATTAGTTAAATTAGCTAATTTATTAGTTAAATTAATTACTAGCTAATTATTAGTTAAATTTATTTTCAGGTAGATTAATTAAGGTCAGATAGATTATATTAATTAAATTATTAATAACTAATTTAGAAGCAAAATGTCAGTAAATTATTAAAATAGTAATATTTTTACAAATTAAATAGTTAAAATTTAAATTATTAGTTAAATTAGGTAATTTATTAGTTAAATTAATTACTAGCTACTTATTAGTTAAATTTATTTTCAGGTAGATTAATTACAGTCAAATAGATTATGTTTTAAATTATTTATGCATACTAATAGTTCGTTGCTTTGCTAATAAAAAGTTATTTTTGTACTAATTTTTGAAGCAAAAAATTAGTCAAAATTTTATTAACAATTAGTTATTTCATTAGTAATTTAGATTTTAAGGAAATTCAATTTTTTTAAATAACTAATTGTTAGTAAAATCTTAACTGACTTTTTGCTTCTGTAATTAGTGAAAAATAGCTAATATTGTTACTTTTATTATTTTGAACAAGTAAACATTTTTGCTGACTAAAATTTAGAGAGTCAAAAATAGTAATAAATTGGTAGTGAATAAATTAGTGAAAAAAATAATAAACTTGGACTATAAGTTTATTAGTTAGAAAACATTTTTAAGTCAAAATAACTAATTATTTTGACTTAACCTTAAATTATTATTTATTATTATTACCTTATTATTTTTTTTCAGTTAGTAAATTGATATTATTAATTAATTAAATTTTACTGATTGTTAATAAAAATCTATTAACAATTAATAAAATTTTCCTTATTGCTAATAATATTCAACTCCTTCTACATTTTATAGTAATTTTTTTAGACGAATTCAATGGTGTGAGGGTATTATCTTTGATTAATAGGAATAAATAAGTTACCAAGGTGAGAAATTAAAGATTTCTTTATTTTGTGTATAGTGCATGAAATTAACCGGTCGATAATGTCGTTTATCGTGACAAGCGTTATACCATGCTGGTGATTAACGAAGTAGTGTTAAAGCGTGAACCTAGGTGGAATACTTTCTCACAAACGAGAAATTGCATCGCCTGTATATAAGGCGAGCATTGAGCTGAGAAAAGCAGGCAGTCCATCCATCCTGCGGTGCTGTTCGACCAACTACTTGTTCGATTGTGGTGCTCAACCGTTGAAGTCGTCTCCAGGTGGTCATCCCGGGTGTTCCTGAGAGAAGGCAGTGGTACGTAGAACGGTCTCTCCTAAGTCCGCCGCCTTGGCGTTGGGAAGGCTGTCAAAATTATCTCTCCAAACTCATCCTTACCCAGCATCCCCTCGACCCAACCTCGACGAACGCCACCTCGGCTGTTGAGTGAATTCCTACTTTACCTTGGTGAGCGCCATCTCGGCCGCCAATCCTTAGATGATAAATCGCGAATAACCCGCGGGTAAACCTTTAATTAAAGTACGCATTTCCCTCCGGTCGGTACTATACCTAGAAATCGTCCGTCGGTAAGTCCCACCACTCACCGGCAGTGGCTAACTCCGTGGGTAGTCATCCCTCATAAAAATCATCAAATTTAGTTTTTTTTCCGCGAACTACGATTTTCTCGCGATCTTACCAAGTAACAACCCCTATCGTTAATTACCACCTTTAATTTTCTCGTCGCGAGCCACGCATTTCTCGCAATTTCGATACATTACGACCATTTAGTTAATAATTAAATCTTAGTCTTTTTTCCGCGAGCTACGATTTCCCTCGCGATCTTACCAAGTAACAACCCCTATCGTTAATTACCACCTTTAATTTTCTCGTCGTGTGCCGCGTAATTCCTCGTGATTTCCAAAAATAACGATCACTCAGTCAATCATGAAATTTTAGTTTTTTTTTTACCGCGAGTTTGAAATCTCGCGTCCCGCGATTCGCCAAACAGACCTTCGTGTTAATCAATGGCTGTTTCTTTCGACTCATTTGTTACGAAGCATACGTTCTAGTTTACGATTTTCTTTTCTTTTTTAAGCCTCACTCGAATTTTGATTTTGAGCCATTCACCATCACGAGAAGTGGTTCCTGCTCAACGATCTACTGGCGTGAAGTTGTCTCTCATCGACTGCGGTCACTCTTGCCCCTCATCATGGGAACTCATTTAATTAAGAAAATTTGTTAGATTTATTTTGAATCACATATTTAGTTTTTTATTACTTACCTGCGATTTGTGCGGTGGTCAGATTGTCAATCTTCAACGAGGTGGATATTGATTAAAAACATTATTGTGAGTACCGGGATCGTCGCTAAGAAGAGCATTAATAAATAAAAGGAGAACTATTCACAACAACTAGTCGTTTCATTCTTCACCCGGGTCATCCAAAATTAGAATTTCCTTCTCATAAGATAAAACGAACCGTTACATTGGCGCCCAACGTGGGGCCCGAGGTGTTATAAGAATTTAGAAATGACGCGCAGACGAGGCCGGCCTAGGAGAGATAGAATAATGGACCAAATCCAAGAATCCCCACGTGATTCTTTCGGAAATCCAGGAGAGACGCCCCCCACACCGAAAGAAAATCAGGAAGACTATAACCTCCCGCGGGGCCGATTCAGCCTTAACAGAACACAAGAGGCCGAGCGAGGCAATGATCGTAGAAGCATTCAAGACGAATTAATCGAAGAAGAAGAGCGATTACATGCTGCGACAGGAGGGTTCGATCGAGAACAATTACTTGTGAGAAATCAGGCCGGTCAAAACGTGTCCCAATCGAGCTGGGAAAAGGATTCGAGTGGATTACTAGCCCAGTTCGCACAGCTACGCGCCGACTGCGAAAGAATGCGCGGTGAATATAGGGAGGTGAAGGCAGATTTGACTCGTGTAGAAAAACGGGTAGAAAACATTGAAGAAAATTTAGAAGACACGGAAATTCGGTTAAGGTCCGAAATAACTGACGTCATTAAAAGCTTCAGGGAATTGAACAACAACCACCAGAAAAGTTTAGAAACCAAGTTCGCCAAGGCCAACGAAGACATGGTCCAGTCAAATATTAGGGCGGTGAACTTATGTGAGAAAGTGACAGAAAGAAACTTACAAGAAATAAGAGAATTACGAACTCGACAAGCAGAAACAGAGGAACGGATGAACAATTGGAGAGGACATCCGGGTGCCGACCAAATCAACAGAAACGCTGCCTCAAGAATGTGTCCAAAAGCACCGACCTTTGGAGAAAACCACTCACCAATGAAATTTCTTAATGAACTGAGAGATTACTGGAACGCCATAAATCCTAGCCAAGAAGAAACAGCTTACCTGTTGGGAAGCTGCCTAAGGGGAACACCTAAAGACTGGTGGGATCTCGTAAAAGAACCAGGTGATGACTTTGATGTATTTTGTGTAAAATTTAAGGAGAGATATTGGAACGAAAACACTCAGCATGAGGTGAAGCGGAAGCTGGAGTTCGGGCATTATAACCCTACTCCGGAACTATCCATGACAAACTACGCGTTGAAAATATTCCGAGACGCGAAGAACCTGTCTTATCCTCTTAGTGATTACGAAATCATTAGGAAGCTTTCTCGACATTTCAACGAGGAGATACGCACGGCAATTCTGGGAAGAAGGATCCAGGCATTGCATGAGATGCTAGATCTTCTGGAGAAATTCGATACCACTGGTCCCTTAAACACGAAACGATCTGATAACATTGATTCAAGATTTGAGAATTGGCGTAGTCGACAAAACAGGTCAGAAAACGAACGAACGTGTGGTCAAAGGAGAGATGAAAGCTGGAAAACAAAGGAAAAGTCATCTCAATCCCATACTAGGACAATAAGGACTTTAAGCGTGACGGACGGGAAGGATGAGGAAAAGGATGACGAAACATTGGATCAACAATCTGTACAAGAGCAGGAAAACTAAAATTTCCCGTGCCATCCACCAAGAAGTATTGGGGAGTGAGCACGGGAGACCACTCAGCTTTAATCGAAATAATCTATTCTTTTCAATGGAGAGAAGAACTGTTAGAAGAGGAACCCCGAGGCATAACTCAAAATAGAAAGTGCCCAGTGATCGTAATTAAAATAGAAGGAATTTCAACTCGGGCTTTAGTGGATAGCGGCAGCCAAGTGTCTTGTATATCACAAGAGTTTCACGATAGGCATTTCACAAAATTACAAAATTGTCCCACCCTACCAATTGTAGGCACTTCCGTTGTAGGAGCGACAAAAGGGAAGCCCGTAAAATTAAAAAAGCAATTATTCGCTCAAATATCTATGCAAGGGTTTTTTACTACCGGAACTTTCTTAATCGTTCCAGAGTTGTCAAGGGAATGTATCATAGGCGTAGATATGCTAAGGCCCTTAGGGGGACAAATAGACCTAGAAAATGAGAGTTTGGTTGTCAAGTCAGAAGATAGGACTTACATTATTCCAACTTCAGAAGAAGACGACGAAGGCCTGCCGTCATGCGATGCTATAACAATAGAAACCCAGGAATTAGAAGAGGAATTAAGTCGAGATAAATTGCTAGAAGTTTTGCGCGAAAATAAGAATATCCATGAATCAAGAGTTGTCCTGTACGAGAGACTGATATGGGAATTTAAAGAGGTTTTTAGTAAGAAACCCGGTAAAATTCCTTGTCATCAACACCGATTAAAAATCAAAGAAGGCGCGGAGCCACGGTCCATGTCTTATCCTCCCCCCATTCACCTAGAAAACCAAACTGATCAGGAAATTAATAAAATGCTGCGTTGGAACGTGATAAAAAGAGGGAAAGCTCACATAGTCAGCCCCATAGTTGTCACCCCTAAGAAAGATGGTAAGGTTAGGTTGTGCCTTGATGCGAGAAATGTGAATTTGGTCCTTGAAGGGGATCATGACGGTGTAGAGCCCATGAACGTATTATTTCAACGTTGTTTGGGAAAACGCGTTTTCTCACGACTCGACCTTAATATGAGTTTTTGGCAGGTGCCACTCCACAAAGATTCCCAGAAATACGCGGCCTTCTTATATAAGGGTAAGACTTACGTTTTTTTGGTTACACCTTTTGGGTTAAAAACCAGCACTGGAGCGTTAATAAGAGCCTTAGAAATTGTTCTCGCCGGGCTAGAATATTGCGTCATCCCTTATGTCGACGATCTGTTGATCGTCTCTGAGAACGCCTCAGAACACCTCGAACATCTCGAACTTGTCTTAGAAAGACTTAGGAAAAATAATATCACGTTAAATATCGACAAATGTGAATTCGAGAAAGAGAGAGTGAACTTCTTAGGGCACATCATTTCAGCAAGAGGAACGGAGCCCGACCCTGAAAAAATTCAGGCTATAAGGGACTATAATAGCCCCAGAAACAAAAAGCAGTTGCAGGGTTTTTTAGGAACCGTTAATTTCTGCTCAAAATTTACGGAAAAATTCGCACGGGAAGTTGTGCCCCTTTTGGAGTTATTACGGAAAGGACATAGATGGAATTGGGAGTCCAAACATGAGGAGGCATTCTCAAGGGTAAAGGAATTATTTGGCTCATGGGTATTGTTGCAATTTCCAGACCCAAAACGCGAATTCTTCCTACAGACCGACGCGAGTGACTATGCGCTGGGGGCTGTCATATACCAACTGAATGATGACAGGAAACCTATGATTATTACATGTGCCAGTCGCACTCTCCGAGGGGCGGAAATCGCATACAATACGACCGAGAAGGAGTTGTTGGTGTTGGTTTGGATATTATTGAAATATAGGAATTTTCTAGCTGGAGCCAAAATTATACATAAGACTGATCATATGGCTCTCACCTTCCTTCGAAAATGTAGACTTCTTAGCGGGCGTCTGATGAGGTGGACGTTAGCGATTCAAGATTTCGACGTAATTATAGAACATTGTCCGGGAAAAGATAATATTATGGCAGATGCTCTAAGTAGATACACCTCTGTAACTGTGCCCGAAGGAGTTGCTAGGGACAAATGCATAACGATTTGTCCTCTGGCTGATTCACCTTCGAGTAAATTACTAAAAGGGCTTAAGGGTTTACAAATAGAACAAAGAAACGATACGCGAATAAACAATCTATTGGGAAGGGAGGATCGTCATAAGAAAATTAAGCTCAAAAACGGATTGATATATCGTGGTTGTGGAGAAAAGTGGAAAGTATTTCTACCCGAAAGCCTCCTTGGCCAATTAGTTTCGGAGTGTCACGTTATTTATGGCCATATCGGATCTCGGAAGTGCCTGTTAATGCTACAAGAAAGTTTCTACTACCCAAACCTACATCGGAAGATCAAAAGACTGTTAAAAACTTGTCTGATATGTCAGAGAAACAAAGTTGCGACCCAAGCAAGCTACCATCCTTACCAACCTATTGTCTGCGAAAAGCCCTTAGAGATATTATTTATAGATTACTATGGACCCCTCCCGAGTAGTAAATTCGGATATAAGTACGTATTAGCGATTCTGGACGGATTTACGAAGTTTGTGAGGCTATATGGCGTACGCAAACAAACAACGATTGCCTGTATTAAGAAATTATTTTCGGACTATATTCCGAACTACGGGAAGCCCTTGAAGGTAGTCACTGACCATGGGACACAATTTACGTCAAGTTTATGGAAGGAAAAACTTATCAAAGAAGACATATCTCATATTCTTACCTCAATCCGACACCCTCAATCCAATATGGTGGAGAGGGTCAACCGGGAGATATCGAAATTTCTGAGAATTCTATTGAACGAACGTGCTCACAGCGGTTGGTACTCCCAACTATCAACCGTCGAAACACTGATAAACGAAGTGCATCACGAGACAACTGACTCAACGCCAACAGAATTAATGACGGGTAAAAAACCTACGCGATTTTGGGAAAAGTGGGTACGACCTTTAGAAGAGCTAGATAGTACATTTTCCGACTTACAAGGGAAGCTAATGTTGGTGAAAAATAAGATCCGTACAAAAGGGGAGCGTAGGGCTGAAATGGCGAAACAAACCCATCGTGTGGGCCCAACTTTTTACGGAGTTGGCGAGCGCGTTTTCATTAAAGCGTATAACCTTTCAGACAAGTCCCTAAAGCGATCCGCGAAGTTAATGGCAGTTTATGAGGGTCCTTATTCCGTAAAAGGGGTCTTAGGGAAGGGGTCATATGAGATTGCTGGAAGGGGGATATTTAACGCCAGGGATATGAAAAAAGCTTACACCTCCTCTAACCCGGTCGATTCCTGATATCTTAAATTCTTTTGTAGTGATTGGTGGAAGCAGAAGGAAGAAAGTAGCCCCAGAATGGAAAGGAGACAAACTACTAGGGACCAGGCCACTCAGACTATGGCCCGACATTTCTTTGGACGTGCTGATGTGGGACTACATGCGTTTTTGCCCCGCCCTTGTTTTTCCCGATACGTTGCAACCGAAGAAAAAATTGTTATCGGCACACCCAGAACACTATCTTCCAAGCGAAAGCATCCTAAGAAAAGGAATATGAGGGTTTCCTTAGCGGCCACAGAATCGATTCCCAGCAACAGGACTGTTGAGACACTAGATCAAGGTACCGAAGCAATGGACCCACGGGGATTTAAAGCAATTGTCGAGAGCTTGAGAAAAAGGAAGCCAATTGAAAAGGGGCCACACGAAAGGGCCGGCAAGCCGACTATAAGGTCGAGCAAAAAGCTAAGAATAAGGGCGGTGGTGCCATCTATGGTTCAGGCTATCCTTAGGAAGAAGCAAGAAGTGAAGAAGAAGTGGAAGGAATTGTTCAGTGACGATGAGGAGCCTGAAGCGATCGAGTTGACCATTAGTCCGCAAGAGAAGGCGTTAATAGAGACCTTAGATGTTAATAATAATGATATTCCGACTTAAAATTAATTGTCAAGTCGAAAAGGGGGGCAGTGTAAGGGTATTATCTTTGATTAATAGGAATAAATAAGTTACCAAGGTGAGAAATTAAAGATTTCTTTATTTTGTGTATAGTGCATGAAATTAACCGGTCGATAATGTCGTTTATCGTGACAAGCGTTATACCATGCTGGTGATTAACGAAGTAGTGTTAAAGCGTGAACCTAGGTGGAATACTTTCTCACAAACGAGAAATTGCATCGCCTGTATATAAGGCGAGCATTGAGCTGAGAAAAGCAGGCAGTCCATCCATCCTGCGGTGCTGTTCGACCAACTACTTGTTCGATTGTGGTGCTCAACCGTTGAAGTCGTCTCCAGGTGGTCATCCCGGGTGTTCCTGAGAGAAGGCAGTGGTACGTAGAACGGTCTCTCCTAAGTCCGCCGCCTTGGCGTTGGGAAGGCTGTCAAAATTATCTCTCCAAACTCATCCTTACCCAGCATCCCCTCGACCCAACCTCGACGAACGCCACCTCGGCTGTTGAGTGAATTCCTACTTTACCTTGGTGAGCGCCATCTCGGCCGCCAATCCTTAGATGATAAATCGCGAATAACCCGCGGGTAAACCTTTAATTAAAGTACGCATTTCCCTCCGGTCGGTACTATACCTAGAAATCGTCCGTCGGTAAGTCCCACCACTCACCGGCAGTGGCTAACTCCGTGGGTAGTCATCCCTCATAAAAATCATCAAATTTAGTTTTTTTTCCGCGAACTACGATTTTCTCGCGATCTTACCAAGTAACAACCCCTATCGTTAATTACCACCTTTAATTTTCTCGTCGCGAGCCACGCATTTCTCGCAATTTCGATACATTACGACCATTTAGTTAATAATTAAATCTTAGTCTTTTTTCCGCGAGCTACGATTTCCCTCGCGATCTTACCAAGTAACAACCCCTATCGTTAATTACTATTTTTAATTTTTCGTCGTGTGCCGCGTAATTCCTCGTGATTTCCAAAAATAACGATCACTCAGCCAATCATGAAATTTTAGTTTTTTTTTTTACCGCGAGTTTGAAATCTCGCGTCCCGCGATTCGCCAAACAGACCTTCGTGTTAATCAATGGCTGTTTCTTTCGACTCATTTGTTACGAAGCATACGTTCTAGTTTACGATTTTCTTTTCTTTTTTAAGCCTCACTCGAATTTTGATTTTGAGCCATTCACCATCACGAGAAGTGGTTCCTGCTCAACGATCTACTGGCGTGAAGTTGTCTCTCATCGACTGCGGTCACTCTTGCCCCTCATCATGGGAACTCATTTAATTAAGAAAATTTGTTAGATTTATTTTGAATCACATATTTAGTTTTTTATTACTTACCTGCGATTTGTGCGGTGGTCAGATTGTCAATCTTCAACGAGGTGGATATTGATTAAAAACATTATTGTGAGTACCGGGATCGTCGCTAAGAAGAGCATTAATAAATAAAAGGAGAACTATTCACAACAACTAGTCGTTTCATTCTTCACCCGGGTCATCCAAAATTAGAATTTCCTTCTCATAAGATAAAACGAACCGTTACAATGGTCATAAAAAATTGGTAAGAAAATATTTTCACTCTTTTTGAATTTTTATTTCTTCTGAAAATTGATAGATTTTGAAATCCATTCGTAAATTTGTAGAAAATATATTTTTGTATCCATAAAAAAAATTGCAGACGAAAAAATTAATATTTACAAAATTTTTAGCATTAAAAAAAATACTTTTCAGGCTAAGAATTTAAAAAAATATAATTGTTATTATTAAATTTTATTATGAGAAAAGTCATATGTTTTTTTCAAACTAATTTCAGAACATAAACTTTTTAAAAAAAATGTTTTATGATAAATTTTGTATTTATCACTAAATAAGTTTTCTTTTTCAATAACAAATGAATTTTTGTATAACAAAATTTAATAATAACTTTTTAAAAAAATATATCTTATCGAAATTTGTTTTTATCACTGAGACATTTTTTTTTTAAATTTTATGTTCTGAAATTAGTTAGAAAAAAAACATATGACTTTTCTTGTAATAAAATTGAATAAAAATCATATTTTTTAAAATTCTTAACCTGAAAAGTATTTTTTTAAATGCTAAAACTTTTGTAAATATCAATTTTTTCATTCGGCAATTTTGTTATGGATACAAAAACATATTTTCTACAAAATTACGTATGGATTTCAAAATCTATAAATTTTTAGAAAAAATAAAGATTCAAAATGGGTGAAAGTATTTTCTGAACAATTTTTTGTATGACCATTGAATTCTTTTCAGAAAATTACTATAAAAATAATTTTATTGAATATGTAAAATATTTTCTTCATATATTTAAAAATATTGGTGTATCCTCCCATTAATTAGTAACTTTTAACTAATTATTTTTTACTAATTTAAATTTTGACAGTATTTAATTAGTAAACGAATGGACTGTTTAATTTATGGAAAACTGCTCTCTTAATCTAAATTAGTAAACTTTTTGAATAAGGAAACAGGAAAGGAGTATTCCTTGATGAAATGAATTAGTAAACTTTTTTACTTATTTTAATAATAATTATTTTAATTTTTAATTTTAAAATTTAAAATTTTAATTTTTAATTAATTTAATTTAATTAATTTTTAATTAATTTAATTTAATTAATTTAATTAACTAATTTAATTTAATTAATTTAATTTAATTAATTTTTAATTTTTTTTAATTATTTTTTTTATTTTTAATTATTATTTTTAATAATAAAAAGTACTAATTGGTAGTTGAAAAGTACTAATTAAGTTGTTATGGCTACTGTTTTATTTATTAACTTAGTTTATTTATTAAGTTTAGTTAAATTGTACGTAATTAAATTAGTTAAAAGTAAATAGTAAATTTTTGACTAATATTAGTCAAAAGTGACTAATTCAGATTTAGGCAGTTAATTAGTTAGATTATTTTGTTAGTTTTCTTACAGACAACAAAAAAATATTTTATAATTAAAAAAATTGTTTCTTAGCGTTTATTTTCCAGTTCGATTAGTCAAGAGTGACTAATTCAGATTTAGTGAGTATACTACACGAATAAAAATCTTCACATGGAACAACTATAAAATTCACTACATTAGCGAAATTTTTAGTTATTGCAACGAATAATTTCGCTATTTTAAAGAATACTTTCGCTATTTTAGCGAAAGTTGAAGCTGTTTCAGTTGAAGTTTTTTTTCCGTGTAATTTACATTTAGAGAGTACTAATTTATATTCAGTGTAATATACTTTATCCTTTCATGTATATACACTCACAAAAATGATCTATTAACCATAAAACTAATTTCCTTTTAAATCATGTCTTTTAACTATTAGCAGAAATAGTTTTATTGTAAAAGGAATCTTTTAAATACAAAAAGGTTAGAAGTTTATTGGAAAAAGGAAAATCGTTTAAATATTAACTGATTTCTTTTGATTTTTAAATGAAATCTTTTTATGTCAAAAGGATAATTTCAAGTTATTTGACATTTGTAAACATGTCAAAATAATAATAAAAAAATTTAATTTCTCGTCAAATAAAGCAAAGGTAATCTGCACAATTTTTACAATAATTATTTATTTATAAAACAACAGTGGATAAATTTAATAATTAATAATATGTAATAATAATAAAACTAAATTTTTTTAATGAAATAAACAATGTATAAAATTTAAATAAAATATTAACAATTTCGGGTTATTATAATAATTATTTATATATTCGAAAAATATAATTAAAAATGTAGAATGTAATAAGTCATAACTTTTTTAAATTAAAAAAAAAATGTTAAAATTATGATGAAATAAATTTAGTTATTTTAATATATTTTTTCCTGCCTATCAATATATTATTATTATTATTATTATTATTATTATTATTATTATTATTATTATTATTATTGTTATTATTATTATTATTATTATTATTATTATTATTATTATTATTATTATTATTTACAGACTTGTGTTATTATTATTTTTTTAAATTTAATTAAAAATATTTTATAATAAATTTAAGTCAAAAATAAATAAATTATTATTTTAACTAAATAAATAAATTAATGAGTTACTGATAAGACGAATAAATAATTAAAGGATATAATTAAAAGGAATTTCCTTTTAATAGAAAAAGAATTCCTCTTAGACAAATATTAAAAGGAAAATCCGCTTATGGTAAAAGGATTCTTTTTTACTTAAATAGACAGTTTTGTGAGTGTAGGTAAAAAATTATGAAGAATTCTTTTAGTACTTTTTTTTATAACCTATACTGTAATGAAGTAAATGTAAATAAAAAAAGGAAAAATCGAGGAATTCTATTAAGAAAATGCCATGTTTCTGTGAACACTATTTTCTTTTTTAATACACTTTTCGAAGGATGAAATAAAAAAAAAAAATGTTGATATGTCTTTCTGACTTGTAAAATGTGTGTAGTAGCAGGTAGATAATGGACGTCGATCGTCCTTCACGTTGAGTAATCAACTATAATGCTTTCGTGTGTCAAGCATGCTCTATTTGTGCCACGCATGATAGGTACGCTAATAATGTCCCGAGGGAACCTAATGTCGGGACGTAATCCAGAATCAGGCGTCTATTTTCACTTCGCAACTCTCATACATCGGAAAATGATGATGATGATGATTATTATGATGACGAAATTGATATAAATGTCAGGATCAAAAAAATACCCTCATTTATCTGATTATGATGGTATAGTAATAGTAATAATAATTGTTATTATTATTTGTCACCGTTCTTTTATTTCCTAATTCGAAAATACTTCAAAAATTGGACAAAAATAATTTTTCTACGAATATTAAATTAAGACGGAAAAATGGTATCAAAATTGCGATCGATTTTGATACGGTTTTTTTTTTTTTGTTATAATTTGGCATTATTTATTGTTTGGTATTATAATAAGAATCATAATTTGACTGAATGTATTTTCTTCTTTAAAAAGGGTAAAATAATTTTCTTAATTTTCGAACAGCGTTCTTTCTATTTCATTTTGCCTTTAGGGCGCGATAGAAAGCAGGGCTTAATTACGGGAATCGTAAAATTTGCATAATCAAGAAATTGCCGCCAAGTGACCCTTGTAAGGAGTAAAAGCATGCCTCGTTTCGTGGAAAGTGCATCATTAAAGTAAATCAACTGGTAGCTTCGTTATTACAACTTACCATGCTCATCTAATTATTTCTTTATATCCACGCAGTAATCCCAATGTGAAGTTTCATTTCGTAGGTCTCGGGAAAATGCGGAAAAAAAATTCATTTTGCTCTATTTGTTTTTGTGAAATGATAATAAAAGTGATAAAGAATTGCTCGTATTTTAAATACTAAAAAAATTATTAATTTATTATTGGAAAACAACTAATTTAGTCGTCAAGTTTGATTAAATTTGGTTTTGTGACTGACTGTTTGCTGTAAAATTGGCAAATTTTACAAATAAATTAGTGGACATTGAATTTATTACAGTAAAAGTTAGTAATTAAAGCAAAAAGTTGTAGCAAAAATTTAGTAATCCACCTTTTGATTCTGAAATAATAAATTTTACTGATAAAGCAAAAAGTTTTGGTAAAAATTAGTTAATTTAGTTAATTAATTAGTTAATTTGGTAGATAGTTACGTTTGTTCGTTACTTATTTTGTTAGTTATTTAATCTTTATGTTACATAATATTTTTATTCGTTAATTTGTTGTTATTTAATTTTCTTCGTTATTCATTCTGTTGACAGTTAATTTTTAAGTTAGTGAAAGTTTCATTTAGTTAATTTGTTAGTTAATCTTTTACTTAGTTAACTTTATTAGTTATTCATTTTGTTGTTAGTTAATTTTGTTCGTTACTTTATTTTTTATTAGTTAATTTTGTTAGTTAGTTAGTTTGTTGTTAATTAATTTTGTCCGTTATTTATTTTGTTAACTAACTTTTTAGTTTGTTAATTTCTTTATTAGTTAGTTAATTTTGTTCGTTAATTTTTTAGTTTGTTAATTTTTCAGTTACTTAATTTTTTAGTTAGTTAATTTATTAGATCGTTAATTTGTTAGTTAATCTTTTAGGTAGTTAATTTTTAAGTTTGTTAAATTTTCATTTAGTTAATTTCTTAGTTAGTTCATTTGTTATTTAATCTTTTAGTTAGTTAATTTTATTACATATTCATTTTGTTTTCAGTTAATTTTGTTCGTTATTTTATTTGTTGTTAATTTTTTAGTTTTTAAATTTTTTATTCAGTCAATTTGTTGTTAATTAATTTTGTTCGTTATTTATTTTGTTAGCTAACTTTTTAGTTTGTTAATTTCTTTGTTAGTTAGTTAATTTAGTTCGTTATTTACTTTGTTGTTACTTAATTTTGTTACCAAGTTAATTTTTTAGTTTGTAAATTTTTCATTCAGTCAATTTGTTGGTAATTAATTTTGTTCGTTAATTTTTTAGTTTGTTAATTTTTCAGTTACTTAATTTTTTAGTTAGTTAATTTATTAGATCGTTAATTTGTTAGTTAATCTTTTAGTTAGTTAATTTTTAAGTTTGTTTAATTTTCATTTAGTTAATTTCTCAGTTAGTTCATTTGTTATTTAATCTTTTAGTTAGTTAATTTTATTAGATATTCATTTTGTTTTCAGTTAATTTTTTTCGTTATTTTATTTGTTCTTAGTTAATTTTTTAGTTTTTAAATTTTTTATTTAGTCAATTTGTTGTTAATTAATTTTGTTTGTTATTTATTTTGTTAGTTAATTTTTTAGTTTGATATTTTCTCATTTAGTTAATTTTTTTGTTAGTCAATTTGTTAGTTAATCATTTAGTTACATAATTTTGTTCGTTATTTATTTTGTTCGTTTATTTTTTAGATTGCTAATTTTTCATTTACTTAATTTTTCAGTTGCTTAATTTTTTAGCTAGTTAATTTTTTAATTTGTTAAATTTTCATTTAGTTAAATTCTTAGTTAATTTGTTAGTTAATATTTTAGTTAGTTAATTTTATTAGTTATTCATTTTGTTGTTAGTTAATTTTGTTCGTTATTTTAATTGTTAGTAGTTAATATGTTATCAGAGAGAAACTGAGAGTACGCACGTAATGCAAAGCGCGCTTTCCTTTGAAAGTCTGCCCCCTCGCGGTCAAAAGTCCTAAGCTTAGGTGGTTGGCTATATATATTGCCTAAGTAGGTGAGCTTGCACACATGTGTAAAATGTAATGGCTAAGGCGAATTATAATCGGAACCGCTCGTGATCACTCGTAAAATGAAGGAACGCGAAGAATAGAACTGAAAAGAGGTTATGTCAATGTTTTGACATTTTTACAATTTATTCAAGGTTTATGCAATGTTTTTTTGTGGTTTTAATGCTGATAAAATTTTGTATTTACACCAAAATTTGTAATAGTTCAATCTGATCTGATATATATCAATAAATTCCCAGGTTAAATCCGGCATTTTTGCCTATTTAAAATTTCTGGTTTCAAAACTTTGCAAATTATGATACATCAAAATTTCAGATGCATCAATCGCCGAAAGACTTTTATTTACATTGTTCATATTTAGGTATACGTTTTTCTAAAGAGAAATACATAAATTACACTATGCAACATAAATTTTCTGTACATTTACATTTTTTTACATAAATTTGTAAAATAACCTTTTTATAGTGTCAATTTTACAATTTTCTGTAAATTTACTACATACTCTGAATGTAGTAAATAAATAGTCAAAATTATTACTAATTATTACCTGCTTTCAGAGTAGTGAATTTACAGAAAATTATAGAATTGTCACTAAAAAGGGATTGTCAATTCGACACTTTTAGACGTTATATTACAAGTTTCTATAAAAATTGTAAATTTACAGAACATTTTTTTATAGTGATATTTTAGAGATTTAAGCGTATTTAAATATTTACAGCAACAAATTCTCTTTTAAAAAAGAGGAATTAAAATTAGCAAATAAATATTGTATTAATAATTTTAATTCTCAACATTTATATCAGTATTTTTATATTAATTGCAATAAACGCTTGCTATTGCATAAATCAGGAAAACATTTGAGAATTCGGTCAAAAGTACTGGAAAAATATTAAATTTCTAAATTTAAGAACAAAATTCTTGTTTCTTTGATAATATTGAAAGCATTTCATTCTTAAATTTTATTAATTCACATTGCAAACTTTGCAATCATTACAAATTTTAATAGATACAAAACTTTGGCAGGGTGGCCACACATTGTCAGTAAAGTCAGGGAAAACAAATTTTTGTCAGTGATAAGTGAAGGAAATTCCAGGATTAAATGCTAGGTGAAAATTTTTTACCAGGGAAATTAAGCAAATTGATTGTTTCCTATAAAAAGAATTTTGTCAGGGGAAAATAATATTAATGTCAGTAAATTTTCAGGGAAATTGATAAACTGAAACTTGTGGCCACCCTGCTTTGGATTTTTTCTACTTCCATCAATAAATAATAATTTAACTTTATAGCATGTTGAATTAATTCACTTTAAATAATTATATTATTGAATTTTTTAAGACATGTGATTGCAATTTTTATAAATAATTGAGTTTTAGAAAATTCTATGTTTACAATTTTTGTAAATCCAAAGTCATGCAAAAAAATAATAATTACTAGTCCAGTTAAAAAAAGTGAAAATTTTTTGCCTTTTGAATTTCGGATTTTTCATTAAATGTTAATGGAAGAATAAATTAGTAATGTTTGGATTAAGTTTAGAATTAAAAATATTCTTAAAAAATAAAAATTCTATATCTGGAAATCAGGAAAAAACAATAATGAATTAAATATAAATTAGTAGTACTGTTTACTATAATTTGAATCGGTGACTGACTTTTTAATAATAAATTTTACATTAATACATAACTAATTAATAAATTGATACATTTTACTAATAAGTTAGTAAAAATTACTATTTATTGGTAAAATTAAAATTTTATTAATTAAATTGCAAGGGTTTCTGAAATTAGAGTCGAAGTAGAGAATCGAAAAAAATTTTTTTCACAAAACCAAAAAAATGAAACATTTTTTAAAGGTTGTAGATTGTAAAAAGTAGAATTTTCCAACTAAAAACCAAAATTAATGTTTAGAATTAAAAAAAAAATAAAACCAAAATAAAAAACCAAAAATATTACCTAAAAATCAAAATATTACTCAGTAATTCAAAGTTAAAAAAATTTAATTTGAAAAATTTTGTAGTGTTTAATTTAAAAGCATAGTTTTTCTAAAAACTGCATTTTTAATTCTATAGAATTATTTGGTGTTTATCAACATGGAGTTAATAATAATTAAATAATTATAGATGATACAAAATTATATTTTTTCTACTAATAATTTTACGGTATCAAAATTTATTCGAGATAAACTAAACAAAAATAAATTAAATTTTATTTAAAATAAATTTTAATAAATAGTAATTAATTTTTCTATTTGGAATGTTCATAATAATAATTATTTTAAAAAAAGGAATTTATTTTAATTTAACTTTTGTTTTTAGTTCAATTAATTAAAATTTTTTTCGTTATTTTAATTTTTATTATTATTGTTCTACTTATTGAATATATTAATTATTGTTATAATTTTGATATCGAAATAGTATAAGAATGAATAGAAGAACTAACTGCCCTTCTCTTTTTCATTCTCAGCTTCACGACAGATTTACTTTTGGAACTCAAAATCATTTTTCGGCCTATTATCAGATTAGTTGAGTTCGTTCAGTTCTATTCCTCGCGTTCCTTGCATTTTACGAGTGATCACGAGCGGTTCCGATTATAATTCGGCTTAGCCATTACATTTTACACATGTGTGCAACCTCACCTATTGAGGCAATATATATAGCCAACCACCTAAGCTTAGGACTTTTGGCCGCGAGGGGGCAGACTTTTAAAGGAAAGCGCGCTTTGCATTACGTGCGTACTCTCAGTTTCTCTCTGATGTTATCTAGTTAATTTGTTGTTAATTAATTTTGTTCGTTATTTATTTTGTTAGTTAATTTTTTAGTTTGTTAATTTCTCATTTAGTTAATTTCTTTGTTAGTAAATTTGTTAGTTAATCTTTTAGATAGATAATTTAGATAATTTTGTTCGTTATTTATTTTGTTGTTACTTAATTTTGTTACTAAGTTAATTTTTTAGTTTTTAATTTTTTCATTCAGTCAATTTGTTGTTAATTAATTTGGTTCGTTATTTATTTTTTTCGTTATTTATTTTGATCGTTTATTTTTTAGATTGTTAATTTTTCATTTACTTAATTTTTCAGTTGCTTAATTTTGTAGTTAGTCAATTTATTAGATAGTTAATTTGTTAATTAATCTTTTAGTTAGGTAATTTTTTAGTTTGTTAAATTTGCATTCAGTTAATTTGTTAGTTAATATTTTAGTTAGTTAATTTTATTAGTTATTCATTTTGTTGTTAGTTAACTTTGTTATTTTATTTGTTATTAGTTAATATATTATGTAGTTAATTTGTTGTTAATTAATTTTGTTCGTTATTTATTTTGTTAGCTAACTTTTTAGTTTGTTAATTTTTTAATTACTTAATTTTGTAGTTAGTTAATTTATTAGATAGTTAATTTATTAGATAGTTAATTTGTTAGTTAATTTTTTAGTTTGTTAATTTTCCAGTTAGTTAATTTTCTAGTTACTATTTATTTTCAGTTAGTTATTTTTTATTTAGTTAATTTATTGGATAGTTAATTTGTTAGTGAATCATTCAGTTAGTTAATTTGTTAACTTGTTACTTATGCACTCAGTTAATTAGTTAGTTAACTGTTCACTGCGTCAATTATCGATTAGAAACTAAAAACAATAAAATTATTAAATCGCGTGTAAATATTTGATTCGAGCGAAAAAATTTTTTCAGCCAATGACAATTTGTCAAGCGCTCTCTTTGAAAGGCCCGAGGGGCAAAACAAAGAAAGACGAGTGGATTTTGAAGTGTTTAAATTTAACCAAATGAAATAATGAGATCATATATCCCCGACAAAAAGCTGCGGCTCTGAGCAAACAAGAATCAGTTGGGGATGCAGACCTCAACAAATCGCGATTCTATAAACTAGCATTTATCCTCATGGGAATTTCGTACGTCAATAATAAATTATTATTTGCCGTAGAATTTTTTATTTTTTTAAGGAGCAATCTGAACGAAAGTTAAATCAATTCGAAAATTAGAAATATGCGCAAAAAAAAAACAATTAATACTGTTTAAATCTGAATTAGTAGTTTTGTACTAATTAATAAGTGACAACTCGTTTAGAAATTTGCTTCTACTCACTAAATCTGAATTAATAGTTTTCTACTAATAAAATAGTGCGGATTCGTTTACCAATTTAAATTAGTAACTGTCTTTACTAATTTTTAATGGTTTTTTTTACTAATTATTAGTAAAAAATTTACTAATTATTAGTAAAAAATTTACTAATTTGAAATAGTAAAAAATACGCTCTACTAATTTGAAATAGTAAAAAATACGCTCTACTAATTGAATTAGTAATTTTCAACTAGCAATTAGTAAAAAACTACTAAGAATTAGTAAAAAAATGTTACTAATTCAAAGTGGTAAACGAATCCGCACTAATTCAGATTTAGAGAGTACTGTCTATATCCGAATTGGTAAAGTAGTGAAACTTTTTTTACCGTTTTGAATAAAAGATATTTTACTGTAAAATTAATTTTAAAAAAATTAGTAAAATCTTAATCTTTGAAATTAATTTTTAAAAAAAATAGTAAAATCCGTTTGGTTATTTTAAAAAATTGAATCGCCACCTACGATTAATTTCCGATCAGGGGAATACATTAACTTTTAGTTTGGAGCTAGTTATGGGGTTTCCTAAACGTAAAAAGCTAAATGCCAGCGAGTTATCTTCTAGATCACGCATCTGCCGAGTGTATATTTGGGTGAATCACTCGTGCATTTAGATCCGCTCTATATTATGGTTTCCATAGACGATGGGTGTTCCGGAATATTGCGCTCCCATTAAGTCTGTCACGATCTTTTCATTGAATAGAAGTTGGAAATTTTGAAATGTAGAGAAAATAAGTTCATTATTTTCCATTAATTTTTGGTTCATTAATTAATGAAAACAAGGTTTTTAAAAAATGGAAAAATTTACTATTTCTAAATTTCTTTTTTTAAACAAGCAAATAGTGAATTTGACATTTTTTAAAACAAAAAAAAATTCAATTAAATTATTAAATAAAATAAATTATTAAATTAAATTTATTATTATTTATTATTATTATTATTATTATTATTATTTTTATTATTATTATTATTATTATTATTATTTTTATTATTATTATTATTATTATTATTATTATTTTTATTATTATTATTATTTATTATTTATTTATTTTATTTATTTTTTGTTTATTTTATTAAATTATTTTAATTGTTTTGATTAATTTAATGAATCAAAAATTACTGAAAAAAATACTAAAAAAGAAATTTTTTTTTACTAAAAAAGAAATACTAAACTTGAATTAGCAAAAACTATAAATATTTACTAATTCGAATTATAGTGATTGACTATTTGCTTTTGAGTTGAAAAATATTGCTGTTAAACAGTAATTTCTACTAATTTATTGGTGAAGTTTACTAAATTAGTTTACTTTAATTTACTATCAATTTACTAATGTAGTATTTTAATTAACTAAAATTTGCGAAAACTTTACTAAAAGTTTGTAAAAGTTTGTTAAAGTCTGTAAAAGTTTGTAAAAGTTTGTAAAACTTTCTAAAACTTTCTTAAACTCAAAAGCAAAAAGTCAGTCACTAATTCAAATTAGTGAAAAAAATTTACTGAAGATTGACTGTTTCAAATTTACAGAAAGTAATAATATTGAAAAATATAAAAAATGAACTTTTATTATCCATGAAAAAAGATATTTCTTTATTAAAAATTTTTTATTACATTATATTTCACATTTTATCGTTTATTGCAAAGAAGGTAATGTTTTGTTTTATTTTTAAAAAATTTATTTTTTGTATTTATTTTTTATATTAATTTTTTATATTTCTTTATTTATTTAATATAATTTTCTTCCTTGACTACTTTTTTTCTTTAATAATGATCAATATTTATGTCATTTGTGCGTGACAAGTTTTCACATGAAAGTGAAATTTGTATAAAAATAAAAGGTGTAGAATTTGCTGGTAATTACAATTATTATGACAATTAGGAATTATGAACTTATGATTATTATTTGACTTGTTAAGTCACGTGAAGTTAATATGATGGTACTAATTAATCCGCTCACTTTATGTTGACGTGTAAAAAAAAAATTACTTCTGGAAATGTTTGATAAACGTATGGTGATTATAACTCTCTTTATATAATTAATGTGTGAATTACATGAAATTGAATTGTTTATCATTCTCACTTTCGCTACTTTGAATTTTTTCCATGTAAAACTATAATTTTTTGAATCAAATTTTTCTTTTTTTTTATTATTTATTTTTATTATTTTTGCTGAAAGGAAAATTTTGCTTAATTTAAAGAAACTAATACTTGTCTGTTAGCAAGTGAGTATAATTATTTGTATCTAGTAATTTTTATTTGAATCAATTATTTTTAATACTAATTACTTAATTAGTTCATATTACATTTAGTTCATATTAAATATATTTAGTTTGAATAGTAAATTTATTGGTTCGAACATAATTTTTTTGATATTTTAAATAGAAATTATTTTTTTAGTAAATATATGTATTTAGTTAATAAATGAATTAGTTATTTTATTTTTACAAAATGTCACGCTTTGGAAAAACGTAGATTTATGGTTTAGCTCTCATTTATTATGAATTTTCAATATCGGGAAAATGCTTCTTCAGAAGGGTAAAAATGTGCCCAGAAAAGTGAGCAGCTAGATTTTGAAACATGCCCCGCGGTCTATTAGCTTCAATCTTGTTTACTCTATGGTCCCCTTGATCGATTCAACGTAAAACTTCTTTAAAAAAAAATTCCCATTGGATTTACTCTATCAAGTTTTGAAAAATTCACACTTAAAAAGTGAATCGTCTCTTTTTTTTTAATTCATTTATTTACTCAAGTTCAATTTTTTCTTCAGGAAAATAGTTATTTATACTTTTACTATATTTTTTGAGCTAGTTGACTGTATATGAAAAGCTTGAGAACTCTGAACTATCCGAAATTGCTGATAAAATAATTTTTGTTTATTTCGGCCACAAAACGCTACTATTTATGTTTTTTTAGTATTTTCACTACTTTAAATTCGCTAATGTTAGAAAACAAAAAACTATTCTGAAAAATTATAATCAAATTCTTTGACAAGATTTAATTATTTTCAAAAAATATTCGAAATTCAATTATTTTCAATATTTAGTATTTTCATAAAATTTCGCCTTTAAAATTCAATTATTTAACAAAAAATTGATAAAATTCAATTATTTTTATAAATAATAACAATTTCATAAGGATTTAAATAATTTAGAATAGTATTTTCAAAAAAATTTCAAACAAAATCGATTATTTAAAATAAAATTTTTATAAAAATTTATTATACTTCAAAAAAATTAATGGCCTAAAACAATGTTTATAAAATTCCTATGAAAAATATAATTATTTTCCAAAATAACAAAAAATTTTCCAGAAATTCAATTCTCTTTTAAATATTTTAATACAATTTTTCACAATAATTCAATTATTTTCATAAATAATAAAATTCTTCTTTGGAGTTAAATTATTTTTAAAAATATCAAATAAAATTCTGGGTAAAATTTTAATTGTATTAAAAAATTATATTCTTCATTCAATAATTTTTAATATTTTATTATTTTAATAAAATTTTTTCTTTAGAATTCAATTATTAAAGAAAAATTTTGATAATATTCTTTCTACACGAATATTCAATTATTTTCTCGAAAAATAGAAATTTTACAGGAATTGAATTATTTAAAATAGAATTTGCAAACATTTTTTTTTAATCAAATGTTTAAAATTTAGCATTAAATTCTTAGCAGTAATTCAATTATTTTTATAAAGTTTTAAATTCTTTTCAAGGATTTAATTATTTTTGTAAATAAAATCATTGTCAGAATTCTTCGTAGAAATTTAATTATTATCGAAAAACCCAAAAAGAATTGTAAACATTTCAATTATCTTTATTATTGCAAAATTCTTCGACAAAATTTAATTATCTACAGAATTCCATTATTTTCAAATATTTTAATAAAATTGTTCGAAAGAAATCACTTATTTTAAAAACACATTTCCAATTAAATTTTTATAAAATAATTCAATTACTCTTTTAGATTTTAATAAAATTCTTCCCTGGAATTCAATTAGTTATATAAATAATTTTTCGAATCAATTCAATTATTAAACATAAATAAAAAAATTATTTCCGAAAATTTAATTATTTTGAGTCAGTTTAGTAAAATTTTTTGCAAAATTAAATTATTTTCATAAATAACAATATTCATGACAAGAATTTAATTATTTTTAAAAGTATTAAATTTCTACTTGTTAATTCAATTATTTTAAAAATTTCTAATAAAACCTTTTCGCAAGAATTCAATTATTTTTCTAAACAATTAAAAGTTTTTTAGAAATTGTATTTTTTGTATTAAATTTTAATAAAATACCACATAGATATTCAATTATTATTGTTAAATATTTTATTAGAATTCTTTGTATAATTCAATTATTTTTAAGAACTTTTCTAAGTTCAATGATTTTGAATATTTAAAAAAAAAATTTCAAACAGAATTCAATTATTTAAAAATTTTGTTGTAAAAATCTTCGTAAAAATTCAATTTTTTCATGAATAATAACAATTTCTCAGAAATTTAATGATTTAAGTAAGATTTTGCATAAAAGTAGTCGAAAGAAATGAATTATAAAAAAAAAATTTAGTCGAAAGAAATTAATTATTAAAAAAAAATTTAGTCGAAAGAAATGAATTATTAAAAAAAAGTTTTTAATTCTTTCCAAGAATTAAATGATTTTTATAAATTTTGAAAGGCGGCATGACAAAAGGGATCAAGACAAAATATTTAGAAATTGTGATTTTTTTATTATAAAATTAAGTTAATTTATTTACATAGTAGGTACTGTAAAAGGATTTTCCTGTAAATTACTTTTTAAACTCATTTTTAATAAAAAAAGGAATAAAAATGGGTCTAAATTTTTACTTATACAATGCAATTCATTTAAAAAACAAAAGATATTATTATTATTATTATTGTTATGAATAGGTTACTATAATTAAAATTTTTGCTTTCTTTTTAATATTACTAAATATATATTAAATTTTGCTGAAAAATGTTATGTCTAGTAAGAAATATTTGTTTTATTCTTTATCTAATTTTTAACAATTTAAATATTATTTTTCTGTTAATTTTTAAATATTACTATTTGTAGTTTGCATTTGAAAATATCGGCACTGTTTAATTTCAAAAGCAAACATTTAATTAACAATTTTCTTGAAAACAAACAACTTTTTTTGAAGCAAACTTTTCTGCATTCAATTGGTTAATTCAATATTAAAAAATTAATTTTTCAGTTTTTCCTTAAATTGTATATATATTTTTTAATAATAAATTATAAAGGAAAATATGTGCATTTGACGTAACCCCAAAATGGTTCACTTTTACTTATTTTTCTCATTAATATATGTAGGTTTATTTTCATAAATTTTATTTCCACTCGTAAAGCGAAATAATATTTCTAAACGGTTTTTTTAAAAATTTTCTTAAATGATTAGGAAAATTTTTTAATGTGTTATTTTTGTTTCCAGGTAAAGTCATGAAATTGTGGCTTGATCCCTTTTGTCATGTCACCCTTTAAATATTGAAATTCTTTCATGCCTCTCTAAATTTGAATCAGTTAAAAATCACTGATTTAAAAGCAAAAAGTCAGTCACTAATTCAAATAGTAATATTTCTACTGACAATTAGTTAAAAATAACTGATTGTTAGTTAAAAATAACTGATTGTTAGTTAAAAATAACTGATTGTTAGTTAAAAATAACTGATGTTTTAGTAAATTTTATTTTGACTGATTCAATTAGTCGAGTTTAACTAATTTTTCAGTTTTTTTTTTACTGTAAATCAGTTATTTTTTAACTGAAAATCAGTTGTTTTTAACTGAAAATCAGTTGTTTTTAACTGATTCAGAAGCAAGAAGTCAGTCACTGATTGTCAGTTAAAACCATGATTTTTAACTGATTTAAATTAAGAGAGTGAATAATAAAATTTGTTGCAGGAATTGAATTTATTAGCATAGTGAGATAAGAAAGAAGTAAATATTTTTTATAAAAATTAGAAAAAAAATCAGAATAATGAAATATAGAATGGAATTTTTGTCAGTTTTGTAAAGTTTCGAGAACGAGTTTTTTGGGCGTCAAGTTTAATTTTTCTAGAGCTACTTTTTTACTACTTTTTTTTAGTTTTAAAGCTACTTTTTGCTACTTTTTAAATATTAATTATCGAGTGCGAAGTCTGGATATGTGAATAGTTGCGAAAAATATATGAGACACAATGTACACAAAGATCGATATGTTAACCGACATGAATATAGTTGGAAGAAATAATCTTTGCTCGTAATAATAGATATTATGGAAGAGGTACATCATCATAGTTAATTGTATGCGCAGGAAGTTTTATATGGTTTCGAAAAGGTAAACCCGCAAAATAAACGGATTCGTTAACCACGTAACACGTATGCGAGTATGAGCCTAACCAAACATTGACATGTTCAATCATTTCGATCCCTTTCCGCCACCAGTCCATACTCGGCGCGCGCGTTCGCCATCTGGCTCGAATTGGGGGACTTCCAGGGGGGAGGGAGGGGGGTAGAAAGAGAGAAATTGAAATGAAAACAGAACTCGTAAGGGCTACCCTAAAACCGTGGTGGATGGAAAGGGTGACAATGAGGGCTATTAGGGGACGATATATGTTTTTCTTTTCTCTCCATTTCCGACGTCACTGACTCCAGGAAGTCACTCGTTGACGTGCCGAGATTTCAGCATTTTCGACAATTATGGAATTAAATATTTTTTTGGTAGTCAAGTTTGATTATTTAATTACTGGGTTGCCACAAGTCAGGGATGTCAGGAAAATGTCGGGGAAATTAAAATTCCCCCGGAAAGTCAGAAATTTTTGTTAAAAGTTCTGGAAAAATTAATTTTTCAGAAGTCAGCAAGGTTGCCACGTTTTTACCCTTTTCAAATTCCCTGACTTTTCCAGGTTTTCCAGGTTAAAAAACGGAATTTTTCCAGGTTTTTTAACCAACATTAATTATTCATTAGAAAATTATTGTAAAACTCAAGAATTCAATTATTTTTAAAAGTAACATAATTCTTCGTCAAAAATTCCCGTAAAAATTTAAATAATCTTTATAAATAATAAGATTTTTCTCCAAAATTCGCAATTATTTTCCAAAATTTTAATAAAATTCTTGTCAGAATTTCAATGATTTTTTATATACAAAATGTTCATCAAATTTCTCGAAAAATGCAATTATTTAAAAAAAATTTATTACAAATGTTTTATAGAATTCAATTATTACTTAAAAATTTGTTTATAAAATTCTTCATGACAATTCAATTTTGAAAAACGTTCAATTATTTGATAAAATGTTAATTTTTAGAGTTAAATAAATGAATTCTCGTTGAGTTTTCAAATAAATAAATATTTTTAAATATGCTATTCAATTATAATCGAAAATTTTTCCTGAAATTCATTTTTAATTCAATATTTATTTGGAAATTCTACAAGAAATCAATTCATTAACTATAAAAATAAACAATTTATTAAATAATTGAATGTTTCTGAAAATTTGAATTTTTATAAGAAATTTTATCAACATTTAATTATTATGTTTATCATTATTATTATTATTTATTGGCAAGAGACAAATTTTAAAAAAATCTTAACAATAATTTCATTTTTCGAGAAATTCGATGAAAATCTTGAAATAATTGAAATTCGGATAAGAATATTATTAAATTATGTTTGAAAATAATCGAATTTCGGAGAAAAATTTAATTATTTATAAAGACAATTTTAAACTTTGACAAGAATATTTGTAAATTTTCAAACATAATTTATAAAATTTTTTGTTTAAATAATTGAATTGTTTTGTAAATTTTTTTGAAAGTAGTAAACATTGAAAATAATTGAATTTTGAAAAATTTTTGAAGTCAATTAAATGTCTACGAAAATTTTTATTAAAATTATTTTAAAAAAAATTTAATTGTTATAAAAGAATTTCATTAAAATTTTTAAAAATAATTTAATTCTTTAAAGAATAAATAATAAAAGTTGAAAAAAATAATTGAATTTCTGAGAAGAATTTTACTTCTTTTAAAAATAATTAAACTTCTCCAATAATATGTATTTGCTTCAAAATTAAATTTGTTTTAGTATTTTTAAGTAAGATTCTTGTATAAATCCGTTATTTTTAATAATTAATTAAATATATATTAAAAAAATTAAATAATTTTAGAAGAATTTAATTATTAAGGTTTTTCAATTATTATTAATAATTGATATTATTAGAATATTAAATATTATAAATAATTGATAAGAGGAAAATTTTAATTTAAGAATTTAATAAAATTATTGGCAAAATTTCAATTATTTTCAAAAATTTTCCTCTTTTCAATTTTTTATAATATTTAATATTTTGGTAATATCAATTATTAAAAATTTAAAAATAATTGAAAAGAGGGAAATTTTTGAAAATAATTGAAATTTTGACAAGAATTTTATTAAATTTTTTGAAAATAATTGAATTTTGAATTCTATTACCAATTTTTTACAATTTTTTATATTTATAAAAGCATTTTATCAAAATTTTTCAAAATAATTTAATTCTCAAGATAAATTTTATTATTTATAAAAATAATTATAGAACAAAAAAAAGAAGAATTTTATTATTTATAAAAATAATTAAAATTTTGAAATGAATTGTTTTTAATTATTTCAGTAGCTTTTTCCAAGAGATTTCTAATATATTCGGAAAATTAAAAAAAAAATTTTAATTCTTTTTTTTCGAAAAATTAGAATACAATAATTTTTTAAAAAATTCTATCATTTAAAAAAATTTTGACAAAATTCTTTTTATAAGATATAGTTAATAAAATTTTCCTTTTCAATTCAATTATTTTCAATTACAATTCATCTTAAGAATTCAATTATTTTTACAAATGATAAATTTTTTATGGTAATTCAATTATTTAAAAACATTTAAATAAAATTCTTTACTAGAAATAAATTATTTTTATAAATAATAAAATTTATCTTGAGAATTAAATTATTTAGAAAAATTTTAATAAAATGCTTTTATAAATATGAAAAATTGTAAAAAACTGGTAATAGAATTGAATTATTTAAAAAAATTTTTTAAATTCTTTATCAGATTTCAATTATTTTTAATTTTTTTAAAGAAAATTGTCGATGAAACTCGATTCCTTTCAAAAATAAACATTTTCATACGAATTCAATTATTAAAAAAAATTCTTTTTAAAAATAAACATTTTCATAGGAATTGTTTTTTAGTTAAAGAAATTTTTTTATTCTTTGTCAGATTTCAATTTTTTTTTAAATATTTTAATGAAACTTCTTTTAAAAATAAAAATTCTTCTTTTAAGTTCTTCTTTTTTTAAAATTTTTTTAGAAGTTTCATTAAAATATTAAAAATAATTGAAATCTGACAAAGAATAAAAAAAATTCCTTTAAATCAAAAACAATTCCTATGAAAATGTTTATTTTTGAAAAGAATTAAGTTTCATCGACAATTTTCTTTAAAAAAATTAAAAAGAATTGAAATCTGATAAAGAATGAAAAAAAATTTTTAAATAATGAACATTTTTTGTATTCTTTTAAAAAATAAACATTTTCATAAGAATTCAATTGTTTAAAAAAATTTTTTTTATTCTTTGTCAGATTTCAATTATTTTCAATTTTTTAATGAAACGTTTCGATGAAATGTAATTATTTTCAAAAGGTTTTTTATAAAATTCTGAAAAATTCAATTATTTAAAAAAAGTTGAAAAAATTTCTTCACTAGAAATTAATTATTTTCATAAATAATAATATTTTTCTTCGGGATTCAAATATTTTCATAAATAAAATTCTTCACAGGAATTCAGTACTTTAAAATATTTAAAAAAAAAATTCATTGCAAGAATTCAATTAATGTCATAAATAACAAAAGCTTATCACAGATATTTTATTTTATACAACTTTAAATATAGTGATGGAAAATTTATTGCATCTATTTTTAATTTTTTTCTAATTTGCCGAAATAATTATTTTCCTAAAGTTTTGAACGTTCAAATGAACGGAATTTTGTTTTACTTTACTATTTTAAAAAATTTGCATAACAAAAAGAGAAAAATAAATAAAATAAAAAATAATAAAAATAATAATAATAATAATATAATTATAATATATTATAATTTAAATAATTGAATTCTCGGAAAGTTTTATAATAAAAATTGATTAAAAAATGAATTTCACTTAAAATTTTTAATTACAGTTGAATATTAAAAGGGAATTTTTTTTGAAATAATTAAATTTTGAAAAGTATTTGAAATTAAAATCCGTGAAAAAAAGTTATTAAAATGTTTTTAGAACTATTTAGTTGATTGTAAAATTTTTATTTTGAAATTAAATTGAAATTAAATTTTTTTTTTGTTTTTTTGTTTTTTTTTAATATATTTGTTTAGTGATTCTTTTATAAGATAATATTAACAAATATTGATGAAACATAACCATTAGAGGAAATAGGTGAAAATTTAAAAAAAGAGCTAATTTATCAATAGGCTCTTAATAATTAATGACACCTTTATTTTAACGGAATAGAATATATCAGATTTGTGAAAATCAGCACAAATTAAAATTCTCTAAATTTTCCTTTGTTTGAATGATTTTAATAGAATGAGTATAATCTCCTTTCGATTATTACGATGATAATAATGGTCGGAAGCCGAACAACATTTTCTATATAGAATTAATCGAGTTTCTGTTCGGCTTCAATTCATCCATTTTTTTTTTGTTCTGAAACAAGGAGGCGGATTTCAAATGATGACGAGTTGAATTTTCAAATTTAGAAAATTGGGACCGAATTTTTTTCTAAATATATTTTTGTCACAGTAATTTCTAATTTTTCTTTAAGAATTTGCAAATTCAAAGAATTTTTCAAATTTTCTTAATAGTAGAAGCAAAATTCAATTTTAGTTTGCAACATTCTTAAGAGTTTGTGGATTTTTCAAAAGGTCCCTGAAGTTGACGTCGACGCTGAGCTTCGAAAAATATTTTGTTTACAGAACCGAAAAAATAACTCAACATTTTCCTCGGTTTATGATTTAAAAAAAATTCTTTCAAAAAGATTTTTTCTTCTTCAGTGAATGTAAGAAGTGAAATATTGTAAAAATGTTATCACTAAAAATAAGAAGAAAATAGTTTTCAGTGCTGAGCGTCGAACGTTTTTTGAACCAGAATAAAATATGGTATTTGATTGTGAAATTTTATTGGTTCAGATAAAATTTGTTTGTTAAGTGCAATATAGAGATTTTGATTTACAAGTTTGTATAAAGTAGAGACTTTATATAAAGAATAAATTTAAATAGAAAATGTGATTGGACAATAATTTTTTGAAGTGAACGAGGTGAAGATAAGTGTTTTATTCGAGTATTGTTATAAAGTTTTGCGGTGCAGGTATTAAGCAGGTCACGTGGCGACCCGTGTCACGCAGGATGTCACAGTTTTGTCGCATTTAGCGCCTTTTCTATGAGCTATTCTCTTCGTGGTAAAAGCATGGGCGTTTCCTTTTTCGTTTAAGCACTTCTCTTGTATAACCCGGGGAGAACTCGTACCATGAGAAATAAATTTAGGTCATTCACAGAAACAAAAAAAAAAAAAAGAAGAAGAAGCTTTTTCTCTGATAAAAAATTGTTCTATTGCTTTCATATTAAAAAATTGTTTCCCTAATTTTAAATCTATTACCTGATAAAAAATTATTCTATTGCGAACATATTAAAAAATTGTTTCCCTAATTTTAAATCTATTCTCTCATAAAAAATTATTCTATTGCTTAAATATTAAAAAATTGTTTCCCTAATTTTAAATCTATTACCTGATAAAAAATTATTCTATTGCTACCATATTAATAAATTGTTTCCCTAATTTTAATTCTGTTGTAAAAATTGCTTCCATATTTCAAAATTATTTCCCTAATTTTAAATCTATTCTAAAAATTGCATCCGTATTAAAAAATTGTTTCCTTAATTTTAAATCTATTATCTGATAAAAAATTATTCTATTGCTTCCATATTACAAAATTGTTTCCCTAATTTTAATTCTGTTGTAAAAATTGCTTCCATATTTCAAAATTATTTCCCTAATTTTAAATCTATTCTAAAAATTGCTTCCGTATTAAAAAATTGTTTCCCTAATTTTATATCTATTCTCTCGTAAAAAATTATTCTATTGCTTAAATATAAAAAAATTTTTTCCCTAATTTTTAATCTAATTGCTTCCATATTTCAAAATTATTTCCCTAAAGAAACTAGATTCTAAATCTATTCCAAAAATAGAAAAAAAAAATTACAAAAAAGAAAATCAATATTGTTTTCATTTTGCAAAATTAAAAATTTTTCTTCGACAGTTTTTCAGCAGACAAACTGTGATCTCGATGTAGTGCACTAATGTTTCGATAGCAGAATTGAAATGACAAAAATTGTATGGGCACTTTATTGGTGTAAAGCGAGGTGAAAAGTTTCGAAACGATTTGTCAAAAAAAGTTTTTTTTGTTTTTTTTTCTTTTTGATTTGAAACGGAAAAGTAAAATTTACAGATGTTGTCAACTTTTGTTAACGGAATGAATAAATCTCTATGAGTGATTAGCAGTTCCGGCGAGTGTATGTATATATATATGAGAAGTGGAGAATAGTTCTAGGACAAAACATCGACACCATAAATTTTCAAATCAACAAGAGAAAGAGTGAGACACCATAGGGACTCATTGGAAACGCCTGTTTCATTTCGATGCTTTTTGCAGGAGCGGCCTTTACCAATTTTATTGTTGACAATCTGAACTATTTTTGCCTACAATAGAGTCATATTTGACAAAAGATGAGAGGCAGTGGCCGTGATTGCATTTACAATAGTAAATTGTTTCTTAATTCTTCTCGAAACAAAATAGTTTGATTTGCAAAGAGATAAATAAATAGAAGTGCGAAAAATGTTTTAAAAAAGTAGTTAAACTTTGAAAAATGAAATTTATAGTGAAATTTTGATGATTAAAATTGACGAAAATTACACTTTTTGTTTATGATCTTGTTCAGCATTCGAAAAACAGGCTTCGAACTTTAGTTCGAAAAAAAAGTGGTTTGCACTCTAAAACCTACTATTTATTACTTTTTGGTACGTCATTCTACTATTTGGGTACGTTTTTCAGATTTTAGCTACAAAAAGCTACTATTTTTATTTTATTTTTTGAGAATTTTCACTTTTTTAAATTCAAAAATACTAGAAATCAAAAAACTATTCTCAAAAATTCTAATCAAATTCTTTAAAACGATTCCATTATTATCGAAAAATATTCAAAATTCAATTATTACCAAAAAATACTCGAAACTCAATTTGAAAAAAATATTCGAAATTCAATTATTTAAAAAAATATCCGAAAATCAATTTAAAAAAAATATTCGAAATTAAATTTTCACAAAATATTCGAAATTTAGTTACTTTCACAAACTATTCGAAATGCAATTATTTTCAAAAACTATTCAAAATTCAATTATTTTCGAAAACTATTCGAAATTCGATTATTTAAAAAAAATTTCCAAATTCAATTATCTTCAAAAACTATTCAAAATTCAATTATTTTCAAAAACTATTCGAAATTCAATTCTTTTTAAAATTCCAAATTCAATTATCTTCAAAAACTATTCAAAATTCAATTATTTTCAAAAACTATTCGAAATTCAATTCTTTTTTAAATATATAATACATTCTTAAAATTTCGCAAAAGAATTCAATTATTTAGAAAAAAAATTGAAAACAAATTTTAATAATAAATTTACAAACAATAATTCAATTATTTTGCACTAATACTAACATTTTTCATTGAAATGGAATTTTTGAAAAAAATTTTTTGAAAAAATTCTAAGCAAGAATTTAATATTTATTTTTATAAATAAAAAAAAATTCATCGTTGAATTTACATTTATTTTCAACAGTATTTTAAATTAATTAATCGAAAAATTAAATTTATTTCACAAATAAAGCTTTCTAGGAGAATTGAATTATTGAAAAATAAAATTTTTATGATATTTATTATTATTTTTTTTTTAATTTATTATTTAAAACATTGTTTATAAAATTCTGATAAAGAATTCAATTATTTTCTATAAATTAACGGAATTATTCACAGAAATTCAATTCTTTCTTAAGTAAATTAATAAATTTTTTTGCAATAATTCTATTATTTTAATAAATAATAAAATTTTTATCAGAAATTCAATTGTTTTTTAAAATTTTTATAAAATTTTTTGCAAATATTTTTTCATAAACAAAAACAAATTCATCGCAGGTTTTCAATTTTTTTAAATACAATTTTACGGGAATTGCTCGAAAAATGTAATTATTCCTACAAATTTAATTTATCAATTCCGAGATAAAAAAATTATTTTTAAAAAAATTATTGTTTTTATATTCTTATGCAAAATTTTAATTACTCTCACAAATATTTGAGTCTATCACAGGAATTCAATTATTTTAAAGACAATTTTAATTAAATTATTTTTTGAAATGATTCAATTATCGTTTAGATTTCAATAAAATTTTACGGTTTTTATAAAATTTTCGAACGTAGAATTCAGGTATTTAAAAGTTCCTTTACAAAAATCTTGGTGAAAATTGAATTATTGTCATGAACAACAAAAATTTCTCAGGAATTCAATTTTTTGGGGAAATTTTAATAAATTGTTTTACAACTATTCAATTATTTATTTATTTTTAATACAATTTGATTGAAATTTCTCAAATCATGTTATTATTCTTAAAAATCTAATTTCAATTTTTTGAAAAAATCAATTATTTATAAAAATATTAGATTTTTTACATGCATTTTTTCAATTATTGACATAAATAAATATTCGAAAAAATTCAATTATGTCTATGAATAGGAAAATGTTTTCTGAAAATTCAATTACTTTTAAAGTATTTTAATAAAATTTTTGCAAAATTTAATTACTTTCATAAATAAGAATATTATTCATCACAAGAATTCAATTATTTTTAAAAGTAATAAATTTCTTCTTGAAAATTCAATTATTTTTAAAAGTAACAAATTTTTTCATGAAAATTCAATTATTTTTAAAAGTAACAAATTTCTTCTTGAAAATTCAATTATTTATAAAAATAATAAATTTCTTCTTAAAAAGTCAATTATTTAAAAAAATTCTAAAGAAATTGTTCCCAAGATTTCAATTATTTTTATAAATAACAATATTTCATCACAAGAATTCAATTATTTTTAAAAATTCTAAAATCATCGTTCGCAAGATTTTTAATTATTTTTATAAATAAAGATATTATTCATCACAGGAATTTGATTATTTTTAAAAGTTATAAATTTCTTCTTGGAAATTCAATTATTTTGGAAAATTCTAATAAAACCGTTCGCAAGAATTCAATTATTTTTCTAAACAAGAATATCCTTTTTAGAAATTCAATTATTTTGAAAAAAATTTAATATAATGCCACACAGACATTTGATTAAACTTCAAAAATTTTAAAAGAATTATTTGTAAAATTGTTTGAATATCTAATTTTTATAATTATCTTTAAAAACTTTTTGCAGTTCAAAGATTTTTAATGTTTACTATTTTAATAAACTTTTCAAATAGAATTCAATTATTAAAAAAATCTTTGTTAGAATTCAATTATTTTCATGAGTATTACAACTTTCTCGGAAATTCAATTCTTTTTTTTATTATTTTTAAAATTAGAATTATTTATTATTATTATTTTATTATTTTTTAAATTATAATTTGCATAAAATTTCTTGAATGAAATTACATATTTAAAAATGTTTATAAAATTCTTTGCAAGAATTACATTATTTTCATGAATATTTAAATTCTTTAATGAATAATAATAGTCGTTGCAGGAATTAAATTTATTAGCAGTGGGATAAGAAAGAAGTAAACATTTTTTATGAAAATTATAGAAAAAAAGTCGGGCAAACAAAATATAGAATGGATTTTTTGTCAGATTCGTGAAGTTTTTAAAACGAGTTTCATAGTCGTCAAGTTTAATTTTTCGATAACTATACTTTTTTGCTACTTTTCTAAAACTTTTTTTTAAATTTGAAAACTACCAGGGCTGCAATGATTTAAATCAACTTGATTTAAATCATGATTTTAATCTTGATTTAAATCTTGCTATTTAAATCATGATTTTAATCATACTGTGAAATGCAATAAGAACCATAAAAACTGCAAAATTATTATTTTAGTTTAAACCTTTGAATTAAAAAAATTAAAAATATTCAGAGTTGCCTCGCTTTTGCTCTTTTCAAATTTCCTGATTTTTTCATGTTTTCCAGGTTTTTACAACTACATTTATTATTAATTAGAAACTTACTCGAAAACATCAATAACTTCATTTTTAAATAAATATTTAATCATTATTATTTTTCATACATAAATTGGTATTTTAAAAAAATCAATTATTTTTTTTTAATATATTCTTGAAAGAATTATATTTTTTTCATTTTTTTCAAAATAATTTTTCAAAATTCAATTATATTCAATGTCTACTATTTCAAAAAATCTTAACAAAATAATCCAAATATTTAATAAGAAATTTTAATAAAATTCGACTCAAGAATTCAATTATTTTTCAAAAGAAATATAAATCTTTTCAAAAATCCAAATATGATAAAAAATTTACAAAAAATCTCGCCAATTTTCAATTACTTTTATAAATAATAAAATTTTTCTTCGACATTCAAACATTTCTGAAAAATTTTAATAAAATTCTTAGCAGAATTTCAATTCTTTTAAATACATTTTATAAAATTATCGTTTCATCAAATTCCTCGAAAAATGAAATTATTCCTAAAAATTTTATTAAAATTTAACAAGAGAATTCAATTATTTAAAAAAATTTTGATAAAATTCTTTACCAGAATTGAATTTTAAGAAAAATTGAATTATTCAATAAATTATCTTTGTTTATATTTAAATAATTGAATTCTCGTAAAATTTTCTAATAATAATTGATTTATAAATTAAATTTCATTTAAAATTTTAGATAACATTTGAAATTTTTATTTCCTTACATATATTAAATTGAAGAATTTACGAATAATTAAAATTTCGTAAAAATAAATATTGTAAACAAATGGATTTGAAAATTGTCAAAGAACTTTTTCGAAAATTATTAAACTTAATTGATTTAAAGAAGAATTTTAGTTAGAAATTCGAAAAATAGTAATCGTAATGATGAAAATAATTTTCGAAGAAGGTACAGTAAAAAAGTATCAATTAAACTTTTTTAAAAAAATTAATTCTACAGAATTGTTCGTTAAAAGTATAAAAATTCAAATTTTCAAATATTTTAATTTAAAACCTTTTGGAAATTTAATTATTTCTAAAAATTTAAATAAAAATTGAATTCTCTTAACAAATTTTAATAAAATTTTTAAGAATAATTTCAGTTTTCGTGAAATTTGATGAAACGAATTTTATAAAATATATTAAAATTTGAGTAAAAATTTTGTAAATTTTTGAACATAATTTAATTTTTACGAAGAATTTATTACTTTTAAAAATAATTGAATTCTTGAGACTAATTTTATTAAAATTCGTTTTAAATAATTGAATTCTTTTATGAAATTTTATTTAAAAATTTTTTAATCAGTGAAAATAAAAAATAAGTCAAGAAAAGTCGGGAAATTCTGGAAATGAAATTTTGCAGTCCTATTATTATTATTAACATTATTATTAAAAAACTAACTACTTAAAAATAGTTATTTAAAAAATAGTTTAAAAATTGATTTAAATCAAAAAAGTCCGATTTAAATCAAATAAATCAGATTGTTTTGATTTTTTTAAAGGAATCATGATTTTTATCAGCCCTGAAAACTACTTTTTACTACTTTTTTTGAAAATGAATTGTCGAGTGCAAAGTCTGTAAAAAATTTCTAAAATAGTGAATAAAGATTTTTGTTTTTCGAGAATAATTCATAATGCATCAATGGAGAGAGAAAGAGTCGTATAAAATTTTTCTGGCTATTGGAGAAGATTAAAAAAGTTCATTGTGATGAATGTGGTGTCATCTTTTTTTCTTTCTCTCTCTCTTTATATATATGTAGTGAATGTTGGGGAAAATTTTGCGAGAGAACGAATCGAAATAGTAAATCAAATAATTTCCAGTGAAAGATGTGAGGCAAAGGTCGGTAACGTATGCATCTAGGTTAGAAACTCGACCACCAATGGTCCTGGAACGATAAAGTGCTTCGTTGTCGGTGAATTCGGTGAAACAGGGGTTCGGGAGTTTCACTCAAGTAACTTAGGAACTTGATTCAAATATACGAAAAGGTGGAATGGGATTGAGAAGGTGGAGAGAGAGAAAGAGAGAGAGAGAGAAAAAAGAGAAAACAAATGGAGAGAAAGAAGAAAAGAGAGTAAAAGAAATTATCCTACATGCGGAAAAAAAAATTCATCTGAAACAGCGACAAGTTTCGCTAAAATAGCGAAAGTTTTAACTAAAACAATTAAACATTTGACTAATCTAGCGAAATTTTTAGCTGTTGCAGGTGAATATTTTTTTTTCGTGTATATGAGATATAGAGAGAGTTGAAGAATTCAGATAAGGAGAGAACATTTTTTTATGATATTCGATAGTTTTTTCGGTGAGAAATTTTTCCAAAATGGACTTTTTGAAAAAATTGCCCTTATTATTTAGTTTTTTTTTTTTGCTTTGTATTGAAAAGGGTATGTTTCGGGAATGCTTCCGGATTTTTTTTCCTGACAATTTCAAGTTGCACCCTTGTGATAAATACGCCACTATAGCACTCCTATGGTTGAGGGATGACACTATAAGGGAGGAACAGGGAAAGAGAACCGGAGCAATTATCTTAATGGAGTTGTGGACACCACTATCGATTTACGTAGAAAATAAACTTTCCATGAATGTGTCGAAAGCACGGCTAATCCTCTCGTTTGTCCTATAGCTCATTTTTATTTCAAAACTACTTGGGCGACTTTTTTTTTTTAATAAAAATTTGACCGAAATTGTAACTTAATTTTTCCATTCAAAAATACTTTCGAAAATACTTTCAAAAATAGTTGTAGTTTACAATAAATTGACCGAAATTGTAACTTAATTTTTCCATTCAAAAATACTTTCGAAAATACTTTCAAAAATAGTTGTAGTTTACAATAAATTGACCAAAATTGTAACTTAATTTTTCCATTAAAAAATACTTTTGCAAATACTTTCAAAAATAGTTGTAGTTTACAATAAATTGACCGAAATTGTAACTTAATTTTTCCATTCAAAAATACTTTTAAAAATACTTTTAAAAATACTTTTAAAAATAATTTCAAAAATAATTTCAAAAATAATTTCAAAAATACTTTCAAAAATACATTCAAAAATACTTTCAAAAATAGTTTTAAAGGACGTATGTTTTTAAAGAATTAGGTTAGAAGAGATTTAAATACGAGTTTGATTAAAAAAAATAATTTTACTGGAAACATGAAAAATCTGGAAATGTTAGGGAATTTTATAAAAATTGAAAAAAACCTGAAAAAGTCTGGGAATTTGGATCGAAATCCTGGAAAATTGTTGTTTTCCAAATATATTTATTCTTGAAATTTAATTTTACTTAAATATTTCCAAAAAAAAAAAATCCAATATTAAAAGAGTTGCGATTACGATTTTCATAATTAAATAAACTTGAAAGAATTTTCATTTAAAATTTTGTAAAATTGAGTGGCTGGGTGCAATAATGTGTTACGCGCCATTCAATTTCAATTTTAAATGAATTTGATTAGAAATTAAAAAAAAATTGTAGATTTAAAGCAAAAATTTAATAACTAAAATTGTTCTCAAATTAGTTAAATTTTTTAATATACATTTAATTAAATTTTTTAAATAATGGATTTTTAGAAGAATTTTAGTTAAAAACACTCAATCAAATTAAATTTCTACAGTAATTAAATATTACTGCAGAAATTCAATTATTTTTAAAAATAGTAAAATTCTTTTTAAAAATTAAACTATTTTATATTTTTTTATTTATTCATTGAAGACATTAATTTTTTTTTAAATTTTAATAAAATTCTTTTGTAACATTTCCATTTTTTTCAAAAATGTGTCAAAATTCAATTATTTTCAATGTTTACTATTTGAATAAAATTCCACAAAGGAATTAAATTATTTAAAACGAATTTTAATAAAATTAGTCTCAAGAATTTAATTATTTTCAAAAGTAATAAATTCTTTGCAACAATCAAACTATGTTCCGAAATGTACAAAAATTTTCTTTATCAATGTTTCAATTTTCTCCCAAATTTAATAATTTAGGAAAATTTTAATAGAATTTTTACGACAAATTCTAATAAAATTCTACAAAATAATTACATTTTTTTTAAAAATTCGAATAAAATTGTATTAAAATTGAAATTCTGCAATGATTTTTTGGAAAAATAATTAAATGTTCGTGTAGAATAATATAAATTGTAAAAATTTAATTAATTTCAAAAATTTGTCTAATTTCAATTGTTTTCAATGTTTACTATTTTAATAAAATTTCATAAAAGAAATTAAATTATTTAAAACGAATTTTAAGAAAGATCTTAAGAATTTAATTATTATTTTCAAAAATTTTCATAAATTTTAAGCAAAATTTAAATTATTTTTATAAATATTACAATTTTTCTCCGAAATTCAATTATTTAGAAAAATTTTAATAAAATTTTTTATAGAATTTCAATTATTTTTAATATATTTTATAAAATTCGGTTCATCAAATTTCTCGAATATTGAAATTATTCTTAAAAATTTTATTCAACTTTGTAAAGAGAATTTAATTATTATTTAAATTTTCAGAAATAATTAAATTTTTTAAAAGGCTTTAAATTAAAATCTTTGATACTTTGAATTTTTTATACTTTTAACGAACAAATCTGTAGAATTTTTTTTTTAAAGTTTGCTAGCTACTTTTTTATAGTAACTTCTTCAAAAATCATTTTCATCATACGATTATTATTTTTAGAATTTTTATTAAACTTGATTTAAAAAATCAATTATTATCAAAAAATTTTACGAGAATTAAATTTTATTATTTTTTGGAAGAATAATTGAATGTTCGTGTAGAATATTATAACAATTTTTGTTTAAGAATTGAATTTTTTTTACTATAAAAATAAATATTTTATTAAATAATTGAATGTTTCTTAAAACAGAATTTTCATAACAAATTTTATCAACAAATTTTAAATAAGTGAATTCTTTTGACAAATTTGATAAATATTGTACATATATTAAAAATAATTGAAAGTCTGACAAGAATTTTATTGAAATTTTTCAGAAATGTTTGAATGTCGGAAAAAAATTTTATTATTTATAAAAGTAATTGAAAATTGACGAGAATTTTTGTAAATTTTTCAACATAATTGGATTTTTGCAAATAATTATATTACTTTTGAAAATAATTGAATTCTTGAGACGAATTTTATTAAAGATTTCTTTTTAAATAATTGAATTTTTTTGTTAAATTTTTTTTTGAAATAGTAGACATTGAAAATAATTGAATTTTGAGAAATCATTTTGAACCAAAAATGAAAAATATTTTAAATATTTGAAAATAATTTAATTCTTTGAAAAATAAATAAAAAATTGAATTTTTGAAAATCCTAATTTCTTTGTGAAAAAATAATAATGATTAAATATTTATTTAAAAATGAAGTGATTGATATTTTTGATAAAGTTTCTAAATAAATAAATGTAGTTTAAAAAAATTCCCTTCTTTAAACTAGAAATCTTGGAAAAGTCAGGGAATTTGAAAAGAGCAGAAGCGTTGCAAAATATGAAAAAAGTGTTTTTTAGTGCAAGTATTGTTTGAAATTATTGTTGTTTATGAAAAAGAAGGCGGGAAAAATGAATTGCAAATGAAGCGACAAAAAAAAACAGTCGATTTTTATGTCCTGGGCCAGACGAACTTTTATAGTGGAAACGGTGGAATGAACAATCCACTCATCAGTATCCACGTGTTTGACACGTGTCAGAGCGTGCCTGAACAACTGGTGCTTTTCTGAAGTGTACGGTGTCTGGGAGTCTCCTGACACCATGTTGCCCTTGGAGAAAAAAAATACATCATTCTCTAATAATTTTAACTTATGCACATACGCGCCTTTTCCACACAGATTACATCGTATGACATGCGCCCATCGACATTGTTCGGGATTATAAATAAAAGAGCATTTTGACAGAGAGGCCGGGTCCTTTAAGTCACCCGCTGCGATTGCGAATCTCCTTTTAGCTTTTACTTTCAATTTCATTCATATAAAATACTCTTTTCAGGATGATTAGTTTCCCGAAAATTGTTTTCTAATTTATTCTCTATCTTGATTTAGTTGTAAATTTAAATTAGGATATCATATAGATACATGAAATTAAATCTGGTTTTTGGACTAAAATAACGATTTATTTGAATCAAAGATTCAGAGCTTCTCTAAGGTTATCGAATTTTGACAAAAAAAGTATCAAAATGTTACTTTCGTAACTACTTTGATACGTTTTTTGTCGTAATTATTTTTTTCTTTAAACCTTTGCTACTGAATTAGTAAATTAATTAGTAAATCAAAATGTTACTTCAAAACTATTTTGAAACGTTTTTTGTCGAAATTATTTTTATCTTTAAATCTTTGCTACTGAATTAGCAAATTTTTCTGGTAAATTAGAAGAAAATACAATTTATATAGCAAAGTTTATTAATTAGACTAAATTTTTGGTTTTCAATTAGTAAATTTTACTGATAAATTAGTAGAAAATACTATTTATTAGTAAAATTTACTAATATTCTTTCTAAATTTGAATTAGTAAAAATTCTTACTAATTAGACACATTGACTTACTTTTTGCTTTTGAATAAGTAAATTTTACTGATGAATTAGTAGAAAATACTATTTATTAGTAAAATTTACTAATATTCTTTCTAAATTTGAATTAGTAAGAATTCTTACTAATTAGACACAGTGACTTACTTTTCGCTTTTGAATAAGTAAATTTTACTGATAAATTAGTAGAAAATACTATTTATTAGTAAAATTTACTAATATTCTTTCTAAATTTGAATTCTTACTCATTAGAAACAGTGACTTACTTTTTGCTTTTAAATTAGTAAATTTTACTGATAAATTAGTAGAAAATACTATTTATTAGTAAAATTTACTAATAATCTTTCTAAATTTGAATTAGTAAAAATTCTTACTAATTAGACACAGTGCTTGCTTTTGAATAAGTAAATTTTACTGATGAATTCAAAAAATTAATATATTATTTGATTGTAGTATATCTTACTAATTTTAAAGCAAAAAATCTATCGCACTAATATTCAAATTAGTAAATAAGTAGAAATAAATATTTATTAGTAAAATAAATTTTTGCTTCTGATTTAGTAAATTTTACTAATAACTTGTTAGATTTTTAGATTGAATTTTATCAAAAAATTTAAAAATAATTGAACTTCTTCGAAGGATTTTATTATTTTTAAAAATAAAAGAGTTCTAAAAAAGAATTAAAGAAAATTTTTCACATTCTTTTGACGAATTTCTTTGAATTTTTTGTAAAATAATGGAGTTTCTTGCATCATTTTAATTGAAAACTTTTAAAGTAATTAAACATTAAGAACAATTTCTTTCATGTTTTTAAAATAATTGTGTTTCTTGAAAAATTGAAATTAAAAATTAAATTATTGAATTTTTTAAGAAAATTCTTGAAATATAATTAAATTTTTCTTGGAAATTTATAACAAATTTTTTTTAATAGTTTAATTTATTCAAGGAATTTTATTAAAATATAGAAAAGAATTAATTAAATAAATAATTCTTTCAAAAAATTTAAAAAAAATTTTATGTTATTGAATATAATTGGTTTTCTTAATAATTGTAATTAATAATCTTGCATTTAAAATTTTATTTAAATTTGGATAGAAAATTAAACTTTTTTAAACAATTTACTATTTTAAAAATAAGTGAATTATTGTTTCGAAAGATTTATAAAAACTTTTTTTTTTAGAAAATAATTGAAATTTTTCAAAAAGTCTTTTACAAAATTTTGTTTCAAAATTAATTATTTCATGAAATTTTATGAAAATTTTACTATTTATAAAAATAATTTAATTGCTTCGAAGGATTTATGAAAATTTTAGAAAAAAATTCAATTCTTTTGAAAAATTTTATGACGAATTAAGAAAAGAAAATTAATTCTTTCGTTAAACTTTATTTGAAAATAATTGAATTTTTGTAAAGATTTTACTATTTAAAAAAATAATGGAATTATTGTTTCGAAACATTTATTTAAGTTTTAGAAAATAATTGAAAATTTTCGAAAAATATTTAAACATTTTGTTTTTTATATTGAATTCTTTCATGAAATTTTATTATAATTTTACTATTTATAGAATTAATTGAATTGCTTTGAAGAATTTATTAAAGTTTTAGAAGAAAATTCAATTATTTTGAAATTTTTTATGACGAATTAAGAAAAGAAAATGAATTCTTTCGTTAAATTTTATTTGAAAATAATTGAATTTTTGTAAAGATTTTACTATTTAAAAAAATAATGGAATTATTGTTTCGAAACATTTATGTAAGTTTTAGAAAATACTTCAAATTTTTCGAAAAATATTTAAACATTTTGCTTTTTATGTTGAATTCTTTCATGAAATTTTATTAAAATTTTACTATTTATAGAAATAATTGAATTGCTTCGAAGGATTTATGAAAATTTTAGAAGAAAATTCAATTATTTTGAAAAATTTTATGACGAATTAAGAAAAGAAAATTAATTTTTTCGTTAAATTTTATTTGAAAACAATTAAATTTTTGTAAAAATTTTACTATTTAAAAAAATAATGGAATTATTGTTTCGAAACATTTATGTAAGTTTTAGAAAATACTTCAAATTTTTCGAAAAATATTTAAACATTTTGCTTTTTATGTTGAATTCTTTCATGGAATTTTATTAAAATTTTACTATTTATAGAAATAATTGAATTGCTTCGAAGGATTTATGAGAATTTTAGAAGAAAATTTAATTATTTTTAAAAATTTTATGACGAATTAAGAAAAGAAAATTAATTCTTTTGTTAAACTTTATTTGAAAACAATTAAATTTTTGTAAAAATTTTACTATTTAAAAAAATAATGGAATTATTGTTTCGAAACATTTATTTAAGTTTTGGAAAATACTTCAAATTTTTCGAAAAATATTTAAACATTTTGTTTTTTATATTGAATTATTTCATGAAATTTTATAAAAATTTTACTATTTATAGAAATAATTGAATTGCTTCGTATAATTTATTAAAGTTTTAGAAATTAATTAATATTTTTCGAAAAAAAATTTTAACAAATTTTTATTAAATTAAAATTTTTCATGGAATTTTATTTAAATTTTACTGTTTAAAAAAAAGTATTGAATTGTTTCAAAAGATTTATTAGTTTTAGGAAATTCTTATCAAATTATTATTATTTTTTTTATTATTATTATCATTATTATTAATATTTTACTAATTTTTAAAGTGTTTATTAATTTATTTCTTTTTCATTCATCAATATTTGTTTGTCAGTTCAGAATTTTTTTTTATTATTTCAGGATCCTTCTGGGGAAAAAGATCCTGACTTTAGTACGATCAGCAATGAAATAAGTGAGTTTTTCCTATTTTGCAGTAATATTTTTTAAATTTATTATGTAATTTTTAAATCAATTATTGACTATTCAAAAAAGTGTTGGTATTATTTATAAATTATTTTTATTATTATTTTTTATTATTATATTTTTAATAATAAAATTTTGATTATTATTATTATTATTTAATAATAAAATTTTGATTATTATTATTATTATTATTATTATTATTATTATTATTATTATTATTTAATAATAAAATTTTGATTAGCTATATTACTATTTAATAATAAAATTTTGATTCTTATTATTATTATGTAATAGTAAAGTTTTGATTATTTTTGTTATTATTTAATAATAAAGTTTTGATTATTTTTATTATTATTTAATAATAAAGTTTTGATTATTTTTATTATTATTTAATAATAAATTTTTATTATTATGTAATAGTAAAGTTTTGATTATTTTTATTATTATTTAATAATAAAGTTTTGATTATTTTTATTATTATTTAATAATAAATTTTTGATTATTTTTATTATTATTTAATAATAAATTTTTATTATTATGTAATAGTAAAGTTTTGATTATTTTTATTATTATTTAATAATAAAATTTTAATGATTTTTATTATTATTATTATAACGATAATAAAATTTCGATTATTTTTGTTATTATTAAAAAAAGTCAGACACTTGAAAGTGTATATAATGTGGAGTATATAAAATAAATTTGATGGAAATATGAAATAGCCCGCATCCTTGGGATGTATTTGGATGATTCTGAGGGTAGTCCTCCCTGGTCACGGTATTAAAAAATAAGTTGACGTGTAACTTGTAATCGCATGTAACAAAAGCATTTTGTCAGTCAAGAGTGCGTGACCAACTGGCGAATAGGTATCACGCTTTTGGAACATATGGGTGTAGTCCTGCAGGACACATAGATGGTTCAAGTGCCTTTATTGTACGTATATATATCCTCAAAAAATAAAAATGCTTCCATCAACGATATATACGCTCTTCAAAACACTAATGATCATGATGGCTAGCATGATACGATCGTCGTGATAGCGACATGAAAGAGGAACGTGAATATATCTAAAGGGGCGACTCCAAAAAAGGAAATTGAAAAGAAAATTTTCGTTTTAGCTCAATTTTATTTTTTTAAATCTTTATTATTATTATTTTATGTAAAATAATAAAAAAATTATTAATTTTATGTAAAATAATAATAAATAATTAATTTTATGTAAAATAATAATAAAAATAATTAATTTTATATGAAATTGCATTAAAAGTAAATAATTTTCTATAAAATAATAATAAATAGTAAAAAATAATAAACTGATAATAAACATGTTTATTATCATTGTCGCACAGGTCGGGAAAATCAGAAAATTCAAGGAAAAGTAAAATTAGTCAATGTTTTGTTTTCAAAAAATTGAAAATTGAAAATTGATTTTGAGTGAATCAAAATATTCTTTTGTGTCAAGAAAATGAAGGCGAAATTTTGTCTTGAATTTAGGGAAAGGTTAAGGAAAGACCAAATAAAATATTTAACAAAAATAAAAACTTTTTTTAATATAAGTTCATTTCGATTTTTATGGCGCGAAAAAGAATTATCGTCAAGTCTTTGAAAAATTATTTTTTAAATTAATTTTTAAGACTAATTAATTTTTTGAAATATGCAACTAAATGATTTTTAGATAATTGAACTTTTTTGGAAATTTTATTAGAAATGAATAATTTTCAAAAAGATTTCATTGAAATTTAAAAAAAACAATCTTTAAAAATTGTAATTTTTTTAAAGTAATTAACTTCTTGAGGATTTTAATAAAAAATGCTTTAAACAAAAATTTGAAAATGATAATTAATGAAAATTATCTTAGAAAACTTATATTAAAATATTTTTTAGAAGTAATATTTAGAATATTTTTTGGAAAGTAATATTTCGAATATTTTTTGGAAAGTAATATTTCGAATATTTTTGAATATTTTGAATTCTTAAGGATTTTAATAAAAAAAAATACTTTAAACAAAAATTTGAAAATGAAAATTAATGAAAATCATCTTGAAGAACTTACATTAAAATATTTTTTAGAAGTAATATTTAGAATATTTTTTGGAAAGTAATATTTCGAATATTTTTTAGAAGTAATATTTAGAATATTTTTTGGAAAGTAATATTTCGAATATTTTTGAATATTTTGAATTCTTAAGGATTTTAATAAAAAAAAATACTTTAAACAAAAATTTGAAAATGAAAATTAATGAAAATCATCTTGAAGAACTTACATTAAAATATTTTTTAGAAGTAATATTTAGAATATTTTTTGGAAAGTAATATTTCGAATATTTTTGAATATTTTAAATTCTTAAGGATTTTAATAAAAAAATACTTTAAACAAAAATTAGAAAATGAAAATTAATGAAAATCATCTTGAAGAACTTACATTAAAATATTTTTTAGAAGTAATATTTAGAATATTTTTTGCATGTAATATTTCGAATATTTTTTAAAAAAGTAATTCGTAAAGTATTTTTCATTTTAATTTTTGTAAAATTCAATTAGTTTTAATATTTTCGGTAAAGTTTTTAATTTTTTCCATAATTTACGTTTAGTAGTAAATTTTTTTTGTTCTTGTTTTGTAAAAAGAGAAATACGTTTTTTTCGCGGCGTTAATGTAAAAATAAAATGTAAGAAAATTAAGGAAAAGAGGAATAGTAAATAAAAATGTGCGCAATGGAGAAAAAAATTGCTAAGGGAAACTAAAAATAAAACTCACGTTCTTCCTTGATCACAAAAGGGCTTTTGGTTTCTTGCTCACGTTCTAAAACAAGAGAAAAAAAGAAAAATTTACGAAACGAAAGAAAAAAATTAAAAATTAACTTAAATGAAGAAAAGTAAAATTTTCAAAGTAAGAAAATTAAATTATATGCTACTAAAATGTAGAAATAAAATTTTTAAAAGTTTATGTATATAAGAAAAGTGCCCCGAAAATAAGTGATTCGAAAATTTTGTAATTATTACCTTGAAAGTTCCTAAAAGTTCTCATCTCTAATTTTTAAATTATAGATTTTTTAAATTTTTGCGAAAATATTCCAGTTTTTAATTTTTATGTTCTGAAAATAAACATTTGTGAAATTAATTAATTTATTTATTTATTTATTATTAGTAGTTTATTAATTTTTAGTACAAAATTGAATTAATTGGATTAATTACAAAAATGAAAACTTAATTTAGATTGTTTCATGAAATTAAAAACTTGGAAAATTGAAAATAAAAATTTTGTGAGGAATTTCATGAAAATGTTATGGAATTCTCGAATATATTGTAGAATTCAACTCAATTTTACTGAAAATTTTAGTATTTATTATTAATCTACTCTCTAAAATGAAATAAGTAAAAATCTTTACTAATTTGAATTAGTGACTGACTTTTAGATTTTGAATTAGTAAATTTTACTAATAAATAGTAATTTCTACTAATTTTTTTAGTAACATTTTCTAATTCAAAACCAAAAAGTCAGTTATTAATTTTAATTAGTGAACCTTTTTACCAATTTAAATTGGTTTGCTAAATTAGATTAAAAGAATGTAATTTCAATTAAAATGAAAAAAAGTTGTTAATTTATTAATTAATATCTAAATTTAATTAATTTGCTAAATTAAATTTAAAAAATTAAATTCCAATTAAAATGAAAAAAAGTTGTTAATTAACAACTAGATTACTTACTCAAATTAGTAGATTGTAATATTTATTAGTAAAATTTACTAATTCAAAAGCAAAAAGTGATTCACTTATTTTAATTAGTAAACCTTTTGACTAATTTAAATTGGTTTGCTAAATTAGATTAAAAAAATTAAATTTCAATTAAAATGAAAAAAAGTTGTTAATTAACACCTAAATTACTTATTCAAATTAGTACAATTTACTTTTTATTAGTAAAATGTACTAATTCAAGACTAAAATTCAGTCATTAATTAAAATTAGTGAACATTTTTACTGATCTAAATATATCATCGTTTTTTTACTTAGTAGTTTTTTATTCAGTTCTATATATTTTTATTCAAATTAAACTACAAAATTAATTATCTTCTACTAATTTAAGTTTCCAGAATTAGTCATTTTCTACTAATTGTTTATTTGTTACAAATTGGGATAGGATTAACTCTTTCATCTATTTTACTGTTATTTAATAGTTTTACTAATTCAGATTTAGAGATTAGTTTTTTATTTATATTAGTTACTTTTTTTTACTAAATTATTAACTAAACAACCTTTAAGTTATTTTCTACTCTATAATAATCACTTGTTTTTCTACTAATTGCTGATGCATAAAGACAGTCTGTTTTTACTGCCAATTAGTAATTTTCAACTAAATCGGTTTTAGAGAAAATTTAATTTCTATTTTATTCTCTAAATCAGAATTAGTAAAAATATAAAGTAAATCGTTTCTATAGTAACTTTTACTACTTTTGGAGTAAATTTTACTATGTTCAAACAACATAAGTAAAAAAATTAGTAAAATTTACTTGGAACGTATAGCAAAATTCACTACGAAAGTATTAAAAGTTACAGAAAATGTTTTAGGGTCAGATTTCGTGAAATTTTCACAGAAAACAAAAAGTATTTTTTTTAAGTATTTTTTTTTTTAGCATTTTCTTTGTTTTTTCCATTTGGTCTTAGGAATGTGTCCACCAAAGAACAGAAAAAAATATTATTTTTTATAAAAGTTATTGCAAAATTAATTTTTTTGCAACTTTTTAAACAAAACCATATTTCTCCTAAATGTATGAACCGATTTAAGAAATGAACGAACCAAGCGGGAATATAAAGGGAATAAAAAATACTTTCGTTTAGAATTTGAAAATTTTAAAAAGTTAATATTTTAATAATTATATAATAAATTTTTTATAAACAATTAATTTTTTTAAATTTTCTACGCCTTTAACAAATTTTTTAAAAATATCTACATACACTTAAAACCAGAAGAAATCAAAATCCGTTGAGAAAATTTTGAAGCGACAATTATTTTAAAAGTTATAATGGAATATCGAACGGAGATGCAATTTTGATGATTTTCAGAATTAAAACATTATTTTTAACTATGGAATGAACAAAAACTGTCGAATTAACATTTTTATTCAGTTATATAACCAAAAAAAATTATCAAAAACTAAGTTCAGTGTTAATTCACTGCACCGCGCCAATATAATTTCCATTATAACTTTTAAAATAATTGTCCCTCCAAAATTTTCTCAACGGATTTTGCTTTCTTATAGTTTTAAGTGTATGTAGATATTTTTTAAAAAATTTTTAAAGTAGAACATTTAAAAAAATTAATTGTTTATAAAAAATTTATAAAAATGACCGATTTAGACAATTTTGATAAATCTTACGAAACGATTCTAAATTTTATTTCAAGTAATTAATGTGATAATACTCATTGTGTTTCATTCTCTGTTCTTATTCATCTTATTGTTTTTATTTGTTTTTGTTTGTCTCTCTTCAATTAATGTTTATTGTAAAGTGTCGTTAGAGTTTGGAGCTCAGTTTTAAATTTGACTTTGCAGTTTGCAATACATTTTATTTTATTTCGTGATTTTTATTTTTTGTCTAGTGATTTATTATTTATTTATTATTGTTTATGTGTTTCTAAGGTGGATTATTTATTTATTTATGGTATGTTAATTTTATTTTTTATTTCTTTTTACTTATTCTGTTTATTAAAATTTTTTATTGATTTTTCAAAATTTATTTATTGATTATTGTTTCTTCTTTGAGTTTATTATTTACTTGTTTTATTTCTAATTTTTCTAATTTGTATTTATTTTCTATTTTTATTTTTTCTAATTCAATTTTTATAATTTTCTGACTCCAGACTCTACTCCATCGTCAGGGTTTAAATTTTAAGTCTTCGTTTATTTAATTATTATTTGTTGGTAAGATAATTTTTGAATATGTACTTTTTTTATTTTTATTTATTGTTAAAATAGTTTTATTATTTTTTAATTTTGTGTATATTTTTTTTTTTTGAATAGACTCCCTGAAGAGGAAATCGATTTGATTTCGAAACGTTGGAGTAAATAAAATTTGTTACTTTGTCCGAATGTTTTCGTTTTCATTTTTTGACTTATTTAAAAAATTTATTGAATAATTATTAAAATATTAACTTTTTAAAAATTTTCTAATTCTAAACGAAAGTATTTTTTATTCCCTTTATATTCCCGCTTGGTTCATTCATTTCTTAAATCGGTTCATACATTTAGGAAATATAGGAAATATGGTTTTGTTTAAAAAGTTGCAAAAAAATTAATTTTGCTATAACTTTTATAAAAAATAATATTTTTTTCTGTTCTTTGGTGGACACATTCCTAAGACCAAATAGAAATGTTTTTTCACCATTTTGATTTTTAAAAAAAATACTTTTTGTTTCCTGTGAAAATTTCACGAATTCTGACCCTTTACTGTAAAAGTAATAAAAGTTACTCTATATTCTTCTTTGTATAGTAATTAAATACTGATTTTCCAAAATAGTTTCAAGCAGTAGCCATTCATAAAATAGTAAATCAAGAGAACAAATTTTTTCCCACATGTATATATATATTATGATCGTTTGCAAACTTGATCCTTGTCATTTAAGAGCAATAATTATATATGTAACATGTAATCTGAATCGTGGACAAAACATAGTAGTAGTAAAGCTCTGTATGTATATTTTATTTCTGTTTCTCTTTTTTTTTTTGTTCGGTGAAATTTACGTGGGAACTGACTGCGTAGGGTTACTCTGTTTCTCTCTCTTTGAAAATAGAGAGGAGTGGGGGTTTGGTTGTTTTTGGGGTTGATTTGAGATGAGAGTTGCGAGGGCGTGCTCGTGGTTTAACATCAAAACCGGTGCTCACTTTGACGGCACGTGACTAACAAGCGATGACTGTTTGTGTAACATAATCATACACCACATTTATATACACAGAGATATTATAAGGCAAACCACTTTTTTCCGCCTACATTTGTCTACTATTGTTACATATATATATGTTGTTGCAAAGTATTTTCAAATTGGGGACTTGAGTGGCTATTGATGGGAACTAAACTGTTTTTCCCTCTCGAGATTATCGGCCTTATATGATTATGATATGATCAAATGTCAAAAATTGACAAGGACCAAAAATCCTGTTTGCAGAGTGAGAATTATTTTACCTTCTATAGTACAAAGTTACAAATTCTATTTTTGGGTTTTGAATTTTCATTCCTCTATTTGTCTTTGCAATTTTTTATTATTTAGAAAAATAATTGATTTCTTGCGAAAGGTTTTATTAGAATTTTTCAAAATAATTGAATTGACGAGAAAAAATTTTAATATTTTTGAAAATTATTGAATTTCATTTTCGCTCATTTCAAATTTTCTCTTTTTAATAGCATAAAATTTATTTCTTCCAATTTTCAATATTTCTTTCATCGGGAAATCATTTGAGTTTTAGTAGCCTTACACAATCCTGAAGAGCACAACATTTTGTTTAAACTTTTAAGCAACATTAACTACAGCCGCCATTCGGCAGACAATCGAATTTTTTTTAAAAAGACTGAATAAATTTTATTTTTTCTAATTTTATATATTTCTGTCATCGGGAAATCATCTGAGTTGTACTTCACACTATCCTGAAGTATGAAATATTTTATTAAAATTTTTTTTTAAGTATTTAACTCTATCTACCACTCAGCAGAGAATCAAAAATTTTTTTATAAAATTATTTCTTCTAATTTTTAATTTTTCAGACTTTGCAATCGATAATTAATTTTAAAAAAGTAACTTTCAGACTAAAAAAATTAGTAAAAAAAGTAGCTATTGAAAAATTAAACTTGACGACTAAAAAACTCGTTTTAGAAACTTTAAAAATCTGACGAAAATTCCATTCTATATTTTATTTTCCTTATTTTTATAAAAAATATTTCCTTCTTTCTTGTCCCACTGCTAATAAATTGAATTCTTGCAACGAATTTAATTATTTATGAAAGAATTTTAATATTTATAAAAATCATTTAAATCTTGCGAAGAATTACAATTTTTTTGTAATAATTCATTTCTTTCGACTAATTTTATGCAAATTCTTATTTAAATAATTAAATTCCTGAAAAATTGTAATTATTCATGAAAAAAATTGAATTCATATGAAGATTTTTTCAATAAAATTTTTAAATAATTGAATTCTGTTCGAAATTTTTTAAAAATATTGAAAATCATTGAATTTAGAAAAGTTCTTAAAAATAATTGAATTATACAAAGAATTCTATTAAAATATTTAACAATAATAATTGAATATCTGTGTGGTATTGTATTAAAATTTAATACAAAAAACACAATTCCTAAAAAACTTTTTATTGTTTAGAAAAATAATTGAATTCTCGCAAAAGGTTTTATTAGAATTTGTCAAAATAATTGAATTAACAAGAAGAAATGTAATACTTTGAAAAATAATTAAATTCTTGTGATGAATATTGTTATTTATGAAAATAATTGAATTTTGCAAAAAGTTTTACTAAAATGACTCAAAATGATTGAATTTTTGGGAATAATTTTGTTATTTATGTTTACTATTTGGAATTTGAATTGTTTCGAAGAATTATTTATATGAATAATTAAATTCCTAGAAAGAATTTGATTAAAGTCTAAAAGAATAATTGAATTATTTTATAAAAATTTAATTGAAATTGTGTTTAAAATAAGTGATTTCCTTCGAACAATTTTATTGAAATATTTGAAAATAATTGAATTCTAAATATTTAAATTTTGGCGAAGGATTTTGCATTCATAAAGATAATGGAAATGTTAACAATTCTTTTTGGATTTCTTGAAAATAATTGAATTTCTACGAAGAATTCAGACAACGATTTTATTTACAAAAATAATTAAATCCTTGAAAAGAATTTGAAAATTTATAAAAATAATCAAATTACTGCTAAGGGTTTAATGTCAAATTTTTAAAGATTTGATTTCTTCTAAAAAATGTTTGCAAATTCTATTTTAAATAATTCAATTCCCGTGAAATTTTATTTTTTTGCAAAATATTTGAATGTTCGTGTAGATAAAAATATTATCAAAATATTTCTTTAATAAATGAATTCTAAAGGGAAAATTTTATTAAAACAGTAGAATATTGAAAATTATTGAATCAAAAATAAGTTTTAAATACAATGGAAATTTTGTAGTGAATTTTATGGATATCTTTTAAAATAATTAAAATCCTAAAAAGAATTTTATTATTTCTGAAAATAATTGAATTATTGTCAAAAATTTTCAAATATTTAAAAGAGAATTAAATTTCTGCGAAAATTTTTTTTATTTTTGAATATTATTGAATTTTTCATAGGAATTTTATAAATATTATTTTAAACGATTATTTTTTTTTCAAAATATGATAAATATTATGAACATTTTATTTTAAATAATCGATTTTGTTTGAAATTTTTTTGGAAATACTCTTCTAAATTAATTAAATCCTTATGACATTATTGTTATTATTATTTATAAAAATAATTGAATTTGGATGAATTTTATCAATTTTTTGTTAAATATTTGAATTTTAAAGGGGAAATTTGTTGAAAATAGTAGATATTGAAAATAATTGAATTTCAAATATTTTTTTAAAATAATTGAATGGTTTTACTGAATTTGATTACAATTTTTAAGAATAGTTTTTTGTTTTTGTAGTATTAACGAATTTAAGGAGTGAAAATACTAAAAAAAAACAAATAGTATCTTTTAGTGGCCGAAATCTAAAAATAGTACCCAAATAGAAAATTTTTTTTAAAAATGTATTTCTAATTTTTTTTATCTATTTTATAACTAAGGATAGTACATTTTTTTATGAAAATGGGAATTAATTTTTTTTTAATTTTTTAAAAATAATTTGCTTGAAAAATTGTGTCTCTAAGAATCGGAGATTTCTATTTTGTAAAAATAACAGTCAATGATACGGTCCATATTCTCGATTTGTAACTATGTTGATAAGGTAAATATCGGTCACTGCAAATGTTACACAGCATTCTAATCTTATCGCGGTCTCAACTACTTGACACTGCCAATCACGAGATGCCAACTCTCGTAAATGGAAAATTGATCACACATTCTATAAGGTGACAGGACAAAACGAGTTTTATCTTTTTTCTTTTAAAGTGCATTATATACTGGAGGAAAAAATGTAATTGATTCAAATAAACGATTACTTGTCTATTATGAAATAAGTATTTTGTATTGAATTAATTTTTGTTTATGTTAATTGAAATTGTATTTGCTTCGAATACAGAAATTATTGGTTGCGAATATAATTCATTTTCTGCTTCTAATACAATTTTTTTTCTTCAAAAATAATTTATTTTCTCGAAAAATAATTTATTATCTCAAAAAATAATTTATTTTCTCTTTAAACAATTTATTTTCTCCAAAAATAATTTATTTTCTCTAAAAACAATTTATTTTCTCCAAAAATAATTTATTTTCTCTAAAAACAATTTATTTTCTTTAAATGTAATTTATTTTCTTCAAATGCAATTTTTATTTGCAAAAACAATTTATTTGATTCAAGAAAATGTCTGTTTAATAGTAGACAAGTAATCAGTACTTTGAATTTATTCAAATAGATATTTATTTCCATCACAATATTTTTATTCGTAACAAATAATTTTTATTTGACAATATATTTTTATTTTATTATTTAAATAATATTTGCTTTAAATACAAAATTGTTTGATTTAAGTAAATATTTATTTTATACTAATGGACAAGTTTTCGGTTATAATGAAAATAATAGTAATAATAAATAACAACAATGATAATAATGATATAAATAATAATAATAATAATAATAATAATAATAATTATAATTATAATAATAATAGTAATAATAATGATAAAAATAGTAATAATAATAATAATAATAATAATAATAAATAGTAAAAAATAATTGGTAAATGAATATTATTTACAATAAGGATAATGTTGACAATAAACATTCGCCTCTTTCTCACGATTATTACTGGAAAAGTCAATCGACTATTTTTTTAAAGCGAAGTTTATTTGAAGAAATAAAAAAACCCCCATCGATCAAAATATGTGAGATCGACTGGTTCCATTTGAAATAAAATTCGAAGATAAAAAAGTTTTTTCTGTGGGTTACTTAGTAACTCAATAGGGGTTGTGAATGAAGAAACAGTAGGTTTCCCATAATTTCGAGTTATTTTAATTTTATCGTAACAATAAGAATGGGTTTTGATATTTCTTTCCATAAATCGTTTATAGATACAATCATTATTATACAGTTTTTTAATTCTTTTCCTTGTCCATTTGTTCTAGTTTCGATTTTCAATTTATTTTCATTTTTATTGTTGTTTTTTTCAAAGAGATTTTTCTGTTTGATAAAATAAATTATATTATTTAAAATGGTTAATTTTTTGAAATTAAATTATTTTCGTTTTTATTGTTGCTTTTTTTTCAAAGAAATTTTTCTATTTGATAAAGTAAATTATATTATCGAAAAGGATAATTTTTAAAAATTAAATTATTTTCGTTTTTATTGTTGCTTTTTTTCAAAGAAATTTTTCTATTTGATAAAATAAATTATATTATTACAGAAAAGGTCAATTTTTTGGAAATTAAACCTTTGAATGAAGAATAAAAAATAAGTCTTTAGAAATTGAAAAAAAATTATTGAAAAGGTCAATTATTTGGAAATTAAGCCGTTGAATAAAAAATGAATTTTTTATTTCTTTTTTTTTATTTTTTACAATAATTGCTGCTCTCCAAGTTTAAATTTTTAAAGTTGTTACTACTTAACTTGAATTAGTGATTGACTTTTTGCTTTTAAAATTGGTAAATTTTACTATTAAATCCGTAGAAAATACTTTTTATTAGCGAAATTAACTAATTCAAGAGCAAAAAGTCAGTTTCTGATTCAAATTAGTAAATATTTTTACTAATTAAAATTTAGAGAGTAAAGAAATTATTTGAAAATTTCACCGTTGAATAAAAAATAAAAAATATATTTTTTATTTATTATTTTATTTTAATTTTCTTACTATAATGGTTGCTCTCTAAGTTTGAAGTAGTAAATGTTACTAATAAATAGTGAATTCTACTAATCTGAATAAGTAATTTAATTGTTCATTAATTATTTAATTAACAACTTTTTTCCATTTTATATGAAAAATAATTTTTTTAATTTAATTTAGCAAACCAATTTAAGTTAGTAAAAAGGCTTACAACGCGGAGAGAGAATATATATTAAATTTTGTAAAAATAATTTCAAATTGGGGAAAAAGTGCGACAAAGCGAAATTTTGATATAACAAATACTAAACTTTAAAAAAACTTATGTGAAATTTAGTATAATTATATCAAATATCAATAATATTAATTAAATTCTAATATATTAGAATTTAATAAATTTAATAAATTTCACAAAACTATTTTTAAAGTTTAGAATTTTCAATATCAAAATTTCGCTTTGTTGCACTTTTTCCCCAATTTGAAAATATTTTTACAAAATTTAATATATATTCTCTCTCCGTGTAATTTGAATTAGTGATTGACTTTTTGCTTTTGAATTGGTAAATTTTACTAATAAATTAGTAGAAATTTCTTTTTATTAGCGAAATTAAAACAAAATTAAAAAATAATTTTATATTTATATTATTTTTATTTTTTTACAATAATTGCTGCTCTCTAAGTTTGAATTAGTAAAAATGTTTACTACTCAATTTGAATTAGTGATTAACTTTTTGCTTTTGAATAGGTAAATTTTACTAAAAAATTAGTAGACATTACTTTTTATTAGCGAAATTTAAAAAAAAATTAAAAAATAATTTTATATTTATTACTTTATTTTAATTTTTTTACAATAATTGCTGCTCTCTAAGTTTGAATTAGTAAAAATGTTTACTACTTAATTTCAATTAATTATTGACTTTTTGCCTTTGGATTCGTAATTTTTGCTTATAAATTAGTAGAAATTTCTTTTTACTAGCTACACTGAAAAAAAATTTATTTGATTCAAATAACCGATTATTTGTCTATAATCAAATAAATATTTACTTGAATCAAATAATTTTTATTTGAATCGAATAATTTTTATTTGAATCAAATGAATTGTATTTGAATCAAATATTTCAGTATTTGAAACAAATACTAATTAATTAATTCAAATAAAAATTATTTGATTCAAGTAAATATTTATTTGATTATAGACAAATAATCGGGTATTTGAATCAAATAAATTTTTTTTTCAGTGTAATTAATTAATTAATTAATTTTTATTAACTGATTTAAGAGCAAAAAGTCAGTCTCTAAATCAAATTAGTAAATATTTTTACTAATTAAAATTTAGAGAGTGAAGCAAAAAGTCAACCACGATTTTAATTAGTTATTTTTAACTAAATAGTTTTTTTTAAACGAATAGTTATTTTTAACTAATTCAGAGTTAAAGAATAAAAATGTTTCCTATTAACAACAGAATTTTAAATTTTGTATTAAAATGCAAAATTTAATTATTGTTTAAAATGTAGAAAATTAAACTTTTTGCCTTTCTATCAAAGATAAGGAAAAATTCTTCTTTTTCCAAAATTAAAATCGAAAACACGAAACAATGACACGGGACCAACTTTTGTTTCGACTGTCCGTCAGATTCTTCCTTAATATCAATTAATTCGAAAGAAATGTCGAATAAGGGTGAAAATTTGTCGATAACCGAGAGCAAATGACATTAGTTTTTCAATGTATCAATGCGAGTGGTCACGTGGGATATATATGGGAGTAGAAAAAAGATGAGCTTGGTTTCGAGAGGAGGAAGGAGGAAATTGGTACAGGAAGGGGAATGAATGACCGTAAGCATTTCCCGAGGAAAAATATACTCGTCTATTTAAACTCTATATATACTTGGAAAAGTTCTTCCTTTGGGAAAGTATATTCTCTCTCTCTCTCTCTCTCTCTCTCTCTCTCTCTTTCTTTTTCTCTCTATATATTTTCTTTCTCTCTCTCTTTCTATATATATAAGTTGAATCTTCCAAGTTTTCCAGCCAAGAAAACCTTCGACGATCTTAGGTCCTCGTGAAATCAAAAGAGGTGGTGGGAGTTTGGGTCGAAGATGAAGTTTGTTGGGTGGAGAAGATCCTCATTCGAGCAAACGAGCTATTTACTGCCAGCATCCCCGAATGCTTTTACGAGTTACTCTCAAATACTATCTCCCGCTTATTGAAGGAGACACATTTTTTTTCTTCTTTTATATATTCCACTCTGTTTTTTTCTCCTTTCAAATCTGTCGTCTCTTTTCAATTTTGCATTTTTCGAAAATTGAAGGAGGCAAATTACTCTTTTTTTCTTAGATTATTTTCTATATTGAAATTTGGTGAAATTATATTTTAATTACTATTACAATAATTGTTCTTAATTCTGGTTAAATGTTATTTCATTAATTCTTCTAAATTCTTAATTGTGTTTAATTGAAATATTAGTTCAATATTTATTTTTAATTCTGTTTAATTGTTACAATAATTGTTCTTAATTCTGTTTAAATATTATTTCAAAATTACGTGGAATTTTACAATTTAATTAAATTTGAATTGAAATGGAATTTAACTTAAAATTGAATTGAATTTAAAAATGTATTAAAATTAATTAAAATTGTATTTGAATTGAAATTTTAACAAAGTTGCAAGGAATTTAAAATTTTTAAAAATTAGATTCTGTTTAATTGTTACAATAATTGTTCTTAATTCTTTTTAAATATTATTTCAAAATTACGTGGAATTTTACAATTTAATTAAATTTGAATTGAAATGGAATTTAACTTGAAATTAAATTGAATTTAAAAATGTATTAAAATTAATTAAAATTGTATTTGAATTGAAATTTTAACAAAGTTGCAAGGAATTTAAAATTGAAATAAATTAGATTCTGTTTAATTGTTACAATAATTGTTCTTAATTCTGTTTAAATATTATTACTCAAAAATTAAGGAAATACTGCAGATTAATTATTATTTTAAAAATTGTTCTGATTTTTGTTAAAGAAAACTTGAAGTAATTATAATTGCTTTACATTTTATTAAGACTAATTGAATTCTTGGAAAGAATTTTAGTTAAATTTTTCGAAACCAGAAATTTTTTTATCAAAATAAAAAAAATTTTATTACTTTTAATTTGTTTAGAAAAAAATCGCTTTTTATTTCAATGTATATAGATGTTGGTACAGTTCTCTAAATTTGAATTAATTGAAAATAATTAATTTAATTGTTAAAAATCAGTCACTGATTCAAATACAGTACATAAATAAATTGAAAAAAAAATCTAATTTATAGAAATTTTTTGATATTCACCTGAAAATAATTAAGATTGTCAAAAGAATTTAATTAGAAATTTTTTAAGAAATAGAAAAAGAAATTAGAAAATAGAAATTCAAAGTATTTTTATTTAACAATTGATAAATAATTGAATTTTGGAAAGAGTCAAAATTTAATTTATTCATATTTCTTAGTGCGAAAATAATGAATTATAATTTTTATAAGTTAATTTAAAAAAAGATACACATTAAATTTTTCAAAAAAATTAATTTTCTCATTTTTTTTTCAAAAATTCTAAAAAATAAGATTTTTGAAAGTTTTCAATTCCATTGTTTTAGAATTATTGAATTTTTATAAGCTAATAATTAAAAAACGTGGAAATAATTATAATTTCTTTACATTTTATTAAAAATAATTGAATTCTTTGAAAGAATTTTAGTTGAATTCCTCAAATTTTTCGAAAATAATCCAGGGAAGGTAATGACCGGAATTATGATTTTATTTTTACATTTATAAAGTCCCTTTTTGTGTTTTAAATCAAATTTTTGCTTCTGAAATTTATTTTTTTGTATTATTAATTTTCAATAAGTGTAATTATTGTACTTGTATTAAATTTTCATATATTTAAATTTCTGAATGTTAAAATAAATTATATTTATTTACTTCCTGAGCAAATTAAATTTTTATTAGAAAATTTTTCGCAAGAATTGAATTATTTTCTAAAATAATAGCATTCTTTGAAATTATTCAATTACTTTTATAAATAGTAAAAAATTTTCCAGAAATTCAATTATTATCGAAATATACTTTTAATAAAGATTGAAAAATAAAATTTTCAATTATATTAAATAAATTCTTTGTTGAATTTAATTATTTTCCAAATTTTCAATTAAAATTATTTTTAAAAAACATTACAAAATCGAAAGAAAGTCGTGAAAAAAAATTTAATTATTCATAAAAACCCTAATAAAAATTTTTGAAGACATTTTTAATAATTATAATTATTGAACTTTTGTGTTAAATTTTTATATATGTAAATTTCCGAATGTTGAAATAAATGATATTTATTTCTTGAGCAAATTAAATTTTTATTACTTGTAAAGTAAATAATTATTTATGACTGCTTATTGTTGTCAAAAATTTTAATAAAATTCTTCGCAAGAATTGAATTATTTTCAAAAGTAATAGAATTCTTTGAAATTATTATTATTATTATTATTATTATTATTATTATTATTATTATTATTATTATTATTCGATTACTTTTATAAATAGTAAAATTCTTCGCAGAAATTCAATTATTATCGTAATATAATTTTAAGAAAATTAAAAAACAAAATTTTAAATAATAGTTAAAGAAGAATATTTTTAAAAAATTATAATTAAATTAAATTTTTTCTTTTATTTAATTATTTTACAAATTTTCAATTAAAATTATTAAAAAAAACATTAAAAACTTGAAAGAAAGTCGTCAAAAAATATAAATATTCATAATAGTTTATTGAAGCTATTTGTAGATTTGTATTTATTATCGAAATTAAATAAATTTAAAGTTAATGCGAAAAAAAACAGGGAAAAATTGTGACAAAGTCGAGAATTTTGTTAAACGAAAATAGTAAACACCCTGAATTTGACTCGTTTTTTTTTCCTAATAATTAGTAATTATCTACTAATAGTTTGTTATTTTTTTACAAAAAGTCAGTCACGATTTTACTAAAAATTAGTTACTTTTTAACTAATTCAGATTTGGGGGAGAATTTTTTTCCCTTCTTTCTTTCTTCGAAGCTCGTCACAAATTATTATTTTTGTTTCTTCTCAATTATAATTCTCTTAATTACAATAAGATTATATATGTATATTTATTAAATTTATTTTCTTCTATAATTTAATAACTGTTTTCAATTATTATGATTTTCAGTTGTTCATGTAACAAATATATTTTTGATTTATATATTTTTCTTGTAAGACGTGAAGTGGAAATTTTTATTCGAGATATTTCATATATATATATATATATATACCTATAGATGTGTTTCTTTTTCTTTTTGTGAGGAAAAGTGAATCGATTTTCTTTTGAAATCTAAAGTATAAAGAATAAAAAAAAATGGAAAGGAGAAAAAAAAGAAGGAAACTTTCATCGGAGGCTTGAAGCTAACAAAAGGTACCAATCTTCCGATTCTTTCATTTTTCTCGAGTCTTCCTCTCGACTTGTATACGAATATCGGTGACCATCCGCCATTTTCCTTTTACCCTCGAGCAGTCACCCCTTATCCATCCACCCGTTTGCTTCTCCACCCTCATCGCCATTGCGTCTCCTATGGTAACCATTTATCAAGAAAAAGTCTCTTAGATATTTTCACTTTTTCTACTATATATTTATACCGTCTATTGTTTTTCGAAAATAAAAGAGAGAAAGAGAGATCTTTCTTTATGTATTTTACAGAATTCGAGTGGAAGCTTTGTTTTCATGTTCAACAATGGTTTCACTTTATTAGAAAACTATTGTTTTTCAAAATATTATTCACATTGTTCGGAATGATTGCTTTTATTTTTTGAATTAGAAGAAAAGGGAATTTGTTTGAGATTGAGATAATCTTGCGGAAGGGTTTTTTTTTTGTTTAAATTTGCTGTTCCAGATTGGTGGAATTTTGGTGATAAAAGTAGATGCTCACTTTTTGTGGAATTATTTTTTAGGTTTGATATATTTTTTTTAATTGTTAGAATTTTTGGTATACTAAATTTTTATTAGTAATTTTATTAGTCATTTATTATTGGTAATTTGATCAGTCATTTATTATTAGTAATTTTATTAGTCTTTTATTTTTAGCAATTTTATTAGCAATTTTATTAGTCTTTTATTTTTAGTAATTTTATTATAGTCATTTATTATTAGCAATTTTATTCGTCATTTATTATTAGTAATTTTATTAGTCTTTTATTTTTAGCAATTTTATTAGCAATTTTATTAGTTATTTATTATTAGTAATTTTATTAGTAATTTTATTAGTAATTTTATTTAGTAATTTTATAAGAATTTTATTATTAGTAAATTTATTAGTAATTTATTATTAGTAATTTTATTAGTCTTTTATTTTTAGCAATTTTATTACCAATTTTAATAGTTATTTATTATTTTTATTATTAGTAGTAATTTTATAAGAAATTTATTATTAGTAACTTTTATTAGTTATTTATTATTAGAAATTTTATAACAATGAAAAAAATGTATATTAAATTTTGTAAAAGTATTTTGCAATTTATGGGAAAAGTGCAACAAACCGAAATTTTGATACAAAAAATACTAAACTTATTATAAAGAAAATTGTGGTATTTAGTACAATTATATCAAATATCAAGAATTTTTATTCAATTTTAATATAATTTTACTAAATTTTACATAAATTTTTTTAATGTTTGGTATTTCTTATTTAAAAATTTCGGATTGTTGCACTTTTTCCCCAAATTGCAAAATACTTTTACAAAATTTAATATACATTCTCCTTCAGAGTAGTAATTTTATTATAGTCATTTACTATTAGCAATTTTATTAATAATTTATTTTTTGCAATTTTATTAGCAATTTTAATAGTTATTTATTATTAGTAATTTTATTAGTTATTTATTATTAGCAATTTTATAACACTGAAAAAAATGTATATTAAATTTTGTAAAAGTATTTTGCAATTTATGAGAAAAGTGTAACAAAGCCGAAATTTTGTTACAAAAATACTAAATTTTAAAAAGAAAATTGTGGTATTTAGTATAATTGTATCAAATATTAAGAATTTTTATTCAATTTTAATATTTTACTAAATTTTACATAAATTTTTTTAATGTTTGGTATTTCTTATATCAAAATTTCGATTTGTTGCATTTTTTCCCCAAATTGCAAAATACTTTTACAAAATTTAATATACTTTTTCTTTCAGTGTAGTAATTTTGTTATAGTCATTTATTATTAGTAATTTTATTAGTTATTTATTATTAGCAATTTTATTAGTCATTTATTATTAGTAATTTTATAAGTAATTTATTATTAGTAATTTTATTAGTTATTTATTATTAGCAATTTTATTAGTCTTTTATTTTTAGTAATTTTATTATAGTCATTTATTATTAGTAATTTTATTAGTATACTTTTATAAGTAGTTTATTATTAGTAATTTTATTAGTTATTTATTATTAGCAATTTTATTAGTCTTTTATTTTTCGCAATTTTATTAGCAATTTTATTAGTCTTTTATTTTTAGTAATTTTATTATAGTCATTTATTATTAGCAATTTTATTAGTCATTTATTATTAGTAATTTTATTAGTACTTTTATAGGTAGTTTATTATTAGTAATTTTATTAGTTATTTATTATTAGCAATTTTATTAGTCTTTTATTTTTAGCAATTTTATTAGTCATTTATTATTAGCAATTTGGTTAGTAATTTTATTTAGTAATAATTTATTTGAACGAAATAAATTTTCTCTCAGCCTAACATTTAACACTAAACTGTTAAAATTAATTTTTCTTTAAAAAAAAAATCCCCCTTTACAAATTTAAATCTCCACGAAGAAAAAATTTAATTAAGAATTAATAAATGCGAATTTCATCCGAAAAAAATTTACAATCTTTATTTGAACATAATTTTTGTGTGTTCTGAATTTGTAATCGAATTTACATTCCCTGAGACACTTTTCTCTTTTTATTATAAAAAAAAAAAAATTGCAAATATTTTTGAATGAATAAAAGGAAACTAAACGACAGCATCCTTCATTTTAATATAATATATGAATAAATAATTCGATCGAGTCACGATTTTGTAAATATATACTGAGTTCAAGTCTTTAAAATTCTCAATACGAAAAATACTTGTTCTTCTTTTTTATCGTAAAAATTCAATTCATCCTCTTTCTTCAAGTTCGCATTCGAATAAATTAATTTATTGCGAAAAGATATCGTCGTTTAGTTTCCTCTTAATACACATTCCTTTGACTTTAATATTCGCAATTTTTTTTTATTGATAATATTTTAATATTTTTTTAATATTGTAATACACTGGAAAAAAAAATTTATTTTATTCAAATAACCGTTTATTTGACTATTATCAAATAAATATTTACTTAATTCAAATAATTTTTATTTTAATCAATTAAATATTATTTGCTTCAAATACTGAAATATTTGATTCAAATAAAAATTATTTGAATTAGGTAAATATTTATTTGATGATAGTCAAATAATCAGGTATTTGAATCAAATAAATTTTTTTTCTAGTGTAACGATTAGAAGTTCTCAACTTTTGAAACTTTTCTGTTAAATAAATAAAATAACAATTAGTTATTGTAGTGTGAAAAATTTATTAATAAACAGCAACCGGAGTTTTGTTTTTGAGTTAAAAATCAACTTCAAGAGTGAGTTAAAGAGGAGTATAAAATAGAGAGTTAATTTTTAAATGTTGCTTCTCACACTGAAAACAAAAATTATTTGATTCAAATAACCGATTATTTGACTATTAGCAAATAAATATTTGCTTGAAACAAATAATTTTTATTTCAATCAAATAATATTTGCTTCAAATACTGAAATATTTGCTTTAAATACTGAAATATTTGATTCGAATACTGAAATATTTCATTCAAATACTGAAATATTTGATTCAAATACTAAAATATTTTATTCAAATACAATTTATTTGATTCAATAATAAAAATTATTTGTTTCAAGTAAATATTTATTTGATAATAGTCAAATAATCGGTTATTTGAATCAAATAAACTTTTTTTTGTGTGGCAACAACTTTGATACTTTTTTCGTCTCGCAATTTTATGTCCTTAGAAAAAATTGTAATATTAGGAACGGGTAAAAAATAGAAATAAAAGTAAAATTAGACGAAATTAGATGAAATTAGATAAACAAAAAGAAATATTTAATAAAAGGAATTTTTGTTAAGTTTGAAGTGGCAAAAAATAGGAGGCACTGCTTGTTGTCTTATATACATGGGGAAAAAAGAGTGCAAGACATAAGTTTCCTTCACGCATCATACCGATCGGATCGAGGTTGGGTTTACGTTTAAGTACATCCGCTATTGCACGCGAAGCAATATCGTATTGATTGCTAGGCGGCCGGGCCTCCGAACACATTACATGATTAAACCGCTCCAACAGCAGAGAAACCGACGGCCTTGTAGCACTTACCTTATTAAAATATCCACCACCCACTTTCACCCTACACAAACATAAAGCCCTTTCACGAGACCTCCTTTTAGAAAATGTCCTTTTCCGGTCAATTTTCACGTGTCATTTTAGTCTCAAGTACAACGCTTATTTCTTCTTTTATATACATTAGAATACGGTTCTGCGCTTTTTTTCCTGTTTCTTGGAATTATTCTTTTTCATTTCATTTTCAATTAAATTTTTTTCAATTTTATTTTATTTAAACGCTGTTGAATTTTAATTGCAATAAACGCTGTTCAATTTTATTTGAAATAAACACGTACTATACTATTAAATTTTATTTTAAATACCTTTAAATTTTATTTGAAATAAACGCTGAAATTTATTTAAATGAAACGCTGTTCAATTGTATTTGAAGTAAACACTACTATTAAATTTTATTTTAATTGCCGTTAAATTTTATTTGAAATAAACGCAGTTAAATTTTATTTGAAATAAACGCTGTTCAATTTTATTTAAAATAAACGCTTTTAAATTTTATTTGAAACAATCGCTGAAATTTATTTAAATGAAACGCTGTTCAATTTTATTTAAAATAAACGCTTTTAAATTTTATTTGAAACAAACGCTGAAATTTATTTAAATGAAACGCTGTGCATTGATACTTAAATGAAACGATGTTCAATTTTATTTGAAATAAACACTACTGTTAAATTTTATTTTAAATGCCGTCAAATTTTATTTAAAATAAACGCTCATGAATTTTATTTGAAATAAAAACTCTTGAATTTTTTTTTGAAAAAAACTCTGTTCAATTTTATTTAAAATAAACGCTTTTAAATTTTATTTGAAATAAAAACTGTTGAATTTTATTTGAAATAAACGCTGTTTAATTTTATTTAAATAAAACGCTGTTCAATTTTATTTTAAATGCCGCCAAATTTTATTTAAAATAAACGCTCATGAATTTTATTTGAAATAAAAACTCTTGAATTTTCTTAGAAAAAAACGCTGTTCAATTTTATTTAAAATAAACGCTTTTAAATTTTATTTGAAATAAAAACTGCTGAATTTTATTTGAAATAAACGCTGTTTAATTTTATTTAAATGAAACGCTGTTCATTTTTATTTGAAATAAACACTACTATTAAATTTTATTTTAAATGCCGCCACATTTTATTTAAAATAAACGCTCATGAATTTTCTTTGAAAAAAAACGCTGCTCAATTTTATTTGAAATAAACGATGTTAAATTTTATTTGAAATAAACGATGTTAAATTTTATTTGAAATAAAAACTCTTGAATTTTCTTTGAAGAAAACGCTGCTCAATTTTATTTGAAATAAACGATGTTAAATTTTATTTGAAATAAACACTATAGTATTAAATTTTACTTTAAATATACCTTTAAATTTTATTTGAAATAAACACTATAGTATTAAATTTTACTTTAAATATACCTTTAAATTTTATTTGAAATAAACGTTGTTTAATTTTATTTAAAATAAAAACTATACTATCAAATTTTATTTTAAATACCTTTAAATTTTACTTTAAATATACCTTTAAATTTTATTTGAAATAAACGCTGTTCAATTTTATTTAAAATAAAAACTATACTATTAAATTTTATTTTAAATGCCGCCAAATTATATTTAAAATAAACGCTCATGAATTTTATTTGAAATAAAAACTCTTGAATTTTCTTTGAAAAAAACGCTGTTCAATTTTATTTAAAATAAACGCTTTTAAATTTTATTTGAAATAAAAACTGTTTAATTTTATTTGAAATAAACGCTGTTTAATTTTATTTAAATAAAACGCTGTTCAATTTTATTTTAAATGCCGCCAAATTTTATTTAAAATAAACGCTCATGAATTTTATTTGAAATAAAAACTCTTTAATTTTATTTGAAATAAAAACTCTTTAATTTTTTTTTGAAAAAAAAACGCTGTTCAATTTTATTTAAAATAAACGCTTTTAAATTTTATTTGAAATAAAAACTGCTGAATTTTATTTGAAATAAACGCTGTTTAATTTTATTTAAATAAAACGCTGTTCAATTTTATTTTAAATGCCGCCAAATTTTATTGAAAATAAACGCTCATGAATTTTACTTGAAATAAATACTACTTTTAAATTCAATTTAAAATGTCGTTAAATTTTATTTACAATAAACGTGCCGTTCAAAGTTTGAAAAAAATATTTAGTCTCACTCTTTAAATTTGAATTATACACACAAAGAAAATGTATTTTAAATTTTAAAAAAGTATTTTATAAATTGAGGAAAAAGTGCAGTAAGGTCAATTTTCATATAAAAAATACTAAACTTATAAAAAAATTATGTGAAATTTAGTATTTTTTTTTTTTTTAATAAATTTAAGTTCACTTTTAGGTTATGTAAAATTACTAAAATCATTATTAATTAATTAAATTTAAGTAAAATTTTAATGTCTATTAAAGGGGAAATCCAGGAATTTAATTTGACAAGAAAAAGCAGGAAATAAAGTAAGGAATTTTATGCCAAAAACGGGAATTTTTTCAACAGATTAAAATATTTTTATTACTTTTAATTTGTTTAGAAAAAAATCGCTTTTTATTTCAATTCTTATTAACATTGATACTGTTCTCTAAATTTGAATTAATTGAAAATAATTAATTTCATAGTAAAAAATCAGGCAAATAAATTTAAAAAAAATTGAAATAATTATAATTTCTTTACATTCTATTAAAAATAATTGAATTCTTAGAATGAATTTTATTTTAATTTTTCGTAAATAATGCAGGGACGGTAGTGATCAGAATTGTAATTTTATTTTTAAATTTATAAAGTCCCTCTTAAAGATTTAAATAAATTTTTGGCTTTTTAAAATTTATTTTATTTTATTATTAATATTCAATTATTATAATTATTGAACTTTTGTGTTAAATTTTTATATATGTAAATTTCTGAATGTTGAAATAAATGATATTTATTTCTTGAGCAAATTAAATTTTTATTACTTCGAAAATAAATAATTAGTTATTACTGCTTATTGATGTCAAAAATTTTAATAAAATTCTTCGCAAGAATTGAATTATTTTAAAAAATAATAACATTCTTTGAAATTATTCAATTACTTTTATAAATAGTAGAATTATTCGCAGAAATTCAATTATTGTCGCAATATAATTTTAATAAATTTGAAAAATCAAATGTTTTTTACGAAATTAAATTATTGTCGCACTGAAAATTTAATAAAAATTGAAAAATCAAATGTTCTTTGCAGAATTTAAATTATTATCGCAATATACTTTTAAAAAAATTGAAAAATGAAATTTTCAATTATAATTGTAAACGGACAAGATTATTTTTAAAAATTGAATAAATTATTTGTTTCATTCAATTATTTTCTAAATTTTTAATTAAAATTATTAAAAACTAACATTTTCAAAAAATTCAAAAAATCTCGTCAAAAGAATTTAATTATTCATAAAAAATCTAATCAAAATTTTTGAAACCATTTGTAAATTGTATTTATGATCAAAATCAAATAAATTTAATGTTGATGAGAAAAAAAACCAAGAAAAATTGTGACAAATCCGAGAATTTTGTTAAATGAAAATAGTAGACACACTGAATTTGCCCATTTTTGTTTACTAATGATTAGTAATTAACTACTAATAGTTAGTTATTTTTTACAAAAAGTCAGTCTCAATTTTACTAAAAATTAGTTATTTTTAACTAATTCAGATTTGGAGAGAATTAAAAAAAATTCATAAAAATCAGAAGAATAATTTTCAATAAAAATTTTTGTAAACCAAAAATAGAAGCGTTTAAATTTAAAGCATTAAAGTTTTACACAAAGTTTTACATAAAGATTATTTTCTTTATTTAAACATTGATTTGAAATCAAATAAATGTTAATTTTTTCAACTATTTTTCCCTTTTTGTTGATCAATTTTCAAAAATTGTAAAATAAAAAAATTTTTTCATTCATTTGAACGTCCAGAATCTTTAGGAGAATAGTTTTAACAAAAATTCGATAAACTAAAAATAGAAGCATTTAAAATATATTGAAGTTTGCCAAAATATAATTTGTCGGAATAGATAAAAAAATTTAAAGATAGAATTTTGTGATTATAAAAAATGATAATAAATAAATTGATTGATAAAAGAGATTCACTATCTATGACGATGAAAATAAATATATATACTTTGAAATTTTGAATACAATTGAATTTTATCTAAGTCAACTATTTTTTTTGCGAAACAATTCTTTTTTTATTCTGACATATATTTCATAATATATTTGCGTAGAACTCGAGTTTTTATCTTTTAAAATATTTGAAGAAATTTTATGTACTCTCTAAATCTGAATTAGTAGTTTTCTACTAATGAAATAGTCTTGGGATTCGTTTACCAATTGAATTAGTAACTATGTTTACTAATTTTTAGTATTCTTTTTACTAATTTTTAGTATTTTTTACTAATTTTTATTATTTTTTTTACTAATTTTTAGTATTTTTTTACTAATTTTTAGTGTTTTTTACCGATTTTTAGTATTTTTTTTACTAATTTTTAGTGTTTTTTACCGATTTTTAGTATTTTTGAAGTAATTTTTAGTAGTCTTTTTACTAATTTTTAGTATTTTTGAAGTAATTTTTAGTATTTTTTTACTAACTTTTAGTATTTTTAAACTAATTTAAAGTATTTTTTTTACTAATTATTAGTAGAAAATTTACCAATTTGAAATAGTAAAAAATACGCTCTACTAATTGAGTTAGTAATTTTCTACTAGCAATTAGTAAAAAACTACTAAAAATTAGTAGGAAATTTTACTAAACCAATTTGGTAAACGAATCCGCACTAATTCAGATTTAGAGAGTAAATTTTTTTTGAAAAATTAAAATAATAAAAATATTAATCTTATTATAGCATTAAAACCGATTATGAAAGATTTGCAGTTTAAATATAAACATATAATCACGGTTTATAATTCGCGAAAGTGAATTTGATTATAAAAGAGGGTTGGAGATTGTTAATAACTTGGTTAGGAGTCGCGCCTCTTCAATATCCTCTCGCGTGCATAATTAAGGTACTCGTACGACCTTGCTCCACTCACCGAGATTGAGGGGATGAATAACTTAAAGGGCAGGTGAGCACTACGACAAGAATGCAGGAACAGGAAGTAAGACTCGGATCTCGAGTCGCGTTTTCACATCAAGAAAATATTCTCACATGCATCACACACACACACACAAAAATAGACACAAAAAACTGTATTATATACAACTTGAAAGTATTTTCTTTTTTTTTTTTGCTCGTAAATGTGTGTGCGAGGTAATATAATTTATTCACACTCATGTGTTGTTTTCTCAGTGAATATGCTGCACACATGCAAATTAAAATATTCACATATTACAGTGAAAAATGTGAGTACAATATGTTTACGTGAGAGTTGCAAGTTCTAAGATTGCCCGGTAAACTGCCCGCGTGTATTATGCAGGCACGATTTTAGCAATCTGTTGCGCATGCAAGTCGATTTTGATTTTTTTTTCTATTCTCTGGAGGGAATTGGATATTTTTTTTTAACTTTTAATAATTATATTAAGGGAATTTACTAATTTGAAAGGAAAAAATTAATTTGACTAATAAGATAGTAGATTTTATACTAATACATTGTAGGAAAAATTAAAATTTACTAATTCGAAAGCAAAAGGTTATTTTTTTATTTTTGTAAATATTTAATTGGATTTCCGAATTTGTTGAAATTTTGTAAAATTAAATTTTTGAAACAAAGGGATTTGAAATGGAAAAATTAATTTGAATAATAAAATAGTAATTTTTATACTAATACATTGTAGGAAAAATTAAAATTTACTAATTCGAAAGCAAAAAGTTATTTTTTTATATTTTTAATATTTAATTGAATTTACGAATTTGTTGAAATTTTGTAAAATTAAACTTTTGAAACAAAGGGATTTGAAAGGGAAAAATTAATTTCACTAATAAAATTGTAATTTTTATGCAAGAAAAATTTTTGTAAAAAAAAGTTTTTTTATAAAAGAAATTAAAAGTCACTAATTCGAAAGCAAAAAGTTATTTTTTTATATTTTTAATATTTAATTGAATTTCCGAATTTGTTGAAATTTTGTAAAATTAAATTTTTGAAACAAAGGGATTTGAAAGGGAAAAATTAATTTCACTAATAAAATTGTAATTTTTATGCAAGAAAAATTTTTGTAAAAAAAAGTTTTTTTTATAAAAGAAATTAAAAGTCACTAATTCGAAAGCGAAAAGTTATTTTTTTATCCTTGTAAATATTTAATTGAATTTTCGAATTATTGAAATTTTGTAAAATTAAATTTTTGAAACAAAGGGATTTGAAAGGGAAAAATTAATTTGAATAATAAAATAGTAATTTTTATACTAATACATTGTAGGAAAAATTAAAATTTACTAATTCGAAGGCGAAAAGTTATTTTTCTATTTTCTTAATATTTAATTGAATTTCCGAATTTGTTGAAATTTTGTAAAATTAAATTTTTGAAACAAAGGGATTTGAAAGGGAAAAATTAATTTCACTAATAAAATTGTAATTTTTATGCAAGAAAAATTTTTGTAAAAAAAAGTTTTTTTTATAAAAGAAATTAAAAGTCACTAATTCGAAAGCGAAAAGTTATTTTTTTATCCTTGTAAATATTTAATTGAATTTTCGAATTATTGAAATTTTGTAAAATTAAATTTTTGAAACAAAGGGATTTGAAAGGGAAAAATTAATTTGAATAATAAAATAGTAATTTTTATACTAATACATTGTAGGAAAAATTAAAATTTACTAATTCGAAGGCGAAAAGTTATTTTTCTATTTTCTTAATATTTAATTGAATTTCCGAATTTGTTGAAATTTTGTAAAATTAAATTTTTGAAACAAAGGGATTTGAAAGGGAAAAATTAATTTCACTAATAAAATTGTAATTTTTATGCAAGAAAAATTTTTGTAAAAAAAAGTTTTTTTTTATAAAAGAAATTAAAAGTCACTAATTCGAAAGCGAAAAGTTATTTTTTTATATTTTTAATATTTAATTGAATTTCCGAATTTGTTGAAATTTTGTAAAATTAAACTTTTGAAACAAAGGGATTTGAAAGGGAAATATTAATTTGACTAATAAAATTGTAATTTTTATACAAGAAAAATGTTTATAAGAAAAATTTTTTTTTATAAGAAAAATTAAAAGTCACTAATTTGAAAGCAAAAAGTCATTTTTTTTATTTTTGTAAATATTTAATTGAATTTTCGAATTATTGAAATTTTGTAAAATTAAATTTTTTGAAACAAAGGGATTTGAAAGGGAAAAATTAATTTGACTAATAAAGTAGTAATTTTTACTAATACATTATACAGACTTCGCACTCAATAATTAATTTTAAAAAAGTAGCTTTTAGACTAAAAAAACTGAGTTATAAAAAAATACTAAAAAATACCAGTAAAAATGTAGGTAGCTATAGAAAAATTAAACTTGACGACTAAAAAACTCGTTTTAGAAACTTTATTAAACTGACGAAAATTCCATTCTATATTTTACTTTCCTGACTTTTTCCTAATTTTTATAAAAAATTATTACTTCTTTATTCTCATCCTAATGCTAATAATTCGATTTCCTACAACGAATTTTATTATTCTTGAAAGAATTTCAGTATTTATCAAAATAATTTAATTCTTGCGAAGAATTAACAATTTTTTTTAAATAATTCATTTCTTTCGACTAATTTTATGCAAATTCTTCTTTAAATAATTGAATTCCTGAAAAATTGTTATTATTCATGAAAAAAATGAATTCTTTCGAAGATTTTTCCAAAAAATTTTTTAAATAATTGAATTCTGTTTGACAATTTTTTTAAATATTGAAAATCATTGAATTTAGAAAAGTTTTTAAAAATAATTGAATTTTACAATGAATTCTATTAAAATATTTATCAATAATAATTGTATATCTATGTGGTATTTTATTAAAATTTCATAAAAAAATTCAATTCCTAAAAAACTTTTTATTATTTAGAAAAATAATTGAATTCTTGCGAAAGGTTTTACTAGAATTTTTCAAAATAATTGAACTAAAAAGAAGAAATTTAATACTTTAAAAAATAATTGAATTTTTGTCATGAATATTGTTTTTTGTGAAAATAATTGAATTTTGCGAAAATTTTTACTAAAATGACTCAAACTAATTAAATTTTAGGGAATAATTTTGTTATTTACGTTTAATAATTGAATTGTTTCGAAGAATTATATATTCGTAAATAATTGAATTCCTGTGAAGAATTTTATTAAAATCTAAAAGAGTAATTGAATTATTTTATAAAATTTTTTCTTGAAATTGTGTTTAAAATAAGTGATTTTTTCGAACAATATTATTAAAGTATTTGAAAATAATGGAATTCTGAAAATAATTAAATTTTGTCGAAGAATTTTGCATTCATAACGATAATTGAAATGTTAACAATTCTTTTTGGATTTTTCGAAAATAATTGAATTTCTACGAAGAAATCTGTCAAGGATTTTATTTACAAAAATATAATTAAATCTTTGAAAAGAATTTGAAAATTTATAAAAATAATCAAATTACTGCTAAGGATTTAATGCCAAATTTTAAAACATTTGATTTTTTCAAAAAAATGTATGTAAATTCTATTTTAAATAATTCAATTCCTGGGAAATTTTTTTTTTCTACAAAATAATTGAATGTTCGTGTAGAAAGAATATTTTCAAAATTTTTCTTTAATAATAATTGAATTCTAAAGGGAAAATTTTATTAAAATAGGAGAATATTGAAAATTATTGAATGAAGAATAATTTTTTCATCCAATTAAAAGTTTACCATGAATTTTATTGATACTTTTTAAAATAATTGAACTTCTAAGAAGAATTTTATTATTTATGAAAATAATTGAATTATTGTGAAAATTTTTGTTATTTTTCAAAATAATTGTATTTACTATAAGAATTTAGTAAACATTGTTTTAAACGGTTAATTTTTTCGAAATATAGTAAATATTATGAAAATTTTATTTTAAATTTTTAAATTAATTAAATCTTTGTAAAATTGTTATTATTTATAGAAATAATTGAATTTTGGATGAATTTCATCACTTTTTTTGTTAAATAATTGAATTTAAAGGCGAAATTTGATGAAAATAGTAGATATTGAAAGTAATTGAATTTAAAATATTTCTTCAAAATAATGGAATCGTTTCAAAAAATTTGATTATAATTTTCCAGAATAGTTTTTTGTTTTCTAGTATTAGCGAATTTAAAGTAGTGAAAATACGAATTTTTGTTACAATCTTTTCAATAATTCAAATCCAGTAAAGAAATTTATTATTTAGAAAAATAATTGAATTCTTGAAACAAATTTTATTAAATTTTTTTTTATTAAACATTTTATTAAATTTTTTTTATTAAACATTTCATTAAATTTTTTTTTATGAAACATTTTATTAAATTTATTCTAAATAATTGAATTCTTTTGAGAAATTTATATAAAATTGTAGATTTGATTTGATTAGTAAAAAAATTAATATTAAAATATTTTGAAAAAAATTTTTTTCAACTAAAATTAATAAAAAAAAGTAGTTGACATTTTGTTGAACATTCTTGACAAGGAATCCTTAAGTGGGCTACTGTGTTACTTAAAATGTTGTACACTTATCTTATCAATTTTTTAAATCTAGAAAGCTTATCTCAAAAGTTAACCTGCTGTAGGTGCAAAAAACTTAGTTCTTATCTCAAAGATAATAATTCGATTTTCCATTAATGTGAAAGTTTTATGTATACATATATTTTTTAAATATATTGCATAGTTCATTATTTTCTTTTTTTTGTTACAAATATTTATTTAAAAAAATTATTTATTAAATTGCAACGAATTGATAGCAAAAATTGAATCAAATCGTATGATATCAATTTTTTCGTATTATTTTGAACCAGTTGGGTTAAGAAAAGATTAAAAGTTCTTTTTTCCTCTTTCGAAAAGAAAAGAGAAAAAAAAAGTTTTGAAATAAATTGTTACGTAAAAGTTGGTAGTCAAAAAACAAAAGGTTACTTCAAGTGAGGAGATTTAAACAGCACTGGGGACGCCAAACGGGAATGATAAGAAAATCGTCTTTTAAACTCGACATAATATAAACATCGTGTGTGAGCAATTGTTCATTATTTTCAAGCAAAACAAATGATAATCTTATTGCAATTCGTATGTAAAAATCATTCAAGTTCGACTTTTTAGTGTGATTTATTTTTTTCTTTTTTATTCACAACAAACGTGCACTTTGATTCTATTTTTGAAAGAGTTGAAAAAAGAGATTAAATGATAATGATAAAATTAAAGTAAAATTAAAATTTTAAAATTAAAACTTTAGTTTAATTTTAGTTCAATTTTAGTTTAATTTTAGTTTAATTTTAGTTTAATTTTTAGAGTTATTTTCGATTGTAAACTACGAGGTTCGATTATAAAAAAATACTAATTTGTGCTTTAGGGATATTTAAATAATTTTAAGCCCTTTTTGGAAATTAATTAAATTTTAGAAATTAATTTCCACTTTTGTAGAAGTTGTAAAATTATAATAGAGGAGAATAAAAGAATAAAATGAGGAAGTTTTTGTATCGGTTGATAAATATTCGGTTGCATAATTTTGATAAGATAAAGCTTATTCTTAAACATATATATTTTATCAAAAAAAAAAAATTTTTTTTATAACGAGATAAATTTCGTATTATTTAAAGTATTGACTATCAGGGGAAATGGGCATGAAATATTTTTGTTTTGAGGGATAAAAAAAAGAAGGAAGAAAGGAAAAAAGTTTCTTTAAGTAACAAGTAAAAATTTTATTATTTGAAACGAATGATAACTTCTTAAATAAATTTCAATATTTAATTATTTTATAATTTTTATTTAATAATTAATTTGGAGCAATTTTAGTAAGCAAATAAAAAGTAAATTAAATCTTTAAAGAATTCCTTGAAAATAAAATTTAATTTGCATAATTGGATTGAATTTTATTTATCGCTTGCATTTTTATTTACCTTTTAAATTTTATTATAATCTTCTAAAAATAATTATTATTAAATAATAATTTTAATTTGCATTTACAGTACTGAAAAGTATGTTCGTAAAACTTAATCTAATTTGGATGGAAATAAGAAGAGTGCTGCATATTTTAGTGTAGCCATTTTCTGTGATAAATGCTAAAGATTCTTTTTTTAAAATATTAGGGAAATTTATTTCAAGGAAAAATTGTCGTGCGAGAGAAGCATTTTTTACGAAGAGTAAAAATTTTTCTTCTCAAAATGCTGGAAATTTTGTCAGAAAAATGAAATTTGAGGAATAAAAAAGAAGAATTATTCGAAAAAATATCTTGACTCTTTTTTATTATATAGGAAATTAAACTGAAAAAAGCAATTTATTTTCCAAAAGTCAAGAATTTTGTCGAAAGACAAGAAATAAGGGGCTTTTTTCTAAAAAAGAAGAAACTTTTTCATAAAAGGGTTTTTTTACTTATGTTTATGAAGAATAGAATGAAAATTGTTGGAAAAATTTAATTATTTTCAAAACTAATAAAATTTTTAACAAAAGTTCAATTATGTTTAAAAATTTGAATAAAATTCTTAGGGAAATTTTAATTATATTTATAAATTATAAAATTCGTCTTCGAAATTCAATTATTTTCAAAAACATTAATTCAATTCTTAACAAGATTTCAATTATTTTCAAAAAATTTTCCTCATTTTAATGATTTTCGTTAACTAGTATTTTAATAAATTTTTCCAAATAAATTAAATTATTAAAAAAAAAAATAATAAAATTCTACGGGAATATTTAATTAACTTCAAAAATATTAAAAATTTCAAAGGAATTCAATTATTTAGAAAATTTTTATGAATTGCTTAGCAATAATTAAATTATTTAAAAATTTTGTTTGTGAAATTTTTTATCAGCATTCAGTTTTAAGAAACATTTAGTTATTCAATCAATTGTTTATTATTCAATTTAAATAATTGAATTATCGTAGAAAAGTTCTCTCTCCTTAAAGTTTGTAAACATAATTTTTTTTAAAAGTTTGTAATTGATTTTTTCTAAAAATTGTTTGAAGTTTTTATTTTCTAATCGAAATTTTGGCAAAATTGAATTGTAAACACATGGATTTGGTAATTTTCTAAGAAAGTTTTTAAAAATTATTGAAAATAATCGATTTTAGGAACAAGTTTAGTTAAAAATTCTAGAAAATAATAATTGAAAATTCAAATGATAAAAATAATATTTCGAATTATTTACAAATTTTTTGTAATAATTCAATAATTTTTTTGAAAGAAAAAATTTTGTTGGTACAGGAATTTAATTATTTTCATAAATAATAAAATTTTTTTTAGCAATTTTATTATTTTTACTTAAATAGTAAAACTTTTAATTAGAATTTCAATTATTTTTAATACCATTTTAATCGAATTTCTCTACAATTTTAATTATTATTGAAAATTCATTTATTTAAGAATTTTGTCGATAAAATTCTTTAGAAGAATACAATTTTAAGAAACATTAAATTATTCGAAAGATTGTCAATTTTTGCATTTAAAATGTCGTAAAATTGTAAATCGTAAATTTTGAAAGTTTGTAAAAAAATCGTAAATTGAAATGTCGTAAAACTTTTTAATATGAATTGATTTAAAAATAAATTTTAGTTAAAATTATGGATAATAATTGAATTTTTAAAGTATTAGAGGTTTTGAATTTAAATGTTTTGAAAAATTTTAATTCCTATTGGAAAATAATAATGATAAAATATTTATTTATAAAAATGAAGATTTGGATGTTTTCGAATAATTTTTCATTTGAAGTAATTGAAATGATAAAAATAATTTTGAATTATTATTTACAAAGTTCTTGTAAATTTTTTTAAAAATAATTCAATTATTTAAATATTCAATTCTTTTTAGAAATTCAATTATTTTTAATGTCTTTTCAATAGAATTTCTCTATAATTGTAATTACGGTGAAAAATTTTAATAAAATTCGTCGAAAAAATTCAATTATTTAAAAACTTTTGTTTATGACATTCTTTATGAGAATTGATTTGTAAGAAACATTCAATTATTCAATAAATTGTTTATTTCTAAAATTTAATAATTGAATTCTCGTAGAGTTCTCTAATGAAAATTTATTTAAAAATAAATTTCAGTTAACATTTTAGATAGTAATTGAAAAAATGCTTCAAATTAAAATGTTTAAAAATCTGAACTTTTCATACTTTTAAGTAACATTTTCTGTATAGAATGATTTTTTCAGAAAGTTTAATTGAATTGGTTTTAAAAAATGATTTATATTTTTATTTGCTGAAATATATAGAAGAATTTTTTTTAATTTATTTTTTCCAATATTTCTATTTTTCTATTCTATTTTTGCTTCTTTTTTCTATTTTTTTCGCTTTAATTTTTAAATCTTTAATTTTTCTATTAAAAAATTTTTTTTTCAATTTCTGAATAATCAGAAATTCAATATAAAAATGTACTGTGAATTTGTGAATAAATTGATTTGAAATTACTCAAAGATTTTTTTCGAAAATTATATAAAAATAATTGATTAAATGAGAAGAATTTTAGTTAGAAATTCTAAAAAATAATAATTGAATCTAAATGATGAAAATTATATTTAACAATTTTTGAGTAACAATATTGTTGTAATGTAAAATAATATTATCTTTTGACCATCTTCATGTTTTACAATAATATTCTTATAAGTTGTTGAATTTCAAATTAGTTTGAACTTGAATCTTTTAAAAAAATTTTAATTCTTATGAATAATTAATATGGATTAATTTTTTATTTAAAAACCAAGTTATTGATGTTTTTGAATAATTTAACTTTTGGCGAAATTGCTAAATGTAAATAATACATGTTTTTATAAATCAAAATCAAAATCCGAATATTGTATTTTGTATTTTAATTTTTTAAGGATTTTATTATTTGTTTTTTAGAAATGTTTTTTTTGTAATTTTCTCCATACAACTGTTAAAATGTTTCTGTATTTTTCCTTTTTATACTTCCTTTTTGGAATTTTATTCAAATTTCTTTTGTTTAGAACAAATTTTTTGATTTGTGTTTTTCTTTTTATTTTTTTTTTACCCTTTTTTTAAATTCAATTTTTGCTTTTTATTTTCAGTTCGTTAATTTTATTTGTTTTACAATAGAACACTTATTTTTTTTATTTATTTTTTTTTGTTTATTTTTATTTGACTTTTGATATTCTTCTTTAATATTTGTCTCTCGTTTCACTGACTTTGACGCAGTTTGAATTTGTTTGAATTTGTCCTAATTCTGTTTTAAATCGCAGGGATGGGCTTCGAAAGTTTAGTTTCATTTTATTTTGCGAATATCGCAACGCAAAACTAACCGTTTGCTGAATTCTTCGTAGAAAAAATGTCAAAGTGAATAAAAATATTCTCGCGAGGTGAAAAGTTGAGGTTTTTGTCTTATGAAATCAGGGAAAATGCAAATTAAATTATCACTGTCGTAAAAAAATTATTACCTTCGTGGGAAATCCTTGTTTGTTATCTCACGTGTGGAAGGATTTTCGAAAAAAATGAAGATCTTAACACCGAGAAAAATTGTATATTTGTCTCGCAGAATCAAGTGGACTTTTTATTTGATTTAAATAAATTTTATTTGGTTTAAATGAATTTTATTTGGTTTAAATGAATTTTATTTGGTTTAAATGAATTTTATTTGGTTTAAATAAATTTTATTTGGTTTAAATAAATTTTATTTGGTCTAAATAAATTTTTTTGGTTTAAATGAATTTTATTTCGTTTAAATAAATTAAATTTAAATTTGGTTAAAATTTAAAAAAAAATTTAATTTGGTTAAGGGCATTTGAACCTTTATGACGTCACAGCATTGAAATACATGCTTTGCATCAATTGTGACGTCATAATCGTTCAAATGCCCTTAATTTGGTTTAAATTTGGTTTAAATAAATTTTATTTTGTTTAAATAAATTAAATTTAAAAAAAAAATAAATTTAAAAATTTAAATTTAAATTTGGTTATAATTAAAAAAAAATTTTAATTTGGTTCATTTGGTTTAAATTTGATTTAAATAAATTTTCTTTGGTTTAAATGAATTGTATTTGGTCTAAATAAATTTCATTTGGTTTAAATGAATTTTATTTGGACTAAATAAATTTTATTTGGTTTAAATAAATTTTATTTGGTCTAAATAAATTTTTTTTGGTTTAAATGAATTTTATTTCGTTTAAATAAATTAAATTTAAATTTGGTTAAAATTTAAAAAAATTTTAATTTGGTTAATTTGGTTTAAATTTGGTTTAAATGAATTTTATTTGGTTTAAATGAATTTTATTTTGTTTAAATAAATTTTATTTGGTTTAAATAAATTTTATTTGGTCTAAATAAATTTTTTTGGTTTAAATGAATTTTATTTCGTTTAAATAAATTAAATTTAAATTTGGTTAAAATTTAAAAAAAAATTTAATTTGGTTAATTTGGTTTAAATTTGGTTTAAATAAATTTTATTTTGTTTAAATAAATTAAATTTAAAAAAAAATAAATTTAAAAATTTAAATTTAAATTTAAATTTGGTTATAATTAAAAAAAAAAATTTAATTTGGTTCATTTGGTTTAAATTTGGTTTAAATAAATTTTCTTTGGTTTAAATGAATTGTATTTGGTCTAAATAAATTTCATTTGGTTTAAATGAATTTTATTTGGACTAAATAAATTTTATTTGGTTTAAATAAATTTTATTTGGTCTAAATAAATTTTTTTTGGTTTAAATGAATTTTATTTCGTTTAAATAAATTAAATTTAAATTTGGTTAAAATTTAAAAAAATTTTAATTTGGTTAATTTGGTTTAAATTTGGTTTAAATAAATTTTATTTTGTTTAAATAAATTTTATTTGGTCTACATAAATTTTAATTGGTCTACATAAATTTTATTTGGTTTAAATAAATTTTATTTGGTTTAAATAAAATTTTATTGGACTGAAATATATGTCTTATTTGTGTAGAATAAAAATTTTATTTTAAACAAATAAAAAGTCTAATTGCTTCTGAGACAAATATACATTTAAGTTTAATATATTTTGATTAAATATATTTTGTTTAAATAATATTTTTCTCTGGGTGAAATTGGAGAAGAAATGGGATAAAAAAAAATAAAGGAAGTTAGGAAAAAAAAATGATTACCTTCGAGATTTTTGTTCCTCGCTAGGAGAGCGAGGAGAACGTCAGAATTTGGCGATGCGTCGGCGAGATCAGCGGCATCGTGATGCGACGGAGGATGAGCTGGACCAAGGGAGGGAACCGAGCCGAGAGGTGGACGGGGCATCATCACCGTGCCAGAGCCAAGTAGAGGAAGTGACGAGAGACCACCGCCAGACGGATGTAGAGAATTGTGGGACTGCGGCCCATTTTGCGCCGATTGCACGGCAGCCGACATGGAAAGATCGACACCGCCGAGCAAAACTGGTCGACAACTTCCGGCTCCAATTGCAACCCCGGATGTCACCGCCGGGAGGATTCCTCCACCCCCCGGCAGTGGTGCGTACGGCAAATACAGCTCCAGTCTAAAATCCTTTTCTCCCCCGTAATAAAGAGTCAAAATTAAGAAGTCACCACCTCACTAATTTTTTTTTCTTTTTACTTTTACAACCAAAAAGCCGCACACTTCACTACGTAAAAATCCAATTTTTACCAATTTTTAAATTTTCTCCATTGGCAATAATAATTTGATGTAAAGAAAATGGTAAATTCGAGTCATTTTTCTCGTGCGAAAGTCGTTGGAAAAGACGGGAAAAACTTTGGGGGAATAATTTGTAAATGAGAAGATGGTGAATTGACGCATTGACCGACGGAATTGGAATTTAATTGTTCATTTTCTTTTTTTTTTTTCTTGGAAAATTTCTTTGAACTTTTCTCTTCGTTCGTCTTTCATCTTGATTGGCGAGATTTTTTTCTTCTCCTTCAGATTTTCACCTCTTAATTTTATTCACTTCTCGCGGCACTTCTAATTGAAGGTAAACAAACATTGATTTTGGAAAAATGTTCCCTGCTATCAAACTGAGGTTTTTGGTATAAAATTTTTAATAGCGATTCGATTTTAATTTGAGAAAATTATTCCTTTACGAAGAGATTTTTTCTTAAATGTTATTTTACTTTTCTCGCTATTTTCCCTTGGGGAAAATTTTGCTTTTGGAGTAAAGAATCCTTGTTTGGTGGAGAATTTTCTTCTTCTTGATGAAACTTGTTTTTTTCTTCTTGAGAACTGGAACAGTCGACGAAAATTGTTGATTTGCTTCTTTGCGGGAAAATTATTTTCTTTCGATTTTCCTTTTTTTTTGGTTGAAATAAACTTGTTTTTTTCTTCCTGAGAACTAGAACAGTCGACGAAAATTGTTGAATTGCTTCTTTGCGGGAAAAGTTGTTTCTTTTCGGGAAAATTATTTTCTGTCGATTTCCCTTTCGTTTGGTTGGAAGAAACTTGTTTTTTTCTTCCTGAGAACTAGAACAGTCGACGAAAATTGTTGAATTGCTTCTTTGCGGGAAAAGTTGTTTCTTTTCGGGAAAATTATTTTCTGTCGATTTCCCTTTCTTTTGGTTGAAATAAACTTGTTTTTTTCTTCCTGAGAACTAGAACAATCGACGAATATTGTTGAATTGCTTCTTTGCGGGAAAAGTTGTTTCTTTTCGGGAAAATTATTTTGATTTTTTTCTTTTTTGGAAAAAATTGTTTATTGTTGCTTTTTCGGGAGGAGAATTGTTGCTCTTTTGGGGAATTTAACTGTTTGTTTCTCCATTGAAAGTTGATTTTTTTTTTGCTGGAATTTTATTTTTTCCTTTTGGTTTTGATTTTAATCCGTCTGGTATTGTGGAGATTGAAATTATTGTTTAGGAGTTGGAAATAAAATTTAAATTAAACACTCGTTTTTGCGGATGATTTTTTTTTGTGAATGAGATTGAAAACGAGAGGAAAAGTGATGCTTTGAGAGTAAAGACAGTCCGAGCGGGCCTGAAGGCAACCGCGTACTCATCCACTGGCAGTTGTGTCGAGCGACGGCCCCAACCTTATCAGCTCGACTTACTGGTCCCAGTTTATCTCGACCATAACCTTGCTTATGCTACCGATCGACCGTCAATTTGCTTTGCGAAATCTGGAGCGCGGAAATTTCTCTTTCATCTCTTCGTTTTTCATTAAATTATTTCTTTTCTTCTTCTCTTTTTTTCTTCGTTTTCTCCTTTTTCGTTGATTTTTTGTTTTTTATTTATTACTTTATTTTTTTATTTATTTGTTATTTTATTTCTATTCTTCTTTTTTTTCCTCCTTTTGTTTCTTCTTTATTTATTTATTTGTTTATTATTATTTTATTTGCGTTATTTTCTTCTTCTTTTCCTCCTTTTGTTTCTTTTTTCTTCGCTTCTTTGTTATTAATTTTTTATTCTATTTTATATCTACTTTATTGTATTCTTCTTCCTTTTCCCTTTTTTGTTTCTTTTTCTTCGCTTCTTCTTTATTTATTTTTTATTTAATTTTCTTATTTAATTTTCTTATTTAATTTTCTTATTTAATTTTCTTCTTCTTCTTTTTCTTCTTCTTCTTTTTCTACTTCTGCTCCTTTTTTTCGCTTCCTTTTTATTTATTTATTTATTTTGTTTTCTTATTTATTTTTTATTTTATTCCCTTATTTCCTTATTTAATTTTCATTTTATTCCCTTATTTCCTTATTAAATTTTCTTCTTTTTCTCCTTCTGTTTCTTTTTGTTTGCTTCTTTTTAGTTACTTTTTATGTTGTTTCCCTATTTTCATAATTTTATTCTTCTTCTCCTTTTGATTCTTTTTTGTTTTCTCCTCTTTTTTATTTACTTATTTTTCCTTTTGCTTCTTTTCGTTTTCTCCTCTTTTTTTATTTACTTATTTTTTCCTTTTGCAAAATTTGTAAACTATCAACAATTACTTTTTAACGTTCCCTTCTATTTATAAAAGTACGTAGAATTATTTTCTTTTTAACAAAATAATTTTGTAGAAAGACAATATTTTGTAGAAAGACAATATTTTGTAGCAAGAAAATTTTTGTAGCAAGAAAATTTTTGGAGCAAGAAAATGTTTGTTGCAAGAAAATATTTTTGTGGAAAAAATGTCGTTTTTCTCAGTCTAATTTTCTTCCAACTTTTATCCCTTCTTATATCGGTTATTTGCTTTAAGATTCTTTACGACGGCAATTTTTTTATTTTGAATGTGAATAAAATCTTCTCTCTTGGCAAATTTTTACACTTTTATCGGTGAAATTAATTTTTGTTGATTTAAAATAAAGGTAAATGAATTTTATTGTTAATAAAGATTTAATAAAATAGGGACTTTTGTTTTTTTTTAGAAGAAAATGGAAAATTCACTATGGATATTTTTATTTTTTTTTTGATTTCTTTTAAATTTGAACAATACAAAATGAGGGGAAAAAATGTTATTTTCTGAATTTTGAACTCGATTTTTGCTTCACATAATTTTTCACTGGAAGTTGTCTATCTGTTTCTTGATTCGTAGGTTGTTTACAACTGAGAGGTTTTGTATTTTACTTCGATTTTAAGAGACCTTTTGTGTTTATGTTTCTAATCAGCAGACGGAATCACAATTTTAGTTCCAATTTTTTTTTTCTAGACTTGTTTGATTTCTGGTTTAGAATGTTTTATTCTTATTATGATGGGAATTTCATATTATATCGTGTTTTGTATTTTATATTTCGTATTTTCTATTTTGTATTGTGTATTTTGTTTTTTCGTTTTTTTGTTTTTTTATTTTGTATTTTCGTTTTTTTTATTTTGTATTTTTGTTTTTTTATTTTGTATTTTTGTTTTTTTATTTTGTATTTTGTATTTTTTATTTTGAATTTTGTATTTTTTATTTTTTTATTTTGAATTCTAAATTTTCAATGATTTAATTATTTGGTTCATAGAAATTTTTTGTTTTCTTCAATTTTCTCTAGACAACTCTTAAAAGATGGTTTTCTGCATTTTTCCCTCTAGTTCTTTCTTGAAATTTTATTCTAATTTCTTTCGTATAGAAGAAATTTTTTGATTTAGTTTTTTTACCCTTTATTTGATTTTAATTTCAGTTTTTGCTGTTTATTTTTAAATCGGTATTTTTTGTTATTTTACACAGAACACTTTTGTTTTTTGATATTTTTATTTGATTTTTAATATTATTTTTTATTTTTGTCTTTCGGTTCACTGACTTTCACTTAGTACTTGTTTGAATTTGTCTAAATCTGTTTCAATCCGTTTGCTGCAACTTTAATTTTTTTCTATTATTCTATTTATTAATAAATATTCTTCCTGTTTTTTTCACTGATTACTCTTCATTTATTATTATTTTTTATTTTTGTTTATTTTTTTTATTATCATTCTTTTATTATTTTTCCCTTTTCGCCTTTTCTTTTCTTTTTATTATTTCTTCTTTTCCTTCTCAGATTTTGTTTTGCTTCTATTATTATTTATTATTTTGTTTATTTAATTATATTTTCTTATTTAGTCATTTGTAAGATAATCTTACTTAGTGTTTCTGTTTTCATTTTATTATCTTTTCTCTTCCTATTTGCTTTTCTACTCGTTTCTATTGTTATTTCTTTTTTACTTCTTCACTTCAATTTTTTTCTTCTTTTTACTGTTTCTCTTTTCTTTTTATTTTCTTTTCTATTCGTCTTTATTGTTATTTATTATTTTATGTAATTAATTACAGTTTCTTCTTTACTGTTTCTCTTTTCTCTTCTCTTTCTATTTGCTTTTTCATTCGCTTCTATTGTTATTTCCTTTTTTCTTCTTTACTATTTCTCTTTTCTTTTTATTTTATTTTCTCTTTCTATTTGCTTTTCTATTCGTTTCTATTGTTATTTCCTTTTTTCCTCTTTACTGTTTCTATTTTCTTTTTATTATCTTTCCTCCTCCTATTTTATTTTCTATTTGTTTCTATCGTTACTTCTTCTTCTTCTTTTCTTCTTTTTCTTATTTTTTTGTCATTGCCTCTTCGTTTCCTTTCGGATTTCCTACACGTTCGTTATATTTTTCTTTTCATTCGCTTCTATTATTATTATTTTTTTTGTCCTCTGCCTTTTTTAATTTTCTTTACTTTTTAATTTTTCTTCTGGATCTTCTATACACTTCTAATTTATCTTCTTCATGTTTCTTCGCTTCTATTACTATTTATTTTTTTCTTCCTAATTTTTTTTCATTATCTCTTCCTTTCCTATCAAATTTTCCAGTCGCTTTTTATTTTCTATCTTGAATTTTTAATCCTCGTCTGTTTATTTATTTTTTTCTTCTTTTTCCTTCAATTGTTTCACTCTCTTCTAAATTATTTTTCTTGTTTCCTTTTCTAGTCTTTCAATTTCGTTTACTTTCTTTTAAATTATTTTCCAAGACTCTTTTCCAGTCTTTCAATTTCTTTTACTTTCTTTTAAATTATTTTCCAAGACTCTTTTCCAGTCTTTTAACTTCTTTTACTTTTTTTTAAAATTATTTTTCTTCACTCTTCTCTAGTCTTTTAATTTCTTTTACATTCTTTTAAATCATTTTTCTCGACTCTTTTCTAGTCTTTTAATTTCGTTTACTTTCATTTCAATTATTTTTCATTACTTCATCTTCTTCTTGTATTTTCTAATTTTTCTTTTTGTTTTTTTTTCTAATTCATTTTTGATTTTTAATTTCTTTCTAATTAATTTGATTTTTCTGATTAAATAAATTTTTCCATTTGATTTATTTTTCTTTTTTATTTTCCTTTTTCGATGGTTTACCTTTTACACCTGAGTCTATTTTGAATTTCTGTTCGATCTTTTTTCTTCCCCTTACCTTTCCAATTCCGTCTTTCAATTTTCGATCAAAACACCTCTTCTCATTTTATGCAGCACTGTTTTTTTTTCTTCTTCTTCTTTTTTGACACCTTTTACACTTTCTCACTATTGGAATAGAAAATGTTTTTCTATTTTTTCCTTTCCTTCGCACACTTTTTGTAAATAATTAATAATAATAATAATCCTTTTTGGAAAATTGGAGACAGTCTCCAAAATTCAACGCCAAGCACTCTTTTATTTTTTTCTCGCCTTCAAAATTGAAATAATTGAATAAAAAAAAAAAAAAAAAAAAGTTTGTTTAGAGAGAAAAATGCACTTTTAAGGGTCTTGGGAATTTTTTGACGACTGTTTGATAGACTGTGGTCCTTGAAAGATTATCGATCGTCTAAAATTGAATCCCTTTGGTTCACCCCGTGTGCGAGTTTGTGATGAGAGAGAGGAGGGGGGAGGGAGGGAAATGTTTTTACACGCGTGTCAATGTAAATCCGCGACCGGACCCAATGTAAATTGCAGTCCGATGGTATATAGAAAAAGGGACTGAGTGTCTTTCTCTCTCTCTTTTTCTCTCTTGATTTCTTTTTCTCTCTTGATTTCTCTTTCGACCGATAGACTCTCGAAGGACCAGACTTAGTTATTCTCTCCTTTTGCGGATCCTATGCCCTGCCGCTCATCCGAAAGCGCGCCGGCTAATATAAGAAACGCCGAATTCCGCGGAACTCCGCGACTGCCACTCGACTTGCTTTTATCCTCCAAGCGAGAAAACGTATCTGTGGTACTAACCGGCATCCCATCCTATTCCGTCGGAGGATTGGTTTTTTTTTTACGCTTACCTTCGAATTTAATTTTTTTTTTTTGCAAATATTACGGAAATTTCTTTTTTGTTTTTTTTTAAATGAATAGCAAAAATAAGGGAGAATTTTGGCGAAAAGAAAAAAAATATTCTTTTTTTTTTTGAAACGATGTGCGAAATGATTATCGGATCGAGTGAAACTATGACCGGGAGAGACCGCGGCTTCTGGTTTAGCTGTTGCCGGGACAAGGGAGGTCGGTGGGTGCGGAGCTGGACTGTGTCGTCGGTGTAAAGCGTGGGTGGTTTTGCGAGTGAGTGAGAGAGAGAAAGAGAGAGAGAAGGTGATAAGAGAGAGAGAGAGAGAGAAATGGAGAAACGGAATCGACGGAAATATGGGAATTGCGGGTGGGGCGATGTGAGGGAGGGAAATTTCACCCTACCAGGAACGAGGAATTTGCCATGGCAAGTTTTTGGAGGGGTTTTCATTAAGGCGCATGCGCAGTTTGATTCTCGACTTTTCTCAAGTGCCGAGGATATCACGAGGATCCTTCAAAACTACAAACGAGGTTTTCTGATAAGTTTCCTTCTTTTTCTTTTTCTTTTTCTTTGTCTTCTTCTTTTTTTCCTTTTTTCTTATTGTTTCTTCTGTTTCTTTTTTTCTATACACGGAAAAAAAAGTACAACTGAAATGGAGAAATTTTTCGCTATAACAGCCAAACATTTCGTCAAAAACGAGCGAGCGATATTGGCATTATCGTTAGAATGGCGATATTGAATTTTACTCGAAAACAACCTATGACAGAACCAATTTTAATTGCGTAAAAAGTAAAATTAAATGCTCATTTTAATTTTTTTCAATCGTATGTTTCAAATTACAAAAATTTTAAAGTATATTATTGAAATTAATACTATGTTTTAAAACTAAAAACTCAATGTTTATGCTGTCAGAAATTCCAATATGGCTGACGAATTGCACTCAACCAAAGCTCACTATCACTGAATTGGCTAAACTTTTGTCTAATGTAGTTAAGTTTAATTCACAACGTTGGTTATGTTGTTCTTTATTTTAATTATATTCCCAATATTGCTCGTTCGCGTCCTGAAATTTTTTTCCGTGTACTCTTTCAAAGTTGGATTTATGTGATTGGATAATAAACGCTCGTTGTGCTTTAAATTTAGTGAAAAATGTATTTTTTGTTTTTTTTTTTGTTTTTTTTTTTTGTAAAGGAATAATGGAAGAAATTTTTATTTTTTTGCATTTTTGGGGATTTTGTTCTGAATTTTAGAAGAAATTTTATTCTGAATGAAAAAAGAAATTTTATTCTAAACGAAAATAAGAAAATTAATTTATTTTTTCGTTAAGTTAGGATGGATATTTTTTACTTGGAAATAAGGCGTAAAGTGGTAAATTTTAGTGTTGGTTTTCAGTGGAGTAAAAACTGCGACAAACAGAAATACGTAAAAAAATTCCAAACATTTCATTTTCCAGAAGGTGCGTTAGGAATTTTTGCGAATTTCTGTATGGCAATTTATACAATTTTTCAATTAAATTTTACTATTTTCTAATAGTCGATAATAAAAAATAGTCTAATGGTCAATAATAAAAAAAAAAAAAAATGGTAAAATAGTAAAATTCAATTTGAAAAGAAGAAAAACAATTAAAAGAAAAATTAAATTTACTATTTTCTAAAAGTAAATTATTAAAAAATAGTCAAATAATAAAATTTAGTTTGAAAAGAGTAAAAGTAGTGAAATTTAATTTAAAGAGAATAAAAACAATTAAATTTTACTATTTTCAAATAGTCAGTAATAAAAAAACTAGTGAAATTTAATTTGAAAAGAGTCTAAATAGTTAAATATTATAACTTAATTTGCAAAGAGTAAAAATAGTAAAAATTAATTTGATAAGGATAAAAACAATTAAATTTTACTTATTTACTATTTTTGAATAATTGACTATTAGAAAATAGTAAAATTTAATTTGAAAAGAATAAAATCAATTAAATTTTACTATTTTCTAATAGTCAGTAATAAAAAAAATAGTGAAATTTAATTTGAAACGAGTCAAAATAGTTAAATATTATAATTTAGTTTGAAAAGAATAAAAATAGTAAAGTAGTAAAATTTAATTTTAAAAAAGTAAAAATTGACTAAGAGAAATATGCAAAAAATTTCTATAAATTTTTTTTTCTAAAAAATAAAATGTTGGGAATTTTTGCTAATTTCTGTTTAGCAATTTTTACAATTTTTCAATTAAATTTTACTATTTTCTAATAGTCAATAATAAAAAAAAATGGTAAAATAATAATAAAGTTGAATTTGAAAAGAGTTAACAACAAGATATAAAATAATTTTTGCTACTTACAATGTAAAATTCAAACTCTTGGACATTTTTCTCAACTTGTAATATTTTTTGAATAAATTTTTGTAAGTTTAATGTACAGTTTGTTTTATTTTTGTTAATATTTACTTGTTTGAATGTTATGAGATTTACTCTGGAAATGACGATTTTTTAATTAGAAATTTTACTTTTTCCACGTAGTTAATTTTTGAAAAGAAGTTTCTAACTCTTTTTTTATGAATTTAAATTATAGTGACTGACTTTTTGTAAAAAAAATGTTAATGTTAGCAATAGTAATAAATAATAATAATAATAATAATAATAATAAATTAGTAAAAATTACTATTTATTAGTAAGTGTTTCCAATAAATTGGTAGAAATTATTATTTATTAGTAAAATTTTGCTAAGAAAGCAAAATGTTAGTCACTCAAATTAGTAAAAAATTTACCAACTCAATTTTAAAGAGTTGACTTAGTAAATACTCTTTCTTAATCTGAATTAGATTAATTCTACCAACAAAATGGGAAAAATTTTACCAATTGTTAGTCAATTTTGGTAAATGACTTTTTTCCATTTTTAGAGAAAAATTATTAATTTTTTTATTTGACTAAAATTTGACTTATTGTCAGTTACGAAATGTAATTGTCAAACTGTTTTATAAATTTTTAATTAAACTCTTCTACTAATTGTTGGTAAAAGTCTGATAATTATTAGCAAGATTTTATGAACAATGAGTAAAAGTTCACTAATTGATGGCTAATTTACGAATCATTCGGCTAACGAATTAGTCTTTCTTAACTATACTAATTTATTTCTACTCTCTAAACTTGAATTTAAAAATTTTTATACTAATTCTAAAATTAGTGAATCGGAAACCACTATTTTTGGATAAAATTTATATATTTACCAATTTGAATTCATAAAGTTACGAATTCAATTGCCAAAATACCTTTTGCTTTTGAATTAGCAATTTGTTAGCAATTTGCTAACAAGTAAATGTTCAACCCCAAAGAATCTTTTCCTAGTTATAAAACGCAACACAAAAACGGTGCCATACATTTTTAAATTAAAAAATTAAAGAAATATGTCGCATGATAATCTTGGAGTGCAAAAATCATGGTATCTGTATGCAGATTACCCAAAAGTCCCTGAGCAAAAAAAATTTATTTATCAATTGACAACTTAATTTTTATAAGACATTAATACTTGTTTTTAAACTCTAACATTTCTACTTTGGTTTATTTATCAAAAATTTATTGAAATTTATTTCTCGCACATTTTTACTGCTTTAAAATTTAGACTCGAAGAAAAATTTACTTTTTTACATTTAAAAAAACATAGTTCCTATAATCAGGAATCCTAAACACTCTGATCCAATAACGGGGAAAAATAGTATAGATATTAATAAAAGAAAATATTTTCAAACCACAATTATTTATTGACAAGATTAATAATACAATATTACATATATTGTCGACATGAATTATGAATATAAAGTTTATTTTTTCTAAGGGGAATTATTGTAATTTAAAATTGTTTGGTTAACAAAATTAATGAGTTTTGAAAGCCAAAATAGAAATACAGCCAAAGAAATAAATACGAAAAATTTAATTTTTTAAAAAAGAAAAAATTTTTAACAAATAATTATGTAATCTAATAATGACATTACTAAGAATAATGACATTAATTTACAAAGTTTTCTAAAGTCAAAATAGATAAAAATTTATACAAAAACAAATAGAAAAAGAAAGAAATACAAGTTTCGAGGAAAAGTAGAAAATTATGTATTTAAAATTTTTTTAAAAATAGAAAAACATTTAACTAGAAAAAATTATATATTTTTTTAAAAATATTTTTATAGTTTTAAAATTTTAAACATGAAATATCCTATTTTGTCTATTTTTTCATGTATATACCTGTACGTAAAAGAATTATAAAGAAATAAGAAAACTTTGGAAATATAATGCAAAAAAATCAGAAATATTATTTCCAATTTTTTAAATAGTCATTTTAAACCTAAAACTAAATTATCAACTAATGTTAATTGAATTTTAAATATGTAAAGTAATAATTAATGATAGTGATACTAATAATAGTAAATTAACAACACGATAAATCGTTAGGTATTAAAATAACAACAAAATGGATTAAAATAACACTAAATTGGATTATTTTAATCCTTTTTTGTGTTATTTTAATACCTAACGATTTACCGTGAACAAATAGTTCTTATTAATATATTGTTAATTTTAACAACCATTAATAATGAATTGTTTGTAGATCACAAAAATTATTTTTTAAAGTTTAAGTACAATTTTTTAGTTATTGAATATTTTAAAGAAAAATATGAAAACTACGATGGCAACAGTACTGTGACCGTGACGTTAATTTTCAAGAAGTTACCAGATAGTACATATATCTTGCGGGTACATTTTGTTGTTTGATGTACAATGAAAATCTTTTGCGAATTTTAAGCTATTGGAAAGAGGACCGTTAACGCGAATTTCGGGGATACTGTGCGTATCGGTGTTAAGAGTTTTATTAAGATATTCCGTTGTCTCTGCTGTACACATACTCTGAGCGTAGCTAATCCAAAAAAGTTGACTTTGTGTGTAATTGACTCCCGGCAATAATGGTTCAGAACCATCAGTTAGCACATACATTTTATAAGCTATATGTGCAGCTTCAATTCCTACATAATCTGCAATATCTTCACTTTGCGTTCTATTCCCATCTGACTGTAAAATATTTATCGAGATATGTTTTCTTAGTAGACTATATAAATTAGATTAAAAATTTTCTTAATAGACTATTTTACTACCACAACTAGATGAACGAAACCCCCCCCCCCCTCCTTTATTTATTCGATGAATTTTTATATATTTTAAGAAACTTACATTTAAATTAAGTTCTTCGACTCTGTAGTGATTGTGTTTATTAATTATACATTGGACTTTTTGAAGAAATATTTCATTAACTTTTGGAGACCACCAATCGACAAGCTCTAAATTCTTATTAGGAATTATATTTTTTATGTTATAAGCATGTGATATTTCATAACCAATTATAGATCCCATGGATCCATAATTCATATATTTAGGTCTTTCTTCATTGTAAAGAACTGCTTGAAAAGGGGCCGCTACTACAGCTAAAAAAAATTTATTTTATAAAGAAAATAATGCGATTATGTAAACCATGTGGATAATATTAATCTATTAACATTAAAATTTAATATACATACTAATATAGTTTGTATCATTATCATAAAAAACATTTAGAGTTATTGCACTTTGTAGCAGTTTCCACATTGTAGGTTCAATAAATTCTTTTGTGCTCTTAAATTCTGTAATGTTTGATAACGACCGAAGATAATCGCCTGGTGTAATTTCCAAGCTTTTGTAAGATTCATCAATTTCTTCGTCAAAAAGTAAATATATACTTGGACCTAGAGGAACTAAAGAATGCCACTCGTCTATTGCTTTAGTTTTCGTTTCTTCGTCAAGCCAAGAGCTCTAAATGAAAAAAGAAAAATAGATATTCTATTCATCGGTATTAATTTAATGAATTGAAATAATTTACTTACTTCGTATAGAAGACTTCCATGCGCCACATCAATATTATTAACCAATTCCTTTGTAAAGTTTCGAAACAAGACATTATCAAACTTATTTTTTACATAGAAAAATCCTATAGACTCATTGAAATTTTTAACCGTATCATTATAACATATTTCGAATGGATAATTTCTTGTCTTATGTAAGTTAGAATATTGTGCTGAATTTTCCAAAATTGCTCTCCACATAAGGTAGTTTGCCTGATCTCTTTTTGAAATATTTGAAATTAGTTTGTTAAACTCATCGAAGTAGCTGATATGATTAACAAATATTGCATCGTCATCGTCAATTTTATTTGGCTTTACTCTCGTATCAAAAAAATCCTTCCACCCTATATTTGGATATTTTTGGATTAGTTCTCTGACAGTCATTGTTCTATTTAAATCATTTTCAGAGCCGTTTGATGCATAAATCTGTAAATAAATTTTCCCGTAGAAAAAAGGCTTTAGGTTAGGTTTTCTAATTTTTGAACACTTACATCATCCAGTTTATTATTAAGTTCCCACATTTGTTCTAAACTATTAGAAACCTTATTTTTCTCTACTCCAAACCATTGTCCAAAGGTAAGTAATGTATTGTTGAATTGCCGAGATTTGACAAATCGTTTTGGTTGTTGAATCTAGGTTATTGAATTAGTTTTATTTAGACAAGAATTTATTTAAAGAATTTAATTCTTTGTCTTTTTTGAAGATATATTTTTATTATATAATTTTTTATAATTACCAGCCAATGACTGTTTGAATCATTATTATGAGAAATAAGGGTAGTGATATTAATAAAATTGTAAAACGTGTTCATATTTTCGGTTAGGGAGCCAAATTTTTCCCATTGAAAATTCTCGTCTTCCCAAGAATCATTTTTTAGAAGAGGCCATCCATTGATTTTATTTATGAATTCCATAGTTGAATTTAACATTCTTTCTTTTACTCCATTAGAATCTGGGCAAAAACGATGCACTTAGAATACTAAAAAAAGATAAAATAAAATAATTTTATTTTTTTATTGTACAAAATGATCTCACAATCAATGCAGCTGCTGTAAAATGTTTTGATTAATCTCGCATATCTTGGTAAAGTAGACAAAGTTTCATTCTGTAGATAATTCTGCAATTGTCGAGGAATTTCATCTTGTATCAGTGAAAACTGATTCACTGACTTGACTCCACGTCTTAGATTAGTAGTTATAAATTGACCACAAGCAAATTTGTAAAAATTATCACAGGGATCCAAACTTGCGTTTATATAACTTAACACTCTTGATGCTATAAAAGAGAATATCATATCATTATGAACTATATATAACTTATTAACCATACTAGCTCGCCATTCTTTAAATTTGTGTAATTAAATAATTTTTCTATTTTTTAAAAAGTCATTAATAGTATTTTGTAGCGTTGTTAATTAAACAAATACATTTGAAAAACTTCTTCCAACCTGTGTTAACGCATTCTGATGTGGTGCAAACATTTCTGTTCTCTGGTGGATTTAAATCTAGATCATCTGGAACTATATTTATTTTATGTTAATTTACATTTTTAGTTTAGTAAGAATTGATTTTTACAACTATATTAGATAATTTATGATATTACAAATATTATTTGGGTCAAACCATTATATTTCGAATAAAGTCGTTGCGGACTAATTTTTTAAAAAATTGACTCTTCTAGAAATAAATCTGTAATAATTCTGAAGAACGAAATGAAAAAAATTATATTAAAATATTTATTACTTTTATTGAAATATGAGTTTGAAGTGGATACTGTGCGAAAAATAGCACTTATATTAAAAAACAAAAATATATTTTACATTATTTTTTCTTAGTACTTACAAATGGTTGTATCGTTACTTTGTGCTATTGAAGAGGGAAATACAACAAAACATAGACTAGAAAAAATGTTTTGTTTGAATTAAAATAATATTTATACATAAGTGAAAAAATGTTACAAGAAAAATTGACTTGATTTTAATATATTATTTTATACAAGACTTACAGTACTTCAAATAGCAATAAGACACAAGCAGATTTCTTTATTTTTGATAACGTAACATTTCTTGTTAGAGCGTACATTTTGATAGTTAAACACAACAGTGTACAGTGAATCGGTAAGATTCAAAATTTTATTTATATTGTCGGTAGTCGTGATTCAGGTGCGGAATTTTATGTTCTTATTATCAAATACCAAAAAAATTTACAATACTAACACTATTACATCAACAAACTTTAAGATATTGACACTAAAAACGAATTTTTATTAATTTTAATGGAAAACTACTATTATTTCTCCTGACATGACAAATTACCATATACGTTTATAAACAATTATTAATTCAAAATATTAATTGATAATTTTACTTTTAAAGTCAACAAGATAAGTTTTGTTATTTCTCTATTATAAAAAAGCTTTACTAGTGTAATAATCAATTAATTTTTTTGAATGATGTTTTTGGTATTGCATCAAAAACTTTAATTTCACCGCTTAATTTTTAATAGACACCCAAAATTGATGTCCTTTTTTAAAGTTTCTTTTCTTATATTTGCATGAGAAACAAATTTTATTTATTTCTTATTTAAAATTATTTAAGTCAAATATATTTAAGGTTTAAAAGAAACATTTGATGAAGGTTTTATCTTTACTAATTAAAAAATGTCTCTCCTTTTTTGTTTCCTGTATATAAATGTTTGAAAAATTTTCATATTTCTTTAATTATAATTTTTTTACTCATAGGAAAAAAAAATATTTTATGTTTAAAGTTTTAAAAACATAAAAAATTTCTGAAAAGTTTCCAAGCTATATTAAATAATAAATAACTATGAAAATAATCGAATTTTGGGAACATAACTTTAATAATGTTTTCTTACTGATAGCGAAAGAAATATTGAAAAAAATATTTAATGTTTACTGTTTAATGCTTTTTTATTGTTTTAAAATTTTGAAATACACAATTTTTTACTTTTCTTCAAAACTTGTTTTTCCTTCTTTCTCTATTTGTTTCTTTAAAAAATTTTGTCTACTTTGACTTTAGATAATTTTAAAAATATTTATCATTTTTAAATTAAATAATTATTTGTTAGAAAATTTTTTTATTTGTAAAAAATTTATATTTCTTCTTTTTCATTTCTTTAACTATTTTCTTATTTTTACTTTAGAAAATCATTATAATATTAATTCTTTTTTATAAAAAAATATAAATGTATCGTATTTGAATTTTAATTTTAAATTCGTAAAAAAATTCACTTTAAAAATAATTTCTTAAAGTAAATAAATAAAATTATTAACATACAACATTTTTTTTTTTAATTTACAATGTTTTCAATTAATTAAAAATTTAATTTAATCACTTAAAATTATTTACGGAAATTAAACTATCAAAAACAATAAATTTTTAATGATAATTTTTTAAGACTAATTTTTTCATAATTTTCAAAATAGATTATATTTAAATAATTCAATGTAAGGTCTTTTTAAAAAATTATTTCTAAAAATAACGGATATGATTCTTTCAAAGTGCATTAGCGTTTTGGTTTTAAATTTTGAAATAAAATTTGTATTCAAAACTTTTTTTATTTAAAAAAAAAATTATAAATGTTAGTAATTTTTGAAAATTGAATTTTTTCGAAGAATTTTAATAATTGCATTTTTAAAATGTGAAAAAAGTCTTTTTTCTTGCAAAACTCGGAGTAATCGATTTCTTCATGTTTTATAACAATTTTTTTATAAGTACTTTAATTTTAAAAAGGTTTTAATTTGAATCTTTTGAAGGATTGTAATTCTTATGAAAAAATATTAATGAAATATTTATTTAAAAAAGAAGTTATTGATGTTTTTTTGAAAAATTTAAAAGAAATCTGTCAATAACTTAATCAGTTAAAATTATTTACAGAAATTAACTATCAAAAGAAATTTTTATGATAATTCTTCAAGAATAATTTTTTGAATAATTTGTAAATTAAATTACATTTAAATGCTTTGATGTGAGGCTTTTTAAAGCAAACAATTTTTAAAAGTTACTGATGTTATATCTAAACTTTTATAATTTTTTAAGAAAATGATAAATTAATAATTTTTCCTAAATTGAAAGGATCCTATAAAGTTCTGAACGTTCAAATGAACGAAATTTATTTATTTCTTCCAAAAAATTAAATTTTTATTGCAGTTATTTTGCTTTACTATCCAAAAAATTAATTACTGAGTTTGTAAAAGTTTAATTTTAGTTTTTAAATTTTTTTATGATTTGTAATTTATTAAAATATTTTCAATAAAAAAGTATTTCGTTCATTTGAACGTTCGAAACTTGGGGATCGTAAATTGAACTCTTTCGATGAATTTTAATAATTCCGTTATTTTAAAAAATCAATTTAATTAATATTAAGTAATCTAACATAATTTTTGAATCATGTTTAATATTCACTTTGAATTCATTTACTAACTAGAAATGTTGAAAAGTAAAAAGCTCATTAGAATTATCATATTTCTGATGGAATTATTATTATGATATAATTAATAATTTTAGAATCAACAATAAATTGATGTTTTATTTCTGAATTATACAAGAAGAATTACTATAGTGTAATGATAATTTTTAACCTTTTGTCAAGAGACATATAAATTTTTGCCATCTCCTTCAATTTAAATCTATTTTTTCTGATGATGTTTTTGGTAGTGCATCTGTGGGAAGATAGAGACAAGGTCGTGCACAGTGATAATGAAAAAGGATGGGCAATAATGGTTAGACCAAGTCCACCTTTTTCTGACATCCATATACGGTTTTAGTAGAATCAGAGAGCTTGAAAACGGGAAGCGAGACATATTTTTATTGTATATAGTATATATAGTGTTCGTATAGGTGAATCACTGCACCGTGCAATAATCGTGTATTGGTGTTTATATATACAAACACAGACACATATAGGTTCGAATCACTCGTTGGATGCACTCAACGAAATTGAACTCATGGTCGTTGGTCTCGCCATCCTTGTGCACCCTCTTCTCTCTCTTTCTCTCTCTCATATCGACAACAGGTAAAAAAGAAACTTTCCAATCGAAATCATTTGGATTCGAGTTGGAAATATTTTTTACTAAATAGTCCAGTTTATACATACACTGCTCGTTTATTATATATATAGAACACTTGGAAAATCTTTGACAAATTTTTATCTGTATTAAAACATTTTTTTTCTGTTACATATTTTTTGGAGACACAGTTTTTCTAAGGATATTAAAATTGAGACAAAAAAAAAACAAATCAAAAGTGTTGCGAGGCAACGTTTTCATTTGTTCTTTGATTAGGAAAACAGAATTAATTGAGGAGCAATTTTTCAAAAGTTGATAAATCCATTTTTCAAAAAAATTGAGATAAACACATATTTAGAATTTTAAAAACCTTAGAAATCGATTAATCACTGTTCAATTTAAGAAAAAAAATTTGTTACCAAATAATTTTCAATTTAAAATATATTTTTGCCTAACCTTGATAATTTTTCATTTTTATTTTTCATTAGAAAAAATTGCCAAAACCTTGAAATTCCTTTATTGCAATAAATTTTAATTACAAACAAAGCATTTTCAACAGAAAAATATTTGAAAATAAACAGTTTATTACATTTTTTCTACATTAAAATTAATTTTAATGGTTATGTGAGAATTGTCATTTGTTTAAATTTCTCGAAATGACAAAATTTGGATTTATCAGATTTTGAAAACTTGCTCCTCAATTAATTATTAACTATATTAATTTGAATGTTCTTTCATTCTTTCATTCACTTTTTCTGTCCCTCACACTCTGAAGTTGTCTTTTGTTTATACTTTTGTTTTTTGTTAACTTTAAATAGAAAATAGAAATCATCAGAATTTTTTTTACTTCTTTTCATTAAAAGACTAAAATTTTGTTAAATATTATGTTTTGTCAAATTGAAATTCTTTTTGTTCTTTACTTCTAAAAAAATTATAAAAATTATTAAACAACTGTGATTAAGAAATAGAAAATTTATTTATTTTCCATTATTTTCTTTTTTGAATCACAATTTTTTAAAGAAAATTATTATTTTGTTTTAAAAAAAGAAGAAAAACATTTGTACAATTTATATTTTAATCTTATCTTTGGAACAGAATTTCCCACAGGAATTAAGACATTCAAAAAATCAAATTTCAAACCTTTTTTAAATTAAACAACTTATAAAAGTATTGTTTATAAAACATGTAAATATCAATTGCTCCGAGTCGAAGACTCGGAGTGATCGATTTCTTCATGTTTTCTAATAAATTAAAGATGACCGAGAGATAAAATAATTATTTTACATTATAAGAATATTGTTACTGTAACTTCATCAAAATTATTTTCATCATTTTAAGTAAATTACTATTTTCTAGAATTTTAAATTATTTTTTTTTGAAAATAATAATTGAATTCTTTTTAAAAAAAATTTTATTTATGAAAATAATTGAATTCTTTGTGAAATTTTAATTATTTTATGAATATAATTAAATGTTTGCTCAGAATTTCAATAAAATTTTTTATAATTGAGTTCTTTTGAAAAATTTTAGTAGATATTATAAAAATCATTGAATTGAGGAAAATTTTTGAAAATAATTGAAATTTTTGCCACGAATTTTTTCAAAATTATTTAAAAATAATTGAATTGATTCGAAAAATTTTATCAAACTTTTTTAAAATAATTGAATTTTTGCAATGAATTTTATTAAAATTTTTGTTAAATAATTGAATTATTGCGAAAAAATTTATAAAACATTTGCAATTGATTGAATTCTTGCAAAGAATTTTATCAAAAAATTTGATAATAATTGAATTTTTTCGAAGAATTTTATTGTTTATGAAAACAAGTGAATTATTGCGAAAACAAATTGCAATAAATCATTGAATTCTTGCAAAGAATTTTATCAAAAAATTTGATACTAATTGAATTTCTTTGAAGAATTTTATTGTTTATAAAAATAATTGAATTTAGGAAGAATTTTATTAAAATTTTACATAATCTTTATTAAATTTGTTTGAACAATTTCTTTGAGTTTCTCTAAAATAATGGACTTTCTTTAATCATTTTAATTACAAGTTTTCAAAGTAATTAAATTCTATATGAATAGTTTCTTTCAAGTTTTTATAATAATCTTCTTTCTTAATAATTAAAATTAAGCATTTAATTCTTGAATTTTATTATTAAATCGAATTGTTAAAAATTATTTAATTAAAATCTTTAAAAATTAATTTTAATAATAATTTTAATAATAATTACATTTTTCGAGAAATTCCATTAACATTGTACCAAAAATAATTGAAATTCTGTGATGATTTTTATTGTTTATAAAAATAATTGAATTCCCGGTTAAAAAATGTTATTCTTCATTAAAATAATTGAATTATTGCGAAGAAATTTATAAAAAATTTGTAAATAGTAGAATTCCTCTGAAATTTTTATTATTTAATTCATTCATTCAAAATTGTCATTTTCTAAAATTTCAAATTAAAATTTTTTTTAAATAATTGAATTCGTTTTGGGAAATATTTTATTTAAAATCGTAGATATTGAAAATCATTAAAATTAGAAAAATTTCTGAAAATAATTGAACTTTGGAGAAGAATTTTGTCATTTATAAAGATAATTGGGAATGTTTGGAATTATTTTTAAATACTACAAAATTGAATTTTTTTAGTATTTTTAACAAAAATTTGAATTAGAAAATTTTCAAATTTTATTATTTTTAGAATTACTAATTTTATTTAAAAAAGGCAGCAAGAAGTTAGCCGCGCGATTTGTTGCTAGTTAATAATAACAAAAAAAAAATATGGAGTAACTATTGCTTTTTGCTTTTTGTTGGTAAATTTTATACTTTAAAAATTTTAAATAGTAAAAATTGCAGCAAAAACTCTCTCTACCTTTAGTCAGTGTAATTTAATTACAATTTAATTTTTTCCAAACTTTTCTACATACAGTTCATCGGCTAAATTTCTTTAAAACTTGGAAAAAAATTGTTGAAACAACAAAATGTTTTGATTGCTGACAAATTATTTACCAAGCAAACAAACCAAAATTTTTTTGATATAAAAAATACTAAACTATAAAAAAATGTTTTGTTGAATTTAGAATAATTATATTAAATATCAAGAATTTTAATTCAATTTTAATATAACTTTACTAAATTCCACATAACATTTTTTTAATTTTAGAATTTTTTATATAAAAATTTCGGCCACAAAAATCACAAAAATCACCCTAAAAATTATTAGATATGCAAATAAAAATTTTCCTCCGCATTTATTTATGAATTTCTTTAATTGCAAATTTATTCAAAAACATCAATAACTCAACTTGTTTTTAATCATTATTTTTTCATAAAAAAAATGTCAAATTCATAAAATTATTAATTTAAAATATAAAAATATTGTTACTGTAACTTCTTCAAAATTATTTTTTTCTATTCAATTTAATGACTATATTTTCTAGAATTTTTTTTATTTTGTTTTTAAAATATATAGTGAAATTTTTAACAATTATTACATTTTTCAAAGAAAACACTTTTAAACTTGTAAATTTTAGTAATGAATAGTAATTTTCACAAATTTATTAGTAAAATTTACTGATTGAAAATCAAACTTTTATTAATAAATTAGTAGAAATTACTATTAATTACTGTTTATTCAAAAGCAATTTTTTTGAAATTGAAAGTAATTATAGTAATTGAATTTACAATCACAACTATATTAAAAAGAAATGAATTATTATAAAAAACGTTATTAAAATTTTTGAAAATAATTTAATACTTTTAAAGAATTTTGTTATTTATGAAAATAATTAAACTCTTTCGAAGAATTTATTACAAATTGAATATTGCAAATAATTTAATTCTCGTATAAACATTTTTATCAACAAATTTTTAAACAATTCAATTTTTTTGACGAATGTAAATAATTTTTTTTTTTTTAATTTAGGAATTCGAGAAATTTTTCGAGCAATTTGCTTAAAATTGTATTTAAAATAATGGAAATTTTGCAATAAGTTTTATTATTTATAAAAGTATTGTTGAATTTCGAAAAAGAATGTTATTATTAATGAAAATAATTGAAAATCATTTTTAAAAAATTTCTGCTTTATGAAAATAACGGAATTATTGGGTTGAATTTTATTAAAATTTTTGAAAACAATTAAATTTCAGAGAAGAATTTTATTACTTTTAAAAATAATTGAAATGTTCTACAATTATTTATGTAATTTTTAAAAAATTCAATTTTCTTAGTGATTTTAAATAAAATTTCTCTATAAATGCATTATTTTTAAGAATTAATTAAATATTTGCTAAAAATATGAACTATTTTCTCAGAAGAAATAAAGTTCCTTAAAAATCAAAGTTTTTTTTAAAAATTCTAATTAAGTTTATAAAAAATGGAAATTTTCTAAAACTTTAAAAAAATTGAAGTTCGTTTATTTATGAAAATTTTCAACTCAACTCTTTTAAAATTCAATAAATTTCGAAATATTTAAGTAAAATTATTCATTATAAAAATTTATAAGTAATAATTTTTAGGAAAATTTAATTAAAATATGTAGATAGGAAAAATCATTGAACTGTGAAAAGTTTTTGGAAATATTTGAAATTTTTCCAAGAGTTTTATTACCATTTTTGAAAATTAAATTTTGAGGAAGATTTTTGATTTTGAAATTAATTGAAGTATAAAAAGTTTTGGCAAATATTTCAAATTTATCCAAGAATTTTTAAGAATTTCCATTAATTTTATTAACATTTTTTGAAAACAATAAAATTTCGAAGAAGAATTTTGATATTGGGAATCATTGAATTGTGAAAAGTTTTTGGAAACATTTGAAATTTTTCCAAGAATTTTATTGACATTTTGGAAAAAAAATAAATTTCGAAGAAGAGTTTTGTTATTAATAAAGAAAATTAAAAATTTGACTAGAATTTTATTTGCAATTTTACAAAATACTTAAATTTTTGAGAAGAATTTTATAACATTTGAAAATAATTGTATTTCTGCAATTTTTTTTGTTTGCAAGTTCCCGAAAAGTCTAAATTTAATTTTTTTAGTGCTTTCTTAACTAAAATTCTTCTATAAATGCATTATTGCAAAGAAAATCATATATTTTTATTATTTAAGTAGTCCTTAACGTCCGAGATTCTTTATAAATTAAGGTAAATTAAAACGAAAACATTCGGACAATGAATAAAATATTTATTTACTCCATCGTTTCGAAATCTAAATGATTTCCTCTTCAGGGAGTCAAAAATTAATAATTAAAATAGACGAAGACTTAAATTTCTATGCCCTGAAGATTTTGACTCCCTGAAGAGGAAATCATTTAGATTTCGAAACGTTGGAGTAAATAAATATTTTATTCATTGACCGAATGTTTTCGTTTTAATTTACCTTAATTTATATTTTTATTATTTTATGAAAATAATTAAAGGTTTCGATAAAATTTTATGAAATTTTTTGTTTTAAATAATTAAATTCTTTTGGAAAATTTTTATTAAAATAGTAAAAATTGCAGCAAAAATGCACCACTAGTTTCTGTCTCTGTAATTTAATTTCCCAAATTTTTCTACATACATATAGTTCATTGGCTAAATTCCTTTAGAACATAGAAAAAAATTGGTTTGAAATTTTTTTTCAAATGAATAAAACTAAAAATTTGCTCCAAGCGACTACAATCTTGCAAATTTTTTCAAACTGAAACCAAATGTTTATTTAAGTCATATCAAGTAAATATTTATTTAGACTAAAAAAACAAATGGAAATTTAAAGAGCCTCTAAATTGTGTTAAAAAATGTAGATTTTGAAAAAAGAATTGAAATTTCTGCACTGAGAAAACAATTTATTTGAATCAAATAATTCTCTTTGTTATACAGTCAACCAAAAATTATGTTTGATTTAAACATAATAATTTTGATTCAATACATAGTAAGTTTGGTTCGATAAAAGTTAAGTTAAATTCAATAATAAAATTTGTGTCACGCTCCGAAGAAAGGTACCTAAGATGCAAAAAATTTGAGGTTATGTTTTTAATTTTTCAAGTAAAAATACAGAAAAATGTATTTTACTTTTTAGAAAAAGAATCAAATATTAATTAAAAATCATTGACTTTCAAGTCTTTATCATATTCAAAATATTCCAGGAAAATTGGTTTCAAATTCAAATAATTGAAAATAAACTTTTATTCAAGATAAATCTAATATAAACCTAACCTATAATTCGTTTGCTTCTTAGGTACCTTTCTTGGTAGCGCGTCACATATGTTTAAATTAAACAAATTTTTTTGGTTGACTGCTTAGGTTTGATTTAAAATTTGTTTTTTTTTCAGTGTACAATATTGAAAAATATTTTTCTTATTTATTTATGGTATGTTTATTTTTTAATTTGTTTATTATTTATTTATTATTTTTTTTTATTTTATTATTTTTTTAATTTATTTTTTTTTCATTTTATTATTTTTTTCTCTTTATTTATTTTTTTCTCTTTATTTTATTTTACTGATTATTATTTATCATTTATTAATTTTCTACTATTTATTATCTATTTTTTATTCGAAAAATTATTATTCTTATTGAATTAATATTTAAATTTGTATTCACTTGTTACTAATGTTATTGGTGATTATTTTCACAATTTTTAATAATTTTTGTCATTGATATGTTAAAATTTTTTTAAATTATTTTTTAATTATTTTTTAATTGTTTTAAATATTAAGTTCCTTTATAATTTTATGACTCCAGACTCTGCTTCATCGTCAGGGCATAGTTAAGTCTTCGTCTATTTTAATTATTAATTTTTTGTAAGATAATTATTTATTTATTCATTGTCAAATTAATTTATATTTTCTTTTATTATTTTTTCTTATATAATTTATTTATTATTTTAATTTTGTATATTTTTTTGGATAGACTCCCTGAAGAGGAAATCATGGAGATTTTGAAACGTTGGAGTAAATAAATATTTTGTTCATTGTCCGAATGTTTTTGTTTTAATTTACCTTAATTTATAAAGGATCTCGGACGTTAAAGATTACTTAAATAAAAAAATATATGTTAAATGTATATTTTTTTTTCGGGGGAGCAGGGGAAATTCGCTTGACATCCGTGTGGCGAAAGTATTTTTGTCTGGCTTTTTGCAAAAAATAATAATAATAAATGAATAATAAAAAAAGAAGAAAAAAAAATTTGAGTTCGCGACATATTGCGCGTACAGCATTATATGGCAGGGTGGAAAAATGTGGGGCACATTGATAGCGACGAGGAATGAGAGAAATGAGGAGGTGAGGATATCGAACCGGGGGCTTTTCAGAGAGGCGGAGTCATCCTCAGTTGCTATGGGAACGTGACACTCTCTTTCGAGCTTTCGGGGCTTTTGCGAGCTTACGGGAAGCTCTCCTCATGACATGGCCTGTGACCGTGGGATTTCCTCGTTATATCTACCATTTCTATATATATATATACATCTATATAGCTATATAGATATATAGAACGTATAAACGACCATAAACTTCAACTTTTCGTCAAAACTGCTGCTCTCACATTGCTGTTTTACTGCACTTTTTGCCCTCCCCCCTCGCTTCTCTTCCCTTTTGCTACCTCACCTCTTGTTCTCTCTCTCTCTCTCTCTCTCTCTCTCTCTCTCTCTCTCTCTCTCTCTCTCTCTCTCTCTCTCTCTCTCTCTCTCTCGACAAAGATTTTTACATGACTCACGTTTCAACTCTGATAAGAGGGTTGATGTGTGTATATACGTATACACTGTGTGTGTCACACCTTTTCGACCAATTTTTCACACTTTCAAGCTTTTTAAGGCGAAAACGTGGTGTTTTTTTTTTTTTTTTGTGTTTTAACTTTTAATAGCGAGATTTTAGTAGAAATATGCTTTAGAGTTAGATTTGTTTGGTAGGATTTTTCTATTTTGGGAGTGAAGTGCAACATTTATTCATAGTTTTCACGGTAAATCATTAGGTGTTAAAATAACACCAAAAAGGATTAAAATAATCCATTTTAGTGTTATTTTAATCCATTTTGGTGTTATTTTAACACCTAACGATTTACCGTGTTTTTGAGGATATCAAAATTGAGACAAAAAACAAATCGAAAATGTCTCCTCGCAACAAGATGCAAGAAGAAAAAGGATTACGAAGACTAAACAGATTGTTAACATAGAACAAACATGTTTATTTTGTTGTCGTAACAAATTCAAATTTTTTCTAATAACTAATTTTTTTATTAGAAAAAATCGAATAAATAAATAGACGAATAAAATGAATGAAAAACATGAATAAATAAATATATAACAATAAATTTGTTGAGGTAAGAAAAAATTTTGTAGCAGCAACAAACTATGTTTGTTAGTTCTATATTAAGGATTCGTTTTCTTCTCTGTTTGCGTATTGGATGTTCAAAGTGATTTATTCTTTTTGCAACAATGTAATTGCTATTTTGTTTATTTTAATTTTTCTTCCTTTTATTTTTTTATAATTTATTATATTTTTATTTGTTGCAGTCGACGCGTTTGGTTCAACATTTTCTCTACACGTACCTAGGAATGCAATGGCAACATGAAGTTTCATGTAAGTTTTGTTTTTGAATATTTACGTTAGAAATAAACAACGTATATGTATATAATTTTACACGGAAATTAGGAATTTTATGAAAAAGAACACTGACAAAATATTTTTTAACACCAAACATAAGCAGTCAACCGAAATGAAATATTTTTAATTTAAACATATTTTATTATTGAATTAAACTTAATTTTTATTATTTTTAAATAAATTATAATTTTTGGTTGACTGTATAACAAAGATAATTTTTTGATTTAAATATATATTATATTTTTTCAGTGAAATGAAAAGGTGTATATGAAACATTTAAAAATGATTTGAAAATTCTAGTTATTGGAATTTCTGATAATTTTTCTCATTTAATAGAAATTAAATTTTTTTCATTTATTAGAAATGTTTGATTAGAAATTAAGGAAAATAAAAATTTTTATGGTAATCTTGAAATTGACACTAAGGACTTCGGTCAATTGCTTTTAAGAAATAAAGAATATTTTACTTTTATTTTAAGATGTAAAAGTCAATTCGATTTAAAAATTTTTTTTCAAAAATTCAACCTTAATTAAATCAAAAACTTTAAACTGAATTGAAATTAGTTTGGCTAATTAAAGTAGTGAAAAGAAAATTTGAATTATAGTGAACAGTCATTTACTAATTTGATTTTAAAAAGTTTCTTTAAAATGGCAAAATTTAATAAAATTTCAATGTTCTATTAATTTTAGCAGTAATTTTACAAACTTTCAATTTTCAACTAATTTCATTAGAAATTTCAACGAAATCCAATTATTTTCAAAAGTAATAAAATTTTTTCAGAAATTCAATTATGTTCTAAAATTTTTTTTAAAAATTCTAGTAAAAATTCCAATTATCTTCATAAATAAAAAAAAATTCTTGGCTAAATTTCAAATATTTTCAAACATTTTACCATGTAGTTTAGAATTTTTTACTAAAATTTTAGTGTCAATTTACTAGGAATTGGTCGTAACATTTATAAATTGAATTTAATTTTCGACTATACTGATTTGACTTTAAAAAATTTCTCTTTGAAATTTAATATAATTTAAAAGTTCTATTAATTTTATCAGTAATTTTACAAACTTTCAATTTTCAACTAATTTCATTAGAAATTTCAACGACATTCAATTATGTTCAAAAGTATTAAAATTTTTCTCGGAAATTCAATTACGTTCTAAAATTTAAAGAAAATTTAAAATGTCAAATTTTCTTAAGGAAGAAAAAAAAATTCGAAAACATTCGAAAGCATTCGAAACTAAATTTGAAATTAGTTTTGACTACTTATATTCGTGAAATTAGTGAAAAGGAAATTAAAACTATTGTCAACAGTCTTTTACTAATTTGACTTTAAAAAGTTTCTCTATGACATCTTATAAAATTTCAATTTTCAATTAATTTTATCAGAAATTTTACAAACTTTCAATGTTTAATTAATTTCCTTAGAAATTTCAACAAAATTTAAGTATTTTCAAAAGAATTAAAGTTTTTTTCAGAAATTCAATTATGTTCTAATATTTTTAAAAAAAATTCTAGTCAAAATTCCAATTATCTTCATAGATAAAAAAATTCTTGGCTAAATTTCAATTATTGTCATAAATTTTACTCCACCACGAAGTTTAGAATATTTTTTTTGCTAAAATTTGAGTTTCAATTTACTAGGAATTAGTAGTATTTTTTATAAATTGAAATTAGTGTACGACTTTTAACTAATTCAGATGTTTCTCATTGACCGAAAACTATTTTTTATTTAAATGCAATTTTCAATGACTAAAACTGAATTCTAAATAAAATTTAAATTCATGTTATTCATGAATAAATAACATTTTACTAAAATAAATTCAAAATTTAATTAAAATTTTTTTTTAAAGTAGAAAGAATCAAATAGGACTAACTTATGTTTCGATTGTTTAGTCCGATTTCTTCCCAAAGTCCAAGAGTTTATTAAATAAATAAATATCTTTACAAAATTTTTACTAAAAAATTACAACGAACAAAATTTTTATTTGAGTTAATTAAATGCTATTTGCTTCAATATATTGAAATTATTCGTCAAATACCATTTAATTGATTTGAATAGAAATTATATTTGACTTAAGTAAATATTTACTTGACAATAGACAATTAATAGATAACAGATTATTTTATCCAATCTTTTACGTCCGAGAAATTTTTAATTATACATGAAGATTAACGAAAATATTCCTTGAAGATTCCATAGAAATTCTGCAATTTTTTTAGTTTACTAATATTTTAACATTTTTGTTACAAATTGGAATGTCTAATAATTTGCAAAGATTTTAATCTTTGCAAAAGATCTTTGCAAAATTTTTTTACAAAATGCGGATTTTAGTAAAGTTTTGCGAATAAATTGCAAGAAAGTTTATTCTTGGAGTCGAGTCATAATAGAAATTGTAAAATAATATTAAAATTCAAAATTGCATTCGATTTTCATGGTAACATCGATGGGAATTTTGTGGAATTTCCAGAACATTCTTCCATGGAATTTTTAGACGTAGATTTCGGGTGGATAAAGATATTAACAGTCCATGGCATGTTTATAATTTTCGTTAAAAATCATCGTAAGGAAATTTCCAACAAAAAAATATTAAAGTCTCTTTTTTAGTTTACATATGATTTTTTTACAGTGGAAAAATATTGAAAGAAATTTTTTTGTTCGTGATAATATACGGTTTAAAGATATATGGAGTATGGAAAAAAATGTTGAAATGTTTCGAAGATAAGACAATTTTTAAGTGGAGAAAAGTATATTAATTTTTCGATGCTCTGGTATGTAGAATGAAAAGTGTTGAAGATGCGGAATTAATAAAATCAAAGTAGTTGCGATGAAGAGAAGATGAGTTGGTATAGACGAGGTAAATATTAGTTTTAGATACTTGGATGTATCTGAAGTGTAAGAACCAGTCCGGGCATAGCATAGGAAAACGGATATGTTTCCAGTAACATGAACAAACCAATTAGCTGGTTAAGCGGGCAAACCCCCATGAAATTCAATTGTCTTCGCCCCATGCATCTCCGAGTTAACCACCCTTATATTTTCATCCCTATCTCTCTCTCTCTCTCTCTTTCTCCCTTTATCAATATATATTTTCACCCTCCTCTCTTTATCACTTCTTCATTTTCTCTCTTTCTCTCGCTCTCTTCTGTAGGTTTCATGGCTCTGCAAATTAGATCTGCCTTCTCTTACATGGCTTGATACTTTTTTCCCAACATCATTGCTACAGATATTTATCTATTGCATCGTTAGGCTTGAATTAAATTATAGTCAAATATCGAGCTCAATTTTTTGTGTTCCTTATTCCTTTTCTCATTAATTTTGTTCTATTTATTTATTTACTTATTTATTTACTTATTTTCTCTTTATTTTTCCCTTAATTTTTAGTGTGACAAATTTAATACAGATTTTTGATGATTCCCAAGTTTTGAACGTTCAAATGAACGAAATATTTTTTATTGCAGATATTTTAATAGCTTACTAATCATAAAAAAATGTATAAACCAAAATTTTACGTTTACAAAATCAGTAATTAATTTTTTGCACAGTAAAGCAAAATATTTGCAAATAAAAATTGAATTTTCCGAAGAAATAAATGAATTTCGTTCATTTGAACGTTCAGAACATTAGGATCCTGATTTTTGTGACAATTTGTTGTCAACTTTGTTATTATTACAAGGATTATAAAACACAGTAACAAGTTGCAAAACCCGATTTTTCCCTTATTTTTTAGTGCAACAAATTTAAAACAGATTTTTGTACCAATTTGTTGTCAACTTTGTTATTATTACAAAGATTGTAAAACACAATAACAAGTTGCAGAACCAGATTTTTCCCTTGTTTTTTAGTGCAACAAATTTAAAACAGATTTTTGTACCAATTTGTTGTCAACTTTGTTATTATCGCAAAGATTATAAAACACAATAACAAGTTGCAAAACCAGATTTTAAATAAACCATAAAACCATCTAAATCGATAATACTTAAATTTAAAGAAATATTAAAACCAAGATGAGACGAAAAATATTGAAAGTAAATATCTAACAAGTTGGCTAAAAATTTAACAAGTCGGAGAAAAACTATTTGCCTGTAATAATAATAGTTCGGTTGTGTCAAATCAGAAATTTATAGATCTTTCTTTTATAGCGCGAGAGAGAGAGAAAGAGAGCGCGCGCGGTTGAAAAAAAGTTGAGGGAAAAAAGTAGACAAAAAAAGAATCCCGCTAAACGAGACTTGTGCCGCATATTATCAGAGTAACTTTGGGTAAGTTTTAAAAGCTCTGCCGGCGGTTCAGCATTTTTAACCTCAAGCCGTAAAAGTTAAATATTCACTTCATGAAAGGACCGTAAAGGGGGAGGTTTTTGGTAACTTGAGTAGTGAAAATGAGGGTTGTGTAGAATAAGGTAAACGGACAGAGGAAAGAGAATTCATTACTTCGCCATCTTTCCATCCACCCGACGTTTGTAATTATTCAAAACTTTATTCTGCTTTACTTCCAAATATGCTTCGAAATATATATATAAAAAAAAACACGCAACATATTCTGTAGGCGTTATTTCAAAAAAGAGAAAATCATTTTTTTATTGCAAGTGTGGGTTTTTTTTCAAGAGGACTAAAATTTATTTGAGATAATCAAAAGCAAAAGACAACGAGAATGTAGTATATAAATAATAATACTTTATTATTATTATATTATATATAATTATTATTAGGTATATATAGTATTAAATAATACTTTAATAAAAACCGAATTTTGAAATTTTTATCTAAATCAAACAAACAAAGAACAGGGTTGCCACAGGTCAGGGAAATCAGGGAAAAGTCAGAGAAAAGAAAATAAGTCAGGGAAAAGTCTGGGATTTTTACTAAAAGTACTGGAAAAAATCGAATTTCAAAAAATCATGAAAAAACTCTAAATTTTGATGTTTTTTTGTTTGCCTTATAAACTAGAAAAATAACCACGAATTTTAATAGAAAACATTGAATTTTTTCTATTTCAGACAATAATTTCTTATTAAACAACTTTATTTTTAAAGAACTGGCATAAAATTATGACTTATAAATTATGTAATGAATAATTTTTACAATTTTCATAAATACTAGATTGATAAAAGAATTTTAATCAAAAGTACTAAAAAAATTTAATTTTGGACAAGTTACAAATAATTACAGAAATTTAATTATTTTCAAAAGTAATAACATTTTTCGCAGATATTCAATTATATTCAAAAATAAAAAAAAACTTCTGGTTATTTCAATTATATCTTTAAAAATAAAAAAATTCTTCTGCAAAATTCAATTGGGTTCAAATTTTTTTTTTAAATTCTCGTCAAAATTTCAATTATCTTTATAAAAAATACAATTCTTCTTGGAAATTCAATTATTTTTAAAAACTTTAATAAAATTCTTGGAATAATTTCACAGGAATTCAATAATTAACAAAATTTTTGATGAACTTCTTCTCAATAAACCAATTATTTTCATAAATAATAACATTTTCACAAGAATTCAATTATTTAGTATAAAAAATACCAAATAATTTTACGAAAAATACCAATTATTTAAAAAGAATTTTATAAAATTCGTCGCAAGAGTTCAGTTATTGAAAAAAATTTAAAAAAGTTCTTTTCAAGAATTCAATTATTTTTATAAATAGTAAAATTCTTCACCGAAATTCAATTATTTTTATAAACTTGAATAAAATTCATTGGAAGAATTAAATTATTTTCAAAAGTAATAAAATTCTTCGCAGAAATTCAATTATTCAAAAATTTAAAAACAATTCTCGTCAAAATTACAATTATCTTTATAAATAATAAAATTCATCAATATTCAATTATTAAAAAAAAATTTAATTCTCGTCAAAATTTCAATTATTGTTATAAATAATACAATTCTTCTTCAAAATTAAAATATATTTAAAAACTTGAATAAAATTCTTGTTAAAATTTCACAGAAATTCAATAATTTATAAAATTTTTAATAAATTTCTTTGAAATAATTCAATTATTTTCATAAATAATAAAATTTTCACGTGAGTTCAATTATTAATATAAAAAATTTTATAAAATTTTTTAAAAAATATCAATTATAAAAAAAGATTTTTATAAAATTCGTCGCATAAATCAATTATAAAAAAAAATTAACAAAGTTCTTTACAAGAATTGAATTATTTTTATAATTAATAAAATTCTTCACCGAAATTCAATTATTTTAGAAAAATTTTAATAACATTTTTAGAAATTTTTAAAAATTATTTTCATGAATAATAAAACTCATCGCAGGATTTTAATTAATTTTCGATACAATATTTTAATTAAATTCCTCGAAAAATGTAATTATTCTTATAAATTTTATTAAAATTTGTCAAAAGAATTCAATTATTTAAAAATTTGTTGAGAAAATTCTTTATGAGAATTCAATTTTAACAAACATTCAATTATTCAGTAAATTATTTATTTTTCAATTTAAATAATTTAATTTTTCTAGAATTTCCTAAAAAAAATTGATTTAAAAATGAAATGACCTAATAATCGATTTATTGTTTATGAAAATAGTTGAATTATTGCAACGAATTTTATTACAATTTTTTCAAATAATTGATTTTTTTATAAAATTTACTACTTTTAAAAATAATTGAATTCTTGCGAAGGATTTTATTAGAATTTTTGTAAATAATTAAATTTTTGTTGAAAAATTTCATGGTTATTTAAATTATAACAAAACATGAAGTTTTATGTTTTGTAATAATATTCTTATAAATTGTTGAGTTTCAAAAAGGTTTGAATTTGACTGCTCTGAAGAATTTTAATTCCCGTGGAAAAGTAATAATTCAATACTTATTTAAAAATTTAATTATTGATGTTCTTGAATATTTTTACAATTAATGAAATTTGTAAATAAATTTAAATTTAATTTACCTAAAAAATATATTATTATCAATGGAAATAATTGCGAATGATTGCGAAGAAATTTGTAAATTATTAAATTCCTGTGAAATTTGTATTATTTTATGAAAATAATTAAAGATTTTTGAAGAATTTTATTAAATTTTGTTTTATATAATTGAAGTCTTTTGGAAAATATTATCATTAAAGTATTATGAGTATTAAAAATCATTGATTGAGGAAAATTTTTGAAAATAATTGAAATTTTGTCAAGAATTTAATTTATTAAAATTTTTGAAACTAATTCAATTTCGAAGAAGGAGACAATTATTCAATTGTGAAAATTTTTTGAGAAGTAATTAAAATCCTTTTAAGAATTTTATTAAAATTTTTGAAAACAATTAAATTTCGAAGAAGAATTTTGTTATTAATAAAGAAAAAATTGAAATTTTAACTAGAATTTTTTTTTTTTTGCAATTTTAGAACATAATTGAATTTTTGAGAAAAGTTTTTTTCTAGAGAAAATAATTGAATTTCTGCGCGATTTTTTTGTAAATTCCTGTATAATGACAAAGTTTAATTTTCTTTTTTGTATTTTTAACTAAAATTCTAGAATTCGTGATAATTTGATAGTTTATGCGAGGCAAAGGAAAAAACACAAAAAGTTTAGAATTTTTTTGTGAGTTTAAAAAAAAAATTTTTTCCAGTACTTTTAATAAAAATCCCTAATTTTTCCCTTAATTTCCCGACTCTCCTGATACGTGGCAACCCTGTTTACGATTAGTTGCGTGTTTATATTCCTCTTTCGAAATGATACACGACAAAAATTGTTTTTTTTTTTTCGTCGCTGGCGGTGTGTATATTTCGCGAGGGGGAAAATTGAGAAGTTGAAAGAGGTAAAACCGGAAAAAGGGATGATGTTTGAAAAGTAAAAGGGAAGAGAAAAGAGGATTCGCGGGTCGTCATAAATTCTCGCACGAATAGCTCTAAAGTAAAATATATAGATATGGCCACATTCTGCATATGTCATCCATGCTCTCTGGCCTAGCGCACCCACCGTCATCTTTACACATATCTAAATTTCCCTCAGCCATGCGAATATATATATACGTATATACATTTCTCTATGAATTTCATCCACGTCTTTTACCGCGTTCACGCAATTGCGGCAAAACACATATACACATGCTCACAGTGTGCGGTTACGTCGAGAATATTGGAAAGGACAGGACAAGATGTAAATTCCACCAAAAGCTAAATTCTCCATGTGATCTTTGGACCGTATATTATTACGAAAAATAATATTTCTTTCAATATTTTTCCACTGAAAAAAAAATTCTACCTACACTAGAAAGAGACTTTAATATTTTTTTGTTGGAAATTTCCTTCCGGTGATTTTTAACTACCCTCTAAATTTGAATTTGTAAAAATGTTTACTATTTTAAATTAGTGACTGACTTTTTGCTTTCGAATTAGTAAATTTCATTAAAAAATTAGTAAATAATTAATAATGTACGTCTAAAATAATAATAAATAATTAGTAAATTTCACTAAAAAATTAGTAAATAATAAATAAATAATAAATAATTAGTAAATTTCACTAAAAAATTAGTAAATAATGAATAAATAATAAATAATTAATAATGTACGTCAAAAAAAATAATAAATAATAAATAATTAGTAAATTTCACTAAAAAATTAGTAAATAATAAATAAATATTAAATAATTAGTAAATTTCACTAAAAAATTAGTGAATAATAAATAAATAAAAAATAATTAGTAAATTTCACTAAAAAATTAGTAAATAATAAATAAATAATAAATAATTAGTAAATTTCACTAAAAAATTAATAAATAATAAATAAATAATAAATAATTAGTAAATTTAAAATGGTGAAAAAACATTTTTATTTGGTCTTAGGAATGTGTTCACCAAAGAACAGAAAAAAATATTATTTTTTATAAAAGTTATTGCAAAATTAATTTTTTTGCAACTTTTTAAACAAAACCATATTTCTCCTAAATGAATGAACCGATTTAAGAAATGAATGAACCAAACGGGAATATAAAGGGAATAAAAAATACTTTCGTTTAGAATTAGAAAATTTAAAAAATGTTTATATTTTAATAATTATTCAATAAATTTTTTATAAACAATTAATTTTTTTTAATCTTCTGCGCCTTAAAAAAATTTTTGAAAAATATCTACATACACTTAAAACTACAAGAAATCAAAATCCATTGAGAAAATTTTGGAGCGACAATTATTTTAAAAGTTATAATGGAATATCGAACGGAGATGCAATTTTGATGATTTTCAGAATTAAAACATTATTTTTAACTATGGAATGAACAAAAACTGTCGAATTAACATTTTTATTCAGTTATATAACCAAAAAAATTATCAAAAACTAAGTTCAGTGTTGATTCACTGCACCGCGCCAATATAATTTCCATTATAACTTTTAAAATAATTGTCGCTCCAACATTTTCTCAACGGATTTTGATTTCTTATAGTTTTAAGTGTATGTAGATATTTTTCAAAAATTTTTTTAAGGCGTAGAACATTAAAAAAATTAATTGTTTATAAAAAATTTATTAAATAATTATTAAAATATAAACTTTTTTTTAAATTTTCTAATTCTAAACGAAAGTATTTTTTATTCCCTTTATATTCCCGCTTGGTTCATTAATTTCTTAAATCGGTTCATTCATTTAGGAGAAATGACATTTTGTTTAAAAAGTTGCAAAAAAATTAATTTTGCAATAACTTTTTTAAAAGTAATATTTTTTTCTGTTCTTTGGTGGACACATTCCTAAGACCAAATAGAAATGTTTTTTCACCATTTTGATTTAAAAAAAATACTTTTTGTTTTCTGTGAAAATTTCACGAATTCTGACCCAATGATAAATAATTAATAATGTACGTCAAAAAAAATAATAAATAATAAATAATTAGTAAATTTTACTAAAAAATTAGTAAATAATAAATAAATATGAAATAATTAATAATGTACGTAAAAAATAATAATAAATAATAAATAATTAATAATGTACGTAAAAAATAATAATAAATAATAAATAAATAATAATGTACGTAAAAAATAATAATAAATAATAAATAATTAGTAAATTTCATTAAAAAATTAGTAAAATTTGCTAATTTTTTAGTGAAACCCACAGCCTGATTATAATTTAACTCTCTAAAATTGAATTAGTAAAAATGTTTACTAATTTGAATTAGTGACTGACTTTTTGCTTTTGAATTAGTAAATTTCACTAAAAAATTAGTAAATAATAAATAAGTAATTAATAATATACGTCAAAAATAATAATAAATAATGAATAATTATTATTAATTAGTAATCCGAATTTTGTCAAAAAAATTTGCAAAGATTAAATTATTAGACATTCGAAATTGTAACAAAAATGTTAAAATATTAGTAAAATAAATAATTGCAGAATTTCCATGGAATCTCCCACGGAAATTCCAGGAAAAAGTTCCATCTTATATCCAGGGATTACATCCAAAGAATTTGTCGATGTTGACGACCAGCGTCGTTTTTCAAGAGACACATTTTTTACTGAATCGGAAATAAATTCCAAAAAAAAGTTTCTATTACCTCTGTGTTTCGAAAAAAGCTCTTCTTTAATAAAAAAAAGCTCCGATTTGATGAAGAAAAGCCCAAATTCGATATTCGACTACAAAAATTGTTTGGGAATATTTTCGTTAATCTTCATGTATAATTAAAATTTCTCGGACGTAAAAGCAAATAGCATTTAATTAACTCAAATAAAAATTTTGTTCATTGTAATTTTTTACTAAAAGGTTTGTCAAGATGCTTATTCATTTATTTAATAAACTCTTGGATTTTAGGAAGAAATCGGACAAACAATCGAAACAGAAATTAGTCCCATTTGGTTCTTTTTATTTTAAATAAAATTTTAAATAAAATTTTGATTTTATTTTGGTAAAAAGGTGAATATCTTAAATTTGATTTAGAATTCAGTTTTAGTCATTAAAAATTGCATTTAAATAAAAAATAGTTTTTTGTCAATAAGAAACATCCGAATTATAGTTAAAAGTCGTCCACTAATTTCAATTTATAAAAGTTACTACTAATTTCTAGTAAATTGACGCTCAAATTTTATCAAAAAAATATTCTAAACTTCGTGCAGTGAAATTTTTGAAAATAATTGAAATTTTGCCAAGAAATTTTTTATTTATGAAGATAATTAAAATTTTGACCAGAATTTTTTTTTATTTTTAGAACATAATTGAATTTCTGGGAAAAATGTACTACTTTTGAAAGTAATTAAATTCCGTTGAAATTTATAATCAAATGAATTGAATATTGAAAGTTTGTAAAATTCCTGATAAAATTAATTGAAAACTGAAATTTTATAAAATTTCAAAAAGAATCTATTTAAAGGCAAATCAGTATAGTCGTCCACTAAATTCATTTTATAAAAATTACTACTAATTCCTAGTAAATTGTCACTAAAATTTAAAAAAAAATTCTAAACTAGGTTGTAAAATGTTTGAAAATATTTGAAATTTAGCCAAGAATTTTTTTATTTATGAATAGGTATTTGAAATTTTTACTAGTATTTTTTAAAAAATTTTAGAACATAATTGAATTTTTGAGTAGATTTTTTTACTTTTGAAAATAATTGAATTTCGTTGAAAAATTCTAAACTAGGTGGTAAAATGCTTGAAAATATTTGAAATTTAGCCAAGATTTTTTTTATTTATAAAGATATTTGAAATTTTTACTAGAATTTTTTTTAAAATTTTAGAACATAATTGAATTTTTGAGTAGATTTTATTACTTTTGAAAATAATTGAATTTCGTTGAAATTTCAATTTTCAATTAATTTCATTATGAATAATGAAATTAATTGAAAATTGAAATTTTGTATGTTTTCTGATAAAATTAATTAAAAATTGATATTTTATAAAATTTCAAAAAGAAACTTTTCAAAGACAAATCAGTAAATGACTGTTGATTTTTTTTTCTTTTGTTAATGCGAAGCTTCATTATTAAAATAGATTCATTAAATCAGATTTTTGGGAGTGGAATAAATTTTGCAAATAATTTTATATCATCGTTATAATAAAATTCGGCTAAATTGGAAAACCCTTTTAGCGTTTTAGATTGAAGTCAAGCTGTAGAAATTATTATTATTACAAAACGAAGGGCAGAAATGCATGTTTCTGCATGAACAATCATCGTCTCCTTTTCTGAAAATGGCAAAGTTGTTCAAACAAGTCGAAGAAAGTTTATTCGATTTCTTCCTTGGTTCAGCGAAAACTTTCTTTTCCAGTTGGTCAGCAAAATCTTCTGACTTAAGATTTTAGCTTTCAACTTTTTACCCCATAGCTCTTTTTCTTCGTCTTTTTCCCCCATATTATTATTATTATTATTATTACATGAAGAATCGAATTTCACGACGAATGTTTCAAAATGAAATTGGACGTCTTGGAATAATTTATGAATTTTTTTATTTTGGTCAATTTATTTATTTATTTAAACACTGTACGGAAAATTTTTTTTGTTTTTGTTTTCGAATATTAGAAAATTTTGTTAAAAAATTTGTGCGACGAATTTTATTCCTAGTTCAATTTTTTTTGTTTTTGCAAATTTTTACAAAAAAAAGTGAAAAAACAAGGAGGAATTTTCTTTCGTTGAGAAGTGGAAGACTAATTTTTGCTATCAGGGGAAAAATATTTAAATTTCGTGTCGAGAGGATATTTTGTATAATATTGATCTTGAGCTGTATGAAATTATATGGCTATCGATCCCCATAAGCTCGTGAATTGAAAAGGAAATTCAGAAACCTCACCCTGATCATTGCTGCCGATTATAGTGGATCAGTGCATCCCCATCTGTCGAGCAGAACTTTCTGACTTAATGGCACTTTTCAATAGTAATCATTGTTTACCTTTCGTACAAAGGAATAATTTTTTGATTTTTGAGAATAATTCCGAAATCGAAACGATAATTTTTTGTTTTAACGAAAGTTTACAGAATTTATACTATACGGTTTTATTTTTTACACAGACGTCCCTTGATCAGAATTCGAAAGTAGTTACTAAAATAGTTACTAAAATAGTTCGGGTCATTTGGGGTAAATGTAAATGGAATATCTATGTTTCACCAAAAACATTAGTTTTTATTTGTTAAAATGTTAAATGGAAGGATTTTTATTGCATGAACTTGTTACTTAATTATTTATTAACCAAATTGACGAAAATGAAAGATTAAAGTAAATTTTTGTCAAGGCATCAATAAGGAAGAATGAAAAATTTTAGTTTGATTTTTGAATTTATTTTTATGCAAATGCGAGACAAAATACTGAAACAGTAAAATTTTGATTCTTAATCTTTTTTTCACTAAAAGATAATTCACTGTGGCATTGCCAATTGTCAAAATAAAATATTGGCAATACTCAGAACATCTTGTAGGTGAACTGAGGTAAAAATATTGACGTCGAACATATTTTTAAATTTTTAAATTTAGCAGAAACATCTACTATTTACATTTACCCCAAATGACCAAAATAGTTAAAAATGATCCTAATAGTTATAAAATATAGTTTTTTATTGTCTGAAAACAATATTTAAAGCAAGAAAACAATAAATTGCGTCTTGACATGAAAAAAAAGAATCTGAATAAATAATGTATTTTGAAATTCAATTTTTTTTTTTTTTTTTTTTTTTGAGGAAAAGTATAGAAAAAATTTGTCCAGTTGAGGGGAAATTGTAATAAGGGAATTTAAAGGAATAGGATTTTCGTCGTTAGGAGGGAAAGATTTATTCGTTATAACATATAAGGACAGTGATAATAAAAGGACTTAAGTCGGGATATATACATTTGATTTTGGCCAAGAGCCAATTGGCGCGATCTGTTCTTATGGCATTGTATCAGTGATGCGAGGACATTCCTCGAACTGCTGAATAGTTATAGGGCTTAGGGTATTAACTTTCGACATTTAAACCCCCCCACGAAAGCACAGGTGGTTGACGCCCCAATGATTTATGTTCTGCGGTTTGTTCAAACTGTCGATTCTTCAGGCACTGTGTGTTTGTAGCATTTTTCAAAAAAAAGGAGAAAGAAAAAAATTGCCGTTGGTACTAATTCAAATAACTTTTTACAATTTGAAAAATTTTTTTTTATTTAATTTATATTTGTATACTATTCTTTAGAAAATATTAGTAATAGCAAAAATAAATGATTGGCTTATACTCTCTAAATTTTAATTACTAAACATGTTAACTGATTTGATTTTTTGATTTGACTGACTTTTGCTTTTGAATTAGTAAATTTTGCTAATAAACAGTCATTTCGACTAATTTATTTGTAAATTTTGCTAATAAGTAATAAATAGTAATTTCTACTAATTTATCAGTAAATTTTGCTAATAAACAGTGATCTCTACTAATTTATTGGTAAATTTTGCTAGTAAACAGTAATTTCTACTAATTTATTAGAAAAGTTTACTAGTAAATATCTGACTATTTGCATTTAAAGTAGCTACTTCAAATGCAAAAAGTCAGATATTAATTCAAATTAGTAAACATTTTTACTAATTCAAATTTAGAGAATAAAGAGAATATGAAAATTATATTATTCTAGACTTCGCACTCGAAAATTAATTTTAAAAAAAGTAGCAAAAACCAGCTTTCAGACTAAAAAAAAGGTAGAAAAATAGTAGCTATAGAAAAATTAAACTTGCAAGTTTAATAACAATTTGTTTTTTAGTCGTCATGACGACCAAAAACTCGTTTTATGAACTTTACAAAATTGATGAAAATTTCATCCTATATTTTATTTTTCTGACTTTTTCCTAATTTTTATGAAAAATATTTACTTCTTTCTTATCCTAATGATAATAAATTGAATTCTTGTAACGAATTTTATTATTTATGAATGAATTTCAATATTTACAAAAATCATTTAATTCTTGCGAAGAATTAAGCAGTTTTTTTTCAATAATTCATTTCTTTCGACTAATTTTATGCAAATTCTTCTTTAAATAATTGAATTCCTGAAAAATTGTTATTATTCATGAAAAAAATGAATTCTTTCGAAGATTTTTACCAAAAATTTTTTAAATAATTGAATTCTGTTTGACAATTTTTTTTAAATATTAAAAATCATTGAATTTAGAAAAGTTTTTAAAAATAATTGAATTTTACAAAGAATTCTATTAAAATATTTATCAATAATAATTGTATATCTGTGTGCTATTTTATTAAAATTTCATAAAAAAATTGAATTCCTAAAAAAACTTTTTATTATTTAGAAAAATAATTGAATTCTTGCGAAAGGTTTTATTAGAATTTTTCAAAATAATTGAACTAAAAAGAAGAAATTTAATTCTTTTAAAAAAAATTGAATTTTTGTCATAAATATTGTTATTTATGAAAATAATTGAATTTTGCAAAAATATTTACTAAAATGACTTAAACTAATTAAATTTTAGGGAATAATTTTGTTATTTACGTTTGATAATTGAATTGTTTCGAAGAATTATTTATATGAATTATTGAATTCCTAGGAAGAATTTGATTAAAGTCTAAAAGAATAATTGAATTATTTTATAAAAATTTAATTGAAATTGTGTTTAAAATAAGTAATTTCCTTCGAACAATTTTATTAAAATATTTGAAAATAATGGAATTCTGAAAATAATTAAATTTTGTCGAAGAATTTTGCATTCATAAAAATAATTGAAATGTTTACAATTCTTTTTGAATTTTTCGAAAATAATTAAATTTTGTCGAAGAATTTGGATTCTTTATGGATTTTTTTGAAAATAATTGAAAAAATTATATTCTAAATTAACTAAATCCTTGTGAAATTGTTATTATTTATAAAAATAATTAAATTGTGGATGAATTTTATCAATTCCTTTTTTTGTTAAATTATTGAATTTAAAGGCAAAATTTTCTGAAAATACTAGATATTGAAAATAATTGAATTTCGAATATTTTTTTTTTTAAATAATTGAATAGTTTTAAAGAATTTGATTATATTTTTCGAAAATATTTTTTTTTTGTTTTCTAGTATTAGCGAATTTAAAGTAGTGCAAATACTAATAAAAACAGAAATAGTAGCTTTTAGTTGCCGAAATAATCGGTTATTTGATTCAAATAAATTTTTTTCGGTGCATATAAATAAACAAATAAATTTTTAATTCAACGATAATGTATGTTTGAATCAAATATATTGTTTCTTTAAATGAACCAAAAAATATGTTTCAATTAAACTTAAATACGTTTGACTGTATAGCAAACATATTCTATGTTTGATTTAAAAAAAAAAAAAATAGGTTTCAGTCAAAAATAAGGTTTTCGTAGTTTATTAGAGTTAAAAGAATTGCTCTTTTTTTTAATTAAAAAAAAAATCCAGGGGGCACCCGGGTTTGAACCGGGGACCTCTCGATCTGCAGTCGAATGCTCTACCACTGAGCTATACCCCCAAACTGTAAGTCATTGAGAACAAGTCACTCAACTGCTCGATGCCAGCGACTCTCAACTCTTTTCCTAAAAATAATGAAAAAATAATTTTTTTTTCAAATCATTATTTTATCATTTAGTGTGTTACTTATTTACTACTATCTATTTATTCGTTATTAGATAATTCTAAGTATTTATTTATCCACTGAAGTTTAATTCTCACCATTAATTTATTACTATATTTATTTACATTTAGTTAAAAATAATAACTAATGTTTATGTAGATTTTCTTCAACTGATACGAATGGTCAAATTTAAATATTTTTTTAGTAATTTTTTTACTAACAGTCAGTCATTCTTTCACTAAAAATTAGTTATTTTAGGCCTCGCACTCATTTACTAAAATCTACTATTTACTACTTTTTACACTTTTTAGTTACACTAACAGTAGATGTTTCTGCTAAATTTACAAATTTAAAAATAAGTTCGACGTCAATATTTCTACCTCAGCTCACCTACAACATGTTCTGAGTATTGTCAATATTTTATTTTGACAATTGGCAATGCCATAGTGTAAGTTATCTTTTAATGTAAAAAAGATTGAAAATCAAAATTTTACTGTTTCAGTATTTTGTCTCGCATTTGCATAAAAATAAATTCAAAAATCAAACTATGCAATTCTTCCTTATTAATGCCTTAACAAAAATTTACTTTGATTTTTCATTTTCGTCAATTTAGTTAATAAATAATTAAGTGTTTACATTTACCCCGAGAATTCGAAAACTCGGGGTGAATGTAAGCAAAACTACATTTAAAAAAAATTTAACAAATTATTAGATATGCCATTTTGAAATTTAAAAATTCGATTTTAGATTCTTATTCAGCAAGCTTAAAAACTTTTTTTGCCAAGTTGAATGAAAATCTATTAAAATTTGTTCAAGTTATTCAAGTTTTACATTACTAATTTTGTAATGGTTGATTGTTTATTTATATGATACATTATCAGTCAACTGGTTGATTTTTCTGTACATCTACGAAGAACTTTTCTTCAGTTTTTCCATCCCTTAAAACAGTAGTGTACTTGAAATAACTTGTTTCATAAACCTCGCTTAACTACAGTGGTGTTTACATTTACCCCGAATTTTAGAAAAATTTCAAAATCTCGGGGTAAATGTGAACAGTCAGTTTTAGGCGATTCAGGTGCATCAATATTTTTTTGTACTTCATAAAAATTTTCTAGGCAAGTAAAGTAACAAGTTCATGCAAAAAAAAATCTGTCAATTTTACGTTTTAACATCAAAAAACTAATGTTTTTGGTGAAACATAGATATTTTGTTTATATTTACCCCAAATGACCCTAAAATTTGACATTAAATCATTATCACTAATTTAATTATATTTTTACAAATTTTTTAAATTCTTTTCAAAAATGTTTGTAGCCCAATATATGGGTGGATTTTCTGAAAGTGACATTTTTTATGTCTCGATTAATTTTACAAAATCTACTCTTTAATAATTATTATCAATTTCCATAGTGAAAATTTAGCACTTATTTATCATTTTTAAAAGAAAATTAAATAATTTTATTCAACTTAATTTACGTAATAACTAAATTACTTTCAACTCCGAAGCCTTTTCAACATGTCTCCAATATGACTTCTACAATAAAATTAAATTTTTATGGTTTTTTTTCAAATTCTCAGAAATTTTTTAAAAATATTGTCAGAAAGTACAATGTTTTTTCTATCATTATGTGCATTTTAAAAATTTGTAGACTTTACTTTTATTTTTGATAAAAATGTTTAATCTTTGTCTTCAGTTTTAGGTTAAAATTACTTTACAATGATTACTGACATTTTATACTTTAAAAATATCTTAAACAAAATTTTAATGCACATTAAAATAAAGCTGAGAATCTGACGTTAAATTTTCCTATATTTTATCTACAAAAAGGAGAAAAATTATTGCTGTTATAAATAATCGAAATTTATATTTTTCCCGGAGTAAAAATTAATTTCATCTCCGAAGCCTTTGTTTTTAATAAATAACTGAATGTAGAAGTAAATTTAACGGAATATTTCGATGGTAATATAAAATGAGGCTGTGAGATTTGTATGTTTTACTAAAAAACATATTTTAATTGCGCCCTAGTGTAGACAAAAATGAAAGAAAATTTATTTTCCATCTCCGAAGCTTTTCATCTCCGAAGCCTTTTCCTTGAAATATGCTAGTTTTTCTTTTGTTTTTAGTATTTACCTGCATTGCTTTGAAAAAATTAACCCAAATTACCATTAAATCAAATACTGTAAATACATTTATATTCTCATCTAATTGAATATATTTGGTATTAAAATATACAAATTAGTAATTTTTAAGCAGTGTAATTTTATTTTCGATTTCGTGAACGCGTTATTAGCGTGAATTTTTAATAGAAAAGCTCGCCAATTAAATAAAATTAATTGAATGGAGCAACAATAATATTTTTCAAATGAAAAAAATTTTAATATTTTTAAGAATTAATTTTGCGCAACCTAAAAATCTTACTCTTGAGTATGAAAATTCTTATTTAAATAATTAAATTTCTGAAAAAATGTTATTATTCATGATAAAAATTGAATTCTTTCGAAGAATTTTACAAGAAAATTTTTAAATAATTGAATTCTGTTTGAATTTTTTTTTAAATTATGGAAAATTATTGAATTTAGAAGTTCTTAAAACTAATTAAACTTTACAAGGAATTCTATTAAAATATTTCACAATAATTGGATATCTGTGTGGTATTTTATTAAAATTTAATAAAAAAAATTCAATTCCTAAAAAGCTTTTCATTATCTAAAAAAATTAATGAATTCTTGTGAAAGGTTTTATTGGAATTTTTCAAAATAATTCAATTAACAAGAAGAAATTTAAAATATTTAAAAATAATTGAATTTTTCTCATGAATATTGTAATTTATGAAAATATTTGAATTTTGAAAAAAAAATTTACTAAAATGACTCAAAATAATTGAATTTTCGGGAATAATTTTGTTACTTATGTTTAATAATTAAATTTTATCAAAGAATTATTTATGTAAATAATTAAATTCCTAGGAAGCACTTTATTAAAATCTAAAAGAATAATTGAATTATTTTATGAAAATTTACTTAAAATTGTGTTTAAAATAAGTGGTTTTTTTCGAACAATTTTACTAAAATATTTGAAAATAATTAAATTTTGTCGAAGAATTTTGCATTCATAAAGATAATTGAAAGATTAACAATTCTTTATGAATTTTTCGAAAATAATTGAATTTTTACGAAGAATTCTGATTTTATTTACAAAAATAATTAAATCCTTGAAAAGAATTTGAAAATTTATAAAAATAATCGAATTGCTGCTAAGGATTTAATGTCAAATTTTAAAACATTTGACTTTTTCAAAAAAAAAAAAAATGTTTGCAAATTCTATTTTAAATCATTCAATTCCTGTGAAATTTTTACTTTTTTCGGGAAAATAATTTAATGTTCGTGTAGAAAGAATATTATGAAAATTTTTCTTTAATAATTGAATTCTAAAGGGAAAATTTTATTAAAATAGTAGAATATTTAATATTATTATATAAATAATAAATATTATTAATATTAATATTATAATATTAATAATATATTTATTAATATTTATTTATATTATATATTATTATTATATTATTATTTAATAGTAGAATATTGAAAATTATTGAATTAAGAAGAATTTTTTAATACAATTGAAATTTTACCGTAAATTTTATTGATATTTTTTTAAATAATTGAACTCCTAAGAAGAATTTTATTATTTATGAAAATAATTGTTTTATTGTAAAAAAATTTATGAAAATATTTAAAAGAGAATTGAATTTCTGTGAAGAACTTTTGTTATTTTTTGAAAATAATTAAATTTTTCAAAAGAATTTTATAAACATTGTTTTGAGCGATTAATTTTTTCGAAATTTAATGGAAAATACTGTTCTAAATTAACAAAAACCTTGTGAAATTTTTATTATTTATGAAAATAATTGAATTTTTAATGAATTTTATCAATATTTTTTTAAAGAAATTAAATCGTTTCAAAGAATTTGATTATGATTTTTGAGAATTGTTTTTGGTTTTCCAGTATTAGCGAATTTAAATTAGTGAAAATTCTTGAAAACTATCAAAAAAGAACAAAAAAACAGATATAGTAACTTTTAGTGACTGAAATCTGTAAATATTTACAAACATTTGTTTGTAAATATTTTTGTGGCCACTGTACCGGTTGTGGCCTTTTTTATAAAATTTCCATTTAATTATTTACTATAATTAATATTTCTTATTATAATAATATAGTACTATGAGATTTTAAGTATTTTCTTAAGTAAAATACATAAATAAACTATAATATAAATAATTACAATAATTATTAACTAGTGGCCAAAAGTGGTGTTAAAGTGGCCAAAACAGGTGCTTCTACCCTAATTGAAGAAAAAAATTAATTGAAAACCTGAAATTTAAAAGTGTCACTTTCAGAAAATTCACCCATATACAAGTCTTTATGGAAGAAAAAATGTTTGGTTTCTGATTGTTAGTTAAAACTATGATTTTTAAAATTTTAACTGATTCAAATTTGGAGAGTATGTAAATATAATCAAATGTCCCGATTATTTAATCGGAACATTCGAATATTTACGCAGTTTTTTTACAAACTTTGCGCATTTAAATTTATTCCAAACGCATTGCAAGTTAATGTTCAATAAATTTTCGGTCGATTTTATATATTTCTCTGTACAAGTGCGACAAGTGGTGGTACAAATTAACAATCTGTTAAGTATCCTATTTTATTTCATAATAATTTCCAACAATTTTTTGAAGTATAAAAAAAGTATTTTCTTTTTTTTGAAGTATATAATAAAAATTTATGGACGCTCGCTTATATCTCGATGAATAATCGATGGGTTTTCCGCGTTGTTTTTTTAATACTTTCTGCTTTTTTTTCTTCCTTTTTTTTGCGGGGAAGTTTAGTTGAGAAAGAAGGAAAAACACAGGTCGGTGGTGGACCCTGGGTAGATTTATATTGCACGAGAGGGTAAGGATATCGTCAGGACAAGTTTACCCGCCCTCTATTCACTCGGTTCACAATTTAAATGCAGCGCACCGCCTATTCCAGAGCTTGGACTGGTGTTCCATATTTAGAAGATAGCTCGCAGGAGGAAAAAAAATGTGGGTGTGAGTTTGTTCGTGGCTGTTTTGATGGATTAATTCGCGACCCGAATGGAAAGCAAGGACCGGTCAGGAATTGCTTGTTTTTTTCCCTCCCTCTTCCATATAGACGAGAAGAGGGTGTGCAACAAATAACTTGCTGTGTGTGTTGCGCTTCACTGATTGCACATCGGCTTAACAATATACCGTTATACCAACTTTTTTTGCCGCACTGTCGTCGCCTTTTTTTTGACATCGAATTTTATTATTTTTGACAAAAAAGAGGGGTTTTTTATGGCCCTTGAGCGAAAAAGCGACCATTATATCTGTTTTGTTGTCAGTACTATATGTATATTAAGAAAACTTTCTTGAAAGTATCCGATTGATATACCAAAAAATTTATTGGTGTATTTTTGATGTATTAATGCGAAAAAATTTGGGTTAATTACTTATTTTGATTCACTCTTTTGGTATCAATGACAAACATTTGGTTTAATTTTTAACTTGATCCACATTTTTTGGTATCTTATAGTATAGCTTCACACTCATCTACTATAGAACATACTATTATTACTAAACTTTTTTAAAGTTATGATACAATTTGGGTACTATTTACAGATTTCGGTCACTAAAAGTTACTATATCTGTTTTTTTGTTCTTTTTTGATAGTTTTCAAGAATTTTCACTAATTTAAATTCGCTAATACTGGAAAACCAAAAACAATTCTCAAAAATCATAATCAAATTCTTTGAAACGATTTAATTTCTTTAAAAAAATATTGATAAAATTAATTGAAAATTCAATAATTTTCATAAATAATAAAAATTTCACAAGGTTTTTGTTAATTTAGAACAGTATTTTTCATTAAATTTCGAAAAAATTAATCGCTCAAAACAATGTTTATAAAATTCTTTTGAAAAATTCAATTATATTCAAAAAGTAACAAAAGTTTTTCACAGAAATTCAATTCTCTTTTAAATATTTTCATAAAATTTTTTACAATAAAACAATTATTTTCATAAATAATAAAATTCTTCTTAGGAGTTCAATTATTTTAAAAAATATGAATAAAATTTACGGTAAAATTTCAATTGTATTAAAAAATTCTTAATTCAAGAATTTTCAATATTCTACTATTAAATAATAATATAATAATAATATATAATATAAATAAATATTAATAAATATATTATTAATATTATAATATTAATATTAATAATATTTATTATTTATATAATAATATTAAATATTCTACTATATTTTAATAAAATTTTCCCTTTAGAATTCAATTATTAAAGAAAAATTTTCATAATATTCTTTCTACACGAACATTAAATTATTTTTCCGAAAAAAGTAAAAATTTCACAGTAATTAAATGATTTAAAATAGAATTTGCAAACATTTTTTTTTTTGAAAAAATCAAATGTTTTAAAATTTGACATTAAATCCTTAGCAGCAATTCGAGTATTTTTATAAATTTTCAAATTATTTTCAAAGATTTAATTATTTTTGTAAATAAAATCAGAATTCTTCGTAAAAATTCAATTCTTTTCGAAAAATTCAAAAAGAATTGTAAACATTTCAATTATCTTTATGAATGCAAAATTCTTTGACAAAATTTAATTATTTTCAGAATTCAATTATTATGAAATATTTTAATAAAATTGTTCGAAAAAAACCACTTATTTTAAACAAAATTTTAAGTAAATTTTCATAAAATAATTCAATTATTCTTTTAGATTTTAATAAAATTCTTCCCAGGAATTCAATTATTTATATAAATAATTCTTCGACACAATTCAATTATTAAACATAAATAACAAAATTATTCCCAAAAATGCAATTACTTGGAGTCATTTTAGTAAAATTTGTTGCAAAATTCAAATATTTTCATAAATAACAATATTCATCACACGAATTCAATTATTTTTAAAAGTTTTAAATTTCTCCTTGTTAATTCAATTATTTTGAAAAATTCTAATAAAACCATTCGCAAGAATTCAATTGTTTTTGTTAATAATAAAAAGTTTTTTAGGAATTAAATGTTTTTTATTAATTTTTAATAAATTACCACTCGGATATTCAATTATTGTGAAATATTTTAATATAATTGTTTGTAAAATTTAATTATTCTGAAAAACTTTTCTGAATTCAATGATTTTCAATATTTAAAAAAAAATTTCAAACAATTCATATATTTAAAAATTTTCTTGTAAAAATCTTCGTAAGAATTGAATTTTTTCAAGGAATAATAGCAATTTTTCAGAAATTGAATTATTTAAATATGAATTTGCATCAAATTAGTCGAAAGTAATGAATTATTGAAAAAAACTGGTTAATTAAATGATTTTTATAAATATTGAAATTCTTTCATGAATAATAAAATTCGTTACAACAATTCAATTTATTGTCAATAGGATAAGAAAGAAGTAAATATTTTTCATAAAAATTAGGAAAAAGTCAGAAAAATAAAATATAGGATGAAATTTTCGTCAATTTTATAAAGTTTATAAAACGAGTTTTTGGTCGTCATGACGACTAAAAAACAAATTATTGTATTGTTGTATTGTTGTTTTTAAAATTAATTTTCGAATGCGAAGTCTAGAATAATATAATTTTTATATTCTCTTTATTCTCTAAATCTGAATTAGTCAAAATGTTTACTAATTTGAATTAATATCTGACTTTTTGCATTTAAAGTAGTAAATTTTACTAAAAAATTAGTAGAAATTACTGTTTACTAGCAAAATTTACTAATTTTGAAAAATTCCAATAAAACCTTTCACAAGAATTCAATAATTTTTTTAGATAATAAAAAGCTTTTTAGGGATTGAATTTTGTTATTAAATTTTAAAAAAATACCACACAAATATTCAATTATTGTAAAATATTTTATTAAAATTCCTTCTAAAGTTTAATTAGTTTTAAAAACTTTTCTAAATTCAATGATTTTCAATATTTTAAAAAAATTTCAAACAGAATTCAAGTATTTAAAAATTTTCTTGTAAAAATCTTCGAAAGAATTCAATTTTTTTCATAAATGATAACAATTTTTCAGTAATTTAATTATTTAAATAAGAATATTCATAATAGATAATTATTAATTCATAATTCATAAATAGAATTTGCATAAATTTTTTTTGAAAAAATAACAATTATTTCCGAAAAATCACTAATTTTTTAAATCATTTTAACGAATTTCTTTGCAAAATTCAATTATTTTGAAACATTTTAATAAAATCGTTCGCAAGAATTAATTTTTGATGTATATAATAAAATATTTTTTAGGAATTAAATTATATAACAATGATTATTATTATTGTCAAAAAAATTTAATGGAATTCTTTGTAAAATTTAATTATTTTAAAAACTATTTTTGAAATTCAACGATTTTTAATATCTACTATATATATTATCAAAAAGTCTTTAAACCGAACTCAATTATTAAATAAATTTTTGTAAAAATCTTTGAAGAATTCAATTTTTTTTGTGAATCGTTAAAATTTCTCAGAAATTCACTGACTTAACTTTGAATTTGCATATAATTAGTCGACTGAAATGAATTATTTAAAAAGTTTTCTAATATTTTTCACAAGAATTAAATTATTTTTATAAATTGTGAAATTCTTTGTTTGAATAATAAAATTCGTTGCAGGAATTCAATTTATTAGCGCAGGATGAATTTTTTAAACTAATACCATACGTAAACAAAGACAAACAATTTTTTTAAATCCGAACGGAAAATTTTCGCACTAAAAAAATTAATCTGAAACCGAAAAAAAATTATCACTATTTTACTTATTTATTTCAATTGTTTGTAAAATGATTATTATAAAAGTAAAATAATAATTGAAATTAAATAAAAAATTCGAAAAGTATTTTTTTATTAATTTTTTCCTGAAATTTGACACGATTCTTTATATAATGAAATCAACAAGTTTTTAGATTGAGTCTACCAGTCAATACCTAAATTCTTTAAAGACACACATACGAGTGCGTGATATTTAAGTCTGGACCATTTTATTGATAGTTTAAACAGTTATGAACTAAGTACGATTTATGATTGTCGGGATGTGTCTCACTCTCTCTTTCTCTCTGTGGGATAAGATTTATTTATTGGCAGGTTCTGCTCTCGTATATATATATAGGGATGGGGTCACTAAAAAGGGGAGCAACTTTGCAGTGCTCTGTTTACGTTGATTAATTGTACGATTTTCAATAGACACTGTAAGTTAACATTTGCCCATCCCTAAAGTGAATAACAACCCCCAGCGGCAGAAAAAAAGGAAAATATATAGAGATGTTTAAACGAATGATTCGACAAATTAATATATATCATACGAGAATTATTTCCCTTTATGGATTAATATGGATAGCTGTATACTATATGGGGATTATTGCTGCTGAAACTTATCGTCAATTTTAGTTTAAAATATGTATACATAAAATGGAACTTACCGTTAGGCTATAAAAAGAATTACTGTTATTGGAAAACTACTGACAGTAACGATAAATTGTTAAATTTATTAATATTACCGTCGATACAAACAAACTTACCGCCTTTTTATAATAAAATAGCTGTTGAAAAACTACTAACGGTACAATTAATGAAATTACCGTCGATACAAACAAACTTACCGTCAGTTTATAAATAATTCCTGTTTAAAAACTACGGATGGTACAATTATTACTAAATTTATTGAAATTACCGCCAATACAAACAATCTTACCGTCTATTTATAAATAATTGACGTTAAAAATTACTGACGGTACAATTAATGAAGTTACCGTCGATACAAACAAATTTACCGCCTATTAGTATTAAATTTATTGAAACTACCATGAATACAAACAAACTTACTGTCTATTAGTATTGAATTTATTGAAACTACCGTCAATACAAACAAACTTACCGTCTGTTTGTAAAAATAATTGCTCTTGAGAAACTACTAACGGTACAATTAATAAAATTACCGTCAACTAAAAGCTACTATTGCTGTTATTTTTTAAATATTTTTACTATATACTTTAAATCCTCTAAATATTAGAAATCAAAGAACTATTCACAAAAATTATAACAAAATTCTTTAAAAGTTTTAATAAAATTCTAATGCATGAATTTAATTATTTTCAAAAATAATAAAACTAATCGAAGAATTTCAATTACTTTTAATACAATTTGCAATTAAAATTACTCAAAAAATACAATTATTTTCACATATAAAATTTTCTACTAGAATTAAATTATTTAAAATAGAATTTTCATAATATTTATAAACTTTAGAAAAAAATTAATTATTTACAACAATGTTGATAAAATTCTTAAAATCTATTCAATTATTTTTGCATAAATAATAAAATTCATCATCGCAGAACTTCAATTATATTTTTAATACAATTTTACAGAATTTACTCAAAAAAAAAAAAAATTATTCTTAAATTTTTAATTTTAATTCCTGAAAATTCAATTAATTTAAGACATTTTAAATAAAATTCTATGCAAAGTTCAATTATTTTCATATAAATAACAGTATTTATCACAAGAATTCAATTATTCTTTTAAAAAGCGATTTTTTAAATTAACTAATAAAAATTTTAATTATTAATTTTCGCACTAAGAAACGTGAGTAAATTAGAATGTGATTCCTTATAAAATTTAATTATTTATCAATTATTAAATTAAAATACTTTGAAAATTCGATTTTTTAAAAAGTTTGAATGAAATCTTTTAATTCTTTTTTTTCACCAAGGCTACTATTTCCTACTTTTTTTTGTCATCGAAGCTACTTTTTCCTACTTTTTTTAAACTCATAATGGAGTGCGAAGCCTGAAATTGTATAAAACAATTTTCTTTTGTTTCAATACGGAATTTGATAAACAAAAAAGTTAAAAGGGAGATAAAAAGAAAGAAAAGTGAGTGAGTTTATATTGAAGGAAGTGTTTGGGTGCTTGAAATAAAAGAAGAGCGAGGTGGCCAACATTATTATGGGATCCTATAAACATTGATTGGACCATGTGTGCCTTAGTCACGGTGGCATATGGCAAAGTCATGAAGCCACTAGGTGGTCCCTAGTAAATTATACTACCTGTCGCCATCTATGCTTACTAGGGGGTAGGCGCTCACGACTATTTGTATGACAACAGGGGTTGCTTTCATGTCCATCCTGACAGTCATTGATGACCCACGATTAGCTCCTCAACAATTCATTCCACTAGCGCCTCGTCATTCTCCAACTTTTTTTTTTTTTTTATCAACAAATTTTCTCTATTCATTATTAATTAACTATACCGGTATGCATTTATACAGAAATGGGGTAGGGGACCTTGTTGAATGTTATCTCCTCTTATTATTATACTAAATATTTTCCTATCACGGCATTCAATCGGATTTTTATTATAGAATAGAAAAATTCAAAGGAAAAGAGTTTTTTTGTATCTGTTTACTTATTTACAGGGTTCGAAACCAATGAATTTGAAATCACTCTAAATTTGAATCAGTTCACGGTAAATCGTTAGGTATTAAAATAACACCAAAATGGATTAAAATAACACTAAATTGGATTATTTTAATTAAAATAACACTAAATTGGATTATTTTAATCCTTTTTGGTGTTATTTTAATACCTAACGATTTAACGTGTTAAAAATAATAACTGATTTAGAACCAAAAAGTCAGTTATTAATTTAAATAGTAATATTTTTACTGTCAATTCGTTAAAAATAACTGATTGTCAGTTAAAAATAACGTATGTTTCAGTAAAATTTTTTTTTTATCAAATTTTTTTTATTGAATTTTTTTTCAAGTTTAATTAATTTTTCAGTTATTTTTTTTTACTGAAAATCAGTTATTTTTTAACTAAAAGTCAGATGTCTTTAACTGATTCAGAAGCAAAAAGTCAGTCACTGATTGTAGTCATTTTTATTTGGTTAAAGTTTCGAACTTTGAATGAAATTTTTTTTCGCTTTAATTTTTTTTAGAAAATTGACATCTAAAAAGAAAAATAATTTATATTAAACAACATTTAATTTAGAATTAATTTTTTTAAATCGAAAAAATAATTTTTTTCTAAAAAAAATACAAACTAGAAGAACTAAAAAAATACTTTCGTTCATTTGAACGTTCGAAACATTAGGATCATTAATTTTTTCGAAAGTATCAAATTGATATTAGAGTGCATCAAATTAATGCTAAAAGTTTTGAATTATTTTTTTATTTGATCCGAATTTTTCGTAACAATTCGTTGCAATTTGAAACTTTTAAGTTAACGGTGAAAGTATTATTAAAAATGTATACGGACTTTTTTAGGCCAAAAATTAATTACGGACTATGATTCAAGAGTATTTAATTATAAAATTCTTCTTTAAATCGATTAATTTTGAGAATTTTCGAAAAAATTACTTTGGCAATTTTCAAAGCCAGCATTTGGTTAAAATTCAATTTTTCAGCAATTTCAATTAAATATATATTAGAAAATAAAAACATCAAATAATATATCTATGGAAATATTCCGTTGAAGTTTTTAAAAAAAAAAATTAATTTCAAAATTTAATTATTTCTTTCTAAACATTAACGAGTTATTTTGCTTTTAATATTCAATTATTATCTCAAATTTTTACTGAAATTCGCATTTTTAAATCAATTTTTTATGAGAAATTTCTACGATAATTCCAATATTTAAATACAAAAATAAAGAAGTTATGAAATAATTAAATGTTTCTTAAAATTGAATTCTCGTAAATAATATATTTAATAAAAAAAATTTTTAAATAATTGAATTTCTTTGGATACGTTTATTATTAAAATAGTATTTTTTGCAAATTATTGATTTGAAGAAAATTCTTTAAAGCACTTGAAATTTTAAAACAAGTTTTATTTAAATTTTTTTATTTAAATTGAATTTCTACGAAGAGTCTTATTACACTTTTGAAAATAATTGAATTTTTATATTGCACGAAGATGAACATTGTTGTTTTTTAAAATAATTCAATTTTGCAAAGAATTTCATTATTTTTCAAAATAATTGAATTCTTGTGATGAATATTGTAATTTATGAAAATAATTGAATTTTGCGAAGAGTTTTATTAAAGTTTCTGAAAATGTAATTGGAAAAAAGGTACAATTTCATAATTCAATTAATTTTAAAAATCCAACCTATTATTGCTTTTAATATTCGATTATTATCTAAAACAAAAATTTTAACTGAAAATTAATTTTAAATCAAAATTATTATCAGAAAATTCTACGAGATTTCAATTTTTTAAATACAAAAATAAATAATTTATTGAATAATTGAATGTTTCTTCGAATTGTATTCTCAAAAAACGTTTATCTACAACTTTTTAAACAATTTTAGTGATTGAATAAATAATTTTTAAATAAATAAATATATATATATATATATATATATATATATATATATATATATATATGAAAAATTCCAATTTTCAAAGATTTTAATTTGAAACCTATACATATATTTAAAATTCAATTATTTTTAAAAGAAATTCTCGCATTAAAGCCTTTAATATTCAATTATTATCTTAAATTTTTATTGAAAACCAATTTTAAATCATTTTCTATTCAAAAATGTTACAATAATTTAATTATTTAAATGCTAAAAATAAAAAAAAAATTTTAATAATTTACATGAATATTTCTTCAAATTTAATTATTACGAATTTTATCGCAACAAATTCTTAATAAATAATTGTATTCTTTGGACGAAGTTTTGAAGAAGTTTTAAAAATAATTAAATTTTTCGAGAAATTCGATTGAAACTTGTATTGAAAATAATTGAAATTTTGCAATGAGTTTTAATGAGTTTTTTTAATTATGAAAATAATTAAATTTCTAACAAAAAATGAATTACATCTACGAAAATAATTAAATTTCTATAAAAAATTTTATTATTTTCGGAATAAAATTAAAGGGTTGGGTATAGAATTTTATTAAACTTTTTTTTAAAATAATTAAATTCTTTTGAAAAATTTTATTTTAAAATTAGTAAATATTAAAAAATTATTATCAAATTGAGAAAAATTTTTGAAAATAATTGAAATTTTTCCAAGAATTTTTCTAAAAATTACTTTCAAAAATAGTAAAATTCTTTGCAAAAATTCTATTATTTCTGTAAATGATCAAATTTTTCACAGAAATTCAATTATATTGATAATATTTTTAATAAACTTTAGCAATGAAGTATTCAATTATAATTTTTAATAGAAGCGATTATTTTAACAACTTGAGAGAAATTCTTTATAAAATTCAATTAGTTTCAAAATTTTCAATCAAAATTATTAAAGAAAAATAGATTATTTAAAAAAAAATTTAAAGAAAATCTTTAAAATAATTTAATCAGGATTTTGAAAATATTTCATTAAATTCTGAGCATGAATTCAATTATATGTTTCGATTAATAATAAAATTCTTCAAAGGAATGAAATTATTTTTAATTTAATTGTAGTAAAATTTCTCGAAATAATACATTTTTTAAAAAATGTTTAAATTTAATTATTTTCAAAAATCCTGATAAAATTCTTCGGAAAAATTGATTTTTTTAAATAATAAAATTCGTCGCAGAAATTCAATAATTTTTTTAATAGTACTTTATGGAAATTTCTCAGCAGAATACATTTATTTTTTAAAATATTTAATATAAGTTTTCGTTGAAATACAATTATTTAAAAAATTTAAAAACAATTATTTAAAAAATTTAAAAACAATTATTTTAAAAATTTAAAAACAATTTTTTTAAAAACAATAAATTATTTTGAAATATTATCTTTAAATTCTTTAAAACAATTTAATTATTTTGATAAATTGTAATTCTTTTAAATTAATAAATTGTGTGATTCTTCTCAAGAATTTGAATAATAATTTTGCCACTTTTGAAAATAATTAAATTTCCGCAATTATTTGTAATTTTTCTAAAATACTCCAAAATCATATCGTACAATTTACGAACATTTCGTCTTTTTTTAAATATAAAATAACAGACTTAACGGACTTTAAAAAAAAAATTATTTTTATGAACTTTAAGCAAATTTACAGATCTCCAAGGGATTTATGAGTCGAGTTCGAACCCTGTATTTTTTAATTATTAATTTATTTACTTTTTTATTTGACAATCTCTTTGCCAATTTATTAATTTTTCTATTTATTTATTCGTTGATTCATTCATTTACTTATTGTTTTATTAGTTTTTGGTTTATTTTATTTATTTGACTATTTGTTTATTCCATTTATTTATTTATTCGTTGATTCAACTTTGGTAAAGTTCACAACGTTTATAGTCAACGATTTTAGAAAAAAAAAATTTTTGAGAAAATTGTTATAAATTTTTGTAAAGAAAATTGTACCATTAATTTTTTTTTAATAATGATTTACAAAAGAAAATATTTGTGAACTATTAGTAGGAAAATAATTTTTTTCTTCCAATCGTTGATCATAAACGTTGCAAACTTCACCGACGTGTTGATTCATTCATTTACTTATTATTTTATTAGTTTTTGGTTTATTTTGCTTATTTAACTATTTGTTTATTCTATTTATTTATTGATTAATTCATTTACTTATTATTTTATTACTTTTTGGTTTATTTTGTTTATTTGTCTATTTGTTTATTTTGTTTATTTGTTTATTCTATTTATTTATTTATTCGTTGATTAATTCATTTACTTATTATTTTATTACTTTTTGGTTTATTTTGTTTATTTGACTATTTGTTTATTCTATTTATTTATTTGTTGATTAATTCATTTACTTATTATTTTATTACTTTTTGGTTTATTTTGTTTATTTGTCTATTTGTTTATTTTGTTTATTTGTCTATTTGTTTATTTGTCTATTTGTTTATTCTATTTATTTATTTGTTGATTAATTCATTTACTTATTATTTTATTACTTTTTGGTTTATTTTGTTTATTTGTCTATTTGTTTATTTTGTTTATTTGTTTATTTGTTTATTCTATTTATTTATTTATTCGTTGATTAATTCATTTACTTATTATTTTATTACTTTTTGGTTTATTTTGTTTATTTGTCTATTTTTTTATTTTGTTTATTTGTCTATTTCTTTATTCTATTTATTTATTTATTCGTTGATTAATTCATTTACTTATTATTTTATTACTTTTTGGTTTATTTTGTTTATTTGACTATTTGTTTATTTCATTTATTTATTTATTCGTTGATTAATTCATTTACTTATTATTTTATTACGTTTTAGTTTATTTTGTTTATTTGACTATTTGTTTATTCTATTTATTTATTCGTTGATTACACCCACAGAAATTGTATATTTGTCTCAGAACCAACTAGACTTTTTATTTATTTCAAATAAATTTTATTTGGTTTAAATAAAATTTTATTGGACTTAAATTTATGTTTTATTTATGTCGAATAAAAATTTTTATTTAAAACAAATAAAAATTCTAGTTGGTTCTGAGATAAATATACGATTATTTAAGTTAAATAAAATATGTTTGGTTCAAATAATATTTTTCTCTGGGTGTAATTCATTTACTTATTATTTTATTACTTTTTGGTTTATTTTGTTTATTTGACTATTTGTTTATTCTATTTATTTAATTATTTATTTATTCTATTTATTTAATTATTTGTTTATTTATTTATTTGCTTATTCGTTTCTTTATTAAGTTATTTGTTTAGTTACTTACTTCTTTTTTTATTCACTTTTAATAATAATCGAATAATATTTAATAATAAATAATTATGTAATAAATTAAATAATAGATAATAGTATTTTTTTAATTATAAAAAAATTCGACACACATGTTTCAATGAAAAAATCGCATCCTTAATGTTTTGATGATATTTTCTATAAACTTTGGAGTATTAACGTTCTCTAATATATCAACCGAGCGCGTTTGATTTTATTACAAAAAATTCCCGCCAGATGACAGACGTTCCTTGAAAAGGAAAAATCTTGCGCAGATCGAAAAGCATGATGCACGTGTTACCGACTCTACACACACACAAAGAGGGGAAATTTTGTAAATAAATTGATAATTGTGTGAGTGAACACGTGTATCTAGGAAAGTTGAAGCGCGCTCGAGGCTTTGAGATCAATATAGTGATGACACGGCGAGAGCTCATCTTTAGGTAACACCCACATCTCGAGGGCAACCAATAACATCACAGATTTCTCCGTATCGTGGACCAATAGCAAAGGAGTATCGATATTTTTTTTCTCCCTCTTTCTTTCTTTCTTTTTTGCAATTTTTTTTTCTTCTATTTTTCCAAAAGGGAATTTCTTTGCTGAGGTGGTGGTGGTGGTGATGGAAGAATGAGGAATGGGTAAGAGGGGAAATGAGGATTTTTTTTTGCATCCCTTTCTCGAAAACTTGTTTCTCCTCTAGCGCCCATTTATTTACGAGGGTGCCATCCATTCTCGTGCTGTTATCGGTTGTCTCTTTTTCAATCGCGAACACTATATGAACACCCTAAAAACTTCAGCGGTGCGGAACGAACGCAACTTTTGCACCGCGGAGAAATAAGCCGCGAGGTGAGCGTAAATATGAAAAAGGGATGAAGAAATAAAAAAAGAGAGAGAGAAAGAGAGAGAGCTGAATTTTTTTGTTTCTTATATTTAGTTTTCGCGACGTCAATGGGAGGAGATAAATTTACACACGGATTCTTGGAGTTTAATCTTTGAGATACTCGGTAGTAGTATTTTACATAGAAAAAAGAGGAGAGTGGAAGTTTTCGTTTACTTGAGACGAAAATTTTAAACTTTGGTTATTTTTCTTTTTTAATTATTGTAGAATAATGTATAATCATTTTTTTTTTAATTTTTTACACTGTGAATCGCAAATAAATCGCTTTGTCAGTGTAAAAAATATAAAAAAATAAAAATGCGTTTAAAAATTAAATATATTATTTTTTTTTAATGAACCAAATAATATGTTTCAATTAAAATTGAAAATGTTTGACTAGGATATTTTAAGTATTTAATTTAAACAAAATATTATTATTTATTCAATAAATAAATAAATAAAAACGATTTATTTGCGATTCAAACATATTTTGTTTAAATCAAACTTAAAATATCCTCGATGCAGTCAAACATTATATTTAAATTTAATTGAAACATATTATTTGGTTAACTTAAAAAAATAATACATTTAATTCCAAACGTAAATTATAGTTGATTTAAAATTATTTACAGTATTAACTTTTAAGTTAGAATCAAACATGAAATTTGTAAACATGTTTTTTTGGGTTTGAATAAAAACAGAAAATATGTTTGATTTAAATATAATTATATTTAAAAATATTATTTGCTTGAATAATTATTCAAGCAAATAATATTTTTGAATTAAAGTAGTAATTTTCTATATATTTATATGGATTAAGCATACAATTTTATTTCAATTAAAAAAATCATTATTAAAATTATTTTTCTATTTAAATTAAGTATAACGTTTTCTCAGTGTGTCATATAAGAAAAAATTTACAGAAGAATTAATTTTATTTTGAGTATATACTTGACAAAAAATTAGAAGGCAAAACTTTAATAGTTCAAAATTCCGAAAGTTTAAACTCCCCTAATGCTCAAAACCTCGAAAAAAAATTATTTTCATATTTAGTTTCATAGAATATTGTAAATTTATATTACAGAATTAATATTTATAAAACAGCTTTTTAGGGATTGTATTTACTTCCACAAAATTTTTAAAAAAACCTAGTTGCATTCCTACCTGGTTTCACTCTAATTTTCAAAAATTATCATTAAATTCTTTAAAAAGATTCAATCATTTGAAAAAATATTCAAAATTCAAATTCTCAAAAACTATAGAATTTTCATAAAATTTCGACCAAAGGATTAAATTATTTTTAAAAAATGATAAAATTCAAGTATTTCTACAAATAATATAAAACTGTCACAGAAATTCAATTAATTTAGAATAGCGCATTTTTAAAAAAATTACCCAATTTCTGAAAAAATCAACTATAACAAAATTATTATACGCAATTTTTCACAATACTTCAATTAATTTCACAAATAATAACATTTTTCATAGAAATTCAATTATTTAAAAAATATTTTGATAAAAATCTAAATTAGAATTCGATTATATTTATAAATAATAAAATTCTTTGTAAAATTGAAAACAAAAATTTTAATACACTCTTTTTAAAGTAATTAATCGAAAAATTCAATTATCATGACAAATAAAGTTTTACACATAAGAATTCAATTAATTAAAATAAAATTGTCATTGTTTAAAAAAAATTATTTAATATAAGATATTTATAACATTTTTATGAAAAATTCAATTATTTTTAAAAATATATATGTAACTATAGATTTTTTACAGAAATGCAAGCATGTTTTTAAACATTTAAATAAAAATAAAATTTTATTTAAAATTAAATAAAATTTAAAATGGGTTTTAAAATTTTAAAACCCATGAATTTAATTATTTTAAAAAATATTAGTAAAATTCTGCTTAGAAATTCAAATATTTTTTTGAAAATTTAAATAAAATTCTTTTGCATCTATTCAATTATTTTTATAAACAATAAAATTAATCGCTGAATTTCTATTATTTTTATATATAATACAATTCTACAGAACTATTACAAAAAAATTTAAATATTATTACAAATTTAATTTCAAATCCTCAAACAATCATTTATTTACAAAAAATTTTTTTTATAATATTCTTTGGAATAATTAAAATGTTTATATAAAAATTATTTCACAGAAATACAATTATTTTTTAAATATTTTCATAAAATTGTTCAAAAGAGATCAATTATTTAAAATACAATTTTAATTAAATTTTTTGAAATAGTTCAATTATTATTTTCTTAGATTTTAGTAAAATTACTCTTGAGAATTCAATTATTTACATAAATAATTCTTCGAAAGAATTCAATTATGTCAATTTGGGTTATTTTAATTAAATTCTTTGCAAAATTCAATTGTTTTTTATAAATAACAATATTCTTCATGAGAATTTTGCATTATTTTTAAGAGTAATAAATTTTTTCTTGCAAGAATACAATTATTTAAAAAAAATTTCATAAAAACGTTCGGAATAATTCAATTATTTTCATACATAATAAAATTCTTATCTGGAAACTAATTATTTTTAAAACTTTAAAAAAAAATCTTGGCAACTAATTAAATTATTTTCATAAATAATAAATTTAAAAATTTGAATTTAAAAAAAATGTTTTTTTATAATTTTTTTTTTAAAGAATTCAATTATATTTAAAAAAATATTAGAATTTTTCACAGGAATTCAACTGTATTTTCAAGTATTTTAATAAAATTGTGCAAAAATTCAATTATTTTGAGGCATTTTAATAAAATTCTTTACAAAATGTAATTTTATTCATAAATAAAATATTTATGGCAAGAATTAAATTAATAAGATAATAAAAATAAGTGAATTTAATAAAAGTAATAAATTTCTTTTTCGGAAATTCAATTACCTATATTTCAAAAAAATTTTAATAAAATCCTTTTCGAGAATTTAATTACTTTTATAAATAATAAAATGCTTTTTAGGAATTTAATTATTTTTGATTAAAATTTATTAAAATGCCACTCAAATATTTGATTATTCTCGAAATTTTTGATGAAATTCTTTTCAAAATTTACTTATTCTTAAGAAATGTTCGCAATTCAATGATTTTTAATATTTTCATAAAATTTCCAAACAGAGTTCAATTATTTAAAAGAATTTTTTTTAAATCTTCGTTAAGATTCAATTCTAATTTTATGAATAGTAAAAATTTCTCAGGAATTAAATTATTTAAATTAGAATTAGAATTTGTGTAAAATTAGTCGAAAGGAATCAGTTATTTAAAAAGTTTTCTAAAACTCTTCGCAAGAATTAAATTATTTTTATAAATATTTCAATTCTTTCATGAATATAATAAAATTCGTTGCAGGAATTCAATTTATTAGCAGGATAAGAAAGAAGTAAATATTTTTTTGTGAAAATTAGAAAAAAGTCGCAGGAAAATAAAATACAGAATGAAATTTTTGTCAAATTTGTGTAGTTTCTAAAACTTTTTTTATCGTCAAGTTTAATTTTTCGATAGAATTTTTTTTCTACTTTTCTTTAGTTTAAAAGTTATACTTTTTTGCTACTTTTTTTAAATTAATTATCGACTGCGAAGTCTGGCATTAAAAATTAATTAAATTAAGAAAGTAAAGAATTTCAATTGTCAATTAGCAATTTTTCCCTATAAATTCTGATTTATAGAAATTATAATTGTAGATTATTTTATTATTATATTATTTTTTTTACAAATTAATTTTACGATTAATATTCACATGAAATCCAAGTTCTCAAAGCCTTAAACCCTAATTTTTTCAAATTGACGGGCGTATAATAAATTCCGTTTATAAATTCTAAAATTACAATCCCAATTGAAAATTCATTTGATTTCAAATAGCAATAGCGAATGCTTTGCAATCTTCGCAGGGAATTCCAAACGTTGTGTAAATTAGCTGCTCTGTTTGAAGATAAGATTGAAGTTTACCTGGTGAATCGAATAAAATTTTCGTCAATTATTCAAGATTAATTAAAAACTTTCTGATTGTACAGAGTTATATAATAATTCTGCAGACAACCAAATGGAAGAGAAAAAAATTTTCTTTCCTTTTTTTTTTTGCCAAAGTAAAGAATATAATTGTTGAATTTTCGTTAAAAAATAAAACTCGCGCGCACTAATTTTTTTGTAAGTTGGCGGAAAGTTTAAAAATTAAAAACTTTTTGTTAAATTAAGAGAGGAAAGAGGGGTGGATTTTAATTTGTTTAAAAAACAAGAAATTTAAGAGGAAAAATATTTTTTAATTTAATATTTTATTTTCTTGTTTTCTCTGTATATTTTAAACAAAAAATTTATTTATTTTTTTATTTTTAAGTTGTTCTCTGTTTATTGACGGAAGAAATTTTGCCATCAATAGAACTGAAAAATTTGTGCCAAAAATAGTAATAAATTGTATTTTTGTTTTTTATGTTTTACAATATTTTTTCAAACACACTTTTTGTTTTTTATGCTAAAAAATATTTTTTAAGAAACTTTTTTGTCTTTTATGTTGTACAGTATTTTTTTAACAATTATTTTTTTATGTTGTAAAATATTTTGTTAAAAAACATTTTTGTTAAAAGACATTTTTGCTTTAAAATATTTTGTAAAAAAACATTTTTGCTGTAAACTATTTTGTAAAAAAACATTTTTGCTGTGAACTATTTTGTGAAACATTTTTGCTTTAAAATATTTTGTAAAAAACATTTTTGCTTTAAACTATTTTGTAAAAAAACATTTTTGCTTTAAAATATTTTGTAAAATACATTTTTGCTGTAAAATATTTTTTTAAAATTTCAATTTTCGTAGTGTGAATTGTAATCGCTTTTTTTTACAAAAAGAAGCATCTCGGGACCATTTATCATATTTATCCGCGAGTGAAACAAGATGTTTTTCACACTTTAACAAAAAAAAGTGAACAATGAAATATTGCGAACAATTTTGTAATAAAATTTTGAAAAAAAACTGTATTATACATTTCTGAAAATTGACATATTATTTTCATTTTAGTTGCAATGATTTTGCGAATTTTTATTTTAATAATAGTAATGTTAAAAAAAACTAATTCGTCATTCTTTATATAATCGTCATTATTATTTTTTTGTTGAAAAAAAGCAGAGTACAAAAGAAAAATAAAAGTTTGGCACTGGGACTAAAAAAATAATTTCCCTATTTTGTTTTATCTCTTTTGCTATTTTTTACATTTCAAAAATTATAAAATACTGATTATTAATTAGGAAATTTATTATTTTTACAGAATAGTAAAAAATATTAATTTGATTTTGCTTGTAATTTTTAGAAAATAATTTTATTTTTTGTGTCATCGTATTTGGACGTGACTAATGTGAATAAAATATAATATATACCGTTTCATTGCGCACTTTTTTTGTTGACATTAAAATCCTTGAAATAATGTAGAACTAAAACAAAATTCTTTCATGTTTGGAATGCCGAATCAGTTTAATTTTATTTTCTGATTAAAATACAGGTGTAAATAAATAAAATAATAAGAAAAAATAATTTTTGAAAACATGAAAAATTTAAAAGTTAAATAATAAAAAAAAGGAATTTAAAACTATTTATTTTTTATTCAAAAAAGAAAATAAATAATGAAAAATAAATAAAAATAGAACGAATAGAAGTAAATAATAAAATAGAATAAATGGAACGAATTAATAAAATAAATAAATAAAAAAAATGAATAATGAATAAATAAAAAAAAATGAATAATAAATAAATGAACAAAAAAAATAAAAATGTTATAATTAATAAAGTAATTAACAGAATTGATGTAATGAAAACAATTATTAGCGTAATTAAAAAAATTCACGTATTTAATAGAAAATAAAAATAATTGTAAAAATAAAGCAATTAAATTTTATACTCTACAGTTATTAGTTTTAAAAATACATTAGAGATTTTTTATTCTCTTATTGATTAAGATGGAAATTTATTCACCGGAAGATACGGTAAAATATTGTTCATAGAAAAAGGAAGGGGAAGTTGAACGAGATTCAATCAAATGCAAAAAAAAAACTCGTTTCGCGAGAGGCTCGGCAATTGTTAGGAATATCGTTTCAAATGAAGTGAATTATTGTTACCTTGACTTTGCGCTTAGGAATTACAACATAGATTCACTTGATAATTATTTTGATAGATATTCACAATCATCACGCTTATTATTATTTTTTGTTGTTGTTGAAAAGTTTTTGTTAAATAAATATTTTATTTGATTAAAAAAAAATTTGGTTTCGTTCAACTTTTGTTTATAAATTAATTTTGTATCGTGAAAATAAATTATTGTTTGGTGCAAATAAATTTTGTATGGTAAAAAATTTTTGTTTGGTGCAAATAAATTTTATTTGGTTCCAAAAAATTTGGAATGGTGAAAATAAATTTTTGTTTAGTGCAAATAAATTTTGTTCAATTCCAAAAAATTTTGTATCGTGAAAATAAATTTTTGTTTGGTGCAAATAAATGTTGTATGATGAAAGTAAATTTTTGTTTGGTGCAAATAAATTTTCTATGATGAAAATAAAATTTTTTTTGTGCAAATAAATTTTGTATGGTGAAAATAAAATTTTTTTTTGCAAATAAATTTTGTTTAGTTTGAAAATAAATTTTATTTGATTCAAGCAAATCTTGCTCAAACAATATTTTGTACTTTGTTCAAATAAATATTGTTTTTGTTGAAGTACATTTTTTTTGTATCAAATAAATTTTGTTTTTTTTTAATAAATTTTATTTGGTTCAAGCAAATTATTGATTAGTTTTTATTGGCAAATTTTTATTTGTTTCAAATAAATTTTGTTCATTTCAAGTAAATTTTATTTGTAGCTAATAAATTTTGTTTCCTTTAAGTAAATTTAATTTTTATGGCAAAAACAATTTTGTTTGTGTCAAATAAATTTTGTTTGATTTAAATAAATTTTGTTTACATTCAAGAAATTTTCATTTATCGTGACAAATAAAATTTGTTTTGTTCAAGTAAATTTCTTTTGTGTCAAATAAATTTTGTTTAGTGCAAAAAAATTTATTTGATTTTAAGCAAATTTTATTACTTCAAACAATACTTCTTCCTTTCTTCAAATAAATTTTGTTTCTGTTGAAGTAAATTTTATTTGTAGCTAATAAATTTTGTTTCGTTTAAGTAAATTTAATTTATGGCAAAAACAATTTTGTTTGTGTCAAATAAATTTTGTTTGGTTCAAATAAATTTTGTTTACATTCAACAAAGTTTCATTTGTCGTAACAAATAAAATTTGTTTTGTTCAAGTAAATTTCTTTTGTATCAAATAAATTTTGTTTGATGCAAAAAAATTTTATTTGATTTTAAGCAATTTTTGTTTACTTCAAACAATATTTTCTTCTTTGTTCAAATAAATTTTGTTTCTGTTGAAGTAAATTTTATTTGTAACTAGTAAATTTTGTTTCGTTTAAGTAAATTTAATCTATAGCAAAAACAATTTTGTTTGTGTCAAATAAATTTTGTTTGGTTCAAATAAATTTTGTTTACTTTCAAGTGAATTTTATTGCCGCGACAAATAAAATTTGTTTTGTTTAAGTAAATTTCTTTTGTATCAAATAAAATTTGTTTTGTTTAAGTAAATTTCTTTTGTATCAAATAAAATTTGTTTGGTGTAAAAAAATTTTATTTGATTTTAAGCAAATTTTGTTTACTTCAAATAATATTTCCTATTTTGTTCAAATAAATTTTGTTTCTGTTCAAGTAAATTTTTTTGTGGCAAATAAATTTTGTTTTGTTCAAGTAAATTTTGATTGGTTTGAATAAATTTTATTTGTTTCAGGCAAATTATTAATTATTTTTTAAACAAATTTTTATTCGGTTTAAATACATTTTGGTTAGTTTAAATAAATATTATTTGGTTCAAGCAAATTTTATTTTTTTTCAAACAATATTTTGTACTTTTTTCAAAAAAATGTTGTTTGGTTCAAATGAATCTTGTTTAGTTTAAATAAATTTTGTTTGGTTCAAATAAAATTTGTTTAATTTAAATAAATTTTATTTGATTCAAGTAAATTATTAATTATTTTTTAAACAAATTTTTAATTGTTCAAGTAAATTTTACCTGCCGCCAATAAATTTGGTTTCTTTCAACTAAATTTTAATTTGTGTCAAGTCAATTTTGTTTGATTCAAATAAATTTTGTTTTGTTTAAATAAATTTTTTTTGTTTCAAGCAAATTTTATTTTCTTCAAAAAATATTTTGTACTTTGTTCAAAGAAATTTTCTTTGCGACAAAGAAATTTTTTTTTACTTCAAATAAATTTTGTTTCGTTCAAATAAATTATATTTGCTTCAAAATAAATTTTATTCGCTTTAAACACTTTTCTATTTAATACAATGTTATTATTATTTTTCTTATTTATTTATTTAAAATCTTATTTGAAACAAAAATTAAAATTTTTATTTAAATTAAAAATTAAAAGTTTTATTTAAAAACGAAAAAAAATAATTTAATACTCTCTGAGACAAATATACCACTTTTCTGTAACAAAAATAAATTATATTTCGTCCAAGTAAATTTTTTCCCTAAATTTTCCTCAAAAGAAAAATTTTCCCATTATCTGTGATATGCATCTTCCGCGAGAATCCGCGCGAGTCTTGTTGTCTGATAATATGTAAAAACCAGTTAGTCGTCTTGTTACCGCTATCGATAATAATTATTAAAAGAAAAAAAAAGAATGAATTAAGTTTATACATAAATGCGAATATAATGAAATAATTACGCTCATTGGCGTGCCTTCTTACGAGATTAGTGACGAAGTGGAAATCTGATGTTGTGGAGGTGTGTCTCCCTGGGTTCACGAGGTAGATGCGTGATCTCAGGAAATGATCTTGGTCTAAAGAAACGTTGATCATAACAGTAAAAAGAAACGTTCACGAGGTGTAAAATAAAAAGTAGATTCGCAAATGTAATTTTTTAAATTCATTCTATTGAATTTTTTTTTCTTATCTCCTTTATAACACACACTTTGTTGCAAAAATTTATATATCTTGATGAAATCGTGATGAATATTTATCGCATCGTGATTGTGAATCAAGATTTTCTATTTATCAAAATGCATGTAGAAAAAATTAGAAACTATATATGAAATAAATTAGTAATATTAATAAATAAATTATTATATATTATTAATTTATTTTTTGAATATTTTTTTATTGTTGGAAATTTTTATTCTATCACTTGCTCGTCTTCATTAACTCATATTTTTCAATCTTTATACATTTTCTTTATTTTTTCATTTTTTTTACACTATTTTTTATTCTTTCATTATTATTTTTACTACACGGGAAAAAACCGTTTTTAACTCATATTTTTTCAATCTTTATACATTTTCATTAGTTTTCTTTTTTTTACTTTATTTTTTATTATTATTTTTACTACACGGAAAAAACTTTTAACTGGAACAGCGATTACTTTCGCTGAAATAGTGAAAGTATTCATTGCAATAACTAAATAGTTGGCTAATATAGTGAATTTTGTAGTTGTTTCAGGTGAAGATTTTTTTTCGTGTATTATTATTATTATTATTATTATTATTATTATTATTATTATTATTTTATTATTATTACTATTTCTATTATTATTTTATTATTATTAATATTCATATTATTATTTTATTATTATTATTATTATTTCTATTAATATTTTATTATTATTAGTATTATTATCATTATTTTTATCATTTTTATTATTAATGTAATTATTAATTATAAAGCTCTTTCACTTGATGTACAAAAAAAATTTCCTTTTGTATGAAAATAGTAAAAATAACCAAAATATTAAAATTCTTTTTTTTGTTAATTGGAATAAATCTTAAAATTTACAGTTAACTTAGAAAATAAATAAATATAATAATAATTGTTATCATCATTATTATTATTATTATTATTATTATTATTATTATTATTATTATTAATTTAATTAACTACTTATTATAATTTTTCTTTACTTACTACGCAAAAAAAATTTCTTTCCCCTAAAAATAGTGAAAATAAATAAAATTTTAAAGACATTAAAATTATTTTTTATTAATTTTTTCTTTTTTTGGAAAAAAATAAATCGTAAAATCTAGAGTGAACTTTTTAATAAAAACTAAAGTTTACGGACATCGTGACAAGAATTCGTTTACATTTATCGTTCGTGTGTCCAGTCACGTATTAACTATTTTAATTTAACTGCAATTTCGAGTCGAACTTAGAGTTATCATTTTAATTCTGCAGCAATTTTTCTGAAAACTTTTATCTATTTTTTTATATTTATTTATTGTGTTTTTTAAAATATTTTTTTTATTTATTTTTGTTTTGGTATATTATCATTTTTTATTTATTGTTATTTTATTGCTTTATTATTTTTTACTTGTTGTTTTTTTAGTACTTTATTTATTTATTATTGTTTTATAATAATATTATTTTCTATTTATTGTTTTATTATATTATTATTTTTTATTTGTTCTTTTATTACTTTTTTATTTATTATTGTTTTCTAATAATATTCTTTTCTATTTATTATTATTCTATTATATTATTATTTCTTATTTGTTCTTTTACTGTATTTTTCAATTTATTGTTTTTTAATTATATTATTATTTGTTTTTTTTTACTTTTTTATTTATTATTGTTTTATAATAACATTCTTTTCTATTTATTATTATTATTCTATTATATTATTATTTCTTATTTGTTCTTTTACTGTATTTTTCTATTTATTGTTCTTTAATTATATTATTATTTTTTATTTCATGTTCCTAAAGTTTCGAACATTCAAGTGAACGACATTATTTTTTCACTTCTTCTAATTTTTATTTCTTTACAAAAAAATTATTTTTAGATTGAAACAATTTAATTCTAAAAACTTAGTTTTGTTTAATTTCAATTCTTTTTCTTCTTCAGATAATAATTTTCTAAAATACTAAAAGTGAAAAAAAAATTCGTTCATTTGAACGTTCGAAACTTTAGCCACATTTTATTTCTTCTTTTATCGTATTTTTATTTTTATTGTTTTATTAAATTATTAAATTATTATTTTTTATTTACCGTTTTTTTTAATAATATCGCAATTAATTTATTATTCATTTTCTTTTAATTTAAGAATTAAGAACATAATTTAAGAACAGTGGGTGTTAAAAATAGTATTTTTAGCGTTCAAACGAATTTGAATTTTCGCGCCATAAATTTTTCTTGGTGTGAAAGGCCAATGAGAGGTGTGGTTCGAAATTTTAGTAGCGAAAGTGCTCGACAGATGTCGAAAGTTTTTTTTCCCAAAGGTTAGTTGGCCGGCTGGGTGTATAAATAGGCAGCAGTTCCCCTCAATCGTTACTCTGGTTTCCCTTCAACACACGTATAAATCTTTCGCCTTTTACTAAAGATTTCCGTGGAGGGGAACAAATGATGAGTCTATAAGACAATTTTTTTCCGTACCCGGCGAAAGCTGGGTCATAAATTAATCCAAACAAAATTTTTATTTAGTTTTCAGTTGAATTAAATAAATTAGTAATTAATTAATATGTTAATTGTTAGTAATATATATTTGATTTATTTGGTATTTAGTAATTTTATTTTTTTATATTTTATTAATTGAATACTATTAATACTATTAAATACTATTTATTTATTTAGTAAATATAAGTAAATATATACGGGCTTAAATAAAACAAATTAAATTAGAATTTAAAATTAATAGAATTTAATTATTATTATTATTATTATTATTATTATTATTATTATTAATTAAAAAATAATACAAATCAATTCAATTATTAATTATTTAATTATTATTAATAGTAACATTGTTCTAAACATTATTATATTTTGTTAATTTTGTTAAATACAATAATATTATAAACATTAATAATATATTCGATTTATAAACTAATATATTCTTCAATTTGCTAAATTCAATAATTAAATACGTAAAATTTTTAGTTTGCTTATTTGAGTGCTGAATTACAATTACTAATAATAATTTAATAAAAAAATCGAAAGTTAGTAAAATTTTTAACTTCAGTTCGCAACTGAACCAGTAAGAATTAAATACTTTGAAACAATAGAAAAAATATTGTTCTTTTGTGATATTGTATTGTAGTGTGAAAAAGTTTTTTTGTTTCAGTTGGAAAATTTGCGAGAAATTGATAAATTTTTCTACTTTTACAATAATAATTAAATAAAATAATTAAAATTGTAGAAAAAATTTTTAAATGTTTTTGTATCAGACGGAGAATTTAGGAAAAATTAAAAAAAATTCTACTTTAACAATAATAATTAAAATTAAATTATTAAAATAGAAAAAATATTTAAATGTTTTTGTTTCAGTTGGAAAATTTGCGAGAAATTGATAAATTTTTCTACTTTTACAATAATAATTAAATAAAATAATTAAAATGGTAGAAAAAATTTTTAAATGTTTTTGTATCAGACGGAAAATTTAGGAAAAATTAATAAATTTTTCTACTTTAACAATCATGATTAAAATTAAATTATTAAAATAGAAAAAATATTTAAATGTGTTTGTTTCAGTTGGAAAATGAAATTAATATGTTTTTTTACTTTAACAATAATAACTAAATAATTAAAATAGTAGAAAAAATGTTTGAATGTTTTTGTTTCACTTCAAAACTTTGGAAAAAATTGATAATTTTTTTTTACTTTAACAATAATAATTTAATTAAATAATTAAAATGGAAAAAATATTGATTATATTTAGACTTTTGGGTTTGAGAAGAATTTTCCTTTTTTCTCTTAGATTCGAAATGATACTGTGTACTCGCAGTTTTGTCGGATCTTTCAATTGGGGTTTTGTTACAAATTGTAATAAAAGTAACAGGACGTTACGACAATTCCAATTTTCTTCCACGACCCCAAACTGCCTGCCCCACTGTCTCATTCCCGTGAATTATAGACTTTCCATCTGCTGATTTCGTAGATTTTATTCTTTCTTAATTTCACCGCGCAGTTGTGAAGTAGAAAAAAAGAAAAATTGCAAACAGTATTTTTCGCAGTAAAACGACATTCAATTTTTAGACGAATTTATATTAAAACCACAAAAAATGATTTATTTTTTTTAATTAATTTATATTTATTTTTAAAGGATGGAAAAAAATTACAAACCGCAATTTTTTTCAGTAAAACGACTAATTTAAAAAGAAATCATTTTTTGTCGCTTTTTTCGCAGTAAAATTTGTACGAATTTATGAAAAAGACAAAAAATTATTTATTTTTTAATTATTTTAGTTAAGTAATTTTTAACGTCTGAAATTATTTAAAATTTTTGTTTTTAAATTCTGAAAAAAAATTGCGAACAATATTTTTTTTCATTAAAACGACCTGTTTTGAAAATAAATCACTTTTTGTCGCAGTAAAACTTTTACGAATTTATTAAAGCCACAAAAAATTATTTTTCAAAAAATTATTTTAGTTATGTAATCTTTAACGTTTTCAATTATTTTAAATTTATTGTGGAATTCTGGAAAAAATTGAAACAATATTTTTTTTCAGTAAAACGTCTTATTTTGAAAATAAATCACTTTTTGTCGCTTTAATAAATATTAAGGCCGCTATAAATTATTTATTTCTTATTTATTTTAAATTTGCTCTAGAAAAAAATTGCAAAAACAGTATTTTTTCACTAAAAGGACATTAAATTTATTTATACGAATTTTATTAAAGCCCCAAAAAAGGATTTATTTTTTAATTATTTTAAATTTGCTTTTAAACTCTACACTGAAAAAAAAATTTATTTGATTCAAATAACAGATTATTTGTCTAAAATTAAATAAATATTTACTTGAATCAAATAATTTTTATTTGAATTAAATAAATTGTATTTGAATCAAATAAATTGTATTTGAATCAAATATTTTAGTATTTGAAGCAAATACTAATTAGTTGATTCAAACAAAAATTATTTGATCCAAGTAAATATTTATTTGATTATAGACAAATAATCGGTTATTTGAATCAAATAAATTTTTTTTCAGTGTAGAAAAAAATTTTAAATAGTATTTTTTCACTAAAAGGACATTAAATTTATTTATACGAATTTTATTAAAGCCAGAAAATCGATTTATTTTTTAATTATTTTAAATTTGCTCTTAAACTCTGGAAAAATTGCAAACAGTATTTTTTCAGTATAAGAGGACATTAAAATTATTTGTAAGAATTTTATTAAAGTCACAAAATCGATTTATTTTTTAATTATTTTAAATTTGCTTTTAAACTCTGGAAAAAAAATTTTAAACAGTATTTTTTTTAGTAAAAGGACATTAAATTTATTTATACGAATTTTTTTTAAACCAAAAAAAATTATTTATTTTACAATTAAAATTTTTTAATATTAATTTTTATTAATTTAATTTTAATAATTAATTTATTTTAATTACCGAATGATAAATTTACTTCCTTTAATTTTAATAATTAATTAATTTATTTAATTAATTTTTAAGACTTCTTCGAATGATTCGGAGAGAAAAATTTGAAATTGGCACGAAAAGTGACTTGTGGCGCTCTCGGGCGGGTTTCGCGTAACTTGTGTATCGAATTTTTGGTGTCGTGCGCAATTCTCACTTAAGCAATGCTTGTTTTGTTTTTTTTACCTTCTTACCGTTTTTTTGCCGTTTATTCAATTTTTAACGTTTAACGTTAAAATTTTTTTTGCATCAACAAAATGAAGAAAGGAAAGGGTAAAAATAACATTTAAAGGCATAATAAAAAAAACGTTGAGCCTTTTATTTTTGTTAAAGTTTTTGACGATAGACTATTGTCTATTTTCGCAAAATATATTTTTGATTGATCTTACAAAATTAAGTTTTCGTTGTTTTTCGTTTTTACGTATTGAAACGCATAAATCATTTAGTATTTGATTTTAGTTTATTGATTACCTAACAAACAATATAGCAACATAATAACATAACAACATTTCGGTATAAGAATATAACAATATGGTAATATAACAATATAACATTTAGTCTGTTGACACAATATAACAATTTACATAGTAGGATAAATAACGTCACACACAGTTACACTAATGCATCACTATTGAGGGCTTGATTGATTTATTTACAATTGGTTAAAACCATAAGACAATTTTGTTCGTGTAATTGTTTCCGACTAGTACACAATAAACAACAGATTTCTTTCCTTCGTTTAAAAGAAAAATAACTAAACAATAAGAAAAAATAAACAAATAAAACAATAAAGGAACCATTCCCCGGGCGGAATATTTGTCTACGTTGGCAGTCAAATGCCATGTGTCAAAATAGTCAAGAATTTTTTTAAAGGTCGATTGTAGGACATTTTTTGCTTTAGCAATTTCGTCGTTTTCTACATAAATTATAAGGTCGTCAGCAAAGGCTATTCCTTTGATGTCATTTTTTTTGTTGATATCATATAACCCGATTAAATCCGCAGTATATATTGAGGAGCAAGTTTTCAAAACTTGATAAATTCATAATTTCTTATTTCGAGAAAATGAAACAAATGAAACAAATTTCCTCAGATAACCAATAGAGTTAATTTTAAAATAAAAAATTTGTGTTAATTTATTTTTACGACAATATTTTTATATTAAAGATGTTCTGTTTTTAATTAAACATTATCATAATCAAGTGCCTTAAAGATTTTGATAAATTTTTTCTAATCAAAAACATAAATATTATAAGTCATCTTGGTTATGTAAAAATGATTTTAAAATAAAAATTCGTTGTTAATAAAATTTTTTTCTTAGTTTAACAGTGACAGATCGATTTTTGCGGTCCTTTAAATATTAAATTCATGCTTATCTCAATTTTTTTTAAAAATGGATTTATCAGCTTTTGAAAATTTGCTCTTCATATATTAAAGAGGACTGGCGATAATTAACCGCTCCTTGTTGAAAACCTTGGTTCAATTCAAATGTTTGGTTAGATTCAATCTTTCCATTTTTTGTTCTTAGTTTGCGTCCATGAAGGGAGTGCCACAAAATACGCAAAAGATGGGGAGGAAATCCCTTTTTAATTAATTTGAAAAAAGGCCATCGAGGCAAACTGTGTCAAAGGCATGACACTGTGAAAAAAAAATTCTAAATTAGAGCTGATTTCGGTATTAAAATAGAAGAAAATTACGATTTAGTACCACAATTGGTTCTAAATTGATACCTTTCTTTTTACAGTGAAGGAGGTTAAAGAGATGAAACGCCTGCCGTATATAGCAGAAAATTTTTTCCAAATTGTTCTTTTGGTATGATTTTATTTTTGGTTACGTGTACATTTATTGAGTTGTTTAAAATTATTTCGAATAATTTTCCAAAATTGGGCAATAAACTGATCTGCCTGCGACTGGTGGTCCTAGAGGAATGTCTTTCTCTTTCTTTAGTAAAGGTTTAACATTTGCAATTTTCCATTTATCAGGGAAATAGCCAATGTTTAGCATATTATTGAAAATAATCACATATTTTTTCAGCATGTTGTCTGGGAGTTTTTTTATCGCAATATTGGGTATATTATCATTTCCAGTAGATCTTTTATTCTTCATTTTGTTTATGATTCTTTTTATTTTTGTAGTATTACAAAAGAATTCATTGTCTTCGTTAAATTTAGGGTTTTCTGCTTTGTTAGTATTTGAAAAGTGTGTTGTGTTAAAATCTACAGATGAGTTAATATTATTTTCGAATTTAAATTTATCTATTGTCCTTCTAATTATTTCATTCAGTTTCAGCGAATAGGGTCCCTAGTACACTCAATTTTGGAATCGCTTCAGTAATTACATATTCGTCATTTACAATAGTATATTCGTCTGTTTTTAACTTTGCGATCTCAATTGACTTTTTATCTTTTTGAGGGATTTTTAAGTTAGGCATTTCTGTAACTTTGGCCTAAAAATAGGGTTAAATTTGTGGAACATTTTTTGGCTATCATTTGATATGTTTCTTATTTTATTAGACCAATACTTGTTAGTGTTGCTTTCAAGTTGATTTTTTATTTTTTTCTTTATTTCAGCAATCAGGAACTTGACTCTTTGTAATAAATCGGAATTTCTAAGTAGTCTATTTTTGGATATGTTATGTTTAATAGTTAATAATTAATTTTTTGAAGATTCTTTATTTTTGTATCTATGTAATTTGTCAGTGTGCTATAATTTTTATTCTTATGTGTATTGTTTACTGATTCTTGGCAAATTATTTTTTCATACTGATTTAAGCAATGATCTATTTCATTTTTTGTCAAGTTCCTGTTTGATGGTATTTCTTGATTATTGTTTTGGTTTTCTAAGTTATTGCGAAATTTTTTCCCAGTTTGTTTTATTAAAATTCAGTCGGTTTTGTGGAATTGGTTTTTCATGTAATAGATTATCGTCCATTTCCAGTTCCACTGTGAATAGTAGGGCTTTATGATCACTGTCATACGGAATTACTTTTAGTTTATTGTTTATGACATTAGTCATTTCTAGAACTACCCGCTGCGCGTATACACTAATAATGTAGAAGTTTCTATTTTTATTCAGTTTTATTTTTATAATTGTCGTTTCTAAATTTTTAATTTCATTCATACATTTTAGTTTAATTTTTTCGAACTCGAATTTATCTTTAATAAATATTGCAGTTCCTCCTCACCTATCTGCTGCAACTCTGTCTTCTCTTATTGTATTATATAGTATTTAAATTTTATGTTGTGTAATTGTTTTAATTTCGTTTCACATACGAGTGCAATATCAATTTCACGTCTTGTGATTGTGCCTAGTAAAGAGTATCTTCGAGAGTTGTGTTTAAGTGAATTTAGGTTTATTGAGATTAGTTTTAATTTGTTCAGTTAATTGTTTCCTTTAGGTATCTGTTTACTATTGTTCGGCATTTTTGTTCAGTGTTAATTTTTCGTATAAGAATTCGATTTTATTTGTGTTAGAGTCAATTTTGTTATTGACTGCGATTAATTGGTTACTTAATACGGCTATTATTTCATTTTTGAATGAGTCAAGGATGTTACAAATTTTTTCCATACCCAATATGCTCTTTTCTTGTAGTGTTTCTTGGTTGTTAGTGTTTTCTGTGTGTAGGAGGGTTTTCATTAAATTGTTTTTCGTTTTTCGATTGTGTATTTTGGTTTTTTGGTGGAGTTGCAGCTTTCGCGTATGATTTATCTTGTGTTACATATTTGTTTATTTTTTCTATTCTCTCATTATATTTAATTCGAGTCTCTTCTAGTTTGTGTTTTTTTTAATATTGTGTGATTCAATAATTTTTGGGCATCCCAGAAAGGACGCAGGGTGTCCATATAGTTTGCAATTTACACAGTAAATTTTGGCAACTTCAACCTTATTATAATTTATTTTCAGGTGATAAATTACATTTACCCGGCTCGTGTTTTTCGATACATTTTACACAACGGTAATCAATTTTGAAAAAATCTGAAAATTTTATCTTTATAATTTTAATTATTTCTATGTTTTCAAGATTTAATTTTTTAGTTTCGTCAGAAATTTCCGTTTCTGAATATTCATTCGCCAGTCCTCGTAATAAAATGGATTGAATTTTTTCTTCTCTAGGAGAACGCGTGTAATATTCAATATTTTTTTCCTTTAGTTTTTCTAAAATAATTTTAAATTTCTCCAATGATGACGAGGATAATGCTATTTTTTCATTCGAGAAATTTTTAATAATGAATTTATTTTTTTCTATTGTTTCTTCAAGGATTGATACAAGTTCCTTGACTTTGATTTTGTATAATATAATAGGGGGCAATTTATTTTTAAAATCGTTTTCGTTTACATTACCTCTCAATGTCCTCGCTTGGTGGTTAGAACCTCGTTTGTCGTGGTATTTTTTTTTACCTGGTCGTTGTGGAATTGCTTCTTAATTTTAATAATTAATTGATTTATTTAATTAATTTTTCAGACTTCTTCGAATGATTCGGAGAGAAAAATTTGAAATTGGCACGAAAAGTGACTAGTGGCGCTCTCGGGTGAGTTTCGCGTAACTTGTGTATCGAATTTTTGGTGTCGTGCGCAATTCTCACTTAAGCAATGCTTGTTTTGTTTTTTTTACCTTTTTACCGTTTTTTTGCCGTTTATTCAATTTTTAACGTTTAACGTTCTTTTTCGAACGTTTTCAATTCCTTTCCATAGACACTGGGACTTTTCATTATCAAGGGACTTGGGAGACGTGGAATATAAATAAAATTCAAAACTGAAATTGCAAAAAAAATTTTTTTTTTTTGCATCAACAAAATGCACAGTGGAAAGGGTAAAAAATAACTTTTCAAGGCCCCGGAGGGATTCGAACCCTCGATCTCCTGTTTACTAGACAGGCGCTTTAACCAACTAAGCCACGGCGCCAAGTAATATTAGCTTTTCTCCATATCCCCAGAAAAAGATAGAGAGCCTATCGCAAGGTTCCTTATCGACCTTGAACGATAACGTAGAACTCGAAAAATCACCTCCAGAATTTCCAGCGAGCGATATATACGAAAAAAAATAGAGCGTCGACTCTCGGAAACTTGTCGTGTCCCTTCTTGCTCTGGGTTCGGTTACCTACCACCAATCAGGTCAATTTTTTTTTTTTTTTGAGAGAGAGGAATTTAAATGGTTCAATGGACGAATTGAGTACCTGTGTCTTTGAAGTTGAGCCTCATTATACGAAAGATTCTTTTGTTAAAAGGGTTCATTTAATATGTGGCATATATTCAGGTATAAACCTTTTTCGATCGAAATGGAACCTACCTGGGGGGAGGGGAGGATTTAATTTCCTGCAGACAGGTAAATTTCTGGGACTGGGAACTTTTTCTCAATTTCCAGACTCAATTTTTGACTTTTTCCCTGTCTGCAAAGAAAATTATGATTCACTCTAAAAATTATTAGATAGTCAAAACAATTTTCTGTTACATTTATCTACGAATTTATTTAATTGTAAAATTATTTAAAAACAAATTTTTTTTTCAAATAAATATTAAATAATATTATTCATTTTGCACAGGAATTAAAAGTCTTCGTTAATGGCACTTCTTAAAAATTATTCTCATCATTTCAATTCAATTTTTATTTTCTAAAATTTATAACTAGAATTCTTCTTTAAATCAATTATTTTTAATAATTTTCTAAAAATTTCTTTGAACATTTTTAAATGTTTTTTAATGTTTTAAATGTTTTTTAATGTTTGAAATGTTTTTAAATGTTTTTTCAAATGTTCTTTAATTGTATTTACAATAATTGTTTACAATTCAATTTTTATTGAAGTTTCATCGATTATTCGGAAATTCTTCAATATTGCATGTTGGAAAATAAAAAAATGAAATAATTCTTTTTTTTAAATTCAATTAAACTTTCTCAAAAAAATTAATTCTATACAGAACTTTCAGTTAAAAGTTTGAATATTGATGAGATTTACAAAGATTTTAATTTGAAAATTGAAACCTTTTCAAAATTCAATTATTTAAATAAAATCGAGCATTAATGGATTTTAATATTCAATTATTTGAAATTTTAACTAAAATTCATTTTTAAATCAATTTTTACTTGAAAATTCTACGAGAAATGAATTATTTAAATTCGAAAATAATTTCTTGAATAATTTTAAATATTTCTTAATAATTGAATTCTCATAAAGAATTTCTTCTACAAAATTTTTAAATAATTGAATTTTTCAGCGAATTTTAATGAAATTTTTAAGAAGACATTTTTCAAAAAATTTGATTCAAATTTTATTTAAAATAAATTAAAACCATGCCAGGAGTATTTATTATTTATGAAAAAAATTGAATTCTTAAGAAGAATTTTATTACATGAAAACAATTGAATCTTTTTCAAAGATTTTAAAGCATTAAATTGAGAAAAATTTTTGAAAATAACATAAATATTGCTAAGAAAATTATTAAAATTTTTTACAACAATTAAACTTCCGAAAATAATTTTATTGCAATTATTTAATATTATATTTTTTATTGAAATAAAGATAATTCAAATTTTGATAGAATTTCAAAAAAATTTTCAAACATTATTGAATTTCTACGAAAAGTTTTATATAATTTTTGAAAATAATTTGAGTTCTGCAATAATTTAAAACTTCTTCAAATTTAATGTTTTTTTCTTGTGTTTTTAACTCAAATTCTTCTTTAATTATTATAATAAATCTTAGATAAGAAATTTTATTATGAAATTTTTAAATAATTGAATTCTTTTAATGAATATTTTAATAAAATTTTTAAGAACAATTTACATTTTTCGAAAAATTAGATTAAAATTGAATTAAAAATAATTAAATTAAATTTAAATATAAAAATAAATAATTTATTGAGTAATTGAATGTTTCCTAATATTGAAATCTCGTAAAAAATGTTATTAACTATTTCTTTGGGTAGTTGAATTTTTCGAGGAATTTGATTAAATTGCATTAAAAAATTAATTAATTAATTAATTAATTGAAATTCTGCAATGAGTTTTATTTTTTATGAAAAGAATTGAATCTAAAAAAAAAATTTATAATAAAAAATAATTTAATCCCTGTAAAAAATTCAATTGTTTATATAAATAATTAAATTATTACGAAGAAATTTACATAAAAATTGTAAAAAATTAAATTCTTTCGAAAAATGTTAGCGAAATTTTTTATAAATATTTAAATTTTCTGAGAAAATTTAAATATTGAGAATTTAGTAAATTAATATTGTAATAAATATTTATATTGAAAATCAAATTTTGGAAAATTAATTGAAATTTTGACAAGAATTTAATGAAATTTTTTGAAGATAATTGAATTTTGGAGAAGAAATATTTTATTATTTATAAAGATAATTGAAATTTTGACGAAGTAATTGAATTTCGAAAATTATTTGTAACTTCACTAAAATTCAATTGTATTAGGAATTTGAATAAAAATTCTTCTAGAAATCTATTAATTTTCATAATTAATATTAAATAAATTAAAAAATTCAATTAATTTCAGAAGAATTTGAATACGCGACTCTTTTAGAATTCAATTAATTTGGAAATATTTAAGTAATATTATTTACTCAAATATTATGATAGGATAAATATTAATCCTTATTTAAATTTCCCTTCAAATTTATTATTTGTAACACAATTTTTTTGTGAGGAAATTTTTTCCAATACAAGAATTCGAAAGCATTATTTTTTTCTGTACAGTAATGTCACTAACATTTGAAATTCAAAAAAAATTCCTATTAATGTTGACTGTAAAATAGTTTATATAGAAAGTAACGTACTGCATTAAAATTCAAAAAAATTTAATTCATAATGTAAAAATATTGTGAATTAAATATTTTTCTTCCTCCCACAATTATATAAAAAAAAAAAAAATTAAACAGAATGTTGGTTAAAGAAAATCTGACCATGACAGTTGTCACGTTCAAGGATACAGTTTTTTCTCCAGTAACTTGAGGAATTGTAAATTGAAAATCAAAGAAGAAAAACTTGACAATTTTTATACGAATTAATATAATTTCTCCGGAAAATATCAAATTTTTTACTGAAAAATTATTTTTTTATAAGTACTTATTTTTTATTATTCTAAAGAAAAATGTTTAATTAAATTCCCCAAAGAATTGTTAAATTACTTCGGAAAAATATATTGAACTATATTATCATATCTATAACAATGTAGAATTAGGAATTAATTTGATTATACGAATTCGGAATTAATATTTGCTTACGCGAATTAGCAATTATTTCAATATGGTATTTTTTATTACCATCGTTTCTTTATAAAGGAAGTATTTCATTCATTTAAAAGAGTAATTGTTTTTAATGTTTTTTTTTTATTTTTAATTATTTTTTTCTTATCAAGTGACTGAGAGATTTCATGTTATATATGCAAATAAAATTGGCACAATGGAAAACCTACAATTTATTTCTCATTAATATCAATTTTTTTTGTGATGAGAAGAAAATTGCCTTTTTTTGTATTCGGAATTCACGCATCTGTTCACTGTATAAACAATGAGAGATTTTTATGTTGAACAATTATTGGTTATAAAATTATTTTATTGTCGGAGAGATATACTCGATTTTAAAAGAAGAACGTGGCATTTATTTTGAATATTAATATTAATATGATTTTTCGTTACATTAATTTAAAATTTAATTGAACAATTGTGGAATTTGTTTCGTTAAAAAAAATTTATTCTTTATTTGATTTTTATTCTGAAATTTATTCTGAATTATTTTTATTCTGAAATACTAGTCTTTTTATTTTATTTTAATATTGAGTGAATAATATTAATTTGTACCTAATAAAATGAATAGTAAAAAAGTAAATAAAAGCAATAAACAAAAAGAAAATAATTGCAAAAGAAATGTAGAGTAATAATTATTTTTTCTCGATAAAAATACGTGAATTAATTCGCAAATAAAGTTTGGTGATGCAAAAAATGGGTTCGTCCGGGATTTGAACCCGGGACCTCTCGCACCCTAAGCGAGAATCATACCCCTAGACCAACGAACCGTTATACTTTCAGTGCAACATTATTTTCTGACATAAAATTTCTTTTCATTTTCAAGGCAATGACGTGACGTCAAAGAGAAATGCTTCTTCGAAACCTGTTTTCAACACTCTTGCATTGTACATTTTTTGTCTTGAGAAAATCCTCTTTCATTTTCAATTTTCATGAAATTTGACTTTACTATTTGCAACAAAGAATATATTTTTTCTACTAAGATTCATAGTTACAATTTCTAATTTCGTGTATTTTGTATCTAATTATTTATTTTTAGCAGACAATTTTTTATTTTTAGCAGACAATTATTTATTTTCAGCAGCAAATTATTTATTTTCAGTTGATAATTATTAATTTTAAATAACAGAAGAGGGAATTTGTTCTGTTCTTTATATAGTTTAATTTAGGGAAAAATTAATAATTAATTTAATTATTAATAGAAGACAAAGCAAATAATAAATTTATCCTCTTTGCTTTCAGGTTGCCGAACATCAGAAGCAACCGTGAGTAAATTTTTCTTTTTTTCTTTTTAGGAAATAGTTATTTTATTTTATAAAAAGAAACTAAAAACAATGGTAAACAAACGAATGGATATGAAAATAATTTTGAAAATTCGTTGAAAATAAAAAAAAATGGGCTCGTCCGGGATTTGAACCCGGGACCTCTCGCACCCAAAGCGAGAATCATACCCCTAGACCAACGAGCCGTTGTGTCTGAGAAATCTTAAAAGCGCGACGGCAGCGGACGAATAAATTCTGATGCTTTATAATCTTGTTTACGTAAGAAAAATCCAATGAGTACAGTCCTTATAGAAAGTAAACGTTCAGTTAATTTATTTCATTCGTGTTCTTTCAAATTTAAAAACATTTTCTTCTTTAAATTTGAAATTACAGTTTACGAACTGATTATTATTTAGATTTATTTTTTTAAGAGTTACTTTTTTAATTTTCTATTCAACTATTTTATTTTTCTGTTTTATTTACAAATGTTCTATTAATTTATTACTGAATTCTTAAATTTATTATTTTATTATTAAAAGTTTCAAGCATTTTAAAGTGGGGTACCAGCAGAGAAAAATTTTAATGTATCAAATATAATTTATTTAAGTTGAATAAAAGTATATTTGACTCAGAATTTACTGAATTATTTATTTGTTTTAAGTAAAAATTTTATTTGACAGAGATATAATTTTTATTTGAACTAACAAAATTTTATTTAAAACAAATAAAGTTTTATTTGAATTAAAACAATTTCTTTTGAAGTGAAGAAAATTTATTTGAGCCAAATAAATATTTGATTGAAACAAACAACATTTATTTGAATTAAATAAAAATTTATTTGAAGCAAATTAAATTAATTTAAACAAAATAAAATTTATTTGAAGCAAATTAAATTAATTTAAACAAAATAAAATTTATTTGAAGCAAATTAAATTAATTTAAACAAAATAAAATTTATTTGAAGCAAATTAAATTAATTTAAACAAAATAAAATTAATTTGAAGTAAACATAATTTATTTTAGGCACTTGAAATTTATTTACACCAAAGAAAACATATTTAAGCTAAATAAATATTTATTTGAACCAAACGACATTTATTTGAACCAAAGAAAAATTAAGTTAAAGCAAGTTAAATTTATTTGAGCTAAAAATATTTTATTTAATGGAAATTTAAATTTTATATGCGCTAAAAGAAAACTTATTTGAACTAAACAAATATTTACTTGAAGAAAATTAGATTTCTTTGAACCAAATAAAACTTATTTAAACTAAGAGTTATAGTTTATTTGAACTAAAAAATAATTTTTTGAGAAATTTTAAAATAAATTTGAACCAAATAATTATTTATTTGAGGAAATTCAAAATTTATTTACACCAAACAAAATTTTCTAGGACTAAATAAATATCTATTTGAGTCAATTAAAATTTTTTTTTAAAGTCAACAAAATAAAATTAATATGAGCTAAATAAAACTTTTTTTTACGCAAATTAAATTAATTAAAAATTAAAATAAAATTTATTTTAAGCATTTAAAATTTATTTATACTAAAGAAAATATATTTGACTTAAACAAATATTTATTTCAACCAAACAACATTTATTTGAACTAAAGAAACATTAAGTTGAAGCAAGTTAAATTTATTTGACTTAAAAATATTTTATTTAAGGTAAATTCAAATTTTATATGCGGTTAAAAATACTTATTTGAACTAAACAAAAATTTACTAGAAGAAAATTAGATTTATTTGAACCAAATAAAACTTATTTAAACTAAAATTTTAAATTTATTTGGACTAAGCAAATATTTATTTGAGGAAGTTTAAAATTTATTGGGACTAAACAAATAATTATTTGAGGAAATTAATAATTTATTTTGATGAAGCAAATTTATTTATTTGAGAAAATTTCAAATTTATTTGAACCAAACAAAATTTTTTTAAACTTAAATATTTATTTGAAGCAATTTAAATTTTTTTCAAACTAAATAAAATTATTTTGAACAAAATAAAATTATTTTGAACAAAATAAAATTATTTTGAACAAAATAAAATTATTTTGAACAAAATAAAATTATTTTGAGCTAAATAAAAATTTATTTCAACTAAACTAAACTAATTCGAACTGAATAAAATCTATTTGGGTGAATTAAAATTTATTTGAACTCAATTGAACTATTTTGAACTAAATAGAATTTATTTAAACAAAATAAAGTGTGTTTGAAGTAAATAAAATTTTTTCGAACAAAATAAAGTGTATTTGAACTAAATAAAATTTGTTTAAACAAAATAAAGTGTATTTAAAATTTTAAACCAAAAAAAACTTTTTTTAAGCATTTAAAAAGTTTAGTTAACTATGAGTCAAAAATATTTTCCCTGATTGTAATTTGTTTAAATAATTCCGCTAATCTTTAAAGTTTGCGTTATTTGTTTTACTAATTTTACTTAGCCCTTTTGCTAACTATAAAGAAAAAAGTAAAATGGCAAAAAAAATTGCCAATGGTAAAAAGTGGGCTCGTCCGGGATTTGAACCCGGGACCTCTCGCACCCAAAGCGAGAATCATACCCCTAGACCAACGAGCCGTTATATTTATTAAAGATTCACTCGAAAAGATTTGGGAAAGAATCGTTTTAATTTGTGTCATTTCGCTTACGAAACATTGCTAACGACGCACATTAAGACAAGAATTTATTCCATTATTACTTTCACGTGAAGTTTTCAATCTTAATTTTTTATTCATCTTAATAGATGTAATCGATAAATATTTGTCAATTTTTTTCTGTGAAAAAATATGAGGAAAAAAATAGCAAGGGGAAAATAGTGATAAAAAAAATTGCCAGTGGTAAAAAATGGGCTCGTCCGGGATTTGAACCCGGGACCTCTCGCACCCAAAGCGAGAATCATACCCCTAGACCAACGAGCCGATATATTTATAAAAATCCACTTGAAAAGATCTGTTGAAAAAATCGATTTAATTTGTGTCATTTTGCTTACGAAACATTACCAACGACACACATTAAGGCAGGAATTTATTCCATTATTACTTTCACGTGACGTTTTCATTGTCTTAATATTTTATTTATCTCAACAGATCTAATTGATAAATATTTGATAATTTTTTTCTATGAAAAATAGGAAGTAAAAAATAGCAAGGGGAAAATAGCGATAAAAAAATTGCCATAGGTAAAAAATGGGCTCGTCCGGGATTTGAACCCGGGACCTCTCGCACCCAAAGCGAGAATCATACCCCTAGACCAACGAGCCGTTATACTTATGAGAATCCACTCGAGAAGATCTGTTGAAAAAAATCGTTTTATTTATGTCAGTTCACTTACGAAACTTTACTTATAAACGCACACGGATACAAACATTTATTCCGTTATTCCTTTCACGTGACGTTTTACTGAAAACCGCTGCTTCGGCTCTTTTTTAATGTGCATATACACGTTTTCAGTGTCTTATTAATGTTTTATTCATCTTGACAGTTGTAATGTATATAGGACAATATTTGTTAATTGCATTATGATGATGGTATTAGATAATGCGATATAATCCGTTGTCAAATTACAGCAATGATTTTGTCATTATTCACAAGTAAAGAGAGCAATTTTATAATGATCGTATCATTAAGTATATCACAAATATATGGTTCATTGAGAACGGTATTATTTTTTTCTGTATATTTACTTAACTACATAGTCTACTATGTAGAAATTTATTTACTAATCGTCTTCACAAATAGTCTACAATTGACAATCAAATTTAAGGACTATTTGTGAAAAGTATGTTTAGTGTACGTTATGAAGTTTGTTATTCTCGTAAACAAAATGCACTTGGTAATTTTTTCCTCGTCTTATCCGGAAATTAATCATTGATCAAGAGAGTGACAATGACCTCGAGCATGTAAGAGCATTATTGTGAATTGTTCATTGACCCAGAAATTGAGTGAGAAATATTCTTTGGATACTTACGTAAAATTGAGACTCGTAAAATTTAAATGCGATTTAAAGGCAATTTTTTATTGAACGAAAAATGTACGTGAAAGAAAAAAAACGAGGGTTTTCAAAGTTTCTCAATTTGAGAGAAAAGGATATTAAATTGTTGGGATGCTACAATTTTGGCATGTTTGGTACGTTTTTGGTATGTTTTTAGTCTCAATTTGATAATCTCGGAAATATTTGTTTTCTAATTGTGAGCATGGTGATTTTCTGAACATAGTGTTGGAATGTACAACAGGTAAGTATTTGTGTTATTTTAATTGAGTAAAGATATCAACATTTGTCAGTTGTATTGTATCGAACAATTGTTAATTCTACTTGGAAATCATAGTATTACTTATAAGTTTCATTATTTTTAACATAAATAATACTGTTTGTTAATTAAGGCCCTTGAAAAATACGAAAATTATCAAATAATGACAATAATGATGATACTGATCATGATAGCAACAGCAACAACCAACAATATTAGTCGAAATCATTGTTTGTTAACAACATTAATAGTCGCCTTTACTAATTTTTTTGTTAATGAATTTTTGTTACTTATTATTTTGTGGTAACTGTCAACACTGGTAATAATTTTGACTCAATGATATATTTGGTTGTCGTATTTGTTGAGCAAAACTTTTATGAAGATACAACGGAATAATGCTATGTCTGCATGAATCTTTTGGTAACACAAATATCATTAGCGAATTTTTTATAATCATTGATATTTTTTCTGCAGGCAGTAACCAACCAAAACTATTCCTAACAATGTTACCAAATCTTCTTAGTTTGAAAATAATAAAAATTGGCACCAAAGAATAAGGTTTAAAATCAAAAATTGTTGCGAATCATTTGCGGTAATTTTTGTTGGTAGCAAATATTCTTTAGTATTTAAAATTAATGGTACGAAAAGTAATAGTATCATGAATCAATGGCACCAAAATTAATACTAGTTAAAATTAATGGTACCAAAATTAATAGTCGGAAAAATTAATGGTGCCAAAATTAACGGTAGGAATAAATAATGGTAACAAGAATAATACTGACTAAAATTAATGGTACCAAAAGAAATCGTATAGCAAAAATTAATGGTTCCTAAAGTAATAATATCAAGAAATAATGGTATTAAAAGTAATTGTAGCAAAAATTAATGGTACCAAGAATAATAGTATCAAGAATTAATGGTACCAAATGAATAGTATCAAAAATTAAGAACATTACAAATAGTTTCAGTTAAAATTAATGGTACCAAAAGTAATCTTAGCAAAAAATTAAAGGTGTCAAAAGTAATTGCAGCTAAAATTAATGGTAGCAAAAGTAATAGTAGTTAAATTTAATGGTACTCTAAATTAATAATATTTAAAATTAATGGTGCCGAAATTAGTGGTAGGAATAATTAATGGTACCAAAATTAAAAGTAGGAATAATTAATGTTATCAAAAATAATAGTAACTATGATTGATGGTACCAAAATTAATAATGGAAAAAATTAGTGGAACTAAAATTAATAGTAGTTAAAATTAATGGTACAGTATTAATTAATTAATGGTAAGTATCAGTAGCAAAAATTAATGGCACCAAAATTAATAGTAGGGAAAATTAATGGTACCAAAAGCAATCGAATAGCAAAAATTAATGGTTCCTAAGGTAACAGTATCAAGAATTAATGGTACCAAAAGTAATATCATCAAGAATTCGTGGTACCAAAAGTAGTTGTAGCAAAACTTAATGGTACGGAAAATAATAGTATTAAGAATTAATGATATCAAAAGTAATAGTACCAAAAATTAAATATATTAAAAGCAGTTGCAGTTAAAATTAATGGTAGGAAAAGTAATCGTAGTAAAAATTAAAGGTATCAAAAATTAATTGTGACAAAATTAGTAGCAGGAATAATTAATGGTGCCAAAGATAATAGTAGCAAGAATTAAAGATATGAAATTTAATTGCAGTTAAAATTAATGGTGCCAAAAGTAATTGTAACAAAAATTAAAGGTATCAAAAATTAATTGTGCCAAAATTAGTAGTAGGAATAATTAATGGTACCAAAGATAATAGTAGCAAGAATTAAAGATATTAAAAGTAATTGCTGTTAAAATTAATGGTGCTAAAAGTAATCGTAGAAAAAATTAAAGGTATCAAAAATTAATGGTGTCAAAATTAGTAGTAGGAATAATTAATGGTACCAAAAGTATAATAGTAGCAAAAATTAATGGTACCAAAAATAAGACACAAAATAATTCCTGCTAATATTGGTTCCACCTGTACAAACACTGCGGTGCACACTAATGATTACAATCACCATTGTCACAAACATTCCTAGCAAAAACCATTTTTGGCAACTAATTAGTAATCTCGACAACCATATAAGTGGACATCATGATAACAACAATTTTATTTACTCTTTCAACATTTATTTTAAAGCACTCGCGATCTAAAAATACTCCATGTTTAATAATAGCAGTGTGATTAACGAACGGCTTTTTTTTCTTTCTTGTTGCATATTTAAAAAAAAGTGTCCGTATTATTTAATATAAAAATTGACTAAAAAAGAGTTGGGAAAATTTTTTTTTTTAATGGAGACACACTCCTCGCATATATGAAGGCTGATGTTCGATTTACCTGTTTTATCTGAATAATTGCACAGTCCACTGAGGATGAATAATTTTTTTATTTCCCGTTGTTGGAAAAATAAATTCAAATTAACATAACGAATTGTCGATAGATTGCGAAATATGGTAGCTTATATATTGGAGGGGCCGAAAAAATCTTTGTTTTCCGCTCTTGTCTAGATTTTTTTCAAGGTCGACTTTGTGACGATAAATATATATAATGAAAGATAGAAGATGAATGTACCAACAAGTAGGGGATATATAAAGGAAAGGGTTGCATGCTGTGGAATTACATTGTTACTTCTGCTCTACTCATATCCTAATGTGAACAATATATTTTCTTTTTTTTTTCTTTTATTGTCTTTCATTCATTTCCGTCTATTTTGCCTTCGGTTTTGTTCTCTTGCGCGTGTTTGTGAGAAATATTTCCGAAAGTTACATTTTCAATAACGGATTTGGTGAGTTTTTTTGTCTCTTTTGGATTTTTTTTTTTTTTTTTTTTTTAATGAATTGTCAAATTTTTATTATTTGTGTTTGATGAAAGGGGAATTTTGATAATTAGTGCCGGACAAGGAAGTTTGTTTATAGTTCGAAGGAAGAAGAAGGAAATAAAGATAAAATTAATATTGAGTATTAAAAATAATTTTTAGATAAATAAATTTAAAAAAAATTAATATTAAAAAAATAAATTTAAGTAATTATTGAAGAAATAAATTTTGTTTAAAAAATGAATATTATAAAAATAAATTTAAATAGCTATTGAAGAATTAAATTTGTTTTAAAAATGAATATTGAAAAAATAAATTTTTAGAAAATTAATATTGCTAGAAATTAAAACTGCAACAATTATTATTAAAGAGATCAATATTACGAAAATTAATATTATAGAAATTAATATTACGAAAATTAATATTGTAGAAATTAATATTACGAATTTATGATTGCAAAAATTAATATCAATGAAGAGGAATATTAATGAAAATAAATATTAATTACAATGAATATATATTATATAAATGAAATGAATAAATTAATTAATGTTAGATAAAAGAGAAATTAAATGAAAGAGAAAAAAATGTAATAAATTATATAGTTGGCAGGCGTTAACAATCAGTAAAATGTTAATATTTATCGATTTGTTTTTCAGCGAATATCTCGATTTAAATGAGAAAATAAAGAAATAATTGATCGTCATGTAAGAATAGAATTAAAATTTTTTCTTTGCAAAAAGAAAATTATTATTATTATTTTTTTTTTCAAAGAGAATCGTATATTTATTGTACGGGTATTTCCATAATAATGGTAATATTTGAAATTTGATTATGATTCCTAGTGAAAGTAGGAGAAAGTTTTCTATGAATTCGCATTAAATTTCCCGTCGCAATCATCTTCCAGAAAGAATCACATTAATCATTGAAGAGCAAAAGTAAAACATTTTTTTTTTATTTACTTTATTTTGTGTGATTCAAAAATTTTGGCAAATGTGGGAAAAGAATTTATTTTTTTTATTATTCATTATTTGTTAATTTTGTTTAACAATTAATTAGTTTTTTAACATATTTTTTAACAATGATTAATTTTTTGCGACAAATTATCAATTTTTTATGGAACATCTGGTAAATATGGAAACAAAATTAAGAATTAATTTATTAATTAAGAAACAGAATTAATTTGTTTATTTTTGTTTAATTATTAATTATTAGTTGATTTTTTCTAACAATCAGTTCTTCGACATATTTTTTACAACTATGATTTTCTTTATTAATTTTTTTCACAAATTGTTCATTAATTTTTGGATCAAAAAATTTTTGCAAATATGAAATTGGAATTTTTTAACAGCTATTAATTTTTAAATAATTTTTGGATCGAAAAATCTTTGTAAATATGTAACAGGAATTTTTTAGTAACTAATAATTTTTCTTACAAATTGTAAATTAATTTTTGGATCAAAAACTTGTTGCAAATATAAAATAGGAATTTTTTAACAACTATTCATTTTTTTCATTCATTTTTAAATAATGTTTGAATAAAAAATGTTTGCAAATATAGAAGAAGAATTTTTTAACAGCTATTAATTTTTCTTACAAATTGCAAATTAATTATTAGATCGAAAAATTCGGCAAATATGGAAGAGGAATTAATTAATTTATTTACTTATTATTATAAACTATAAATTAATTTCTTCAACAATTGTTAATTAATTTTTTTTTAATCATTATTAATCAATTAGTAGAAATATTATTTTTCAATTTGTTTTTAATAATTACTAATTTATTTTTCACAAATTATTAATTTGTTTAAGAAGAATTAATTACATTTTTCCTCAACTGCACAATTTTCAAAATTCAATTTAAATGACAATTTCTAGTAGCAATATTTTTGAAAATTATTAGGAGTTTCATTCAATTTCAAAATTTAAATTTAAAGTTTGTTATTTAAATAATAATTTTTTATTAAAAAAATGAGGAAGAATTTTTGTATTGAAATAATAAAATAAAATAATAAAAAAGCTGTTTTTATTCAAATTTGACAATAATTGTAATTATTTTTAAATTTATTTGTTAAATCCATTTTTGAATAATATTAGTTGATTAGTTAATATTTAAATTATTGGTTAATTAAATTATAGGAAACTATTACTACACTAAAAAAATTTATTTAATTCAAATATTATTTAATAATATTTTGTCTAATATGAAATAGAAATATTTAATTGAATCGAATAATTTTTATTTAAATAATTAAAATTTTATTTTATTCAAATGCTGAAAATAATATTAGTTCAAGATTCAAATAGAATTTTTGTTTCATTAAAAAAATTTTTTAATTGATTGCAATAAATATTTATTCACTACAAATTGATATTTGTTCGACAAATAGATATTCGAGTGGAGATTTATTTGATTCAAACAAATATTTACTTAATTTGAGTAAATATTTAATTAATTGAAGTAAATATTTACTTAATTCAAGCAAATATACTTATATTTGTTTCAAGTAGATATTTATTTGAATCAGGGAAATATTTCCTTCAAGTAAATATTTATTTAATTGAAGAAAATATTTACACTTTGCAAGCAGATATTAAAATATTTGATTCAAGCAAATATTTATTTAATAACAGAAATTTTATCTGTTATAAATAAATAAATAGATAAATTTATTGAATTAAATAAATTTTTTCCAGTGCAACTTTTGTAAAAAGAACTTGGGGATTGTATTTTAATTATAGTCACTGTTTAACATAAATTGTATAATTCTCTCTTCAAAAAAAAAATCTTGAATTAGATTAGAAATAGAAAAATGTGCGGTAAACATTAATAACAATTTGAAAATGTTTATGCAATTAATCGGATAGACCTCTCTTTGTCTCTCGTATACATAATAATTGGCAAAATCCATAGCATCTCATGAATATTTATTTTATTTATTAGTGAATAATGCTTCTGGAATCAACAAGTCTTCCGTTATAGTATTATATGTTCATTAGTTAAAACTGATAATTTTCTTTCACGTAATCATTTTAGAAAAAATGAGAATAGTCATCAGTTCGATTAACATAATCCGATTTTATTTTTTCTCTTTTTTCGAAAATTCTTCCTTTCAAGTGAACAAAAAGTAAATCATTCACATGGCAATTTTTTGACATTTTGAATTTTGTTATTAATTTTATCCAAGTTTCAATAAAAAAATAAGTCAAATTGTATTTTTTAATAACAAATAATAATTTTACAAAAATTGCAATAAAAATAGTGAAATTGCTTTTTTTAATAACAAATTTATCAAATTTTAATAAAAGAAAGCCGAATTGTGTTTTTCAATAACAAATAAGAATTTTACAAAAATTTCTTTTAAAAAAAAGTGAAATTGCTTTTTTTAATAACAAATTTATCAGATTTCAATAAAAAAAATTTAATTGCTTTTTTTAACAACAAATTTATCAAATTTCGATAAAAAAAAGCAAAAATTGCATTTTTAAAAAACAATTTTTTACAAATTTCAATAAAAAAGAAGCCAAATTGTCTTTTTCAATAACAAATAATAATTTTATAAAAATTTCAATAAAAATAGTGAAATTGCTTTTTCTAATAACAAATTTATCAAATTTTAATAAAAGAAAGCCGAATTGTCTTTTTCAATAACAAATAAGAATTTTACAAAAATTTCTTTTAAAAAAAGTGAAATTGCTTTGAAATTTTTTTAACAACAAATTTTTCAAATTTGAATAAAAAAAGCAAAAATTGCTTCTCTTAATAACAATTTTTTACAAATTTGAATAAAAAAAGCAAAAATTGCTTCTCTTAATAACGATTTTTTACAAATTTAAATAAATAAAAGCCAAATTGTTTTTTCCAAACAAAAAATTCCAAACAAAAATTTTAATAAAAAAAAGTGTAATTGCTTTTTTTATAATAAATTTATCAGGTTTCTTTAAAAAAAAATTAAAATTACTTTTTTTAACAAAACATTTTTCAAATTTGAATAAAAAAGCCAAAATTGCTTCTCTTAATAACAATTTTTTACAAATTTTAATAAAAAAAAGCCAAATCGTATTTTTCTATAACAAATAACAATTTTACAAAAATTTCAATAAAAAAAAGTGTAATTGCTCTTTTTGGTAACAAATTTTTTCAAATTTGAATAAAAAAATTAACATTGATTTTTTAACAACAAATTTATCAAATTTGAATAAAAAAGCCAAAATTGCTTCTCTTAATAACATTTTTTTACAAATTTCAATAAAAAAAAGCCAAATCGTCTTTTTCTATAACAAATAACAATTTTACAAAAATTTCAATAAAAAAAAGTCTAATTACTCTTTTTGATGACAAATTTTTTCAAATTTGAATAAAAAAAAGAAAATTGATTTTTTAACAACAAATTTATCAAATGTAAATAAAAAAAGACAAAATTCCTTTTTTTAATACCGATTTTTTACAAATGGTTTTTTAAAATGAAATTTCAATAAATAAGCAAAACTTTCAATAAAAAAATTAGCAACATTTTTTTTATTGAAATAATAACAAAAAGGAGCAATAATTTTTTTATATTGACATAATAAAAAAAGGAGCAATAATTTTTTTATATTTAAATAATAAAAAAAATAATTAAAAAAGCTGTTTTAGTAAAATTTGACAATAATTGTAATTAAAAAATTTTTTTTTCAGAAATTTCTCGAAGCAATGGACGATCAGGAGTTTCGTGATTTTGCCAAAGCCATGGTCGATTATATTGCCGACTATAATGAAAATTTGAGAGAGAGAAATGTTTTGCCAAAAGTGGAGCCAGGATATTTGAGTGAAATGATACCAAATGAAGCGCCACGTAGAGCAGAATCCTGGCAGGATGTTCTCAAGGATGTAGAACGTGTCATTATGCCTGGTGTAATTACATTAATTTATTTACCTGCTTCTTCTAATTGCTTTATTGATTTTTTTATTTATATCATTATAATTAATCCGTATGCAATTTATTTTTAAAACGTACGTAAACGTAACAGTAAAGTCACTATTATTATTATTTTTTTTATTTTTTATTATTATTATTATTATTATTATTATTATTATTATTATTATTATTGTTATTATTATTATTATTATTATTATTATTATTATTATTATTATTATTATTATTATTATTATTATTATTATTATTATTAAACAAAAGGAAGAAAAAAAGAAGGGAAAAAAATTGCGCCATGTAGAAACAATTATTTTTAATTATTTTCTTCAAAAAATTATTCCCTTGTTATTAATTTATTAGATGGAAAAAAAATAAAAAAGAATTGTTTTTTTTTTCGCCACAGATTACACATTGGAATTCGCCGCGTTTTCACGCTTATTATCCAACCGCAAATTCATATCCCGGAATTGTTGGAGAAATGTTGAGTGCAGGTATTGGTTGCATTGGATTTTCCTGGATTTCATCGCCGGCTTGTACGGAACTCGAAGTGATTACAATGAATTGGCTGGGGAAATTGTTGGGTTTACCTGAGGAGTATTTAAATTCTAGTGAAGGCCCAGGTGGCGGTGTCATTCAGGTAATTAAAAAACAATTATTTTTGTCTAATTTCTTTTTTTTTACTCTGGTGAAATATTTTCCATTTTCTATACGTAAATATTTCTCTTCGAATTTTTATCATATCGAAAACATTTTGTCGAAAAAATTCTTCTTCTCTTTTAAATATTTTCCAAAAACTTTGTAAATTGATTTTGTTTTTAAAATTTTATTTTACATTGAAAATAAAAATTTATTTGATTTAAACAATCGAATAATTATTATCAAGTAAATATTTTCTTGGGTCAGGTAATTTTTGTTTTAATCAATTAAATTCAGTTCGTATTTGCTTCAATTTACTGAAATTATTGGATATAATTCAAATTATTTGATTCCAGTAAATATTTTTTTGATAATAGATAAGTAGCCCGTTATTTAAATCAAATAAACTTTTTTTCCGTGAATTTGAAATAATTTTTCAAGTTTGTTGAATTTTAATTATAGGACTTCTTTCTTGAAATTGACAAAATTGGTATCAAAAAATAAATAAAGAAGGAAATTAAAAAAGTAATATTATAATAATAAATATTATTTATTATTATTTTTTAATAGGTTAAAAAATAATACAACAGCAAAAAAAGAGTTGTAAAAATGAAATATCAATGTTAATTAATAATTTTATAATAATTGAACCAAGTTGAATACCAAAATTTAGATCAAGTTATGACCTAAATAATAATATTAATAATAATAATAATAATAATAATAATATAATAATAAATAAAGAAAATAATATAAGAGTAAAATAATATGATAGTAAAAATAGTAAAAAAAGTTGTAAAAAATAAAATAACCATAATTATGTATAATTGGATAATTCATTAATAATTAAACAGAATGAAGTACCAAAATTTAAATCAAGGTAGGATCTAAATAATAATAATATAATAATAAATAAAGAAAATATTGAGAGTAAAATAATATGATAGTAAAAATAGTAAAATAGTTGTAAAAAATAAATAACAGTAATTATAAATAATTAGATAACAAATTAATAATTAAACCAAATGAAATAACAAATTTTGAATTAAATTATGATCCAAATAATAATAATATTATAATAATAAATAAAGAAAAAAATAAGAGTAAAATAAAATGATAGTAAAAATAATAAAATAGTTGTAAAAATAAAATAATAAAAATAAAAAAATAATAAGAGTCAAAATAATGGAATAAAAAAATAGTTGCAAAAACAGTAAAATAACAATAATAAAAATAAATATAAATAATAATATAAATAAAATATAAACAAATATAAAATAAATTCATAAAAATTGAACCAAATAAAAAAATTGGATCAAATTTTAAATTTAAATTTTAATTTAATAGAAAATAAAAATTTTAATTGGTCCATTTTAATTGATTTAAATTAATTTAAATTCATTAATTGTGTTATTTTTTTTTATTCTGTTGTTTATTTAATACACTGAGTAATGTATTGAACATTTTTAAATAAAAACTAAAAATTAATTGAAAATTAAGCAAATTGATTAATTATGTTTAATTTGAAGAAAAAAAACCTTTGTTTTTTAACAATACCGCGCATTATATATACAATATAAGACTAAGAAACATGTTATTTAATTATCCAATAAATTTTTATTATAAAAAAAAGGAAATTAAATTTTACAATAAAATTTTTGAAAAAGTCTTAAAGAAACGAGTGTTGTTATTTTTTATTTGCTGTTGTAAAATGTTTCACGTGTAAAATAATTTAAAATATCAAGACAGGTGCGCTGAAAACTTTGTTTAAAAGTGCAACAAGAAAAAAAAATAATAATTGTAGTGACTAAAAAATCTATTGACTATTTAAAAATCGCAAATTACTATTTTTTTTTAATCGCCAAGTATCGGCTACAAAGTTACGTAATTGTTTTACATAAAAATTTTTTTCCCCTCCGACAATCATTTTTATGATTCACGATATGTATTTATAATTTTGATTTCTTTTTATACTTTTTGTTGTCGTCTCGGCTCTAAATAAATTTTGAATTTTGTTTGAATTTCGTTCAATTGGTAATGAAATTTAGTTGAATTTTCTTTAAATTTGATAAAATTAAACAAAAAATTTAACAAAATTTAATAAAATTTGATAATGTTTAATAAAATTTAACAAAATTTAACAAAGTTTAATCAAATTTAAATAAATCTAATAGAATTAAATTTATTTTTAAAACATTCATATTTAAATCTTTACAGTGGAAATTAAAAAAATAACAATTTGAAACTTAAGTTTAAATTTCATTTAATTGGTAATGAAATTTAACAAAATTTAATAGAATTTGATAAAATTTAATAAAATTGAACAAAATTGAACAAAATTAAACAAAATTGAACAAAATTGAACAAAATTGAACAAAATTGAACAAAATTGAACAAAATTGAACAAAATTTAATAAAATTTGAATAAATCTAATCAAATTAAATTTAATTTTAAAACATTCATATTTAAATATTTACAGTGGAAATTAAAAAAAAATAATTGGAAACTTAAGTTAAAATTTAAAACAATATTACTAAATTTTATTTATTGTTTATTTATTTTAATTGAATTTAAATAAATATGGAAGTTTTAAAACTAAAATTTAATTTGATTAAATTTATTTAAATAATTTTAATATTGAGTTAAAAGTAAATAAAATCATAATGTGGAAATAACTCCATATTGAAAAATTGATATTTTATTTTATTTATTATATTTATTTATAAATAATATATTAATAATAATATTTTTTTTTATTTTATTTTATTTATTTTTTTATTTTTTTTAAGAAGAATAAAATTCGCCAAAAAACAGAAAAGGAATAAATTACAAAAATTTAGTTAAATATATTAAAAATTAAAATTCAAAAATAACAAGTAATGGTTAAGTAATAATTAAATTAAGATTGTTTATTATCATTTATAATGTATTATATATTAATAAAAAATAAATACGCTTTCTTAAAGTAATTTACTTTAGTAATGTAAAATATACTGTAACTTATAGAATAAATGTCGAAAAATAAATAGATAAATATAATATATAATTTTAATATATATATATATATATATAAATATATATATATATTATATATATATATATATAAATATATATATATATATTATTTAATATATAAGTTATAAATATTATAACCTATAGAATAAATGTAGTATTTAGAAATATACTAATAAACATTTAAGTAATTGAATAACATTAAAAAGATATTAATGAAGAACGAAATAATTAATTAATTTTAAAAACTATCGAGACGATTGAATACTCAATTTTACTCAATTTTTACCACTTACCAGTAGTAAAAAAATATCGAAATGATGGAATAAATGTAGAAAAATATTAATAAACATTTAAAAGATTGAAAAATACTAAAAAGATGTTAAAAAATATTGAAATAATTAAATATCAACAAAAAACATGGAAATGATTGAATAATGATAGAAAAAATATTGAACCGGTTGAATAACATTTAGAAACATTGAAAAAAACAAACATTACTTGTTAATACAAATAATGAAATAGTTAAAAAATATTTTTAAAAATTGTTATTTATTATTAATAATTGAAATGATTTATATTATATTATAAATAATTTATTATTTTATTAAAATTAAAGTAACAATAATAAATATTTGAAACAATTGAATAATGTTTGAAAAAAATAATAATTTTTTATAAAAATGAGTAAATAGTGTAAAATAAATGTTAATAAACATTGAAATGATGAAATAGGAAAAAATAGCAAAAAAAAGCAGTAGTAAATTGTTGTAAAAAATGGGCTCGTCCGGGATTTGAACCCGGGACCTCTCGCACCCTAAGCGAGAATCATACCCCTAGACCAACGAGCCGTTATATATATACAATCACTAAAATTCGCAGTATACTCCGGTGAATATTTATATTCAATTATATTTTCAGTAATTAGTGAAATAATTAATTTATAATCGTACAGGGATCTGCGAGTGAAGCTACTTTAGTCGGATTATTAGCTGCCAGAGAGAGAACCGTAAGACGTGTTAAAAGTTTGCATCCAGAGTGGGACGAGGGTACTATAAGATCCAAGCTGGTGGCATACACATCCGGTAACTTTATTCATATTATATCTCTCTCTCTCTCTCTTTGCTTCGTTCATTTACCCACCGGCTTCTCCATGCACTGTAGTTTTCAAAGGGAAAATCAATTCTGAACAGAAAAATAAATTTTTATTAAAAATTTTTCGAAAATTTAAAATTTGAATTCAATTCACTGGGGAAAATTAAATTGAAAATTTATTGGGGGGAATTAAATTTAATTTAGTGGGAAATTAGGTTGAATTTAGTGGAAAATTAGGTTGAATTTAGTGGAAAATTAAGTTGATTGTTCTGGGAAAGTAAATTAAATTTATTAGGAAATAAAATTTTGCTAGGAAAGTAAAATTTGTGTTCTTTGGGAACAAAAATTTTGTTGTAAATTTTTTTGGAGAATTGGTGTGTAATTGTATGGTTTTTTGATTCATGGTAAATCGTTAGGTATTAAAATAACACCCAAAAAAAAGGATTAAAATAATCCAATTTAGTGTTATTTTAATCCATTTTGGTGTTACTTTAATAGCTAACGATTTACCGTGTTGGAATTAATTGTAATGCTATGAATGATAAAAGAGGGAGGTGTAATTTTGAATTTAAAAATGCAGATCAGTCGAATTCATCGGTGGAGAAGAGCGGTCTTTTGGGAGCAATGCCAATGAGGTTACTACCAACAGATGATAAATGCAGTTTACGAGGATCCACTTTATTGGATGCTATCAAGAACGACACGAATGCTGGACTCATTCCCTGCTATGTTGTCGCTACCTTAGGAACTACCGGCACTTGTGCTTTCGATAATCTCAATGAAATTGGTCCAGTTTGCAATGATAATTATTTATGGTTGCATGTTGACGCCGCCTATGCTGGTTAGTTTCTTTTTTTTATTCTATGACAATTGGAGAAAATTTGATTAATAATTATCTCTGTAACATCGTCAGTAAATTTTGATGATTATGTACCATCTTCATGATATTCTAATTATAGTTTCTATCAGTTTTTTTTTAAATAATACTACTCTCAAAGTTTGCAGCATTTTTCTTCTTCTTCTTCTTCTTCTTCTTCTTCTTTTCATTATCATTATCACTATTATTTTCTTCAAAAATAGTAATAATAATTTATTGTATTTTTGTACTGCTGTTTATCATCATAATCATTATCACCTTCTTTAAAAATAATACTTTCATAATTAGCAGTAGTTTTGTTCTTCTTTCTATCATCTTCATCATTATCGTACTGACATGTTCTTCAAAAATATTAATAATAATTTACAGCATTTTTGTTCTTTTTATCATCATCATCATCATCATTAACAGTATGATCTTCTTAAAAAATAATACTCGCATAACGTGCAACATTTTTGTTAATATTTTTAGCATCATCATTATTACTAGCACCTTCTTTAAAATATTAATAATAATTTACAGCATTTTTGTTCTTTTTTTTATCATTAACAGTATGATCTTCTTTAAAAATAATACTCGCATAACGTGCAACATTTTTGTTAATATTTTTAGCATCATCATTATTACTAGCACCTTCTTTAAAATATTAATAATAATTTACAGCATTTTTGTTCTTTTTTTTATCATCATCATAATCATTAACAGTATGATCTTCTTTAAAAATAATACTCGCATAACGTGCAACATTTTTGTTAATATTTTTAGCATCATCATTATTACTAGCACCTTCTTTAAAATATTAATAATAATTTACAGCATTTTTGTTCTTTTTTTTATCATTAACAGTATGATCTTCTTTAAAAATAATACTCGCATAACGTGCAACATTTTTGTTAATATTTTTAGCATCATCATTATTACTAGCACCTTCTTTAAAATATTAATAATAATTTACAGCATTTTTGTTCTTTTTTTTATCATCATCATAATCATTAACAGTATGATCTTCTTTAAAAATAATACTCGCATAACGTGCAACATTTTTGTTAATATTTTTAGCATCATCATTATTACTAGCACCTTCTTTAAAATATTAATAATAATTTACAGCATTTTTGTTCTTTTTTTTATCATCATCATAATCATTAACAGTATGATCTTCTTTAAAAATAATACTCGCATAACGTGCAACATTTTTGTTAATATTTTTAGCATCATCATTATTACTAGCACCTTCTTTAAAATATTAATAATAATTTACAGCATTTTTGTTCTTTTTTTTATCATTAACAGTATGATCTTCTTTAAAAATAATACTCGCATAACGTGCAACATTTTTGTTAATATTTTTAGCATCATCATTATTACTAGCACCTTCTTTAAAATATTAATAATAATTTACAGCATTTTTGTTCTTTTTTTTATCATCATCATAATCATTAACAGTATGATCTTCTTTAAAAATAATACTCGCATAACGTGCAACATTTTTGTTAATATTTTTAGCATCATCATTATTACTAGCACCTTCTTTAAAATATTAATAATAATTTACAGCATTTTTGTTCTTTTTTTTATCATCATCATAATCATTAACAGTATGATCTTCTTTAAAAATAATACTCGCATAACGTGCAACATTTTTGTTAATGTTTTTAGCATCATTATTACTAGCACCTTCTTTAAAATATTAATAATAATTTACAGCATTTTTGTTCTTCTTTTTATCATCATTATCATCATCATCATCATCATTAACAGTATGATTTTCTTTAAAAATAATACTCGCATAATTTGCAGCATTTTTGTTTTTAGCATCATCATTATTACTACCACCTTCTTCAAAATGTTAATCATAATTAACAGCATTTTTGTTCTTCTTTGTATCATCATAACCATTATTATCATTATTATTATTATTATTATTATCATCATAATTATTATCATCATTATTATTATCATCATCATAATTATTATCATCATTATTATTATCATCATCTTCAAAATCATTATCATCATCTAATAATTGAGGGTCCCAATCAAAAAACCGATTATAATTTCTATAAGCTCAAAATCATTACCCTGTACGTCAAAAACTAAACTGTTTTTATTCCCAATTTTTTGAGAAACATTTTTTGTGATCTTTATACAATTATACGAAATTTTTTTGAGAAATTGAAATTTTCAATCCATTTTTTATTTAGAGTTCGAGAATTTTGAGTCTCAAAAATTAATAAGTGATTCTTTGATTGGGATCAATTATTATCACCCTTTTTGTTATCATTTTTGCACTTTTGTTTGTGAAAGTTGTGTAAGAAGTTTGTGTAAATTCTTTTTTTGTTATTGTCAATCTATTTTTTTTTACATAGTGAAAAATTGGAAAATATTATCTCAACACTATTAAATATTGCACAAAAGTATTGCAAACATAATGGCAACGTTGTGATAGAGAATTCAGAAAAATTGAAGCATCATGATTGTTTCCCAAAATAAAAAAAGTCGAATTTCAAATTGTGAAATAAATAAAACAAATATCAAGTTTTTTTTATTCAATAACTAAAAGTTCAAATGTTTATTTTATTGAAAAGCAAAAGTTTAGAATTTATCGATTTCGTTTGTCTTTTTGATTTTAAGTAAAATTCTTGGCAAAATTTCAATTATTTTCTAAAAAGTTTTCCTCGACTGAATGATTTTTAATATCCAAAGTTTTAATGGAAATTTTCCTAAAGAATTCAATTATTTTGTAAAATAAAATAATTCTACGCAAACATTTAATATTTATTTTCAATTTAATCTGAATTACATTTCTGAAAAAAATTTAATAACATTTGCAAAAATTATGTCTAATTCAATTTTAGTTATGTTCTTTCAAAAAATTCAATTATTTTCTAAAATAAAAAAATTCTTTCTGAAGGAATTAATTCATTTTCAATTCAATTTTAATTTAATTCTTCGAAAGGATTCAATTATTTGCAAAAATAATAATATTCTTCGTACAGGAATATTTAATTATTTTTAATTAAATGTCAATTAAATTCCTCGAAAGAATTCAATTACTTTCATAAATAAAAAAATGTTTCGTATAGGATTAAATTTTAATTATTTTCAATATAATTTCAATTATTTTCAGAAATTTAAATAAAATTCTTTGCAAACTTTCAATTACTTTCAAAAAGTCTTCCTCAACTGAGTGATTTTTAATATCTACTGTTTTAATAACATTTTCCTAAAGAATTCAATTATTTAAAAAAAAATTTAAAGCAAATCTTTCATTATTTTTATGAAATAATAAAAATTACACAGAAATTCAATTATTTAAAAATTTGTTTTCTAAATTTCTTCGCAATCATTCAATTATTTTCATAAAAAATAATAAAACTTCTTGAACAATTTTTAATATTTTTAATAAAATGCTAATTGAATTGCTCGTAAAATGTAAGTATTCTTAAAATTTTTATTAAAATTCGTCAGAAGAATTCAATTATTTAATAAACTTTTTTCAATTTAAATAATTGAATTCTTGTAGAATTTTGAAATAAAAAATAAAAATTGATTTGAAAATAGATTTCAGTTAAAATTTTTGATTATAATTGAATATTAAAGGCATTAGAGAGTGAATTTTTAGAAATAATTTAATTTTGAAAAGGTTTCAAATTAAAATCTTTGAAAATTTGAATTTCGTATATTTTCAACTTAAGATTCTGTGAAGTTAATTTTTTTTTAATGTTTAATTACGGATTTGTTTTTAATTATTTGAAGTTTTTATTTTCTGTTATACATTTAATATTGAGGAATCTATGAATAATTGAATTTTTGTAAAATTCAATTTTAAAAAAATTTAATTTAAAGAATTCTCAAAGAAATTTTTCAAAAATTATTTAAAATTTAAAAATAATGCATTTATAGAAGAATTTTAATTAAAAACCAAAAAAATTTTCATTTTAGAAAAATATATTTTTGGAAACTTGTTTTAAATTCTTTATGGTAATTGCTTTTTAAAAAAAATTTAATTGTTAACTTCATTATTCGGATTTTCGGTTTTCTTGAATAAGTAAATACTTGATTTGTTAATAATAATAATAACTAAAAAATAATAATCATCATTATTAGCAGTTTTTTTTCTTCTTTTCATTATATCATAATTGATAATTTTTTCGATGGTATTTTTAATTTTTAATTTTAATTTTCAATTCCAGGTGCAGCGTTCGTCTGTCCAGAATACAGATATTTAATGTCAGGTGTACAGTATGCAGATTCTTTTAATTTCAATCCCCATAAGTGGATGCTTGTTAATTTTGATTGCTCTGCCATGTGGTAAATATTGTCTTATAATTATTGTTCTTGAAGAATTTCACTATTTTTCATCGTAAATTTAATTGCATTATTTTTTTAAGGGTGAAAAATTCAAATTGTCTCATCGACGCCTTCAATGTGGACAGGATTTATTTGTCCCACGATAAACAAGGATTGGCTCCAGACTATAGGGTATTTTTTTAGATTATGACTACACTAGAAAAAATTTATTCCATTAAAATAAAAAAAATTGTTTTTCTATTATCGAATTAATTTTTTTTCTATTAAATAATTTCTGTTTATGGCAAAATTAATTACTTGAATTTATTACTTAAAAAAACTGCATAACAATGATCTTTGTCTCAAATACTGAAATTTTCGATTCAAATACAATTTCTTTGCTTTAACAAATAAATATTCAAAATGAAAAATAATTTGATTCAAATTCAATTTATTTTATTTAAAAAAAATTTTTTTTTATTTAAAAACGATAATTCAAATTCAAATTACACTAAAAAAAATGTTATTCGATTCAAATAACCATTTTTTGCTCTATTATCAAAAAATATTCAAAAAACAAAGAAATTTTCTCTAAATCGAATAAATTAAATTTGAATCAAATTATTTTTTATTACACCAAAGAAATTGTATTTGAATCAAAAATTTCAGTTTTATCAAATAAATATTCAAAATAAAAAATAATTTGATTCAAATTTAATTTATTTTATTTAAGGAAAAAAATTTTTTTTTCATTTAAAAACAATTTTTCAAATTACACTAAAAAAATTTTATTCGATTCAAATAACCATTTTTTGCTCTATTATCAAAAAATATTCAAAAAACAAAGAAATTTTCTTTAAATCGAATAAATTGAATTTGAATCAAATTACTTTTTATTGAATCAAAGAAATTGTATTTAAATCAACAATATTTCAGTATTATCAAATAAATATTTAAAATAAAAAATAATTTGATTCAAACTCAATTTATTTTATTTAAAACAAATTTTTTAAATTTTGAATTAAATATGAATTAAATTTGAATTAATTATTTTCTTTAAATAAAATAAATTGAATTTGAATCAAATTATTTTTTATTTTGAATATTTATTTGATAAAACTGAAATTTTTGATTCAAATACAATTTCTTTGGTGTAATAAAAAATAATTTGATTCAAATTTAATTTATTCGATTTAGAGAAAATTTCTTTGTTTTTTGAATATTTTTTGATAATGGAGCAAAAAATGGTTATTTGAATCGAATAAAAATTTTTTTTGAGTGTAATTTGAATTTGAATTATCGTTTTTAATTCTTGTTACTATATTGAAAAATAAATTTTTCAGCATTGGCAAATTCCCCTGGGTCGACGTTTTCGAGCCCTGAAACTTTGGTTCGTTCTGCGACTTTATGGAGTTGAGGGTCTTCAAAAACACATTCGCCACACGATAAAATTAGCAAAAATTTTCGAAAATCTTGTCAGGTCGGATAGTCGTTTCGAAATTGTCACTGAAGTTTCAATGGGTCTTATTTGCTTCAGAATGAAGGTAAATCAAAAAGAAAAATTTTTTTTCATTGAAAATAATTTCAAACAATAATTATAATCTTTTTTTTAAATTTCTCTTTAAAAAAATTAAGTTTAATTAAATTAAGTTCTTATTTTTTGTTGTTGAAATTACTCTGAAAAAAATTAAGTTCTTATTTTTTGTTGTTGAAATTACTCTGAAAAAAATTAAGTTCTTATTTTTTGTTGTTGAAATTACTCTAAAAAAAACAAGTTCTTATTTTTTGTTATTGAAGTTATTTTCAAAAAAATATTTTTTCCTATTTCTTAAGTTTTTGTTTTTTGTTGTTAAAATCATTTTGCAACAGAAAAAACATTTTTTATTGTTCACTTATGTTGAAAGTCTTTTTTTTTTGTTATTGAAATTGTTTTCGAAGGAAAAAATAATTTTTTTGGTTGAAAATAATTTCAACGTTCAAAAACTGAAAACAAAGTAAAATTTGTAATTTATTTTCCTGATTTTTCTTAAGGGCGACAACAATTTGACGAGACAACTGTTGGATCGCTTATCGGCAAGGAAGAAAATTTACATTGTCGCAGCGACATATCGTGAAAAATTAATAGTGAGATTTGTGGTGTGCAGTCGATTTAGTAAAGAGGAAGACATTCACTTTGCCTGGAATGAAATTGTCAGTCAGGCCTCGGAAATTGTACAGAATTTTAAACCCACTTTGAAGATTTCAATTTTAGATGATGAACCAATGACCAAAGAAAATGGGGACAGAGTGACAAAATTCGAGGGCCTTAAAATTGATTCTGAAAAGGAGCCGCCAACAATTTCCTAAAAGATAAATAGAAACATTTTTTCCCAAAAAAAATTTGGCGGATATAAATATAAATATTGACAAATTTAATTTAATTTTAAAAAATTAATACTCGAGTATTAATTTTTTTGAATTTTTTGGTCCCTTGTGTGTTTTCTTAAATTTGTATTTTACAATTTTAAAAAATTAATACTTGAGTAATAATTTTTTGAAATGAAAAAATTTCCAGAGACAAATAATTATTGACAAAATTAAGTATTAATTTTTCGTTGTCTTTAAAACAAACGAAACAGTTTTTTTTAATTTTTCAAAGAGAAAAAAACCTTTTAGTACAAAAAAAGGACAAAATTTTTTTATTTTAGTATTGAGAATATAAATAAATTATTCTCCACATTGTAAAGCTTTTTGTGATAATGAAGTAGTATTTTTAGTGCAAAAAATTCGTTTTTTTGTTATTTAATAAATGTAAGTAAGTAGTTTATAAATAGTTTCGAAAATAAAATAATTTGTATATAAAATTCAAGAATTTTGAGTGTTTATTTAATTTTTCTTTATTGACAAAAAAAAACATTATTGATTAATAAATTTTTAAAAAATCATTAAAAATAAATAAGAAGTTTAAAACAAAAAATAATGGATATGGAATAATGGAAATGTTGTATAGAAAAATTTGTTAATAATCGAGTTGTAATAATTGAATAATTGAATTAAAATTATTACCATCGGAAATTCAATTGAAAGCCAACGTTCATTATCGAACGCAAATTAAAAAATTATTTCGTCAGATTTTTTCTTCTGTTTCTGGTAAATTTACCTGAATAGAAAGTGTTGCATTTGAAAATTTGATATTCATGTGAAAATGTCCCGTTAAGTTTTAACGAAAATTAAAAACTGGAGAAAAGTCATTTTAATCACCCGAAAAAAAAATGAATAAGTCAATGACTTTTCTGTTTTTAAATTTCAATTTGAAATTACCGTTATTAATGGTGACACTGAGAAAAATTTATTTGAGTCGTTTTATTTATTTTTTTATTCATTTTTTTATTTATTGTTTCTATTAATTTTTTTTTGGTAATTAATTTATTATTTTCATTTTTTACTACTTATTGTTATAATTACGTAATTACATAATTACAAAATAATTATGATAATTATGATTAATATTAATAACATCAATAATTAACAATGACGTGAATAAAAATAAAAATAATTGATACTGCAAATTTGTTGTAACAATTTTGATTCGAAATTTAATTAATTTAATTAGTAATTAATTAGTGATTTGTACTATACAAATTTGAATTAATTGTTTTAAATAAAAATTTGTTATTATTATTTTTTTATTTTAAATAAAAATTAGTGATTATTAATTTAAATAAAAATTAGTGATTATTATTTTAAATAAAAATTAGTGATTATTATTTTAAATAAAAATTAGTGATTATTATTTTAAATAAAAATTAGTGATTATTATTTTAAATAGAAATTAGTGATTATTATTTTAAATAAAAATTACTAAATTCGCACTAATCGCTTATAAAATTAAATACTGTTTCGAATTATTTGAATCGTTCACTTTCGATAGTAAAAGTTAAGCAAAAAAACAAGTGAATGATTGAAATAATGAAGGAAGCAATTGAAGAAATTTATCCCCAAAGTTAAATTCTAAATTTGCATCCTGATTGTTGCATAATCGAAAAGAGTGTTTAAATAATTAGAAAGTTTAAAAAAGTCAACTACATGTTTATTTATTTTATTATTATTTTTGTTTTCTTTTATTGATTTCTCGGAGAGGGAAGTTGAATATACTCGCGCAGTCATAGTGAAACAATAACACAACATTCCTGGTGAAGGAAAAAAAATGAAATAATTTCTTTTTTTTTTGCAGTATTTCTATTCATATTTGTGTAATTAGTGGTTTTTAAAAACTGCTTTCGAAAGTAATGACCCAATGACACATAATTTAGGAGAATTCTTGACTTTCATTTACTTTCGACTTTTTTGGCACATTCTTCCTATAAGGGACCAAGGCTTATATTTAAATTTATTGAGTAACCGCCTTCCTCAGGAAAGAAAGTCTCAAATGGAAGCTGTTAATTATTTAGATTTTAAGAAGACTTCTTCACAGTCGTCTCAATCGCTTGTCAGTGTTCAGATCGTCATTTCTCTCCATTTGAAAAGAAATTTCGTTGGCATTTGATTTTCACAATGTTGCGCATTAGTTAGAATTTTTTTTTTTTATTTTGAAGTCGAGAACTGTTGATTTATTTCTTTTTTCGTTCTTTTATTTAATAAAGACAAGTTTTTTTATTGTTCTTAATTTTTTTGAATATAAGTTATTGTTTTTTTTTAATATTAAACAATTTTCCGAAATTGAGAGTATTTTGGAAATAGTAATTTTTTTTGGGAGAATAATTGTATTTTTTTCCTGTGATTAATAAATTGATGAACGAAAATGACTTGGTGAAATGGATAAGCAACTTTTAGGATAAGTGATTAAATTGTTTTGTTAAATTTTGTGTTGAAAAAATTTTTTTTTGAAAAACTTGGAATTCAGTGAAGGTATTTTTCCGAATGACCAATTATTTTTGTTGAAGGTAATTATAGTCTATCGATGAAAATTTATTTGAATAGATAATTTTTAGGTAAATTTTATAAATTTATATTTTATAATGTCATTAAATATGAGAAATAATAAAAATATAAAAAAATAAAATAGAAATAAATACTTCCTCTATATGAGGAAGCAATAAAAATAAAATAATAATAAAATAATAATAACAACAATAATATTAATAACTAATACATTAAAAAATTATGAATAACAAATTAAAAAATAGCGAATAACATATTAATAAATAAGCAAATGTTTACTATTCAGTATTAAACAATATTTGTTAAATAAGTAAATAAAATTTTTTATTTTTATCTAGTAATTATTAATATTAACACCATTACTTTTTATTCTTTTTTCTTAATTTATTATTTACTTATTAATTATTAATTATTAATTATTAATTATTAATTATTAATTATTAATTATTAATTATTAATTATTAATTATTAATTATTAATTATTAATTATTAATTACAATTGAATAAATTTTATCTAATATTTATTAACTAATTAAGGAAGATAACGTAACAAAATGATGTATAACTTTTTTATTTTTATTGTCAATAATTTATTGACTTTGAATTATTTTGCTTTAAACTATTAAATTATAAAAAGAGTTATAACATGAAAAAAATTTTTTTCGTTTATTTTATAAAAATATAATAACAATATTAATAATAAAGATAAAAATAAAAATAATAATAATAATAATAATAATAATAGTTATTAAATAATAATAATATAGTAATTTAATAATAAATAACATATAGCTTAAGGAGTAAAATAAAATTTTTAGAAATATTGATAGAAAAAGTGTTAACCTTTAATAAATTTCAGGAATTGAAATAATAAAATAAATTTTTTATTTGTCAGATTTTTGAAAAAAAGGAAAATTATTTTTGAAAATGGACGGTCAGGGATTTCGTGACTTCAGTAGAGCTGTGATAGATTATATAGTGAATTATAATGAAACCCTGAGGGATCGAAATGTCCTTCCGAGTGTCGAGCCAGGATATTTGAGTCGATTGGTACCGGCAGAGGCACCAAATGAACCAGAATCCTGGCAGGATGTCCTCAAGGACATCGAGAGAGTCATCATGCCAGGGGTAAGTTTTTTTAAACTTTAATTCTAAATATTTTCAACAAAAAAAATTGTCTCAATTGAAAAATTAATTTTTTTACATTAGAAAATCAATTAAATGTCTTAAACGGAAGAAATAATTTTCCACATAAGAAAATTAATGAATTGTTTTAAATTGAAAAAAATGTCACATTATAAAAAATTATTAATTACTGTCTTTAATATTGAAAAATTAATTTTCCACTTTATAAAAAATTATTAATTACTGTCTTTAATATTTTTTACTTTTTTTACATTCGAAAATTAATTATTCCAAATTGAAAAATTAATCAGGTATTTTAAATTTAGAAAAATAATTAATTTTTCCAAATTAAAATACAATTCATATTAGGAGGCAAAATTAATAAATAGTTCTAAAATGAAAAATTGATTGTACCTGAAAAATTAATAATTTTTCCGAATTGAAAAATTAATCGATTTTTTTCCGAATTGAAAAATTAATCGATTTTTTTCTGAATTGAAAAATTAAGCAATTTTTCTGAATTGAAAAATTAAGCAATTTTTCCGAATTGAAAAATTAAGCAATTTTTCCGAATTGAAAAATGAATTAATTATTCCAAACTAAGAAATCAATTTATTTGTTTCTAAATTGAAAAACTAATTAATGTTTCCAAATTAGAAAAATAATTATTTGCATTGATATATACTAAAAAATAATTAATTGTTGGCAATTAAAATATTTACTGATTGATTAATATTTTTAAAATTAAAAATTAATATTTTTAAATATTTAAAAATTCATTAATTGTTCTAAGTTGAAAGAATTAATTAATTCTTTCAAATTAAAAAATTAATTTTTTTTGTTCTAAATTGAAAAATTAATTGACTGTACCTGGAAAATTAATAATTTCTTCCAAATTGAAAAATTAATTCTTTTTTTTGAGTTGAAAAATTCATTAATTATTCTAAACTAAGAAATCAATTTATTTGTTCTAAATTGAAAAACTAATTAATTTTTCCAAATTAGAAAATTATTATTTAATTGCTGTGATACTAAAAATAATTAATTGTTCGTTATTAAAATATTTACTGATTGATTAATATTTTGAAATTCATTAATTGTTCTAAGTTGAAAAATTAATTAATTCTTTCATATTGAAAAATTAATACGTTGTTTTAAAATTTGCAAGTTAATTAATTTGTTCCAAATTAGGAAACTCATGAATTCTTTTAAATTGAAAAATTAATTTTTCTAAATTGAAATAATAATTAATTATTCAAAATCAAAATACAATGGTTCTTCATGAGAAAGAAAAATTAATAAATTCTTCGAAAGTGAAAAATTGTTTAAAGTTCTAAGTTGATAATTATTTATTTTAAGCTGGAATATTAATTTGTTTTCTTTTTAAATTAAAAAATTAATTAATTACTCCAAATTAGAGAATTTATTTATTTTTCTAAATTAAGAAAATTTATTTTCCCAAATTAGAAAATTCAATGAATTGTTTTAAATTGAAGAGCAAATTATTGATTACAAATTGAAAAAAATCATTTATTGTTCGAAATTGAAAAATTAGTGAATTATTCTAAATTGCAAAATTAGTGAATTGTTCAAAATTGAAAAATTAGTGAATTGAAAAAAATTGAAAAATTAGTGAATTGATTAAAATTGAAAAATTAGTGAATTTATAAAAATTGCAAAATTAGTGAATTGATAAAAATTGAAAAATTAGTGAATTGATTAAAATTGAAAAATTAATTAACAAAATTTCAATTGCAAAAAAAAATAGGTGACACACTGGCACTCGCCACAATTTCACGCATTCTATCCCGCCGGAAGTTCGTATCCTTCAATAGTGGGCGAAATGCTGAGCGCAGGAATTGGTTGTATAGGATTTTCCTGGATTTCCTCGCCCGCTTGCACAGAACTCGAAGTCGTCACTATGAATTGGTTAGGAAAATTGTTAGATTTGCCAAAGGAATTTTTAAATTGCAGCGAGGGACCCGGAGGCGGTGTCATTCAGGTAAATTAATTTTCATCATTTCTTTGATTTATTTTGATAAATTAGTTATTTTTTAAAAATTAGTTATTTTTTCAAATATATTTTAATTCATTTTTTTTTATTTTGGAAATTTTTGTTTTTTCTAGACATCTGCCAGTGAAACAATATTTGTAATTTTTTATTACTTTTTATTTGTTCATTTTGTTTGTTTTTTTGTTAATTTACTTTTTAATTTTTTTTTATTGTTTTTATTTTGTCTACTCATTTTCTAATTTGATTTATTTGTATTTTTTTACTTTTTCTTCTTATCTATTAATTTTTCAATTCCTTTTTTTAATATTTCTTTTTTAATTCTTTTTAATTTCCTTTTTTTTATATTTCCTTTTTTAATTTTAATTTTAATTTTTTAAAAATTAGTTATTTTTTCAAATATATTTTAATTTATTTTTTTTTATTTTGGAAAATTTTGTTTTTTCTAGACATCCGCCAGTGAAACAATATTTGTCGTTTTATTGGCAGCACGTGAGCGGACAGTGCGACGAATGAAATTATTGCATCCCGATTGGGACGAGGGACTAATTAGATCGAAATTAATTGCCTACACTTCCGGTAAGGAGATTTTTTTTCGAATTTAATTGAAAATCAATTTTTTTTACGTTAAAGTTACAATTTTATTGGAATTATAATTATTTCATTAAAATCGAATTTATTTCAGATTCATTTGATTATGAAATTTGTAATTTTTATTAGATTTACGATTCAACTGAAATTCTTTTAATTAAAATTAAATGCGTTTAGTTAAAAAAATCAATTTTGATTAGAATTACAATTGAATTAAAAGTCAATTTTTTTTAATTAATATTAAATTCATTTAATTATGAAATTTTTAATTTTTATTCGAATTAGAATTGGGTTTCAATCACATTCTTTTAATTAAAACTATAATTTAATTACAATATTGCATATTCAAGTAAAATTTAATTCATTTAATTCAAAATTAGAATTAGAATTAGAATTTCTTTATTTGTTCAAGGAAACCAAAATTTTTAATTTTGTTATAATTACGATTCAAGGGAATTTAAAATCTATTAATTAAAATTATAATTTAATTAGAATTACATTTTCAATTAAAATTAAATTCAAGAATATTTTTATTCCATCACTCGGTAAAAATTAATATTTAATAAAACGTTGAATTTAACGATCTGACTCAAAATTATCGTTAAATTCATTGTCTTATTAAATACAAAATTGAATTTATTTAATTAATATTTTGGAGAATTTTATTAGAAATGCACTTGAATGAAAATTAAATTCACTTAATCAGAATTGCAAATTTAAATTGATTTTAATAAATTTTAAATTGTTTTTTTGGGGAAATTTTTTTATGGATGAATGAAAAAAAAATGATAGAAAATTGAAAAATAATATTTGGAGTGGAAAAAATTTCTAAACTGCTTTTTTCGTTATTCTCACAATAGATCAGTCGAATTCCTCAACAGAGAAAAGTGGACTTTTAGGAGCAATGCCAATGAGATTATTGCCGACAGATGAAAAATGTAGTTTACGAGGAGAAACATTATTGCAAGCCATTGAAAAAGATATAAACGATGGTTTAATTCCATGTTACGTGATTGCCACTTTAGGCACAACTGGCACTTGTGCTTTCGATAATTTAGACGAAATTGGACCAATCTGCAACGAACATCACATTTGGCTGCATATTGATGCTGCTTACGCTGGTACAGACAATAAAAATTAATACCTCTCTCTCTCTCTCTTCTTTTGAAAAAAAGAAAAATATTTTACAATTGAAACACATTTTTTTTAATTATTTTTTTATTTCTGGTTCTTGTTTATTTATTTTTAATTTATGAATTTATATTTTTATATTTTATTTCATTATTATTATTTATTTCTATTTCTATTTTTTTCTATTTAATTTTTTAATTGTATCTTTCTTTAGTTATTCATTTATTTATTTATTTTTAATTCATATTCGTATCTTTTTACTTTTTTATATTATTAATTATTAATAATCATTTCTATTTATATTTATTTTCTAATTATTTTCTTATTTGTATCTTTATTTATTTTTCATTCTTTTTTAATTTTTAGTTATATTTTTATTCACTTTTATCAATTTATTTACTTTGTAGTAATTTTTGTTTGTTTGACCTTACAAATTTAAATCTTACAAATGATTATTTACTTTGTGTTTATTTATTAATTTTTTTATTATTCATGTTCGTATCTTTTTTACTTATTTATATTATTAATTATTTATAATTAATTTTTCATAACTATTTCTAATTTTTATTTATTAATGATTAATTATTCGTTTCTATTTATATTTATTTTCCATTTAATTTTTTATTTGTATCTTTCTTTATTTATTTTTCAATCTTTTTAATTTTCAGTGATATTTTTATTCATTTTTATTATTTCACTTTTGTTTATTTATTCATTTTTGTTTCATGTTTGTATCTTTTTTACTTATTTATAATTTTATTCGCTTACTTTTGTCTATTTTCTATTTATTTTTTAATTTTCCAGTTTTATTTTTAACTATTTTTTATTCTTGTTTTTGTATTTTTTTACTTCTTTTTATTAATTTCTTCATTTTTCATTTATGTTAAAATTTATTTCTATCTACTTTTTATTTATTTTTTATTTATTTTTTATTTATTTTTTATTTATTTTTCATTTATTTTTCATTTATTTTTCATTTATTATTCATTTATTTTTCATTTATTTTTCATTTATTTTTCATTTATTTTTCATTTATTTTTCATTTATTATTCATTTATTTTTCATTTATTTTTCATTTATTTGTCATTTATTTTTCATTTATTATTTCAAAAATTATTTTCAATTCTATAGAAATTGTTTGCATAATGTTTGACATGAAATTTAATGAAAATAATTTAAATTACAGGCGCTTCGTTTGTTTGCCCTGAATATCGTTACTTAATGTCTGGTGTACAGTACGCAGATTCATTTGATTTTAATCCACACAAATGGCTTCTCGTTAATTTTGATTGTTCTGCCCTGTGGTAATTATCATTTTTAATTTAATAACAAAAAACTTGATCTCAATATTGTAAGAAAAACGGTTTTAATTTTAATTTTGAAAATTTATTTTTTTAATGATAAAAATTAATTTTCGGTAATTTATTTTTTAATGACAGAAATTAATTTTCGGGTAATTTATTTATTAATGATAGAAATTAATTTTTGGGGTAATTTTCCAGGATTAAGGATTCGAAGTGGCTCACTGATACTTTCAATGTGGATAGAATTTATTTGGCTCACGAAAATGAAGGATTAGTTCCTGATTACAGGGTAAATTGGCAAACTTTTTTTTTCTACACATTAATTATTTAATTTTAATTGAAATTTTGTTTAATTACAATGTTTCATTTAATTGTAATTTAATTAAATTTATGTTTATTTTAATGTTTAATTTGATTGTAATTTACTTAAATTTATTTTTATTTTAATGTTTAATTTGATTGTAATTTAATTAAATTTATTTTTATTTTAATGTTTAATTTGATTGTAATTTAATTGAAATTATTTTTATTTTAATGTTTAATTTGATTGTAATTTAGTTAAATTTATTTTTATTTTAATGTTTAATTTGATTGTAAATTAATTGAAATTATTTTTATTTTAGTGTTTAATTTTGATTTTAATGTAATTGAAATTATTTTTCTATCTTTGTTTATATGAGTAAAAGAATTTTTTCCAAATATGATTGAATGAAAAAAATGAAATTTTATTAATAATAATTTTTTTTTTAATAGCATTGGCAGATTCAACTCTCCCGTCGTTTTCGATCACTGAAATTGTGGTTTGTTTTACGATTGTACGGAGTCGAGGGACTTCAAAAATATATTCGTAATTCGATAAAATTGGCTCAACTTTTTGAACAGCAGGTCAAATCGGACGATAGATTTGAACTTGTCACTGAAGCTGTTATGGCGATTGTTTGCTTTAGAGTAAAGGTAAAAATTTTTTTTATTCTTATGAAGAATTTATCAATCGTATGTTAAATTAATTATTTTATATTTTTATAGAAATTTTATTTATTGTATTTTTTTTATTTATTTTGTTCGTTCGGTAAGTTTTGAATTTTCTTGAAATTCATTTTTTTATCCATTTTTGTTTATTTATTTTTTCTTTATTTTGACAACTTATTTTGTTTATTTTATTTTTTATTCCTTTTTATTTATTAATTTTGTTCGTGTTTTTTTTATTAATTCGTTTACTTTTTAATTTTCTTTATTTATTGTTTTTTTATTTTTTATTACTTTTTATTTATTCATTTTGTTTATGTTTTTTTTGTTAATGCTTTTACTTTTTAATTTTCTTTATTTATTGTTTTTTTATTTTGCTAAATATTTTCTAATTTTGTTTATTTGTATTGTTTTGCATTTCCTTCTTATTTATTAATTTTTCAATTCCTTTTTTTAATATTTCTCTTTTAATTCTTTTTTAATTTCTTTTTTTAATATTTCCTTTTTTAGTTTCTTTTTTTAATTTCTTTTCTTAATTTCTTTCTTTAATATATATTTTTTTAATTTTTGCTAAATTTCTTTCCATTAATTGCGATTTATTCCACAGGGCGATGATTCCTTGACGAAGCAACTATTCGATCGATTGATACAAAGAAGAAATATTTACGTAACTGCCGCAACGTGTCACAAAAGAATGGTAATAAGATTCGTCATATGCAGTGAATTTTCACGTGAGGATGACATACATTTTGCTTGGAATGAAATCAGTGAATTGACAACGGAACTACTTCCAATGAAATCGCTCGCGATAAAAATTCAAATTTGTGAAAGTGAATCGTTTGATCAGGCAGATGATGAAATTGCCATCAAATTCAATGAGAAACAAAAGAGAAAAAAAATTCCCAAAAGATGCCGTTGAGATTATTTATATTCGTATATATACAAAAGTGAAATCTCACAATTGTGAAATATTAAAAAAAAATTCACTTTACTTTAATTATAATCTATTTTTTTATATGTATTAATGTAGATTGAAATATTTATTAGCAAATCAAAGGAGAAAAAAAAGATTCTTTGTAGCGAAAAAAATAACATTAGAAAAAAAATCCTTTTGCTGTTTCTTGAAAAATTTCCCCTCTTTTCTTTAGTTATTATTATTTGATTTAATTAATTTATTATTCACTCTACGACTAATTATATCTATTTATAAATTATTTATACTGTTTAATTTCTGTAATTCGAAATTTTTTAGTATACAATAAACGTGTAATGAATTAATTGTTTTTTAAAAAAATAGAAATATTTATGTTGAAAAATATTTTGGAACAATAAATTTTTTTACGTAGCAATAAATTCAGAGGAATAATTACACAATATTGAAATTTCGTGGATTTTTAAGAACAAGTTGACGCTGTTGCTTCGGCTAAATTTCCCGGTGGACCACCATAACGTTTCGTTAATTGAACTATTCTTTCTGCTTCACGAATACCACTTAATCTCGCCCCATGCACTGTGCTATAGTGTCCTGGAATTGTTGCTTCCCCGGCGAACAGCAAAATTGGAGCAACTGGCTCGCAAGCTCCTTTAAATAAAAACAATTCGAATATGTTAAAAAAAAATTATTTTCTTTGTACAATTAATTAATTTATTATTATTATTATTATTATTATTAGTCAAATTTATAAAGTTTAGATTGAGTCAATTTTACAAAGTTTTTAGACAGTAAATAAATAAATGAATAAAATTAGGTAAATAAAATAAAATAAATAAAATTAAAAAAATAATAAATAAATTTTTGTTTAAAAATCAACTTCTATTTTTTTAATAATTAAGGATTCAAAATAAAATAAAAAAAAAAATAAAAAATAAAAAAATTCATTAAGTGACTAATTAACTACTTAGCTATTATTATTATTTATTTATTTATTCATCTATTTATTTTTGAATTTCAATCGTTCTTCATAAGATTCTTCGAAACAACTAAATTATTTTCATAAATAAAAAACTTATTTGCAGGAATACAATTATTTTTAAAAAATAATATTAAAATTTATTGTAAGAATTGAATGAGAAGAATTGAATTATTATCGAAATACAATTTTAATTAAGTTCGCTGAAAAATTAAATTATTTTGTTAACTATTTAAAATTAAATTCGACGATAGAATTCAATTATTTTCTAAAATAATAAAATAGTTTGGAGGAATGAATATTTCGTAAATAATAAAATTTTTCCGAGTAATTCAATTGTTTTTAAAAAATTTTAAGTAATATTTACAGAAACTATTTAATTATTATCAAAAATTCAAATAAATTTCTTCACAAGAATTCAGTTATATTGTTATAAATAGGTAGAAAAATTTTTAACTAAAAATAAATTATTTTCAATAAAATTATAACAAAACTCTGCATAAAATTTAAATAATAAGCAAAAATTAGTTCATTACAATTTTTTATTATAAAATTTTATTATTAGTATTATGACAATTCTGTATAGAAATATAATTATTTTTAAAATTATTTTTCAAAATTATCATAAAATTACTTGAATCAATTTTATTTTCTAAAAAAAGCCATTGTTCGTTTGGAAATTCAATTCATTTAAATTCAATTTCAATTAAATTCTTCGGAAAAATTCCTATTATTTTCTAAAATAAAAAACTTCTTCGTATAGAATTTTTAATTATTTTCAATGCAATTTCAAAAAAAAATTAAAATATTCGCAAATATGATTTCCAATTTAATTTCAATTAAATGCTACAGAATTCAATTATTTTCAAAAACAACTTTTATTCGTTTTCTTGAAAGAATTCAGTTATTTTCTAAAATTAAAAATTTTTTCAATTTGCAATTTCAATTAAATTCCTGAGAACAATTAAATTATTTTCTAATATAAAAAAAATTCTTCGTATTGGAATTCAATTATTTTCAATTACAATTCAATTAAATTTGTCGAAAGATTTTTATTGTTTTCTTAAATAACAAAATTCTTCGTACAAGAATTAAATTATTTTTAATTCAATTCAATTTTAATTGAATTCTTCGAAAGAAGAAAAAAAAATTTGCAAAAATAAAAATATTTTTCCTAAAGGAATTTAATTATTTTGAATTAAATTTCAATTAAATTCCTCGAAAGAATTCAATTATTTTTATAAATTAAAAAACTGTTCGTATAGAAATAAAATCAATTACATTCAATTCAATTTCAATTAAATGACACAAATAAATAAATAGATAGTAAAATTTTTAACTAAAAATAAATTATTTTCAATAAAATTATACAAAACTCTGCATAGAATTTAAATAATAAGCAAAAATTAATTCAATACAATTTTTTATTATAAAATTTATAAAAGAATTTAATTATTTTCAAATCAATTTTAATGAAATTCTTCGAAATAATTCAATTATTTTCTGAAATTAGAAAAATTCTTCGTATAGGAATTCAATATTCAATTCTTCTTTAATTTTATTTCTTAAAAGAATTTAAATATTTTCTAAAATAAAAATTTTTTATATGCTGGAATTCAATTTCAATTAAGTTCTTGGAAGTGATTCAATTATTTTCATAAATAAAAAAATTTTTCGTATAGGATTGAATTTAATTCGTTTTCAATTCAATTTGAATTAAATGCTACAGAATTCAATTATTTTCAAAACAACTTTTATTCATTTTCTTGTTCAAATTCTGGTAATGATTCAATTATTTTCATAAATAAAAAAATTTTTCGTATGGGAATAATTTAAATTATTTTCAGTTCAATTTCAATTAAATTCCTAGAAAGTATTCAATTATCTTCAAACAACGTTTATTCAATTCCTATTAAAAGAATTCAATTATTTTCTAAAATAAAAAATTTTTCACACTGGAATTCAATTCTAATTAAATTCCTTGAAATAATTCAATTATTTTAATAAAAAAATTCTTCGTACAGGATTTCAATATTATTTTGAATGAAATTAAATTCATCAAAATAATTCAATTATTTTCTAAAATAAAAAATTTTTCATACTGGAATTCAATTTTAATTAAATTCCTTGAAATAATTCAATTATTTTAATAAAAAAAATTCTTCGTATAGGATTTCAATATTATTTTCAATGAAATTAAATTCATCAAAAGAATTTAATTATTTTCTAAAATAAAAAATTTTTCATACTGGAATTCAATTTTTATTAAATTCCTTGAAATAATTCAATTATTTTAATAAAAAAATTCTTCGTATAGGATTTCAATATTATTTTCAATGAAATAAAAATCCATCAAAAGAATTCAATTATTTTCTAAAATAAAAAATTTTTCACATTGGAATTCAATTTTAATTAAATTCCTTGAAATAATTCAATTATTTTAATAAAAAAAATTCTTCGTATAGGATTTCAATATTATTTTCAATGAAATTAAATTCATCAAAAGAATTCAATTATATTTCCAAAACCCAAAAAAAAATACCTGGAAGAGGTTTTTTTTAATAAAAAAATTCTTCGTATAGGATTTCAATATTATTTTTAATGAAATTAAATTCATTAAAAGAATTCAATTATTTTCTAAAATAAAAAATTTTTCATACTGGAATTCAATTTTTATTAAATTCCTTGAAATAATTCAATTATTTTAATAAAAAATTCTTCGTATAGGATTTCAATATTATTTTCAATGAGATTAAATTCATCAAAAGAATTCAATTATTTTCTAAAATAAAAAATTTTTCATACTGGAATTCAGTTTTAATTAAATTCCTTGAAATAATTCAATTATTTTAATAAAAAAATTCTTCGTATAGGATTTCAATATTATTTTCAATGAAATTAAATTCATTAAAAAAAATTCAATTATTTTCTAAAATAAAAAATTTTTCATACTGGAATTCAATTCTAATTAAATTCCTTGAAATAATTCAATTATTTTAATAAAAAAATTCTTCGTATAGGATTTCAATATTATTTTCAATGAAATTAAATTCATTAAAAAAAATTCAATTATTTTCTAAAATAAAAAATTTTTCATACTGGAATTCAATTCTAATTAAATTCCTTGAAATAATTCAATTATTTTATTTAAAAAATTCTTCGTATAGTATTTCAATATTATTTTCAATGAAATTAAATTCATCAAAAGAATTCAATTATATTTCCAAAACCCAAAAAAAAAAAAATACCTGGAAGAGGAGAAGCGAGATCACATTGATGACCGACTTTGCTGTCCAATGCCATATAACTGTACGATCCAGCGAAATGTTGGTCCATACACCATCTACTTCTGAGAAGATTAGTCGGATACGGAAGGGTTGGATCTCCAGTGAATTTTCTCAGCACTTGCGTTAACGAATTCACCACCTGCTCGTCTGAACATAATTCCATATCCGCCGCTTCCTTTCCACAAACCCACGCGCAAAGAACGTGCTGCGAACTCGCAATTTCCTCCACATTTGATATTCCTAAGCGAAATATTTATTAAAAACCATTTATTCCCAAGCGACATATTTATGAAAAATCATTTTATCCACTATTCTCAGAATGAAAATCATTTATTCCCAAGCGACATATTTATTAAAAATCACTTTATTCCCTATTCTGATAATAAAAATCGAAAATAATTAATTGCATCATCGAGAGGATGATTAATTTTAATAAATCATTATTGATTATTAATCATTAATATATCATTATTGATGATTAATCATTAAAAAATAATTGTGAATTAATAATCATTAATAAATAATTAAACATAATTATTAATATTTGATGAAATAAACGAATTTTTACCTTTAACCCAATCGCTCCGATCGGACAATTCGTCAGCAGACCAGGCAAAGCGAATTCCGCCCTCGCGCCACACCCAAAATGGCTTTGCGTATTCGAGGAAAATTTTATTCACATAGCCATAGCCCAATTTGCATATTGCCTCAACTTTCTCCGCGGGCAATGCGGGACAAAAGAGTTTGTCGTGCTGATGTTTGAGAACGCCGAGCGAAACTGTGACAATAACATAATCGGCGGGGAATTCCTCGCCGTCACATGTCTTCACCACTGCCCTTGGACATGAATCATTGACAGCGCCCCATCTAATGCAACTCACTGGTTTGCAGTACTTTATTGCACAACTCGGCAGATCCCTGAGCAATGGGGCCAGAACGCCCACATAGCCCAAGGGAACTCGCACATTGCCGCCGGGAATTTCAATGTAACTGCCAAAATTGTCAGCCGACACTAATGAGAGATCGTCGCCACATCGACAGCGGACGCAATTTGTCAGGCCGTACATAACACGCGCTGCGTCGTATCTGGAAATAAAAAGGGATTGGGATCATTGGAGTGTTCTTTTTTATGTCTTCTCATCTGTTTTCTTCTATTTGCCCTTTTCCTTCCTCTTTTTACCCTTTTTCCTCCTCTTTTACCCTTTTTCCTCCTCTTTTTACCCATTTTACTTCCTCTTTTTACCCTTTTTACCCATTTACATCCTCTTTTTACCCTTTTTCCTCCTCTTTTTACCCATTTACTTCCTCTTTTTACCCTTTTTACCCATTTACTTCCTCTTTCACCCATTTACTTCCTCTTTCACCCTTTTACTTCCTCTTTTTACCCATTTACTTCCTCTTTTCACCCTTTTTCCTCCTCTTTTTACCCTTTTTCTCCCTATTTTTACCCTTTTTCCTCCTCTTTTTACCCTTTTACTTCCTTTTTTCCTTCTCTTTTTACCCTTCTTTTCCCTCTTTTTACCCTTTTTCCTCCTCTTTTTACCCTTTTACTTCCTCTTTTTACCCTTTTTCCTCCTCTTATTTCCCTTTTCTTCCTCTTTTTACCCTTTTACTTCCTCTTTTTACCCTTTTTCCTCCTCTTTTTACCCTTTTTCCTCCTCTTTTTACCCTTTTTCCTCCTCTTTTTACCCTTTTTCTTCCTCTTTTTACCCTTTTTCTTCCTCTTCTCTAATTTTACTGTTTCTATTTTACTTCTCTCTTGTTTTAACATTCAAGTCTTTTTTCATTCGTCTCCTCTTTCTATGTTTTCTACTCTTTAATTGCATATTTTTTCATCTTTTCTACTCTTTAATTACATTTTTCCCATGTTTTCTACTATTAAATTATATTTTATCCATGTTTTCTACTCTTTAATTACACTTTTTCAGACCCTTTTTCACTGTTTTTAACTACTCTAATAACTCTATTCTTTAATAACATCTTTTTCCATCTTTTCCATCCTTTAATTACATCTCTTCCCAACTCTTCCATCCTTTAATTACATTTCTTTCCATCTTTTTTACTCTTTATTTACATCTCTTTACCTCTTTTTAACGCCTCTTTTACTATTTTTTCACTATTTCAATAACTCTACTATTAAATTATATTTTTCCCATGTTTTCTACTCTTTAATTACATCCTTTTCCATCTTTTCTACTCCTTAGTTACATCTCATCCACCCTCCAGTAACATCTGTTTCCATCTCTTCCACTCTCTAATTACATCTCTTCCCATCTCTTCCATCCTTTAATTACATTTCTTTCCATCTTTTTTACTCTTTATTTACATCTCTTTTTCACACCTCTTTTACTATTTTTTAACTGCCCTAATATCTGTACTCTTCTATTACATCTTTATCCATCTTTTCTACTCTTTAATTACATCTCTTTATCTCTTTTTTCACACCTCTTTTGCCGTTTTTAACTTCTCTATTACATTCTTTAATCACATCCTTCTTCCTCTATTACACACCTCTCTTACTATTTTTTAACTTCTCTATAATAACTCTGCTCCTTAACTACACTAAAAACTGAACTTTAATGGAGAAAAATAGAAAGGAGTAAAAAAACAAAGGAGAGAAATAGAGGAATGTATAAAAATTCAGAAAAGGATGAAAAATCCAGGAAAAGGAGAAAGGAATGAAAAATCCAGAAAATTGAGAAAAGGTAGAAAAGTGTAAGATTAGAGTGAGGAAGGATGGTGTACCAGAGTTTAACAACTAATAAAAGGACTTAATGGTGCAGAAAAGAAAATAGTAAAAAAAAACTATAAAAGAAAGAAGAAAAGAAAAATAATGACATGAGGAAGGATGAGATTTTTAATGGGGTAAAAATAGTAAGAGAAGAGAGGAGTAAAGAGTACCAGAAGGGTTCCATTAGAAGAAGAAAGAGAATAAAAAGATGAGATAAGAAGTGAAAAATAATGGGTTTTAATGGAGTACATGATAAGGGAGAGAAAAAAGAGGAGAGGAAGAGTATGGAAAAATACAAAAGGGATGAAAACCGAGGAATAGGGGGAAAAGGAGTAAGATAACATGAGGAAGGATGAAGACCAGGGTTTAATAGATGATAAAAGGGTCTCATGGAGAAGAAGAAAACATTAATAAATAAATTAGAAGAGAAAAGAGCAATAAGGTTAGGAAGGATGAGAAAATGGAGCAACAAAGAATAAAATACAGTTCAAGCAAAAATAATAAAAGAAAGGGAGAGAAAAATTAAAAAATTTTAGTAGAGCAAAACGGAAACGAGTGAAGGGAGTGAACAGTAAAGGAGTATAAAATTTAATGGAGTAAAAAAATGAGTAAAGAGAATAAAGAAGGGAAAAGGGAATACAATATTTTAATGTAATGAAAGAGATAAGTGAAGAATTGTGTGAAGTGAAGTGAAGAGATTGATGAAGAGAAAGGGAGTATAAAAAATACAAAAGTGACAAAAAGGAAAAGGTTTTAAAAAATAAGGAAAAGAGAAGAAATAATTTGAGGAAGAAGGTTTACTAAATAGGTTTAATGGAGCAGAAAATAATTTTAAAATAACAAAAGAAAGGAGTATGAAAATATATTTTAATAGAGTCAAAGAGGAATAGAGAGTAAAGAAGAGAAAGGGAGTATCATATTTTAATGGAGTAAGAGAAAAAGGAGTGTGGAGAATGAAAAAGAGAAAAGAAGATTGAAAAAAATACAAAAGGGATAAAATAGAAGAGGTTCAAGAACATTGGGAGAAGAGAGGAAATAAGCTGAGTATAAGGATATTAAAAAATTTTTAATGGAGGAAAGAAGAAAGGAAAAATAAAAAACAGAGGAGTATGAGAAATAGTAAAAGAGATGAATAATAAAATAGAGAAATAGAAAAATTGTGGAATATAGTGGAATAGAGGTAAAGAGAAGGTACAATTGAGAAAGATTGAAAAAAGAAAAAGAAAGATTGAAGAAAATTGAAAAAGACTGAAAAAGAAAAGAAAGATTGAAGAAAATTGAGAAAGACTAAAAAAGAAAAAAGAAAAATTGAAGAAAATTGAGGGAGACTGAAGAAAATAAAGATTGAAGAAAATTAAGGAAGACTGAAGAAAAGAAAGATTGAAGAAAATTGAAAAAGACTGAAAAAGAAAAGAAGGATTGAAGAAAATTGAGAAAGACTAAAAAAGAAAAAAAAAGATTGAAGAAAATTGAGGAAGACTGAAGAAAAGAAAGATTGAAGAAAATTGAGGAAGACTGAAGAAAAGAAAGATTGAAGAAAATTGCGGAAGACTGAAGAAAAGAAAGATTGAAGAAAATTGAGGAAGACTGAAGAAAAGAAAGATTGAAGAAAATTGAGGAAGACTGAAGAAAAGAAAGATTGAAGAAAAGAAAGATTGAAGAAAATTGAGGAAGACTGAAGAAAAGAAAGATTGAAGAAAATTGAGGAAGACTGAAGAAAAGAAAGATTGAAAAAAATTGAGAAAAACTGCAAAAAAAGGAAGATTGAAGAAAATTGAGGAAAAAATAGAAGAAGAAGGTACTCCACCTTTGTTCTTCGGGAAAATTGTGAAGCTCCTGTTGAATTCGAACGCCCATGAAATTCAAAAGCGATCCATGACCCTTACCACATCCAATGGAAAATAGAGCTGCCGCTTGCTGTTCGATTTGCTTGAATGTGTGATAAGCGGTAATGCTGACTGGAAGATCAATTGCCCGACCGTCGGTGGTGCAAAACAGGCCTCGACTCGCGTCCGGACGGAAAAGCGGTGGCTTCAAAAGGCCCTCTTGTGCCGCTAGGGAAAAAACGGGATTTGCCACGCATCCACCTTCAATCCACGTTGCTCCCATTTCAGCCACAACATCTCCCAGCCAACACGAATGGATTCTACCTCCTGGCCTAGGAGCACATGAAAAGTGCAAAATTAAACGAAAATTTCTTTGAAGCAGACAAATTTTGTTGGAGGCAGACAAATTTGACTTGAAACAACAAAATTTTTCTAAAAACAACAAAATTTTTGTTGAAACATACAAATTTTTGTTTAAACATCAAAATTTTAGTTAAAATAAACAAATTTTAGTTAAAAAAAACAAATTTTTCTTAAACAGACAAATTTTACTTGAAACAACAAAATTTTTGTTAAACCAAACAAATTTTGTTTGAAACAAATCAGTTTGAGTTGAAACAGACAAATTTTGTTTAACAAAAATAAATTTGACTATAAAAAACCAAATTTTGTTTGAAATAGCCAAACTTGACTTGAAACGATAAAATTTTAGTTAAACCAGACAAATTTGGTTTGAATCAACGAAAGTTTACTTCAAGAAACTAAATTTCGTTTAGGACAGAAAAATTTGACTTGAAACAACAAACTTTTTGTTGAACCAGACCAAATATTAGTTAAAACATCAAAATTTTAGTTGAAACAGACAAAGTTGAATTGAAACAATTAAAGTTTATCTTAAAACCCCATATTTTGTTTGAAACAGACTGATTTTACTTAAAAAACCCAAATTTTGTTTGAGACAGACAAATTTTACTTTAAAAAATGAAATTTTACTTGAAACAACAAATTTTTTGTTGAAACAGCCAAATTTTTGTTTGAGACAAGTAAATTTTACTTTGAAAACACAAATTTTGTTTGAGGCTGACAAATTTTACTTTAAAAAATCGAATTTTATTGGAGACAGACAATTTTACTTGAAACAACAAACTTTCTGTTGAACCAGACCAAATATTAGTTAAAAACTAATTTTTGTTTTTGCCTGAGACAATAACATTTTACTCAAAACAATAAAATTTCACTTTGAATATCTAAATTTTGTTAAAGACAGACAAATTTTACTTTAAAACCCAAATTTTGTTTGAAACAACTAAATTTTACTTTAAAAACCCAAATATTATTGGAGGCAGACAATTTTATTTGAAACAACAAACTTTTTGTTGAATCAGACCAAATATTAGTTAAAAACCAAATTCTGTTTCAAGCAGACGAATTTTTCTTGAGACGATAAAATTTTACTCAAAACAATAAAATTTTACTTTAAAATCACAAATTTTGTTTGAAATAGGCAAATTTTATTTTAAAAAGAAAAATTTTTTTTGAGACTGACAAATTTAACTTTAAAAAATGAAATTTTACTTGAAACAACAAATTTTTGTTGAAACAGCCAAATTTTTGTTTGAGACAAGTAAATTTTACTTTGAAAACACAAATTTTGTTTGAGGCTGAAAAATTTTACTTGAAAAAATCAAATTTTATTGGAGACAGACAATTTTACTTGAAAGAACAAACTTTTTGTTGAACCAGAACAAATATTAGTTAAATACCAAATTTTGTTAAAGACAGACAAATTTTACTTTAAAACCTAAATTTTGTTTGAAACAACTAAATTTTACTTTAAAAACCCAAATATTATTGGACACAGACAATTTTATTTGAAACAACAAACTTTTTGTTGAACTAGACCAAATATTTGTTAAAAACCAAATTTTGTTTGAAGCAAACGAATTTTTCTTTAAAACCTAAGTTTTGTTTGAAACAACTAAATTTTACTTTAAAAACCCAAATATTTTTGGAGACAGACAATTTTACTTGAAGCAATAAACTTTTTGTTGAACCAGACCAAATATTAATTAAAAACCAAATTTTTTTTTGAAGCAGACGAATTTTTCTTGAAGCAATAAAATTTTACTGAAAACAATAAAATTTTACTTTAAAATCCCAAATTTTGTTTGAAATAGGCAAATTTTACTTTAAAAACCAAGTTTTGTTTGACGCAGGCAAATTTTACTTTAAAAACATAAATTTTGTTTGAAACAGGCGAATTGTATTTTAAAAATCCAAATTTTATTTGAGACTGCATAATTTTACTTGAAAAAACAAATTTTTTTGCTGGAATAGACAAATTTTTGATTGAAACAACTAAATTTTACTGTGAAAACCAAATTTTTCTTTTGAAGCAGATAAATTTTGCTTTCGACAATAAAATTTTACTTGAAACAATAATATTTTACTCTAAAGAACCAAATTTTAATTTAAAAACCCAAATTTTGTTTGACACAGAGAAATTGAATTTAAAAAACCAAATTTTGTTTGAGACTGACAAACTTTTGTTTTGAACAACTAAATTAGGATTTTTGTTCATTTACCGGTCAGTGGCTTCAAGAACAGTGAAATTTTGCAGTCCACATTGAGCTAATCGATGTGCAGCCGAAAGACCGGCCATTCCTCCGCCGATAATCACAACCGTTGGTTCTGGTTTGCATGGATCCAGCATGCAAGGATCCAGTGAACAGGAATCGAATTTTTTCACCTTTGCACATTGTGCAGCTTCTCTTCCTCCTGCTCCTCCTCCTCCTTTGTCCGATGAAAAGAATCTTCACGTAATTCGTCAGTTTTTAAAAAAAAATTTTATTTCGCATTTTCATAAGTTTTGGAAATTTATTCCTACTTTTTTTCTATATTTATTTATTTTTTCATTAATATTTATTATTTATTTATCTATTTATTTATTATTTACTTATTATTTATTATTTACTTATCTATTTATTTATTATTTATTTATTATTTATTTATTATTTATTTATTATTTATTTATTATTTATTTATTATTTATTTATTATTTATTATAATTGACTTAATATTTATTTACTAATTATTCATTACTTATTCATCTAGTAATAAATAAATTAATAATTAATTAATTTAATTTTTTTATCTATTTGCTTTTTATTTATTTATTTATTTGCACATTTCTACGGAGTAATAATTTATCCATTAATTTATTTTTTTGTCTGTTAATTAATATAAGGCCTCATTTATTTGTTTATTTATTGCTTTATACATTTCGCGTCGGTAACAATAATTTATTTAATTTTCTTTTCCCTATTTATTTTTTGTTCGTTAATTAATTTTTGTATATTAATTCACTTCAGGCTTTACTTATTATTTTTTTATTTGTACTTTTTACCTCGGTAACAACAAATTATTTTTTAATTTATTTGTTTAATTTTTGTATGTACTTATTTTTACGTCCGTTAATTAATTTATTTGAGGCTTCATTTACTTATTACTTATTTTTTTGTAAATTTCCTGGTGGCAATATAATAATTTTTTAGTTAATTTATTTATTTAATTCACTTCTACCTTTTATTTTATCATTTTTATTGTTATTGTTATTTATTAAATAAAATGAAAAAATCTTTTGACATAAAAAAATGTAATTCCAACCTCACTTTTTTTTGTTTACTTTTTTTTGTTACATAAACAAATAAAAAGAGAGTGACCAACTTTTTTTGTCACTGATTTTACAATTATAATTTCTGATAGGTAAAAAGAAATAATTTCGAATTTTTCGACGAAAAAAAAGAAATAATAAACCTTGTGAGAAAGTGTTGAAATCGCCAGAGATTACTGCGGGTCTTCATACAGAGCATTTCATTTGGTCTTTGGGTCGTAAAACAGAGAATTTAACATAAATGTAATTTTTCTTTTTTTTTCTTTTTTTCAACAAGTGCCAGGTAATGTTTTCTTTTCAGATGTGTGAAAAATCTTTTTTTCTCGAAACGTTAAATTGATGAGACAAGATGTCAAAGTTCCGTAAAACAACATCGCTGCGTTTGACGTTTTTCTATTGTCAATTGTTGATTGCAATTTACAAAATTATTTTGCAAAAAAATAAGTAATTTAAATTAGGAAAGAAGAAAATAAATATTCACAAAAAATAAAATTTTTATTATGAAAGAAGAAAAGAAAACAAAAAAATTTCAACGAAAAAATCTTAATTACAAAAAGAAAAGACAGTTGCAAAAAATAATGCAAACTAGCAAAAAAAAAAAATTTTAATTAAAAAAGAAGAAAATTAAAAAGTTAAATTAATTAATCTATTAATTAATTAATCTAATTGAGAAAATTAGAAAAAAAGAAGACAGTTGCAAAAAATTATGTTAATTAGGAAAAAAATTAAAAATTACAAAATTACTTTGCAAAAAAAATTTTATTTGGCAAAAAAAGAAAATAAATACCTACAAAATGATAATATTAATTAGAAAGGAAGAAAATAAAAAAATTTTAATTACAAAAATAGAAGAATTAAATTAAAATTTAATTAAAAATTATATTTTGACACAAGACAAATTTTGATTAGAAAAGAAGAAGACAAGTTTTTTTAATATTGCTTATAACTTTATTCTTTTTAAAATACTTTCATGATATAGGATACATGTTTTTTTCTTATATAAAACAATTAAATTAATGAACACAAAGTGATAAAGCAATTATTATTTTTTATATATTATTTCATGAGCTTAACACATTTTTTTCATAGAATACGATATTCTTAAATATAAGCTCAACAGGTACTTATTATTCCCGTTGGTCCCTTTATAATAATACTCGAATCATGTCCGTTTGTTTAAGAATCACATAATTAAATAATCAAATTTTTACCATTGTTTCTAGTTTCACAACTTGTATAATTAAATTTACTTTACAATTCTTTTTTTTTAATAATAAAATTCACTGGAAATTCACTTTTAAAATTAATTAACAATCTCGTCAATTTGTAATTAAGAAAAATAGCAATTAATAATTATAATTATCATAATAATTATTGTCAAAATTATTGTAAAAATAATAATAATATATTATTATATTATATTACCCAGAAAAAAATATTTTTGACTCAGAGCCACTGGACTTTTTATTTGGTTGAAATAAGAATTTATTTGGTTCAAATTTAATCAAGAATTTTATTTAAATCAAATATTTTTTTATGCCAAATAAAATTTTTATTTATTGAAAATAAAAATTTTATTTGTTGTAAATAAAAATTTTATTTGTCATGAAAAAAATATTTGATTTAAATAAAATTCATGTTAAAATTTACAACAAATAAATTTTTTATTTAAAACAAATAAAATTTTTATTTTAAAGAAATAAAATTTTTATTTTAATGAAATAAATAACCAAATTGGTTCTAAGACAAATATACTTTTCTTTTAATCAAATAAATTATATTTGGTTCCTTAAATAAAATTTTTCTCTTGGTGTATTATCAATTAAATATTTACTTGAATCAAGGAATTTTTATTTAAATCAATTAAATGGTTCAGTTGATAATTCGCTTTAAATAATAAAATTAATGGTTCAAAGTTACTTGATTAAAAATTAAAAATTATTTAATTGAAGAGAATATTTATTTGAACCAATAAATTTTTTTAGTATTTTGAATACAATAAATATAGAGAATAAATTTTAAAAATATAATAATAAAAAAGGTAACTATAATTATTATAATTATTAATTAATTATAATTTTTATTGATTACACAAAATAATATAAATAAAAAAAGAAAAATATTAATTTTTATAATTAATTGACTTTAAAATAAGAAAAATTTTTGTATTATATGAATACAGAAGAACAAGAACTGAATAATTAGTTATTAACAATCAACAAAGAATTCTAAAATAGAAATTAAAAAATTAATAGTAAAAAATAAAATTATAATTATTCTCGCACTTTTTGGAAATTAATTTTAGTGATCCCTTTTTTCTCAACGTGTGAGGACTAATTTTTCTTAAAGTATTATTGTCTCAGCTGCAGCACGAGTATTTAACGCTTTGTTGAGTACTCGATTAGTCGATATGTACTCTATAAATAAATATATACGTATATATGTATTTTTTTTTTTTGGTTCAATAAGATAGATTACATTTTTGCGCCCAAGAGAGTAGCGCAACTGAGACTTATTTACAACATTCATTTACAACTATAATTTTATCATAATTCTAAAATTTGTTCACTTAAATTTTTTTACTCAGAAAATTGTTCACTGAATGGGAAAATATAAAGTCGATAACAAAAAAAAGAGAGAAAAATATATACTTTTCGCTCAAGGAGAAAAACATTAAATAAGGGAAAAGTTTTAAGAAAAATAAATTTTTCGAGCGAAATAATTAATAAAAAATGTTTATAGAAAATAAAAATGTAAAAAAGAATTTTAATAATATATTTAATTAATTAAATGAAATTTAATTGAATAATATATTTAATTAATTAAATGAAATTTAATTGAATAATTTAATTTAATTAAAATAATAAATTTAAATAAATTCACATTCGTTGCTTATTATTTATTATGAATATTATTTCATAAATTATAATAATAAACGAATTTTCAATTTAGAGTAAAAAAAAATTTTCTGTAACGAAAGAGAAAAAATTATAACACAGAAAGCAGAATACGAGAAAGAATAAAAAAAAACAAAAATAAAAATTAAAACATAATTAATTGAAATTAATTAGTTAATTAAAAAAAATTAAATAATAATTATAATAATAATAAAATAATAATAATTAATAATTAAATTTTTTATTATTCAAAATGCGATTGATTATTAGTTCTAAACAACAAATCGAAATATATTCTTCACTAACATCGAATTTCGTTATCTAAGAGACTAATTTCGATTTGATTATAACTGCAAAGCACAAATTTTTGTTTTTAACTATTATTCTTAATGCAACTTTTTTCAAGTCGACTTTTTAGATTAGTTTTACTATAAATTAAAAAGAAAAGAATTAAAAACTAAAATTGATTGTGAATTTATTTTTTTTATTTCATGAATAATAATCTTCGATGCGTCAATTTCGTTGAATAAGAAATTAATGCTTTCTTTTGCTTTTCTTAAAATTATTGTAATTAATTGATTTAATTAATTTAATTATTTTAATTAATTTAATTAATTTATAACTAATTTTAATAATTTTTATAATTTTGTAATTAATTCACAATCAATACAGAAATTGAGAGCAAACAAATTATTTACAAGAGGAAGATAATTTTTGTTGCATAAAATATACAATTTTTTCACAAGAAAAAATTTTTTAATGTAGTTTTTTTATAAATATCGAGAATATTTAATAACAATTGATTGTAATACTGCTTTTGCTACATAATTAGAAAATATGTTACAATAAAACTAAAAACTTTTCTCGAATTGTAAAATTAAAAACAAAACGTAGAAATTTGTTTCTGGAAGTAAAATTGAAGATTAAAGAAATGTATTAAAAAAGGAAAAAATTAAACGAAATACAATTCAAAAACTTTAAATATGAAATAAGTTTAAACTTTAAGAACTTTACAATTTTTTTTAATAATTGCGTCCCATATTTTTGAAGCAGGTAAATAGTTAAGATGTTTTTTTTTGTTCTTTTTTTAATTTTTCGAAAACTTTTTTTTTCGTTAATATAATTTTTCTGTGAATCTTTTTTAATTTTCATTTTTTTAACAATTTTTATTATAATTAATTTTAATTTATATTTTCTTTTATTTTCTTTATATATATTTTTTTTCATTTTTTATTTTATTTATTTTTGTTTTATTTTTCTTTTTGTTTTTTTTTATTTCTATTTTTGTTTTTATTTTCATTTTTCTTTTTGTTTTTATTTTCAGTTTTATTTTTGTTTTTTCTTTTTGTTTTTATTTTCAGTTTTCTTTTTGTTTTTGTTTTGAGTTTTATTTTTTGTTTTTTGTTTTGAGTTTTATTTTTTGTTTTTATTTTCAGTTTTCTGTTTGTTTTTGTTTTGAGTTTTATTTTTTGTTTTTGTTTTGAGTTTTATTTTTTGTTTTTATTTTCAGTTTTCTGTTTGTTTTTGTTTTGAGTTTTGTTTTTTATTTTTGTTTTTATTTCTGTTTTGTTTCCTTTTTTTCAATTTTAAGACTGATTGCAAGTATCAGGAGCAATGGCTTTGCAACTACGAGTTATTCGCGCCCGCCATCACTTTGAAATTGATTGCTCTTCAAGTATTTCGTCAGCTCGAAGTTTAATTTCTTTCCAAGAATATTGAATGTCTTTACTTTCGCTATATCTTGAGCAAATTGCTAATCGCAGGAAGAAAGTGTCCTTAATTTTCGATGGTACAAGATGAATATTGCCCGCTCCATTGATTCTCTTCAAGAGATTTTCATTCAAATCGTTCGAACCCTGTTGACAATCAAGTGAATTTTTAGTTAAAAATTGTATACAGAAAACAATAGAAAAAAATGGTTAAAATTATTTTTGACTTTATAAATTAATAGTTAATAATTAATAATTAGTTATTTAAATATTGTTTCATTATTAAAAAAAAATCGTCTTTGAATTTTAAAAATAAAATTCAAGTGAATTCACTTGAATTTTATTTTTATAAGAATTAATTACGAAATTATTTCTAATTAAAGAAATTATTTTTTTTGTAATAAATTATTTTTATTGTAAATTATTTTTTTTGTAATAAATAAAAATAAATTTATTTCAAACTTAATAATTTGTCATTGTAATTATTTATAAGTAAATTTATTATTTAGATGGAAAGTTTGAATTCCAAATTTGTGTTGAGATAAAAAATAATTCACGTGCCTTTTATCTGCAATTAATTAAAAAACCTTAATTTTCATTTCAAACTGTTTTTTTAATTTTCAATTTTTGACAAAAAAAATATTAAAATAAATTCAAACTTTCTAACTCTGATAAATATTTATTAACTTTATAAATAAATATTTTCAATATTGTTTCATTTAACATTTAAAAAAAATCATCTTTATAATTCACGCGTGAATTTTATTTGTACCAAATTAAATCATGAATTTGTGAAATTATTTCCAATTATTGATTGATAAATAATTTTTTTTTATTCATATTTTTCATTTCCTTTTTTTATAATAATTAAAAATTAAAATAAATTTATTTTAAACTCAATAATTTTTCATCTTAATTACAACTTTAAATTTATTATTTAAATAGAAATAGAAAATTTGAATTTCAAATTTGTGTTGAGATGAAAAATAGATATTTTTTTTAAAACGAAAAAAAAGAAATTACTGATGCGAAAAAATCGAATTTTTATTATTTTATAAATAATTCTCGAAGGAGAAAATGTGGTATAGGAAGAACTGATTTTTAACCGTGATTATGAAGGTTAGAATAAATATTACAAAATTGACCTTGTGCTGTTTAACAGATTCCTTGTAATCACTGGAGACAATATTATATGAAATCGGATTTGTGTTGAAATTAAAAAAAGTTAATTTATCATTTTATCGGATCAGAAACTATCACGTACAATCTCATTATATGTTAAATTGAGCAATAAAGAATGTTTGAAACGCAATTTTCGAAAATAAACGATTAAAAAAAAATAAATAAATAAAAAAAACTGGTAAAAGTAGTAAAAAAATTGTAAATAATTAAAAACCAAATTAAAAACAAAGTCAAGAGATTAAAATTGGAAAATAAAACAAAACAGTAAGGAAAAAAATAAATTAACACGAATTCAAAAGAATTGAAATAAAAAAGATTAGAAAATAAATAGCTAAAAAAATATAATATAAATAAGTTCAAATAAAGGACAAATAAAAAATAAACAAAAACGAAATAAAAAATAAGAACAAATTTAAATAAATAACAAATAAAAAAATTTAAATAATAATAGATAAAAAAGTCTTTAAAAAAACAAATGAAGAAAAACGTAAGAAATAAATAATCACAAATTGAAAAAATACAAAAAAAAGTAAAATAAATAAAAATAAACAAAATAAGTTAAAAACAATTCGAAAAAATAAAAAATAAGAAAAAACAAATTTAAATAAATAGAAGAAAAAATAATAAATAAAAAAATCTTTAAAAATAAAAAATAAGTAAGAAACAAATTTAAATAAATAGAAAAAATAATAAATAAAAAAATCTATAAAAATAAAATATAAGTTAGAAACAAATTTAAATAAATAGAAAAAATAATAAATAAAAAAATCTATAAAAATAAAATATAAGTTAGAAATAAATTTAAATAAATAGAAGAAAAATAATAAATTAAAAAATCTATGAAAATAAAAAATAACTAAGAAACAAATTTAAAAAAAAGAAAAAATAGTAAATAAAAAATCTATAAAAATAAAAAAATTAAATTAAGACCAAAAAATAAATAGAAAGGAAAAAGAAATATTTTTTTCTTCCATGAAAATTTAATGAAAAATGGAAATTTTACCTTAAGTCGAAAGCAGACCAATCCGAGGACAACGTCTTCGACAATTTCAAAACGTGAATCAGATTGAACTAAAGTTTCAAATTCGTGAGCTTGCGACACGTGATTTCTGATATGTTTCTGTAAATTTTCAACACCGTAAAGACGTAAAACGAACCATAATTTTAGTGATCGAAATCGACGACCCAATGGAATCTGCCAATGCTGAAAATAATATTTACTTTCATTTTTTTAAATTCATTGCAACACTGGAAAAAAAATTTGATTGATTCAAATAATTGTTTACTTGTCTATTAATCAAGGAAATATTTACTTGAATCAAGTAAATTTTATTTCAGTCAAATAAATTGTATTTAAACCAATAATTTTGGGCATTTAAATAGCAAATACAATTTTATTGACTTGAATAAAAATTAGTTGACTCAGATAAAAATTATTGACTCGTAAAAAAATTATTTGACTCAAATAAAAATTATTGACACGAAAAAAAATTAGTTGACTCAAATAAGAATTATCTGGCTCAAATACAAATTATATGACTCAAGAAATATTTATTTGACTCAAATACAAATTATTTGCCTCAAGAAATATTTCTTTGGCTGGATAAATATTCACTTGACTCAAATACAAATTATTGACTTGAAAAAAGTAGTTGACTTAAATAAAAATTGTTGACTCGAAAAAAAATTAGTTGACTCTAATAAAAATGATTTGACTCAATGAATATTTAGTTGACTCAAACAAAAATTATTTGGCTCAAGTGAATATTTAATTGACTCAAATTTTGCAGGGAGAGTAAATAAATAAAAAAATATTTGACTCAAGTAAAAATTATTTGACTGAATAAATAAACAAATTATTAGACTCAAGAAATATTTATTTGACTGAATAAATATTCATTTGACTTAAATAAAAATTATTTTACTCAAAAAATATTTATTTGACTAAATAAATGTTCACTTGACTCAAATAAAAATTATTTGACTCAAAAAATATTTATTTGACTAAAACAAAAATTATTCGACTAAAGGAAATATTTATTTGACTGAATAAATATTTACTTGACTCAAAGAAAAATTATTTGACTCAAGCGAATATTTATTTGACTCAAACAAAACTTTGTTTGACGTTAGCAAATATTTATTTAATTGAAGTAAATATTTTATTTGATAGTAAACAATGTTAGTTGATACAAATAATTTTTTTTCATCTAGTGGAATTAAAAATTTTTTTTTATCTACAATATTATTTTAATTTACGTTTTTGGGAAGAAAAATAAATGAAATTAATAATTACCCGGTAATCTGGTGCCGAACCTTGCATATCGTGCTTCAAATACAAAGGATCAACGTTAAAAGCATTGATAACGTAAGTTGGATCCTTTAACCACATTGGCGAACAATCAAAATTCACCAACATCCATTTATGCGGGTTGAAATTAAAGGAATCAGCCATTTCAATTCCCTTCATCAGATAACGAAATTCCGGGCAAATGAAGGCTGAACCTATTTTTAAAATTGTTAATTAGAAAAATTATTCAAACTTTTTTCAGTTATTTAAAAAATTAATTTTTTCTTATTCTATTTGTTTTTGTAATTTATTATTGCTTTTGATTCATTGTACTTTAATTTTTTTATGCATTTTATTTTGAACTTGTATTAAAATGAATACAAAAAATTTGGAAATATTTAACATTAAAACCAAAAAATTCGTTTATTTAACATTTGAAAAATTTGTATTTATTTAACATTAAAATAGAAAATTGCATTTATTTAACATTAAAGCAAAAAAATGCATTAATTTAACATTAAAACAGAAAAAATGCATTTATTTGACATTAAAACAAAGATTGCATTTTTTAACATTGAAAGAAAGATTACATTTTTTTTTAAATAATGAAAATGCATTTATTTAACAGTATAACAAATAATTGCATTCATTTAACGTTAAATCAAAAAATTGCATTCGTTTAACTTTAGAACAAAGAAAATGCATTTCTTTAACATTAAAGAAAATAATTTAATTCATTTAACATTAAAATAAATAATTGCAATTATTTAACAGTAAAATAAAAAATTGCATTCGTTTAACATTACAACAAAGAAAAATTCATTTATTTTACATTAAAACAAATAACTGCAATTATTTAACATTAAAATAAAAATTGCATTCGTTTAACTGTAAAACAAAGAAAATGCATTTCTTTAACATTAAAGAAATGCAAATGCATTAAAGAAAATAATTAAATTCATTTAATATTAGAATAAATAATTGCAATTATTTAACAGTAAAATAAAAAAATTGCATTCGTTTAACATTAAAATAAAGAAAAATTCATTTATTTAACATTAAAACAAATAATTGCAATTATTTAACATTAAAATAAAAATTGCATTCGTATAACTGTAAAACAAATAAAATGCATTTCTTTAACATTAAAGAAAATAATTAAATTCATTTAACATTAAAACAAATAATTGCAATTATTTAACAGTAAAATAAATGAATTGCATTCGTTTAACATTAAAGAAAATAATTAAATTCATTTAACATTAAAACAAATAATTGCAATTATTTAACAGTAAAATAAATGAATTGCATTCGTTTAACATTAAAGAAAATAATTAAATTCATTTAACATTAAAACAAATAATTGCAATTATTTAACAGTAAAATAAAAGAATTGCATTCGTTTAACATTAAAATAAAGAAAAATTCATTTATTTAACATTAAAACAAATAATTGCAATTATTTAACATTAAAATAGAAAATTCCATTCGTTTAACACTAAAACAGTTAAACTGCTTTTCTTAAATAAATAAATAAATAAATAAATTTTAATCAGTAAATAATTAAATTGATGAATAAAATAATTTTGCTCTTAATTTACCAGCATATGCAGCATCCACATGGAGCCAAATTTCTTCTTGATTACAAACACGACCCATTTCATCAAGTCTGTCAAAAGTACAGGATGACGTTGTACCCAAAGTTGCAACAGCCTGAAAATTAATTTTAAAAGTGAAAAAAAACTATTTTCAATAATAAAATTATAATTATATTAATTGTGTTCTCTTAAATTAATTCTATTAAAGATAATTTGAATAATTGTCTTCTATTTATTCTGTTTCAGATCGAAGGATTTATTTCAAAGCAAAGGGTCATCATTTCTTTACTTTTCTTCATTTCGAAAAAAAGGTGGTGAAATGTGGTGAGTCTTTAAAAATTTTATTAAATAACTAAAAATTTTTATTATTTAATTCTTAATGTGTGAAGACACCATGAGTATTTTTTCGGTTTGATAAAAATAAAATTTATCCGTATCACGATTTATTATGTAAATTTCAAAATTGAAAATCTTTTAGTTGAATAAAATCTAAATTTGTGGAAAAATTCACGGGAAAAACCGAAAAATACAAACTTTCTAAAAAAAATAAAACAAAATTTTATTCTAATAAATTTTTTTTTATTTTTTTAACAAACATAGAGTGAAAAAAAATGTTTCTTACATAAAATGGAATAAGACCCTTTTCTTTGTCAGCTTTCACTGCCTCTTCCAAAGTTTCTCCCCTAAGACTTCGCTTTGAGTCAGTGTCCAAAAGTCGAAATTTCACTCCGCCAAGAAGACCCGCCCTCTCCACTGAACTGTGAGCCTGGCCTGAAAATTTTATTTTATTTATTTATTTTATTCAACTAATTATTAAATTAATTAAACTAAATTAATTATTTAATTAATTATTTAATTAATTATTAAATTAATTAAACTAAATTAATTATTTAATTACTTATTTAATTAATTATTAAATTAATTAAACTAAGTTAATTATTTAACTAGTTATTAAATAATTAAACTAAATTAATTATTTAATGAATTATTTAATTAATTATTAAATTAATTAAACTAAATTAATTATTTAATTAATTATTTAACTAATTATTAAATAATGAAACGAAATTAATTATTTAATTAATTATTTAATTAATTAAACTAAATTAATTATTTAATTAATTATTTAATTAACATTAAATTAAAACATGAAACATCAAATACTTTGAGTTAAAATTTTTTTTACTGTATTTATCTTTTATTTAGGTTTAATTTTATTCAGAGAGAATAAAACATAATTTTTATAACTTTAAAATTCATAATTTTAAACTTTAAGACTTTAAAATTTTTAACTTTAAATTTTAAGACTTCAAAATTATTAACAGTATTTGTTTTTAATTTAACCAATTTTTTACTTATAGGCCGATAATAATAATTATAATTTAAAAAAATATTTTAATATAACTTTTTAATTAAATTTTTTAACTATTCAAGTTTAAAGTTAAAACGTATTGATAAAGTTATGGACAAATTGACCCAGTGTGAGAATGGCGTGACAAAAAAAACTTTGTCCTCTCGATAAAGAAATAAATATTCAATTCAACATTTTTTTTTAAAGAGTAAAAACATTCAATTCAACATTTTTTTTTAAAGAGTAAAAACAATAATTTTATTTTCTAATTCTAATAAAAAAAATTAATTAGAAAACATAAAAATATTTTCAAAGGAAGAGAATAGAAAAAATACTTTTATTTTCCAATAAAAGAAATGTTGTCTTCGAAAATAAAATTGAATAGATGAGAAAAAGAAAGAAGAAAAGAAAAATAGTTTTTTGGGGGATAAAATAATACGAAAATCTATCAAGACACAAAAAGATGAAAGTTTGTCATTTTCAAGAATAAAGTTAGAGGAAAAAGAGTTTCAGAAAAAAGTTCATAGGAAAAAAAATTGCCTTTGAAATTCAAAAGAAGGAGTTTGAAAGCATTTCTTAAATGTTTCGTTTTTATCATTAAAAAATATCGAAGAGAAGAAGGAAAAAGAGAAAAAGGAAAAAGAGAAAAAGAGAAAAAAAGGAAAAGAAAAAAAGGAAAAAAAAGAAAAAGGAAAAAGAGAAAAAGGAAAAAAGAAAAAGGAAAAAAGGAAAAAAGAAAAGGAAAAAAGGAAAAAAGGAAAAAAGAAAAGGAAAAGGAAAAAAAATAGGAACAAAAGGAAAAAATCAGGACTGAATAGAAGCTTCATTGACAATCAGTGGATGTATAAATCCTACCCCTCCCCCCTTCTCTTGTTAACTTTCTGATTTAATACTGTCCTAGTGATAGGAGATGTAGAAGTGAATGGCGGGGTTGAAATAACTCGAGTGGTTATTACGCGTTTCCATGGTGATAAAGTGCTCCATGATGAAGTGCTTTTCCCCTCACCACTCTTCAACCCTTTAACATCTCACACGTGCGACAATTGTAAATTATCCCAATTTTTTTCCTTTCTTTTTTTCTACTACAATAATTTATTATGCATTTTACTATTATTCATCTTTTGAAAATTCAGAAACATATTTTTCCTCTCACTCTCTGCCCTTTCTCTATTTCTTTTTGTACTTTCCTCATGAATGTATAGAAAATAAAAAATAAATTTTCTCTAGCTTTTGAATTTAATTTTATTTTCTTGATTTTTCTTTTTTTATTGATTGTCAAGAATTTTTGTATTATTGCAGAAAAAATTTTGTTTAACTCTAGCAGTCAATTTCTTGCTTATTATCAATTAAATAATTATTTGAATCAAATAAATATTTACTTGAATCAAATAAATATTTACTTGAATCAAATAAATATTTACTTGAATCAAATAAATATTTACTTGAATCAAATAAATTTTATACTTAAAATAAAGAAGCATTTACTTTAATCAAATATTTTTTTTTTTACTTAAAAAAAAGAAGTATTTTTGAATCAAAATAATTTGAAGTTAAAACAAAAAAGTGTTTACTTCGTCTGGGGACAAGAATATTTGACTCAGAGCCAATTGGACTTTTTATTTGTTTTTTATTAAATTTTTATTTGGTTTCCATCAAAATTTAATTTGATTCAAATAAATTTTCACTCAGTTTAAATCAAAATTTTACTTATTTCGAATAAAAATTATATTTTGTTTCAAATAAGAATGTTTTAAATGAATTCTATTTGTTTTAAGTAAATTTAATTTGCTTTAAATAATAAAATGTTATTTGTTTCAAATAAATTTTTATTTTGTTTAAATAAAATTTGTTTCTCTTTCCAAATAAATTTTATTTGTTTCAAGTAAATTTCATTTGGTTTAAATAATAAAATGTTATTTGTTTCAAATAAATTTTATTTGTCAAAATTTCATTATTAAATTATTATTATTATTATTATTTTATTATTATTTTAGTATTATTATTTCATTATTATTATTCAGTTTAAATCAAAATTTAACTTATTTCTGTTACGTCATCGTAACGTATTTTTCAATAATAATAATAATAATAATGGGAATAACAACAAATAGTTGTTATTAACATATTAACAATTATAAACAATTATTAATTAATGAAAATAGTAATAATAAGAATAATAACTAATAATTAAATAATAATGTATAAAAACGAATAATGATTTATAATAACAAAATAGTAATAATTATTGTAACAATAATAACTAAATAATTATAATAAGCAATTGTAATAATAATAACAAGATAGTAATAACAGCAATAATAGTTGATAATAACAATTTGTAGCAATAAATAATAATAATTAATTATAACAATAATATAAAAATAATAATAAATAATTGTAACATTAATAACAAATAATAATAATAATTAATTAGTAATAAAATGTAACATTTCGAATAAAAATTATATTTTGTTTCAAATAAGAATGTTTTAAATAAATTTTATTTGTATTAAATAATAAAATGTTATTTGTTTCAAATAAATTTTTATTTTGTTTACATAAAATTTGTTTCTCTTTACAAATAAATTTTATTTGTTTCAAATAATTTTTTATTTTGTTTAAATAAAATTTGTTTCTCTTTCCAAATAAATTTTATTTGTTTCAAAATAAATTTTTATTTTGTTTAAATAAATTTTTTTTGTTCTCAAATAAATTTTATCTGTTTTAGGTAAATTTGATTTGTTTTAAATAAGAATGTTTTAAATAAATTTTATTTATTTTAAATAAGATTCGTTTTCTTCAAATAAATTTTTATTTTGTTTAAATAAAATCGTTTTTGTTTTCAAATAAGTTTTATTTGTTTCAACAGTCAATTTGATTTGTTTTAAATAAAATTTTATTTGGTCCAATATTAAATTTTTACTTATTTCGAATAAAATGTTTATTCGAAACAAATAAATAACATAGTTAATTTTTAGACAAATATACTTTTATTTAACTCAAATAAATCATAAATTTGGTGTAAATAAAATTTTTCTCTTTGGGTTGAACCAAATTTTTTTTTACTGTAAACACAAAAGTCAATCATATAATTTTTTTTCTACTTAAAAAAAGAAGTATTTTCACAAATAAAGTAATTTTTTAATTAAATCAAACGAATGGTGCTTGAACCAATAATTTTAGTAATTTTTAATTATATGGATAAAAATTATTCGATTCAAGTAAATATTTATTTGATGCAACTAAATCGGTTTTATTTGGAGCAAATAAATAATTTTCAGTGTATTTCTAAAAATTGCAAATTAAATAAAATTTTACAAGAAAAATTAAACTAAAAATACTCACAAGAAGCGTAGGCGATTAATTTTTCAATTATTTCATAATCCGACCATTCGGGATGTTGTTCCTTCACTTGTTTCACTTTTTTCACTTTTGCCCCCAAAAGTGCAACTAAAGTCGCTTCGCTCGCTGTTCCCTGTAATTTGCAAATAATTTTGAAATTAAATAAAAAATTGATTATTTGTTTAAATTTAAAAAAAAATTATTAAAGGTGAAAGAATTTAACAATAAATAAATAAATAATAATAAATAAATTAATTATTAATTAAATAAATTTAATAAATTGATGAATTTTGAAATTACAAAAAATTGATTGATTGAAAATTTAAAGAAATTGATTGATTGTAAATTTAAAGAAAATTTATTAATTTTGAAATTGAGAAAAATTGATTAATTGTAAATTTAAAGAAAATTTATTAATTTTGAAATTGAGAAAAATTGATTAATTGTAAATTTAAAGAAAATTTATTAATTTTGAAATTGAGCAAAATTGATTAATTGTAAATTTAAAGAAAATTTATTAATTTTGAAATTGAGAAAAATTGATTAATTGTAAATTTAAAAAAATTTATTTATTGTAAATTTAAAAAAAATTTATTAATTTTTAAATTGAGAAAAATTGATTAATTGTAAATTTTAAAAAAATTGATTAATTGTAAATTTAAAAAAAATTTATTAATTTTGAAATTGAAAATTGAAAAAATTGATTAATTGAAAATTTAAAAAAATTGATTAATTGTAAATTTAAAAAAATTTTTTTAATTTTTAAATTGAGAAAAATTGATTAATTGTAAATTGAAAAAAATTTTATTAATTTTGAAATTGAGAAAAATTGATTAATTTAAAAATCAGAAAAATGATTAATTTTGAACTTAAAAAATGATTGATTAATTCAGTTAATATTAAAAAATAATACGTAATTATTAATATTAGTAATGAAGATTAATTATATAGATTATATAATTAATATAATATAATATAAGATTAATTAATATAATTTTTATTACTTGGATGACACCGCCTCCTTTTCCACCACTGCACGCCAAAAATTCCTTTGGTAGATCAATCATTTTTCCCAACCAATCCAGCATCACGACTTCCAATTCAGTGCAAGCTGGACTTGCAATCTATAAAAAAGAAAAAAAAATAGTAATTAACATTGAGAAAATTATTGTTTTAATAATTTTTTCTTTCAAGACATGAAAAATAAATTTTTCTTACCCACGTGAATCCAATGCAAGCAATTGCACCGCTCAACATGTCAGCAACAATTGCTGGATAGGATTGTGCAGTGGGAAAATAGGCGTGGAATTTTGGACTTCCCCAATGAGTAACCTGAAGAGTTAAAATTTTAATTATTATGAATTATATGCTACCAATAAATTAATTAACTAATTAATAAACTAACTAATAAATTAATTAATTTACTAAGTAATAAACTAAATAAAAAAATTAATTAGTAAACAAATTAATAAACTAACTAATAAACTAACTAATAAATTAATTAATTTACTAAGTAATAAACTAAATCAAAAATTGATTAGTAAACTAATTAATAAACTAACTAATAAATTAATTAATTTACTAAGTAATAAACTAAATAAAAAAATTAATTAGTAAACAAATTAATAAACTAACTAATAAACTATCTAATAAATTAATTAATTTACTAAGTAATAAACTAAATAAAAAATTGATTAGTAAACTAATTAATAAACTAACTAATAAATTAATTAATTTATTAATTAATAAGCTAAATAAAAAAATTGATTAATAAACTAATTAATTAACTAATTAATAAACTAACTAATAAACTAACTAATAAATTAATTAATTTACTAAGTAATAAACTAAATAAAAAAATTGATTAGTAAATTAATTAATTAACTAATTAATAAACTAATAACTAACTGATAAATTAATTAATTTACTAATTAATAAACTAAATAAAAAATTGATTAGTAAACTAATTAATTAACTAACTAATAAACTAACTAATAAATTAGTTAATAAACTAAATAAAAAATTGATTAGTAAACTAATTAATAAACTAACTAATAAATTAGTAGTAATTTTATAGATAATAGTTATCAGCACTGATAATTACTGATTAATTAATTAATTTTGACAAATTTTAGTTTAAATAATGTTTAATTAACTGTTTAGTTAGAAAAGAATTAAAATAAGTTTAGTGGACGCAAAATAGTTTTTCTTTATTATAATAATTAATTATTTGCAACAAATTAGAGACTTACACCAGGCATGATAATTTTTTCAATATCAGCCATGACATCCTCCCATCTTTCTGGAGTTTGAGGAGCTTCATCTGGTAACAATGGTTTTATATATCCTGGTTTCACTGTCGGGAGAACTTGCCTAAAAAAATGTTAAACACTCACATTAAATAATAATTATTATTAATAATTTTATTTAAGAACCGTTTTTTAATAATATTGATAATAAAGTTATTAAGTGAAAAAAAGAATAAATTAGTAATTGAGAATATAATAAACAATATAATTAATTAATAATTAATGAAGAATTAATTAGTAATTTAATGAATAATTGGTGAGTTATTTAATTAATAAGTATTTAGTCAATAATTAAATTAATAAAGAATTAACAAACAATTGCATTAATAATATAATAATAGTAAGTTGTGGTTAGTAAATAATTAATTTTTGTTTACTTAATATTTAATTTTTATTTTAATTGACCATTTAACATTCGAGTTTTCTCAAATAGTGTTACTTTGTCCGCCATATTGAATTTACCATTTTGATTGTTGTCAAATTCATAATCAGCGATTTTAGAAAATATTTTCGTGAAATTTACAGAGAATATCCATTCATTGGAAAAAAAAATTAACTGAGAAAAAAATCCATAGCGATTTTAGAAAATGTTTTCGTAAAATTTACAGAGAATTTCCATTCTTTGAAGAAGAAAAATTCACTGAGAAAAGAAATTTTCCCTGAGAAAAAAATAGTAGCAAATTTCTAAAAAGTGAGAAAAAAATTTGTCAAATAAATATTTTATTTATTAAAATTAATTGACTTAATTTAACAATTATTTTTTATTTAATTTATTTAATTAAATTTAATTTTGTTTATTATTTTCTATTATTTTGTTGTTTATTATTGGCTGTATGAATGAAGAGGCAAGAGATAAAAAAAACTTACTACTTTCTGACTGATTCAAATTGAACGAGTGATAAAAAAAGGAAGTATATATTTATTATTCTTTTTTTCTTAATAACTTAATTGAAAAAAATAATTATTAACAATCAGATGTATACGCCTATTGTTATTTTTAATCTAGAAGAAATTTCTCGCATCTTTCGTGATAATAGATTCATAGTCAGTCATATATAGTCATTAGGAATGAGAGATATTATGCATGTATATTATAGAGTAAATCCTGCGGGATTCCAAAGGCATTAATGATTATTCATAAATATCGTTGTTGCTATTGTTGTCCGTAAAAGATGATAAACGCTTCGTTTTTTTTCTATAATTGACAGATGGTTATAACCGAGTACTACAAGGTTGTTTCCATTCCTTTCGTTTTACCTTCACCCACTACTACTCCCCCTTTTATATTTCTAATTATTTTTTTCACCCAGGACGACTTTAATATACATACGCACCGATATCCTTGATATCAAATCATTTCTTTCATTTTATTTTTTTTCTAAATCGGAAATCGATATATTCTCTCTCGGGAACAATTGTGATTTGTATTTAATTAAAAATTATAATTATTCTTTATAAATATGATAAATCGGGATGAATGATTTAGAAGCAAGAATCACTCGCAGGATATGTTTTAATTAAAGGAAGAAAATTAATTTTATTAATACTAATTTTTTTATTTTTATTTTTTTATTTTTATTTTTTCATTTTTATTTTTATTTTTATTTTTATTTTTTAATTTTTAATTTTTAACATTTAATTTTTTAAAATTAATTATTTACTCTCTTAAATTGAATTAGTCAAAAATTACTAATTATTCGTTCGAATTTCTATGAAGTTAGGTCAGAATAAATAAAATTTTTTGTAACAAATTCAATTAGTCAACTTTGTTTTTGTAATTATTTTTTTACTTATAATTAATTATTTTTTTACTTATAATTAATTATTTTTTTTACTTATAATTAATTATTTTTTACCAATAGTTAATTATTTTGCACATAGTTAATTATTTTTTACTAATAATTAATTATCTTTCACTGATAATTCATTTTTTTACTAATAATTAAATAAAAAACAAGAATTTGTAGTAAAAAAATTAATTATCTACTAATAATTGTAATAATTAATAAACTAATAATTAAATAAAAAAAAGAATTTTTAGTAACAAAATTAATTATCAGTGAAAGATAATTAATTGTTAAATAATAAAAAAAAAATAAAAAAATAAAAAAAAAATAATTAAAAATAATTAACTATGTGCAAAATAATTAACTATTAGTCAAAAATAATTATAGGAAAAAAAATAATTACAAAAATAGTCAAAGTTGACTGATTGGATTTGTTACCAAAAATTATATTTAATTTTTTTATTAATAATTATTGGAAAATATAATTAATTACTAATAACTAGACATTATGATTAATTTTTAATTGCCAGGAATAATAGATAATTATTAATTACAAGAAATTATATTTAGTTATTAAATACTAGTACTGATAAAATTAATTATCTTTCACTGATAATTAATTAGTTTTTGCTAATTGCAAAAGTGAAAAGTAATCCAGGATTTTCCTCATAATTCGTTATTTTTAACAAATCAGATTTTAAGAGTAAATTATTATAATGAATTATTTAAATTGTTACAATAAATCACAATAATAGTTACAATAAATTTTTAAAAATTGTGACAATTATTTATTAAATTCTCACAGTTAATCATTAAATTCATTTATAGTAAATTATTTCAACTATTTCCATAATTTATCGTTAATTAATTATCTTGACAAATTATAAACATTTTTTTCATGTTAATTAAATTAAATCATTTTAAATTCGACATTTAATAAAAATAACATTTATTATTTTTATTATTTATTATTTTTATTCATTTTATTTATTTTTTAATTATTTTTATATATTATTATTTATTTTATTTATTTTTATTTATTTTATTTATTTTTTATTTATTTTTATATATTATTATTTATTTTATTTATTTTTATTTATTTTATTTAATTTTTATTTATTTTTATTTATTTTTTATTTATTTTCATATAATTTAATTTATTTTTATTTATTTTATTTATTTTTTATTTATTTTTATATATTTTTATTTATTTTTTATTTATTTTCATATAATTTAATTTATTTTTATTTATTTATTCAAAAATAACATTTGTTCGTTAAATGTTGGAAATACAAGAATTCTTAATTTCATAACAAAGTGCTAAAAAGTTTGCAATTACAGCAATAATAATTAAAGGATTGCTGTAAATTGAAATAATTAACGAGAAACTATAATAAATAGGGTCGTAAATTTTTAAAATAATTATTTTTTCCACAGGCAAAAATAGAAAAATTTGTTTTCCCATTTTCTAACTAATTAGTTGTTTTGTATTTTTTGTATTCTAATTAGTTTAATTAGCTTTTACTTTTTTTATTATGCGTTTGTTTATTTAATTGCAAATTTGTTAATTATTAGTAATTTAAATAATTTAATTACCTGTCTCTTATGTTTTCCAAATAATTTGTGATGTAATCTATCATTGCTTTTGCAAATTCTGTGAATCCTGGCGCGTCCATTTTTTTCTTTTAATGTCCGACTGAAAAATAAATTATTATTTTTATTATTATTAATTTCTGGTGATTATTAGGAAAAAATTATTAATTATTATTAACAATTAGTAATTATCTTTAACCAATGATAATTTTTGCTGACTCCTATTTACTAGAAATTATAATTAATAATTAATTACTGGAGATTATAATTAATTATTAATTATTAATTACTGGAGATTATAATTAATTATTAATTATTAATTACCAGTAATAATAAATTGTTTATTAATTACAAGAAATTATATTTAATTGTTAATTACTAGTAATTATCGTTGACTAAAAATTACAAGTAATTATAATTAATTATTAATTACTAGTATTTATCATTCACTATTAATTACTAGTAATTAAGATTAATTAAGATTAAGATTATAATTAATTATTAATTATTAATTACCAGTAATAATAAATTGTTTATTAATTACAAGAAATTATATTTAATTGTTAATTACTAGTAATTATCGTTGACTAAAAATTACAAGTAATTATAATTAATTATTAATTACTAGTATTTATCATTCACTATTAATTACTAGTAATTAAGATTAACTATTAATTTAAAGTAATTACTGTTATCAATTAATTACTGTTAACTAACATTCACTATTAATTACTAGGAATCATAATAAATTATTAGTTCTTGATAATTATAATTAATTATAAGTCATTAGCATTAACTTTTAATTACTAGAAATTATCATTAACTATTGTAATTAATTATTAATTACTAGTAATTATAATTAACTTCTATTAAATATTAGTCATTACCAGTAACTACTAATTACAAGTAATTAAAATTATTTATTAATTATTAGTAATAATATTAACAATTAATTACTAAACAATAAAATTGTACAATGAATTACTAATAATTTTTTGCTCTTTTATATTTTATTTGGTTTATTTAAATTTTTTTCTTTAATTTTTATTTATTTTACTCTCTTTGTATAATAAAAATTTGTATTTTTGTTGATTTATTTTCTTTTCTTTATTTTATTTTTACTTACATTTTTTCTAATTGTTAATTACTTGTCATTAAATTAACAAATAATTATTAGTGATTGCTATTAACAATTAATTACTAGTAATTAACATTAACTGTTAATTACTAATTGTAATTAATTATTAATTAATTATTAATTATTAGTCATTGTAATTTGTATTAATTAATAGTAATTGTAATTAATTATTAATTATCAGTAATTGTAATGAAGTATTAATTATTATTAATTTAATACCTAGAAAATTAGAAATAAACTTAACTACTAGAAATAAAAAGTAAAATAAGTAAAAATAATATAAAGACAATAAAATAAATAAACGAAAAAAAAATAATTTAAAGCAAATAAAATATAAGAACCAAAAATTGAATGCTTTTAATTAATAAATGAATTGCTTAAAAACTAATTAGTTGTTTAACTAAAGAACTAACGATCATAACGAAATTTGCATTAATTCAGCTTTAACGTCAATAGGAAATAAACAATAAATTTTCAAAAGCTAAAAAATAAAAATTGCCACTTCATATTGATACCTCGAAATTCCCCAATTAATTTTTTTTTATCTAATCACTTTTCAACTGTCGATATTAAAAGCATATTAGAAATGACGCTGTGAGAATGTGAAGAAATTAAGTAACCGATATTGAGCAATTTGTGTCACATAAAAAAAAGAGCAAGAAATACTCTTTCATCGTAAAGGTATTTCCAATTAGTTATAATAAACTTTTTTCCCCCTAATAGCAAAAAAAAAAAAAAAAAAAAAATTGAGAAGAGAAAATAATTCCACTATTTTAAATTTTCAACTACATACTTTTCATCATTTCCTAAACATTTCCCTATGAAATGCACTTGAAAACGTACATTTAAAAATTTAAATCATTCATTCTTCTTTTTTTCCACTCTGCAGCAAACCACATTCTAAACGGGAATCCCCGAACGTACGTCACGAATCTTTCCTTCCTGTTCGTTAATAAAATAACATTTCAAAAAAAAAGAGCAAAAAAAAGGAGGAAAATTTTTGAATATTTACACATTGGGGATTTTATGACGCAAGTGAAATGATTTAAAACGTAGCAAATATATATATATATATATATAGAAAAAAACGAGTCATGGTCATTACTCTTGGCAGTCGGGTAAACCACTCTTACTTTTCTATGAAGGAAACTCCGTTTATTGCCATTCTCTCTTTGCCAACAACACGTGTTTTGTCCCCTTCTTCTATTTTTTAATTTTTTTTTCAATGAATAAACTCAACACTTGTCAGAAATTAAACTTCAGTCCCGATGAATTGCATTTAACCTTTTCAATTCATTCACGCAACCCCATCACTTCACTCGAGATCAAAGTGAACTGAATTTATATTGACACTGCACTGGCAAATCAAAAACAGAGACGACACGAGATTAAAAATAAATTTTCCGCAATTTCATTATATTATTTACAAAATTTACGCGTTGAGGGAAAAAATATTTGACAACATTCCTCTATGGAGAATATTGGACTGGAAATAATTAAAAATCAACCCGAATGTGGAAATTACAAATTTTAATATTACACATTATTAAAATTTCTTTATAAATTTTAATACTATAAATTATTATAATTTATTTGTAAATTTTAATATTATAAATTATTATAATTTAATTGTAAATTTTAATATTATAAATTCTTATAATTTATTCACAAATTCATAAATATAAATAAATTATAAATAAAAAAAAATTTATTTTGATTCAAATAAATTATTAGTTCTCTATTCGTTAATGAATATTTATTTTTCGCGAAATTAATATTTATCTGTATTAAATAAACATTTATGTGTGTCAAGTAAATATTTTTCTGTATAATAAAAATATTTTTGTGCATTAAGAAAATATATATCTGTATCGAAAAAAAATATTTGTGTGCATCAAGTAAATATTTACCTGTATCAAGTCAATATTTATTTGTATCAAGTCAATATTTATTTGTATCAATTCAATATTTATTTGTATCAAGTAAATATTTACCTGTATCAAACAAATATTGATATGTATAAAATAAACATTTATCTGCAACAAACAAATATTTATGTGAGTCAAGTAAATATTTATTTGCACCAAACAAATGTTTATATGTATCAAATAAATTTTTATCCGCATCAAACAAATATTTGTTTCTGTCAAGTATATATTTATTTGTACCAAACAAATATTGTGTAACAAATAAATATTTACTTGTATCAAATAAATTTTTATCTGTATCAAACAAATATTTATGTGTGTCAACTAAATATTTATTTCTATCAAACAAGTATTTTGTAACAAATAAATATTTACTTGTATCAAATAAATTTTACTCCAGTCAATAAAATATAATTTGTTTTAAAAAAAGGACTTAAATTATTGTTTCAAATACAATTTACCTAATAATAAAAATTTCGTAGTAAAAATAATTCGACAATAAAATTGTTTAACTCAAGTTAATGTTTATTTAATAAAATTCAAGTGATCAGCTATTTATTGAATCAAATAAACTTTTTTTTCAGTGCAAGATTCAACGATTTATTCCAATTTAAAAAAAAAATAACAAGCAAGAGTAATAATTCATTTTTATTTATTAGGATTATTATTAATTATTATTATTATTAATTGTTAATTTTGATAATAATGATTTATTATTCGAAACAATTATTGAATGATAATTCAATAACTGAAAAAAATTTTTTGACAAAATAAAAATAAATAAAATGATTAATAAATTCATAATTGATTGTGATTAATTACTATTATTAATAAATTAATTAATCAAACTGACGAATAATGTCAATTAATTTTATTTTGTTTAATGCATTTAATTTTATGATTAATTTATTGATGATTTGCTTAATTATTGAGTTAAATTGAAAATTTAAAAGTCAAATTAGTCAAATTATAAATTTATTTGTTTATAAGCAAATAAATTTATAATTTGACTAATTTGACTTATTTACTAAGATATTACTAGGATATTTATTTATAAGTTTATTTATTTATTTGGAAATTTTTTTCTATATAACTTAGTGCCTAATTAATTTATTGAGATGATTTTCCTAATTATTTAGTAAAATGTATTTTTAAATTTATTCATTTCTTAATTTATTTTATGAATAATTTATTTCTATTCCAGTTTTTTAATTAACGTCATTCATAAATAATTTATTCCAATTATTTACCTAATTTTTTTGTCAAATTTATTTATAAATTCAATTACTTTTGTGTATTTATTTATTTGGTATTTTTTTTATTGATTAATTTATTTATTTATTATTTTATTTTATGAATTTGTTTATAATCCAGCTTTTCTATTAACTTAATTCATAATTAATTTATTTAAATGATTTACATAATTATTTTATCGAAATTATTTACAAATGTATTTATATTAAATATATATTTGTTTATAAGTTTACATATTTATAAATTTGTTTATAGTCAAATTTTTCTTGCTTATTCGGTAGCTAATTAATTTATTCACATGATTCATTCACTTAATTATTTAGCAAAAATTATCTATTAATTTATTTTATTTAAAGTATTTATTTATTTATAAGCTTATTTATTGGTAAATTTATTCATTTATTAATTTATTGTATGAATTTGTTTATAATCCAGTTTTTCTATTAACTTAATTCATAATTAATTTATTTAAATGATTTACATAATTATTTCATCGAAATTATTTACAAATTTATTTATATTATATTATATTATATATATATATATATATATATATATATATATATATATTTGTTTATAAGTTTATTTATAAATTTGTTGATAGTCAAATTTTTCTTGATTATTCGGTAGCTGTTTAATTTATTGTCATGATTCATTCACTTAATTATTCTCTAGTAAAAATTATCTGTAAATTTATTTATTTTAATGTATTTATTTATAAGTTTATTTATTGATAAATTTATTCATTTATTAATTTATTTTACGATTTTTTTTCATGAATTTATTTATAATCTAGATTTTCTATTAACTTAATTCATAATTAATTTATTTAAATTATTTTCCTAATTATTTTGTCAAATTTGTTTATCCATTTATTTCTTAAATATATATTTGTTTATAAGTTTGTTTATAAATCTATTTATTAATTTGTTTTAGTCAAAATGGTCTTTATGACTAAAGTACCTAATTTATTTATTGAGATGATTTACGTAATTATTTAGTAAAAAATTTTTAATAAACTAATTTATTTGTTTATTTATTTATAAGTTTACTCATTTATAAATATTTTTTTGTAAATTGAGATGATTTACTTGTTTAGTGAAAATTATTTTTTAAATTAATTTAATTGTTTATTTAAATTAATTAACAAAATGATGAATTAATTTTAATTAATTAATTTTGAATTAATTTTAAATTGAATTTAATTCAATTCAATTCAATTTAATTTTTAATTCATTTTAAATTGTCAATTGTTTTTAATTGTTTATTTATTTATAAGTTTACTTATTTATAAATATTTTTTTATAAGTTTTTCTATAGTTTTATTATAATTTTTTAATTATTATTATTTTTTTATTACTAATTATATTATTATTTTTTTCATTTTTTTATAAGTTTTTCTATGTATTTATTATTTTATTTACATAAAAATTTATTTCTTTTATCTTTGTACCAATAATAATTAATTTATTGAAACGATTTACTTATTTTAGAAAAATTTTTTCCTAAATTTATTTATAATCACGTTTTTTAGTTAACTTGGTACTTAATATAATTAATTTCCACTGCTAATTAGCCATATCGTTGCAAATTAATTACTCGATTAGCTATTGAGCCCAGATTTGCAAAATAAATTATTTTCAATAAGTGAAATTTCAAAATTGAGAAGAGCTCTCCATTTTTTAAAATCGGGTCGTCAATTAATATAAATGCACATTAAATTTCTAATTTATTATTTATAAACAATAATTGCTAAATCTCGCACATTTTATGCTAATTCCCTTCACTGCCCTTGGTCTTGCCAAAACAAATTGAGCAATGAACTCTCATTTAAATGTCAGACGTTTATAAAAAGCAGGTTCCACTTCATTTTGATAAGCACGATTCTTGTCGTAGGCGATAATAATATATTGTTAATTAGTCAATTTACTTAGTTTTAATAGAAACAAAATTTTATTTTCTATTTAACGAAAAAATATTTTTTTTTGAATGCAAACAATTTTTTTAAATACGAGCATTTTTTAATACATTTTTTTGAGTGCTGACATTTTTTTTATAAATATATTATAAATTGTAAATTACAAATTACAAATTATAAATTGTAAATTACAAATTGTAAATTATAAATTACAAATTACAAATTACAAATTGTAAATTATAAATAGAAACATTTTTTAATACAACTTTTCTAAATATACAAATTATTTTTAGCTGTACAGAAATTTTGTTACAAATAAAAAAATTTGTTTTGAAACACAAAAAATATTTTTTGGCTCTATTATTAATTTTCTCTGTTATTATTTATTAAAAATAATTTAATTATTATTAGTAAAATTTTTAACTTCAGTTTTTTTTAATTGAAATTTTTTTCAACTAAATACAAAAATTCGTTTAAAATACAAAAATTTGTTTTTAAGCACCAAAAAGGTTTTTTTGTCTCTATTATTAATTTTCTCTGTTATTATTTATTAAAAATAATTTTATTATTATTAGTAAAATTTTGTAACTTCAGTTTTTTTAAATAGAAATTTTTTTCAACTAAATACAAAAATTCGTTTAAAATTCGTTTTGAAGCACAAAAAATATTTTTTTGTCTCTATTATTAATTTTCTCTGTTATTATTTATTAATAATAATTTTATTATTATTAGTAAAATATTTAACTTCAGTTTCTTTAAATAGAAATTTTTTTGCAACTATAAATACAAAAATTTATTTATTAAAATACAAGAATTTGTTTTTGAACACCAAAAATGTTTTTTTCTCCAATATTTATTTTCCCTGTATTATAGTTTATTAATAATAATTTTATTTCTATTAACTTATTTTTTAAATTCTATTTTTTGAAATAGAAATTTATTTTTAGAAAAAAATAGATTTTTGATTTCAAAACCAAAAAATTGTTTTAAAAAATGTACCAAAAAAAAAACTAAACTATTTTCATTTCTCTCTAATTCTTTTTTACTTGACTGTAAACTTCTTACCTCTGAATGAAGGTGAAAATAAATTAGATCCTTATTGGATGAGAAAATCACTAAAATAAAAATAAGTTTCTGTGAAGAAAAAGTGTTTTTGCACGAACGACAGTAATGGAATATGTAATTTAATCTTTTTCACGCGATACTAGCAACGCGAGATTGATTGTAAGACTGGCCTGACCGTCGACGTGGCCCGTGTGCCAGTGACGAGTGCTCCGTAGTTTCAGGGTTTATGTGCATTCCCCACCCTTCGTTTTATATCTGAAAAACTCTTTGATAAAAATGACAATAAGGGGGGAAAATACATACGATTATTGTCAATTTTTTTTTTCCTCCTCTGGAGAAATTTTCTTCAAATTTCTTACGTCAAAAAAGAAGAAGACGAAAAATTAGTAAGAGAAGAGAAAAAAAAACCAAAATGCAAATAACTGAATTTTTGAGAATAAAATCACTTTTTGAATTTTAAATTTTAAATGTACCAAAAAAATACTATTTTTTTCTCTCTAATTCTTTTTTATTTGACTCTGAGCTTCTTACCTCTGAATGAAGGGGAAAATAATAAATAATAAAAAAATAATAATTATAATTGAAATTAATAATAAATAATTAATTTAATAATTAAATTATTATTAATAAATAATAACAGAGAAAATTAATAATACAGACAAAAATTATTAATTATATATTAATAATAATAAAACATTATTATAACCAAATGCAAAAAATAAAAAAAAATTAAAAAATTAAATTTTAATAATAATATAATAATATAATAATAATATAATAATATATAATAATATAATAATAATTAATTAATTATAAAATTATAAATTGCATTTATGATTATTTATAATATTAATAATAAATAATAATAATAATAATAATAAATAATAAATAAAATTTTTAGAATTTTTAGAATTTTTAACAGAATTGAATGTTTGCAAAGACTTTACTAAATAATTGAATTGTTTAAAATGAATTCATACAAATTTCAGAAAATAATTGAATTCTTTCTTTAAATTCTATTAAAATTGTATTAAAAATAATTAAAAAAATAAATAATTGCATTCCTTTGAAAAATTTTATTATTAGTGAAAATAATTGAATTCTTGTCAAAAAATTTTTTTTTAATCTCCAAAAATCCTAATTCAATTCTTTTGAAGAATTTTTTTGAAAAAAATTTATTAGTAAAAAAGTAATTAGTAAAAAAAATGAAAAAAAAAACAAATGCAAATTCTGACAAATTCCGTCGAAAATTCATCATAGAAATTAAAATCAAGTATGAAAATGATTAAAGAAATAATTCTTTGCCAACAAATATATTTACGACAATAATTAATTTTACGTCACTAAATATATTCTAATTATAATAATCACTTGTAAGTAATAAGAACAATAAGATTTAAAAAAAAAGAAATGAACTCGAACGTGACAAAAGAAGAGTAAACTTTTTGAATTTTTCTTTTTCCCTTTTTTTTAAATCACCTTAGTCAACGAAACTATTATTTTAACGAGTTCTACCATTTTTTTTCCTGCCTTTCCTCATTTCTGGTTCTGGTAGAAAAAAATTTTTCCTTATACGATCTTTTTTGTCAAGGTTGAAAACAAAGAATACGCACTTCTCTTATTTTCCCTTTCGACCTTATGGGTATCACGAAATTACGTAACAAAATGATTGTTCGATTTTAATTTCTAAGCAAAGTTTTCGACACTTCTTTTTTTTATATACAATTCTCAAGAGAAAGTATTAAAGATAAATTTTGAAAAAGAACGTTTGTAAATTCTGTTTTGAATAACTATTAAATTGAACTATTGTAAAACCGGAATTGAAAATGATTTTTGTAATTGAGAGTTTTTGAGGTATTGAAAATAAGTTTTTGATTTTCTAATTTTTACGACAAAGGGATTAGATAACAAATTGGTAAATATAAATAAGTTGAAATTATTGATTTTTTTTCTTGAAAAGTTAATTAATTCAAAAAAAATTTTAATAAAATAGTTCGTAAGAATTTAATTATTTTTATAATTAATGAAATGTCTTATAGTACTTCAATTATATTTTCGAAAAAAAATAATATTAAAATACCACTCAAACATTTAATTTTTTTCCAAATGTTTAATAGAATTCTTTGTAAAATTTAATTATTTTTATAAACTTTTAACAATTCAACGATTTTCAATATCTCCACTATTTATAAAATTTCTAAACAGAATTCAATTATTTAAAAAATTTTTAGTAAAGTTCTTCAGTAAGAATTCAATTCTATTGACATTTTCATTAATTATTATTACTACTAAAATCATTAAAATTCTTGCGAAGAATATTACAATTAATATAAATAAATAAATTGTTTTAAAGAAATTTAACATAATTTGTGAAAATAATTGAATATTTTCAAAGAAGTTAACAAAAAATTTCAAAATAATTGTATTTAATCCAAAATTTTTAATAAATAGTTTTAAAAACAAATATATTCGGCTGAGAAAGAATTTTTGAAAATATGTAATTGCATTCCTTTAAAGAATTTAAAATTTTTAATATCAATAAAAATAATTGTATTCCTTTAAAGAATTTAATTATTGATAGAAATAATTGCATTCCTTTTGAAGAATTTTATTATTAATGAAAATAATTCAATTTTTGCTAAGATTTTATTAAAAATTTTCAAAATTTTAATTAAACACTTTTAAAAAGTTTCTTCGAATTTTTTTTAATTAATCTAGTTTTTAAAATAATTTTCATTGAAAATTATGAAAGTAATAATTGAATTTTGTGAAGAATTTCTTTCAAGTTTTTAAAATAATCGCTTCTGTTAAAAATTATAATTAAATACTATTTATTGTTGAAGTTTATTAAAATGGTTTTCAATATAATTGAATTTCTGGGAAAAATTTTATTATTTCCAGAAATAATTTAATTCTTGCGAAAAATTTTACTATATTTCGAAAATAAATGAATTTTTTCGAAATTTTTTTATAAAAATTGGACGAAATGAATCAATTAGTGAATTTAATTTAAAAAATTGACGTAATAACATTTTTGTAAACAAATTGTGTCATTTTTTAATTTTTAAAGAAAATAAGTTAATATTTTACAAGAATTTTCTTTAAAATTTGTGAAAATAATTGAATTTTGAAAATAAATTTTACAGATAATTTTAGGAATAATTGAATTTTTGGGATTAAATCATTTTTAGAATTATTTTCAAGTGAACTGAATGGTTGCAAAGACTTTACTATAAATAATTGAATTGTTTCAATGGCTTTATGCAAATTTCAGAAAATAATTGAATTCTTTCGTGAAATTTTATTAAAATTGTATTTTAAAAAATTTAATTTCTGCGAAGAATTTTACTATTTGTATTCTGTTGAGAAATTTTATTAAAATACTATTAAAAATAATTGAATTTCTGCGATGAATTTTACTATTTGAAGAAATAATTCAATTTTTCCGAAAACTAATATCAAACTTTCGAAAATAATTAATTAATTAATTAATTAATAATTAATTAATTTTTTTAAATATAAAATTGAATTTCTTTGAAGAATTTTATTAATAATGAAAATTATTGAATTCTTGCGAAGAATTTTATTAAAAATTTTCAAAATCCTAATTAAATTCTATTAATGAATTTCTTTGAATTTTTTTAAATAATCTTTTTTCTTTAATAATTTTAATCGGAAATTATGAATTAATTGAATTTTGTGAAAAATTTCTTTTTAGTCTTTAAAATAATCGATTTTGTTAAAAATAATGAATAAATAAAAAAAGTTTATTAATTTTTTTTTTAATGTAATTGGATTCCTGTAAAAAATTTTATTATTTATAGAAATAATTTAATTCTTGCGAAGAATTTTACTATTTTTAGAAATAATTTAATTCTTGCGAAGAATTTTACTATTCTTAGAAAATATTTCAATTATTTCCAAGAATTTATTAGAAATTTAGAGAAGTTTAGAAAATAAATGAATTTTTTCGAAAATTTTTGTTAAAAATTGGAAGAAATTTTACTGAATCATACAGTGAAATTTTATTTGAAAATTTGACATAATAATATTTTTATAAACAAATTGTGTAATTTTTTAATTTTTAAAGAAAATAATGTAATTTTTTACAGAAGAATTTTCTTAAAAATTTGGAAAAATAATTGAATTTTGAAAATAAATTTTACAGTCAATTTTAGAAATAATTGAATTTTTGAGATTAAAATCACTTTTAGAATTATTTTCAAGAGAATTTGAATGTTTGCACAGACTTTACTATAAATAATTGAAATGTGTCAATGGATTTATGCAAATTTCAGAAAATAATTGAATTACTTCGTGAAATTCTATTGAAATTGTATTAAAAATTGTATTAAAAATAATTGAATTTTTCCGAAGAGTGTTATTTTATATGTAAATAATTGAATTCTTACGAAGAGTTATTCTAAAATTTTTCAAAATATAAACAATAGTAATTAAATATTTACTTAATAAGTGAATTTTTCAAATTTTAATTATGAATTTATTGAAAAATTTATTTTTGAAAATAAAACATTTTTTAATTTCCAGTTTTTAAAATAATTTATTCTGTTAAAAATAATAATTAAAAAAAAAAAGTTTATTGAATTTTTTTTTTTGAATGTAATTGGATTCCAGTGAAAAATTTTATTATTTATAGAAATAATTTAATTCTTGCCAAGAATTTTACTATTTTTAGAAAATAATTCAATTATTTCCAAGAATTTATTAGAAATTTAGAAGTTTAGAAAATAAATGAATTTTTTCGAAAATTTTTGTTAAAAATTGGAAGAAATTTTACTGAATCATAAAGTAAAATTTTATTTGAAAATTTGTAATAATAATATTTTTATAAACAAATTGTGTCATTTATTAATTTTTAAAGAAAATTATGTAATTTTTTACACAAGAATTTTCTTAAAAATTTAGAAAAATAATTGAATTTTGAAAATAAATTTTACAGTCAATTTTAGAAGTAATTGAATTTTTGAGATTAAAATCACTTTTAGAATTATTTTCAAAAGAATTGAATGTTTTCACAGACTTTACTATAAATAATTGAAATGTATCAATGGATTTATGCAAATTTCAGAAAATAATTGAATTACTTCGTGAAATTCTAATCAATAAAAATACAGAAAAATAAATGCGTTCCAGAAATTCAAGGTTAGTTAAAATTTTATTTTTATTAAATATTTTTATTTTGAATAATTATAATAATTATTTATTTAATATTCTTTTAAGATATTTTTTTTAAATCACTCTCATATATTAAAGAAAATTTAATATTCTTCAAGCAAAACATTTATCTCTTATTGTAATATATTTATTAAAATTGAAAAAAATTGTGCAAGTATTCAATTATTATTTGATTTGTTCCTTTTAAATTGATTATTTTTAAAGATTAAAAATATAACAAAAATTATCTTCTTTGAAATTACTCAAAACTAAATTTTTTTTCAAACGTCATTTCATTGAAAATATTTTTTTCAGTCTACGAGAAATTATTGAAAAATTTGGTTGCTGTTTTGTTATTTTCTTCTAACTCAATAATCAATATCCATTTTGGAAAAAATCTAACATTGGGAAAATTTTTTGGGAAATTTGATATTGGGAAAATTTTTTGGGAAATTTATTTTTTGGGAAACTTAATATTGGGAAAAAGTTTTTTTGGGAAAACATTTTTTGGGAAAAGTTTTTTTTGGGAAACGGATTTTGGGAAAATTGTCCCCCAATCAATAATAATAATGATAATAACAATAATAATGATAATAATAATAATAATAATAATAATAATAATAGTGTTTGTAAATGAAGTACTTTTTTCTCCATTAGAGAGGATGTTTCAAAGTGTACGGTATTTAATTAAAGTTTTGAAAAAGAAAATTTTACGAAGTGTCATTCGAAAGACAAATCGTGAAGGGTGTATTTGAAAGTTGAAAGTGGTCTTTAAGAATGATGCAAGAGAGATGGTGTAATCTAGTTTTCCAAGATGATACACACTCAGTTTCACTAACACAGGAAACAAAATTCAATTTCAAGGAGCTACGCCCTTTGCGACTAACTAAGTTTCAAATCATTTTCTCCCATTCAAACGGCTCTATTTAACAATAAATTTACCCAAGTTATTGTAAATTTTCTCTGCTCCTCTATTCGCTTCAAGAAATAGATTTATGTAGCAATTGTAATTGGTCGTAAACAATTGAAATAGAGCCACTTTGCAATAACGGATAAATTTATACATATAATACTATAAAATTTATAACAATTTACGAGAATCACTATAACTTCCACTAATTTTAATTATTTACCAGTTTTTAATATTATTGCAGTTAGAAAAGTATTAATTAGTAATCCAATATTTTTTCAAAAAGTGTTAAATTCAAATTATTTCAAAATTTTTTTCATGACGACCAAAAAAACCCGTTTTAGTATAAAATTACTATAAATTACTATAAAATTTATAACAATTTACGAGAATCACTATAAGTTCTACTAATTTTAATTATTTACAGTTTTTAATATTATTGCAGTTAGAAAAGTATTAATTACTAATCCAAATATTTTTCAGAAAGTGTTAAATTCAAATTAATTGAAAAATTTTTTGATGACGACAAAAAAAACTCGTTTTAGAATTTTATCAAAAACTGCCAAAATTTCCATTCTATAGTTTATATTCCTTATCATTTTCCTTTATTGTCATACAAAAAAATATTTACATCATTCTTATCCTAATACTAATAAATTGAATTTCTGCTACGAATTTTATTATATTCATGAAAGAATTTAAATATTTATAAAAATAATTTTGCGACTGTTATAAAAATTCTATAGTAAGTTTTTAAACCATTTTTCTCTTTAAAAATTTAACAAATAGAGCTGAAATTTTGTAAAAAAAAATCTAAAATATAATAAAGAAGGACAGAGATGTGCAAAAGTTAAAAATAAAAAATTTTAAACAGTTCATTTTTTTCGACTAATTTTATGCAAATTCTAATTTAAATAATTGAATTCCTGAGATATTTTTATTCTTTATGAAAAGAATTCAATTTTTACCGAAAATTTTTACTAAAAAATGTTTAAATAATTGAATTCCTGAGAAATTTTTATAATTCATGAAAAGAAGTGAATTCTTACTGAAGATTTCTACTAAAAAATGTTTAAATAATTGAATTCCTAAGAAATTTTTATTATTCATGAAAAGAATTGAATTCTTACCGAAGATTTTTACCAAAAATTTTTTAAATAATTGAATTCTGTTTACAAAGTTTATGAATAGTGTAGATATTTAAAATCGTGGAATTGCTAAAAGTTTTTAAAAATAATTAAATTTTACAAAGAATTCTATTAAATTTTTGGAAAATAATTAAGTGTCTGTGTGGTAATTTATTAAATTTTTTTTTTTGAAAATATAATTGAAGTAGTAGAAAGCATTTCATTATTTATAAAAATAATTAAACTCTTAAGAACAATTTTATTAGAATTCCTTTTTAAATAATTGGATTTCCAAGAAAAAATTTACTATTTTTATAAAAAACTGAATTCTTAGTGATAAATATTGTTATGTTTACGAAAATAATTGAATTTTACAAAGAATTTCATTAAAATGCCCGAAAAATAATTGAATCTTTAGTAATAATTTTCTTATTTATCTTTAATGATGGAATTGTTTTGCAAAATTATTTATGCAAAAAATTGAATTCTTGAAAAGAACTTTATTAAAATGAATAATTGAAAGATTTAAAAAAATATATAATTAAAATTGTATTTAAAATGATTGATTTCTTTCTAACAATAGTTTATTAAAATATTTCAAAGTAATTGAATTCCTGTGAAAAAATTCTAAATTTTTTTTTAAATAATTGAATTCTTTCAAAGAATTGAAAAAAAAAAGTTTTCTTCAATAATTGATTTTTTCGAGAAATTGAAATTAAAATTTTAAAAGAAATTACATTTTTTTATCAATTTTCTGTAAAATTGAATTGAAAGTCATTGAAATCCAGCGATGAATTTTATTATTTATGGAAAAATAATTCAATTTAATTCAATCAATTAATTCAAATTCAAATTTGAATTTTATTCAAATTTTTTTAAATAATTGAATTTTTAAGAAAAAATTAATTACTTTTAAAAATAATTGAATTCTTGTGATGACTATTGTAATTTAGGAAAATAATTGAATTTTGCAAAGAATTACATTCTAAATAATTGAATTTTGAGGAAGAATTTTATTTAAATCTGTAAAAGAATAATTCAATTATTTCAACAACAAAAATTTATTAAAATTGTATTTAAAATAATTGATTTCTTTCAAACAATTTTTTTTAAATATTTGAAAGTAATTGAATTCCTGTGAAAAAAGCTAATATTTTTGCAAATAATTGAATTTTTCCAAAGAATGTAAAAAAAATAATTTTTAAGTAATTGATTTCTTCGAGGAATTAAAATTAAGGTGTCAAAAATAATTACATTTTTTAAACAATTTCTGTAAAATTGAATTAAAAATAATTGAAATCCTTCCATGTATTTTATTATTTATGCGAAATTAATTGAATAGTTGCTGAGAATGTTATTAAAATTTTCAAAAATAATTCAATTTCTGGAATGAATTTTATTACTTATAAAAATAATTGAATTATTGCAAAAAAGTTTATTAAAATGTTCGAAAAGAATTGAATTTTTGTGAAAAATTTTTTAATTTAAAAAATAATTGAATTATTTATATAAATTTTAGATGAAGATTATTTTTAAATATAAAATTTTTATTGTTTTAAATAATATAAATTTTTTTTTTGTTGAAACACGACAAATATTTAACAAATGTTTATTTTAAAAAATAGAATTCTTATGTGGAAAACTTTATTCGTAAAAATAATTGAATTTTTCAATTAACTAGTTTAAATAAATTATTGAAAATTAGTAATTAATTAGTATTAATTCTTCGATAAGTTTTGTTATTTATGAATATAATAATTAAATTCTTGCTTAGAATTCACTCAAAAAAATTTTGTTTTTAAATTGAATTTCCTTGAAAAATATCATTTTCAAAGTAAAAGTAATTGATGAAGTAATAGAAAAAATAAAAAAATAAAACTAAAAAAACTTTATATTATAAATTATTATTTATATTTATTTATTTTTATTTCAAAATACGTTTAAATTTTTTTAATGAGTAGGTAATTAATTAATTTTTTTTGAAAATTCAATATTTTTAAAAAAATTGGAATAAAATCGTTCGCAATATTTCAATTATTTTCTTATGAATAATAAAATTTAATAATGCAATAATTTTTTTTCTGTGAATAATAAAATCCAATTGTGGAGAATTTTTCAAAATTTTTCTTAAATAGTTAATTTTTTTGAAATTTAAAAATTAAAAATTAGAAAATTTTCATTTGTAAAAAATATTTTTAAAGATGACGAAATATAATAAATAATATTAATTTTTATTTTATTATTTTTTATTTTTTTATATTAATTTTTTATTTTTTTTTTATTTTATTTTTATTTTATTTTATTTATTTTCATTTTTATTTTATCTTTGATAAAAATGAAAATAAAAATAAAAAATAAAAATTACATCTGTAATTATTCAATTTTCTCTAATTTAAATCCTTTATCTGTCTCTGTGGACTTTTTTATTGTCAAGAAATGGAAGGCAAAAAAGAATGAACGAAAGAATGAAAGAGAGCCATAAGAGAGCTTAGCTTGTGAAGAGCAATTTCCCGATATCTCAAAGTTCTAGATTTATCAGCTTATTTTTAAGGGGAAATTTTTATTCTTCTCTCTCAAAGCGATATATCGAAGAGAAAATAATAAAACCAATGCAAATGTAATGGTACGGAAGATATATTTGATTAAAAACTGGAAGTGGAAAGTGGACGAATGATTAATTTAACTGTATAAAATATTTATTTATTTTATCTTTCTTTTTTCTAGTAGAATAACTGATAACAAATGCGCATTATTTCTACCTTCTACCCTTATGAAAAGAGTCCATCTCTAAATGCGATGCATTATTTATGAGAAACCACGCACATAAAAGATCGTTTTTTGTTCCTGTAGCTAACATCTGTTAGAAAAAGGAAAAAGTGGTGTACATATAAAAAAGTAGACTGTATATAACATTGCAATTTTCTTTTTCTTTTTCTTTTTCTATTTTTTTTTTTTTTTTTTTTTTTATTTATTTTTTTGATAATAAATATTTTTCCACTTGATTTTTCGAAATCTTGTCACTTCTGTAAATCAAAATCAATTGTTGACCCTCATTTTTAAAATTGCATCTGAAGTAAAGATAATGGAATTCTCTTGTCCACACGATCTCTTTTTCTCTGGTTTTTACCCTCTTTTATTTTTCCTTGAACGCTTTCATTGTCCATTATTTCAATGGCAGGCTTTTTCCAGTACTTAGCTTTCTGAAAGCTACAATGTCATTTTCCGAGCATTTGTTAAATAAAAAAAAAAGTTCTTTAATTTTCACAAAGAAATTTTCTTTTTTAATATTATTTTTCATCTATTTACTTTAAATTTAATTTTAAGATTTATTTTCTCTCAAACTTATTAAAATAAAACTGAATTAATTGAATTACCATTTTTTTAATTAATTTGCAATATTATAAGATTATTATTTACTGTCATTTCTTTATTTGCAAATTTTCAATGTAATTGAAAAGAATTTAAATTAATTAATTAAAAGAATTTAAATTAATTATTTAAAGGAATTTAAATTAATTATTTAAAGGAATTTAAATTAATTAATTAAAAGAATTTAAATTAATTAATTAAAAGAATTAAAATTAATTAATTAAAAGAATTAAAATTAATTAATTAAAAGAATAACAAATTAATAATTAAATTTCAATTTTATTAAAAATTGATTAAATTTATTATCGTTTAGAAATTATTTATTTATTTGTTTACAAATTTAAAATTTAATTGAAACAATTACTAATTAATTTGTTTTAAAGAATTTTAATGAACGAAAAATTAATTTAAACTTTCAGTATTTTAACCAATTGAAAATTAATTAAATTTAATTATTTAGAAATTATTTATTTACTTATTTCTCTGTATTTTACGAATTTTTCATGTAATTGAAAAGAATTTTAATTAATTAATTAATTAAAAGAATTAAAATGAATAAAAAATTAATTATTAAATTTTTATTCTATTAATGAATTGAAAATTGATTAAATTTATTATCGTTTAGAAATTATTTCTTTATTTGCCTAAATTTACTATTATTTAAAAATTATTTATTTATTTGTTTACAATTTTTCATTCAATTGAAAAGAATTCTAATTAATTAATTAAAGACTTGAAATGAATAAAAAATTAATTATTAGACTTTAACGTTTTTAATGAATTGAAAATTTATTAAATTTATTATCGTTTAAAAATTATTTATTTATTAACAAATTTTCAATATCATTGAAACAATTACTAATTAATTTTTTTTAATGAACGAAAAATTAATTGAAACTTTTAGTATTTTAATTAGTTGAAAAATAATTAAATTCTACACTGAAAAAAAAATTTATTTGATTCAAATAACCGATTAGTTGACTATTATCAAATAAATATTTACTTGAATCAAATAATTTTCATTTAAATTAAATAAATTGTATTTGAATCAAATATTTCATTATTTAAAGCAAATATTATTTAATTGATTCAAATAAAAATTATTTGATTCAAGTAAATATTTATTTGTTAATAGTCAAATAATCGGTTATTTGAATCAAATAAATTATTTTTCAGTGTATTATTTAGAAATTATTTATTTAATTATTTCATTATTATTTTGGAAATTTTTGATTTAATACAAAAAATTTTAATAAATTAATTTAATGGATTTTAATGAACCAAAAATTAATTGAAACTTTCAGTATTTTAATAAGTTGAAAAATAATTAAATTCGATTATTTAAAAAATAATTTATTTACTTATTTCTTTAGCATTTTGGGAATTTTTTATTTAATACAAAAAAATTTTAATAAATTAATTTAAAGAATTTTAATAAATGAAAAATCAATTTAAACTTTTAGTGTTTGAATGAATTGAAAATTAATTAAATTCTATTATTTAAAAATTATTTATTTACTTATTTCTTTAGCATTTTTTTTTTTTTAGTTTGGGAATTTTCGATTTAATACAAAAAAATTCTAGTAAATTTATTTCAAGAATTTGAATGAATGAAAAAATAATTTAAACTTTCAGTATTTTAACGAATTGAAAATTAATTGAATTCTATTGTGTAAAAATTATTTATTTTCTTATTCCTTTTCTAGTTCAATTTCGATTTAATTAAAAAAAAATTTAATAAATTAATTTAAAAGATTTTAATGAATTGAAAAGAAAATTATTATTTAAAAATGATTTAATTATTTATTTGTTTACGAATTTTCGATTGAATCGAAAAAAATTCCAATTAATTAATTTAATGAATTCTAATGAAAGAAAAATTAGTTTATGAATTAAAATATAATGCCAAATTTATTATTATTTAAAAATTATTGTTGAAAAACTGTATGAATTTGTGAGATTTTAATGAAACAATTGAAAGCGGAGAAAACAATTTCAAACCGCTAATTTCAAATTTTTGACGTTTGTGACAGTTTTTTCGAAAAAATAATTGTACATATGAGAAGTGCAGAAAATTTAAATGTTGAGATTCACGTTAATTTTGTTTTTTTTAATTCTTATTTGTAATTTATCGTCGAAATCAAGAAGTGTGAAAAATTCGGCAAAAGACAGTGAATAATTTTAGTTCATCGGATTTGGAAAACAAAAATATCACAGTAAGTGTAACAAAAATTGAGCAAATAATAATAATTGTAATTGTAATTAACAGAGAAAAAATATTCAGAGTTTTGTATTTTGACACTTTGGTAAATTTTTGGTTAACTGTAAAATAAATAAAGCAGAATTATAATAGTTATTATTTTTTAGTTAGAAATAATATTAATAAATTACTTCTTTTTAGTTGAAAATAAATTATTTTATCAATAAATATTAAATTTATTAAACTAATTAGAAATGATTATTAGATTGGTTGGAAAAGATTTTAGTTATTTTAGTTATTTAATTTGTTAATTTTTAAATATTAAATTTATCAAAGAAATTATACGTAATTATTAAATTAGTTGCAATTTATAAATATTTATTTATAGTTTAAATAAATTATTTAATTTATGAAATATTAAAAATATTAAATTAGTTGAAAATAATTTATAAATATTTATTTTTAGTTTGAAGTAAATTATTTAATTTATGAAATTTTTAAAAATATTAAATTAGTTGAAAATAATTTATGAATATTTATTTTTAGTTTGAAGTAAATTTTTTAATTAGGAAATATTAAAAATATTAAATTAGTTGAAAATAATTATTATATATTATTTGGAGATATAATTGATAAAACTCTATATTTTTCCAAAAAATGTAGATTGGGCCCTAAATAAATAATTGTCGGAGAAATTGTCCATATGCAATAATATGGATGCGGTAAAAAATTTTTTTGAGTGTTTTAATTATCATTGGATTATAATCGTTGCCACTGGAATTTACATACACTTAAGACAAATTTGCATCATTGGATTGTGTTTCGATGATGATTTAAATTTACCTTTCGATCCATCGTACGCATCAGTTTTATTCATTTTCTCAGTATTGTGTCTCCTTGCCGAGTATAAATTATGGCCACGATCTTTAAAGGAACCACCTGTTCAATTAATGATTGTTTATGAGGTAATGTTCACAATTTTTCCTTTTTTATTATTTTTCAATTTGTTGCAAAATTATTTATATTATTTTAACAATTATTTAAATAATTTAACAACTAATTAAAAAATTTTAACAATTATTTTAAATAATTTTAACAATTCTTTTAAATAATTTGACAATTATTTTAAATAATTTTAACAATTATTTTAAATAATTTTAACAATTATTTAAATAATTTAACAATTCTTTAAATAATTTTTAATTAATTAATTAATCAATTAATTAAAGGTTGATCAGTTTAATACCAAATTCAATAAATAAATAACTACCAGTCTTGTCCGTGTAACTAAAATAAATTATTTGATTTATTCAAAATATTGTATTAATTAAAAAAATTATTTTTACTATTTTTTATTATCTTATTCATCCATTATTATTACATTTTAATAAACTATTATTTTTATTAGTTATTTTTTTATTTAGTTATTATTTTATTCATTTGAACACCGAATTAGAAAAAATGAAAAAAATTAATTTGATCGAAATAAAGAATTACTTGTTCATTATTAAATAAATAATTACTTGAATGAAATAATTTTTATTTTAATTATACAAATTTTGCAATAGATAATTATTATAAAAATAGTCAAATGATTTTTGTTTTCAAAAAATTATTGTTTCAAAAACAGTTTTATGGAATTAATTAGAAATTATTTCATTCAAGTAAATATTTATTTATATTAAGTAATCTTTGTTTGAAACAAATTCAATTTCATTTTTTGTATCCATACAATTATATTCGATACAAGAATTTAATTATTTGAAGCAAAAATTATTTGATTGAAGTAAATAACAATAAAACACATTTTTTTATTTAAATAAAAATATTTTGATTCAAAAGTAAATATTTTTATTTCATAATAGAAATAAATATAATAATTAAATTCGATTATTCGAATTAAAGAAATTTTTTCTCAGTATATAATAGAAAAAAATAAACAATTAAAAAGAATAAAATAAATAATTAGAGTAAATTGAAATATTGAATAATATTAATAATTAACTGGAAATGGTAAATTACTAAAAAAATTAAATAATAATAATAATAATAATTATTATTATTATTATTTATAATAATTGTTTAAATATCGATATTAATTTGTTTATAATTTTTTAGATGATGGTTTCTTCTTTAGTAACAAATTTATCTATGAAAGCAATTTGGGTTCCACTTGTGAATGCAATTTGGTGTATGACTCAAGAATCGAGCAGATGGGTTCGTAAAAAATTCTAATTATTAATTAATTAGACCCTATTTTTAAGAGACATTTTTTTACTGTAAATTATAAACAAATAGTCTGTTTACATAAATTAAAACTTTCTGAAAATTTGGAAAATATATTTTTAAAATTTATTTCTCTTTCAAATAATTAATTTAATAATTAGAAAAATTTTGTTTATTGAAATTTATTTAATGGTTAATTATTAATAATTAATAAAGTCGTTTAAGTATTGAATTTTAATTTACTTAATTGATTATTTAATGTTTCAAAAGAAGTTCAATTACATTCTAAAGTTATTAAAAAAATTAAAAGTAGAAATAACAGAGAAAAAATTATTTTAAATTTATTTCTCCTCAAATAATTAATTAAATAATTAGAAAAAATAATTATTTAATTCGAAGTTACTTATTTACACTGGAAAAAAATTGTTTTCTTCAGTCTAATAGTGGATTTAATAGTGAAATTAATTAACTTAAATTTATTTTGTTAATTATGTAAGAAAAATTTATTTACTTAAAAATTAAATTTATTTTGTTAATTAACTAAGAAAAATTTATTTACTTAAAAATTAATTTAAATTGATTTTTTAATTAATTAAAAAAATTTATTCACTTAAAAATTGAATAGAATTTTTTAAATAGTTACAAAAAATTTATTTACTTAAAAATTAATTTAAATTGGTTTTTAATTAATTAAAAAAATTTATTCACTTAAAAATTAATTAGAATTTTTTGAAGTAGTTACAAAAAATTTATTTACCTAAAAAATAATTCAAATTAATTTTGTAATTAATTAAAAAAATTTATTTACTTAAAAATAATTTAAAATTTATTTTTTTAATTAATTAAAAAATGTTCATTTGCCTTAAAAATTTGTGAATAAAAGAAGACGAATAATAATAATAAAAGAAGGTTTTAAATTGAGTTCCTTTTAAATAATTATAATTAAATAATGAGAATAATAAATATTGGAATATTTTGGGAAATGTAATTTTTTTCGTAATTTATTAAATTAATTTCCAGTTGGAGTGGTTGAATGATGCATTGGGTCTAGATCGTTACTCGTTTCTTAATGCACTTGCAGCTTACATGTGCGACGAAATGGCCGCATTTCACACAGCTTTTTGCTTATCACTCTTATCCTTTGTTTGGATGCTGGACGCCACAGAATCACTGGATGGAATTCTCGATATCTGGACCAAGTAGTAAAGTATTTCACGAGAAGAAGTGAAATTAAAATTACTTTTATTATTTTCTTTTCAAAATTTTGAAAAATTTACTTTAGTCGCAAATTTGTCTTTTTTTATTTATTTATTTACTCAATTTTTATTTATTTTTAATTTTAATTTTTTTATTTATTAAATTCATTTATTTATTTACTTCTTTATTTACATATTTACTTAATTTTAGTTTAAAATTTTTTTTATTTATTTAATTTATTTACTTATTTAATTTTTTTGTAATTTTTCTTTTATTTATTTTATTTATTTACTTATTTGTTTATTTACTCAATTTTTATTTATTTTTTTTTAATTTTAATTTTTTTATTTATTTAATTTATTTATTTATTAACTTCTTTATTTACATATTAACTCAATTTTAGTTTTAATTTTTTTTTATTTATTTAATTTATTTACTTATTTATTTACTTAGTTATTTACTCATTTATTTACTTATTTACTTCATTTTTATTTTTTTCTTTTTATTTTCTTTTATTTATTTAATTTATTTACTTATTTATTTATTTAGTTATTTACTCATTTAATTACCTATTTATTTACCCATTTATTTATTCACAATTTTTCATAATGAAATTAATTAAAAATTATTTATTCTCCCACGAGATTGTGTACACTATTTAATTTTTTTCCCCGCAAATAAGAAATTGAAATAAAAAAAAAATTTTTAGGGAGGAGAAACTTTTTTCGGGAGTTAATAAAAATGGTGGATGTGGAGATACTGAATATGATGATTCCGATGATGCTGATTATTTTTCCGACAAATGCCAAAGTTTGGCTAGTGACGATGTAGAAGAATATAGAAATTCATATTCATTTGAAACACCGGATTAGGGAACAATTTTTTTTTTGTTTATTTTCTCGAAATCTTCCAAACGTGTCGAGTTCAATTTTTTTTCTTTTTTAATATTAAAAAGAAAAATTTGTACAAATTTTATGTTAACGAATTGTACATTTAAAAACTTGTCCTAATTGTTTTAATAAATTATAAAAAATTATTTTCTCTATTATTTTAAGAGCAAAATTTTTCACATTTTTTCTTTTTATTTAGAGTATGTAAAATTTAGAATAGAATAAAAATTAGAATTGCGCAAAGAAAATAATATTTCGATATCAAAATAAAAATAAAACAAATAATAATAGTTGCGGAAAGAAAATAATATTTCGATATCAAAATAAAAATAAAAAAAATAATAATAGTTGCGGAAAGAAAATAATATTTCGATATAAAAATAAAAAAAATAATAATAATAGTTGCGCAAAGAAAATAATATTTAGATATAAAAATAATAATAATTGCCCAAAGAAAATAATATTTATATATTATTTGTTTTTGTAATTATAAATTTTTCAGGCAATTGAAAAAAACTAATTTAATTTATTTATTTTAGTTTTTTCCAATGAAATAATTTTTCTCTAATTCGGTTTAGCTATTTTTGGAAATTTTACGAATTTTTTCCATTTTTTATACACTTGGAAGAAAAGAAATTAATATTTATCGTATATTAACAATATTTTCAATAAATAAAAATTTTATTATTTATTATATTAGTATTTTACTTTCTCTGAATTTATTTATTTTGACAAATTAGATAGATATTAATAAATTATTCTTAAATTCACAACGAACGATTATTATTATTATTCATAAATAATATTAATTCATAAATAATATTACTAACATAAATATTATTAATTATTAATAAAAATATAATTGAAAAGTAATAAATAAATTAGAAAAATATAGAAAAAATACAAACAATAATAAAAGTAAAAAAAGATGGAAAAAAATACAAAGTATTAATAAATAATATAATATTATAATTTACAAATAATAAGAAAATTACAAACAATAATTAATAAAAATAGAATTAAAAATAAAAATTATTTAGAAATATTTTTATTATTATTATTATTGTTATTATTATTATTATTATTATTATTGTTATTATTATTTATAATAAAATAATAAAATAGTTCGTAACTTAAAAAATTTTGTTTATTCTTTTTGAAAAAGTCGAATTTCCAGAAACGATTAATGATGAACTTCAGTTAAATCCAACTTTGTTTACGTATTAAAAGAAAAAAGTGATTTTATCGAAACTATTCAAAATCATTGGTTTATAAATTGAAAATTTAAAATGGCAAAATTTTTGAATACATTTTGGGCTTTTTTACTACATGTCCTTGGAATTTTTGTTTTTCAAACATGTTTTGCAAATGATTTGGAAGATTGGGATGGTAAACCACTCCTCTCTGGACCACCTTTAACCTCCTTTTTATTTGCATCTGCAATTTATATAATTATTTTAAAAATAAACCTCTTTCCAAATACTTTTCGAAAGCCCCCAATTGCTTTACTTTCCCTCTATGAGGTAAAAATTAATTTCTTAATTTTTTTCACTAATTTAATTAATTTTCATTATAATGAGTAATTTTTTATAAACAATTTTTGGTTATATTTTTAATTTCTATTCTGTTGTAATTTTTTTTTTAATTTCGTTTTGAGTTTATAAAATTTTTTTTTTTGGACAATTTTTCAAAAATATTGTCCAGTGTTTAAATAAATAAATAAACAAATAAATAAATGAATAAATAATTTATACACTCGAATAATTTTTAATTCTTTAATTATTAATTAGATCTTGAAAATTGTTTTTGAAATTTTTTATTTTTTCGGATTTCAAAATATAAATTAATGTAAATTGATATAAATTTATACCATTTTTTGTATAGTTAGTCAAAAATAATGCCCAGTGTTTAAATATATAAATAAATAAATTATTCATTCATACACTCGAATAATTTTTAATTCTGAATTTAATTATTAATTAGATTTTGAAAATTGGTTGTGAAATTTTTTACTTTTTCTTATTATAAAATATGAATTAATATAAATTTATAAAAAATTTTTGCAAAATTATTTAACAAAAGTGTACAGTGCTTTAAATAAATAATTAATTTATATACTCGTATAATATTTAATTCTCAATTTAATTATTATTTAGATTTTGAAAATTCTTTCGGAAATTTTTTTATTTTGTCTTACAAATATAATTTTTTATGGAAAATTTCTAATTAAAATTAATTTATTTAGCAATTTAGTTTTATGAAAAATTATTTTATTTATTATTATTTTTGGTTCATTAATTTTGGTTATAATTTTTCATAAAAATTGAATTAAATGTTTAATTAGTTTTTAGCAACAATGTTTTTGTTGGAATTCTCATTGGCCTGTATTTGGACACCAATTGACGTGATTATCATGAGAACTTTGCCGAAAAAATTGAATGAAGTAATGTTTATGAATTTTTTTTCTCAACTTACAATTTTCTTGCAGTAATTATTTAAATTATTAATTATTAATTAATAAATAATAAGAAAATTATCCATGAAATTTTTTTTTTCTTCCAAATTTGGTAGATTCATTTAAATTAAAACCAATTTTTTATGTTTTTAAATTTTTTTATAATTAATTTTGGTTTTTAATTTACAGATATTGGATAAATTTGGATGTTCAGAATTAGTGGAAACTTTTGAAACAAATTACAATTTTTTAGAACTTTTATGTTTATTTACTGCTTTGACATTATTTTATCTCAGTCTCCACGTTACAAGGACACTCGATTTTTCAATTCTCAAGTAATTTTGTTTTTTAATTTTAATTTAAAAAAATTTTTTAATTTATTATTCATTTTTAATTGCTAGAAAGATAAATTTTCCTTTTTTATATTTTACTAACAAAAAAACTATTTTTCACAAAAAATCTAAGTAAATATTTTTTTTTTAACAATTGTAGTTAATTAAGAATTTATTAATAATAATTATTTAATAATTATCATTTACTAATAATAATAATTTACTACATAAAGTAAAATTAGACTTTTTTGTATTTCACTTTCAAAAATTATTTGTAAAAATAATTTAACAAAATATTTTTTAAAACAATTCTAGTTAATTAGGAATTTATTTGTAATTATTATTTAATAATTTACTATATAAAGTTAAAGCCTTTTTTGTATTTTACTTTTTAAAAAATTTTTTGTAAAAAAATGCAACAAAATATTTTTAAAACAAACTACAATAATTGATTAATAATTTATTTATAAAAATAATTATTATTTCATAATTGATTAGTAATAATCACTTAAATATTATTAGCAAAAAATTATTAAAAAATAGATTAACATTAATTAATTATTAATTAATTATTAATATTTAATTATTAATTAATTGATTAATAATATAATTATACGATATTTAATATTTAATCAATATTAATTTAGAATTGATTAACAAAAATTAATTAATACTTGATTTGCAATAGTTATTTAATATTTGATTAATGATAAAAAATTAATAATTGACTAATAATTATAATTAAGAATTTTTTTGACAATAATTAATAAAAAGTTGGTAAAAAATTGATTAAAAATTAATAAATAATTGATAAATAATTAATAAATAATTGATAAGAATCAATAAACAATTCCTTAATAATTGATTAATAAATACTTTATTAATAATAAATTTTAATAACTAACTAATACTATAATTAATTTAAAAAACGAATTTTTTTTCTATTTTACAAATTATAATTATAATCATTGTTTAATTATAATTTTAAAAATTGCAGAAAACAAGGAGCCATTTGTTTCGTGAAACACGTAATTACTGTAATTTCGAATCGAATGAAAATAGAATTTCCCTCCATGAAACAAATAGAAAAACAAGAAAGTAAAACACGAAGACGAAGAAAAAGTCGAGACTCACATTCGAGTTTTATTACTAACTGCTTTTAATTTAGAAAATAAAAAAAAAAATTCTCAAAAAAGTAAAAAATCTTTTATACAAAAAAAAATTATATAAATAACAATGTAAATACAATTAGCAAAAAAACAATAAAAAAAAACAATAACAAACAATTTTTTCTTTCCAATAATTCTTTAATTATTCATTTTTTAAATTTGGAAAAATGTGATTTGTGAATTTTTAAATTTCAAATAACCGGAAGTTGACGAGACGAAGGGAACGAACGCCATTTTGATTTTATCGAACCGCGTTTCTTTTCCGGTTCTTTTGACGTGTGTATTGTATCAATACAAAAATGGTAAGTGAAATAATCTCATTTTTCTCGTGTAATCGCAATAAATTATTATTAAAAAACTGTTCGATTGTCAATTAGAAACATACGTTTATATGTTTAAATAATTATTTCCTCAGAATTCTGTGTAACTTTACAGTAATTCACATTTGAACAAATGGTGAGGTTATGTTGTCAATTGTTGCAAGAAGTGAAGTTAAAAGTTGTTTTCAATTGAATAAAACAGTGAAAATTGAAGAAAAATATTCTATAACTAATGTTTAGAAATTAAATTTCAAAGTGTCGTCTTTGGGAAAATAGTTTTTCTAAATTTTGTTTATTGATGTTTTGAGGTTATGTCACATGACAAAATCGGAGTGTATTTTTTTTGTTACTGTAAAAAGAAAAATTAAAATGAGTAGCAGTTTTTGCAATAATAATTTGTTGGATATTTTTTTCGCTTAAGTTGACAGGGGATTTTTTTTATGAATAAATTGTAAGTGAATTGTGTTAGTGATGAATTTTTGTTTTACAGGCCAAGCGTACCAAGAAGGTAGGAATCACCGGGAAGTATGGTACCCGATATGGTGCCTCACTTAGGAAAATGGTGAAAAAGATGGAAATTACGCAGCACAGTAAATATACGTGTACATTCTGCGGAAAGGTAATTTTTTCTTTCATTAATTTTCATTTTACTTTTGAATTTAAAAACTAAATTACTAGCAGGGAATTTTCAATCTCAATCGAGAAAATTTACTTTGACATCTTATTTAGAAGTAAATCAATTTTTTCTGGTTAATTTTTTTTCTTCCTTTTTTCTTTCTTCTTTAGAAAAGAAAAAATAAATTCAACTTCGATATTTTAAGCAATTGAAAGAATTCTGAATTCTTAGAAATTGTCTCAGTTATTTTCCAATTTGATAGTTTCGAAATTTCCAATTACTAAAATATTGTTTTACTTTTGTATTTTAAGGGAACAAATTCTGTATTTTCGAAAATATTCTCTTTGTTTTTACTTTTTAATTTATATTCTATTGATTTTTTGGAAATTTTTAATTGATAAAAATTTTTTTAAGTTATTTGATATTTTTAAATAATTGAAAAAATTCTGCATTTTCGAAATTCGGAAAATAGTGTCTTAGTTATTTTTGAATTTCAATTTCATTCATTGTTAGTTAATATTTAATTTCCTTAGTGAATATTTAATTTGTATTTTATTTATTTATTTTTTTTTTTAATCTTCAATTATTAAAATTGGTTTAAACTAATGAAACTAATTAGAGATTTTTATAACGAATTAGGAACAAATTAAATTTTTTGGTGATATTTCATTTAAAATAATTGAATTTGTTTCACAAAATGTTATTAAAAAATAAGAAAAAAGTTAATTCCTTCTTGAAATTGAATTAAAATAATATTTTTAATAACAATTGTATTCTTTGAAAAATTTTTATTAAGAATTCAAAAATACCTTTTCTATTAAAAATTTGAAAAAAATTGAATTCTTTTGTGAAATTTTATTGAAAAAGCTGGAAGTTTTGCAACAGATTTTACTATTTAAGAAAGTAAAATTGTTTCCGAATATTATTGAAATTTTAGAAAGTAATTGAATTATTGCGAAGAAATTTAAAAATTTAATAGATTTTAATAATGATTTTAAATAATAATAAATAATAATAATATTAAATTTTAATAGAAATTTTAAGTTCAATTACTGTTTATCAAAGATTTTAATTAAAATGATACTAAAAGTAATTAAAATTCTGCAATGAATTTTATTATTTATGAAGATATTTAAATATTTGTGTAGAATTCTATTAAAATTTTTTTTAAATAATTGAACTTTTTTGGAAATTTTTATTTAAATACAAATTTGATTAATGAAAATCATTGAATTGAGAAAACATGAAAATAATTGAAATTTTGACAAGAATTTTACTATTTAAGAAAATAATTGAATCATTGTGAAGAAATTTATAAATATTTTGTAAATAATTAAATTTTTTGTGAAATTTTCATTATTTAAGAAACTAATTGAATTCTTGTGAAGAAATTTGAAAAAAATTTAATTCTTTCGTGAAATTTTATTGAAAAAGATTGAATTTTTGCAACATTTTACTACTAATTAAAAAATTGAATTGTTTTCGAATATTATTAAAATTTTAGAAACAAATTGAATTATTGCGAAGAAATTTATAAATACGTTGTAAATAATTGATTTTCTAAATGAAATCTTCATTATTGAAGAAAGTAATTGAATTCTTCAGAAGAAATTTACAATTTTAATAAAATTATAATGAAAGGAATGGAAATTCTGTAATGAAGTTTATTATTTATGAAAATAATTAAATATTTGCACAAAATTTTTAGTAAAAATTTTTTTAAATAATTGAATTCTTTTCAAAATTTGCATTTAAGTACAAATTAGATATTGAAAAGAATTAAATTGAGGAAACTTTGGAAAATAATTGAAATTTTGCCAAGAATTTTACTATTTAAGGAAATAATTGAATTTTTTGAAAGAATTGTACTATTTATAAAAATAATTGAATTGTTTCAAAGAATTTATTAAAATTTTAGAATGAATTGAATTTTTTCCAACGGAATTTACTTTTTTAAGAAAATAATTGTATTCTTTGGAAGGATTTATTATAAAAATTTGTTCTAATTATTTTTATAAATAGTACAATTCTTTACAAAAATTCAATTATTTTCTTAAATAGTAAAATTCAATCATTTTCTATTTTAATTAATGGAAAAAATTCTGAATTTTCAAAAACCGTCCCTCATAGTTAATATTTAATTTAAACTTCATTGAATGTTCTGAAATTTCATATTATAAAAAAATGTTTTAAATTGTTTTCTATATTAAAATGTGGTAAAAACTTCGATTTTTCAAAAATAGTTCGTTACAGTGTTAATATTTAATTTCAGTTTTACTAATTGTCCTAAAATTGTAAATTGTAAAAATTTGTTTCGAAACCGTTTTCTATTGTGAAGTATGAAAAGAATTCCAGATTTTCAAAAGTAGTTTTTTAGTTATTTTTAAATTTAATCAATTTTTCAAAAAACTGTAAAATAATTGAAATTTTGACAAGAATTTTAATATTTAAGAAAATAATTCAATTCTTTGGAGTAGAAAAATTAATTTTTAATTAACTTTTGTAGGAGGCCATGAAACGCAGCGTTGTTGGAATCTGGTCCTGCAAACGGTGTAAAAGGACAGTCGCCGGAGGTGCGTGGGTTTACTCCACGACGACCGCTGCTTCCGTCAGGTCAGCAGTCCGTCGTCTCCGAGAAGTCAAAGACCAGTAAATTTATTTAATAAAAATTCTTATTCCAAACAACTTCTGTTAAAACTTAATTTACTTACACACCTCTCGAACCAATATTGTAAATTACAATAAACCTACTTTTGTTTAATAACACAAAAATTTTTATTCATTTCTCACGCAGTGAATTCCGAACAGGAAAGAAAATTTTCTATTCATGAAAAAAAACTAAACTTTAATCTAAATTTTATTTTAATTTCATTTTTTTATCTAAATTTTATTTTTTTATTTTGTCAAATTATTAATTTTCTCAGTTTTGAAATTAATTTTAAAAAAGTCCGTTTTTCAAATTCTTCAAATGAAGAATAAACTTTTTTAACATCAAGAAATAGACACAATTTTTTTTCTACAAACATTTATTCATAACTATATTTCAACTAATTCATCAATTTTCGCAAGATTTATTCATTATATATATATTTTTTTTTAAAAAGCTATGAAGAGGTCTATATAAAAATAAATACTGCAATCTTAAAACAATGAATTAAATATATTTAAGCTGTAAAATGATAAATTGCTGCACCATCACCAATCGTAGATTTCATATTTTTTAAATCGTCTTGTTCTTTTTAAATACACAACGAATGACAAAAATCATCTTTACTTCGAATGTTGTAAATTTGATAAATACAATTCAATTTTTTTTCTTCATCAATGTTTATAAGATATACTTATAGACTAATTGTTGATTTTTCTTTTCAATTTAAAACTGTACAATCTTCTATAATTTTTTTTTTACTTCACTTTAAATAAACATAGCGTTTTCTGTGTGTGTGTACACAACTATAATAAGGAAACAATGCATATCTTATCAGTGAGAAAATTACATTTATAATATTATATGTATAAAACGTAAATTGATCTCTTAACTAAGCAACAAGTTAAAATATATAGAAAAATGTACAGAAATCAAGGAACATTATGCTTCAATATCTGAATTAACTTTCTCACTTTTCAAAATGTTTATTATTAACATTTTTTTATTTTTCTTAACTACTATGCTAAATTGTAAAATCTCAGACTGTTTCTAAATTATAATCAAGAAAAAAAAAGTACACCGGAAGACTCTCAAAGAAAAATTATTTGAAAAGTATTTTTTTTTTCCTACTAATGCTAAATTGGAAAAAAAATGATTCAGAAATAGAAAGTATTTAAAAAATTACGTATCTTAAAAAAATGTACAATTTTTTAAATTTTTCCTTTACATGTAATAATAATAATTGTAAAATATTTCTAATTATCAAAAATATCAAAATTTCTAAAAAAGAATTTTACAATTTCGATTACTTTTTGATAAAAGTATTGCAGACTTTCGCTAAAAAAAATTTTTAAATATATATTAAATTTCTATAAATGTTAAAATTGGGAAAAATTATTTTTTAAAACATTTTTAAAAATTCCGTCGAGATTAAAAGCAAAAATACAAAGTAAAGAACTTTGTAACTTTTTTTAAGCCAAGCTTAATTGGAAACAATAAATCTTCCATTTGGTTTTCCCGAAATTTTCAAACATTCGAATAAACGAAAATTTTCTAAGTAGAAATAAATTTATAAATAATTTATAATTGATTTATCAATTTATAGATACTAATTTACAATTTATTTATAAATTTATAAATACTAATTTACAATTTATTTATAAATTTATAATTTATTTATAAATTCATAAATACTAATTTGTAATTTATTTATAAGTTTATAAATACAGGTTTAAATAATTTTAAAAATTCCAAAGAAATTTAACATTTAGACAGTTAGGAATTAATTTTTTTTAAATATAAAAAATTTGTCAAAAAATTAAATACAAGAAGTAAAAAAATGTCGTCGTTCATTTAAACGTTCGAAACTTTAGAAACACTTAATCACGAGAGTTTAGAACGAAAAAAATTACTTAAAACCTAAAACAATTAACAACTATGAGGAATGATTTAAAAGTAGAGCTTAAAAAACACAAAAGGGAAGGCGGGGGGGTTTTTAATAAAAATTGAACTTGACTATGGAGGGCGGAGGGAACTTAAAAAAAAAACTTGCTTCATTAACTTAAATATTGAATCTGACTATGAGGAAAATATCTTAGATATTTACAAAAGATATTAATTTAATAATACCGAGCCGTCAATATTTTGTTTCCCCTTCAATTCAATACAAGTCTATTTAAAATCCTAAGATATTCAATTACAATTTATTTTTACAATCTATTTTTATTTAAAAACTTTGACTTAGCTTTGATTAATAAAATAAAGGCTTGAACTCTATATTTCTCGAGTTTAATTAGCTGTTAATTTTTTTCTTTTTAAATTGTGGAAGGTCATCTCATTGCACTCATCCCAAAATTAGCATTTTTTTTTGTTTTGTTAAATTTCGCCTTTACAATTTTACCCAAGTCAACAATTGGTTTTTTAATTAATATAACAGTTTACTTGATATGCTTTTCTTTCTCTCTCTCTCTCTCTCTCTCTCTCTTTTTCTCTAACATTCAGTAAAAATTTACGTAATTCTTCATTTGCACCGGTACTGTGTTTTTTCATTAATCTCTCAAAACAAAGTACTTTAAAAACCTCAAAAGCTAACCATAAAAAATGGCAGTAAATGCTCAAATTTTTTCTATATATAAAACACTATATTAGCTTTCTAAGCAAAAATTGTCTAGTCTTCGTAATTATTTGCGGTTTTTTTTTGTTTGTTTGTTGTTTTGTTGTTATTACGATCATAAAGAATCTTTCAACAGATTTTTTATGATATTTTTATAAAGTTCAGAATTAATAAGGTCCCTGAAAAGTTCAGTCCTCTAATTTTTTTTTTTTTTTTAATAAATACTTCAAGGCACAACAAGTACCGAGTATTGGTTCTTTACGTTTGCTTGGTATTAGCTGGCTTGCCATTTGAATTTACTCTGCATTATCCATTTTTGTCCGGGAAGACGTGGATCGCAATTAGCGAGAATTGGCTGTGTTGCGTCGCTGGGTCTTGGTTTTGAGAGACAATAACCCGTATTTGTGTGTGTTATCATTTTCGTCTAGAAAAAAGGGAAATTTTTTTCATTTATGATGAGAAATAAAAATTAACAAATTTATAGTGAAAAAAACGAAAGTGAACAAACTTTCGGTTTTTTAGTATAAATTTTTATTTATAATGGAAAAAAGAAAAAAATGTAAAATCTAGAATTAAAAAATATTTACTAAACAAATTATTTACTAAAAGAATTGTTCACTAAGTGAATTTTTCACGAAAAGAATCGTTTGCTAACGAAATATTTTACTAAAAGAATTGTTTACTAACTGAATTTTTTACGAGAAGAATCGTTTACTAACGAAATATTTTACTAAAAGAATTGTTTTACTAATGAAATTTTTTAATAAGAGAATTAATTACTATGAACAAATTTTTTACTAAACTAATTACTAAAACCATTTTTTTATTAAAAGATTCTTTTAGTAAATAATTAAATTACTGAAATTCGTTTACTGAACAATTATCTTAGTAAATAATTCTTTAAGTGAACAATTTTTTAGTAAAAAAAAATAGTTTTGGAGACCATTTTTGTAGTAGAAAATTATTTTTGTAAAATCTGTTTAGTTTAACTTTTTTAAAATAAAAAATAAATTTAAAAAATGAAAATTACTTGATTATTGTAAACCCAAGCTTGATTTCCGGCCATTCCATGGCAGCGGACTATTTTCACTGGTCTATGAGGACTTACAGCATCCAGGCACATATCGTCTGACATTATTTGCTGTCTCTTCGTATACGCGAAAACCTGCAAAAAATATGCTTATTAATTATATTCCTATTATTATTATGCAAATTACAATTTTTTTTTGTTCTAATATAAATTTTGGAATTAATTTTATAATTAAAATCTGGAAAATCCACTTCTCAAGTTTATAATTAATAATTATTGTTGTTACAAGAATTGCAATTATTTTCATAATAAATAATAAAATTCTTCACAAAAATTCAATTTTTGTATAAATAGTAAAATATTTGGGAAAATTTCAATTATTTAATACAATTCTTCCAAAGAATTGAATTATTTTCTAAAATTTTATAATAAATCATTATGAAAAGTTCAATTATTTTCTTAAAAAGTAAATTCCGTTGGAAAAATTTCAATTTATTATAAAATTTTAATAAATTCTTCGAAACAGTTCAATTATTTTTATAAATAGTGCAATTCATTGCAAAAAATTTAATTATTTTCTTAAATAGTAAAATTCTTAGAAAAATTTCAATTACTTTCCAAAGTTTTCTCAATTCAATTCTTTTTAATATCTAATTGGTATTTAAATACAAATTTTCAAAAGAATTCAATTATTTACAAAATTTTATGCAAATATTTAATTATATTCATAAATAATAAAATTCATTGCAGAATTTCAATTACTTTTAATATAATTTTATTAAAATTGTAAATATTTCTTCTAAAGAATTCAACTATTTACTTAAATAGTAAAATTTTTGACAAAATTTCAATTATTTTCCAAAGTTTCCTCAATTAAATGATTTTCATTGATCTAATTCGTATTTAAATAAAAATTCCCAAAAAAATTCAATTGCTTAAAAAAATATTAAATAATAAATTCTACGCAAATATTTAATTATTTTCATAAATAATAAAATTCATTGTTGAATTTCAATTACTTTTACAATTTTAATCGAATTCCTTAAAAAACAGTAATTGAACATAAAAATTTTATTATAATTTGTTAAAATTTTAAATTTCTCCGCAAGAATTAAAATACTTTTGTAAACAATGAAAATTTCAGAAAAAATCAATTATTTTCAAAGTATTTGTAAGTTTCTTAGCAATGATTCAAATATTTTTTTAAATCGTAAAATTCTTTTGTTAAAATTTAATTACTGTCTCAAATAGTAAAATCTATTGCAAAAATTAAATTATTTTCAATAAAATTTCACGAAAGAATTCAATTTTCTTTCAAATTTTTAATAGATGACGTTTTTAAATTATTAATAAAATTTTTTCAAAGAATCGTATTATTTTCTATAAACTTATTTTTATAAATAGTGAAATTCTTTACAAAAATTAAATTTTTTAAAATATTTTCTACAATAACATTTCAGGAAAGAATTCAGTTTTTTTATTTTAAAATAATATTTTGTGAAACAAATTCAATTATTAGAAATAAAATTTCACGTAAAAATTTAAATTGTTTCTTAATTCGTTTTAAAAAGTTACATTAAAATTAAATTATTTTCTAAAATTTTAATAAATGTTTCGAAAAAAATTCAATTTTTTTAATAAGCAGTAAAATTTATATCAAAATATGATTATTCTTTATAAATAATAAAATTCTTCTTAAGAATTCTATTATTATTTTGAATGGCATTTTGATTAAATTTTAAAAATCAAATATTTCATAAATTTTTTAAATAGAAATATTTTTGCAAAAATTTAATTACTTTTACAAATAGTAAAATTTGTTCAAAAAATTCAATTAGTTTCTGAAATTTTAATAAATCTTTCGAAACAATTCAATTATTTTCTTAAATAGTAAAACCTATTGCAAATTTCAATTATTTTCTGAAATTTTAATAAATCTTTCAAAATAATTCAATTGTTTTCTTAATTTTCTTATAAAGTTATTCAAAAGAATTCAATTATTTTTAAAAATTTTAATAAAATTTAGAAGCAATTCAATTATTTTCTTAAATAGTAAAACCTGTTGCAAATTTCAATTGTGTTCTGAAATTTTAATAAATCTTTCGAAATAATTCAATTGTTTTCTTAATTTTCTTATAAAATTATTCAAAAGAATTCAATTATTTTAAAAAATTTTAATAAAATTTAGAAGCAATTCAATTATTTTCTTAAATAGTAAAACCTGTTGCAAATTTCAATTATGTTCTGAAATTTTAATAAATCTTTCGAAATAATTCAATTGTTTTCTTAATTTTCTTATAAAATTATTCAAAAGAATTCAATTATTTTAAAAAATTTTAATAAAATTTAGAAGCAATTCAATTATTTTCTTAAATAGTAAAACCTGTTGCAAATTTCAATTATTTGTTCTGAAATTTTAATAAATCTTTCGAAATAATTCAATTGTTTTCTTAATTTTTTTATGAAATTATTCAAAAGAATTCAATTTTTCTTAAAATTTTAATAAATACTTCGAAAAAATCAATTAATTTCATAAGTATGAAGTAAAATTCGTCGCAAGAATTTAAATATTTTTTATAAGTAATAAAATTCTTCTCATGAATTCAATTATTTTTAATACATTTTTAAGAAATTTCAAAAAAGAAATATTTAACTTTAGTTATAGACAAGATTTAATAAAAAAAATTCCTTGAATGAATTAAATTATTTTAGAAAATTCTAATAAAATTCTGTGAAGAATTTAATTATTTTCTCAAAATTATTGTAAAATTCATTAATTAAATGTTGAACTTCAATTATTAACGAACACGATTATTTTAATAACTTAAAAATGTCTTTAAAGTTATTAAAATAATCGTGTTCGTTAAATTCTATTGCTTTTAAATTTTCCAATTAAAAGATTTAAATAAATTTCATTATGCAAAAAAAAAGTTCAACGAAATTCTTCAAAAAAATTTAATTACGATGTTTGGAAATTTCAATGAAATTCTTCGCGAGAATTAAATTATTTTCATATAAATAATAAATTTCTTCACGAAAATTGAATTATTTTCATATAAATAATAAAATTCTTCACGAAAATAGAATTATTTTCATATAACTAATAAAATTCTTCACGAAAATTGAATTATTTTTTTATAATTAACAAAATTCGAAAAATTCGAATAGAATTCTTTGAAGGAATTCAATAAAGTTTTTACGAGTTTCTAGATCAAATTCATTGCAAGAATTCAATGATTTTCAAATAAATTAATTTAAAAATTTGTAAATATTTATCAAGTAAAATTATTCAAAAAGTTAGAAAACCAAAAGGCAAACAACTACCTAACCATTCCTAATTATTAATGAAATCAAGACAATAGAACATCTTTTTTGTAAATTTCACCTGATTGCCACCGAGTCCATGACAATAAGTAACACCAACGTTTTCGTCCGATTTTCTGCCCATTGTGTCGAGGCAATTTCTCGTCTCAACATTTTTCACATCGCCAAGATAATAATAATCCAAAGGCATCGGCGACTCTGGATAAATATTTTCCAAATACCATTTGAAATTTTTGCACTTAAGTCGTTCCCTTAATGCAATTCGATCCGAGACATCGCCAACAGAAACGCTACGAGCACCTGTAAAGAAAGTTCAAAAAAAAATTAATATTTCTTTTTATCTACACAAGACAATAAAAAAAGAAGGATAATTCTCGTTTTTTACTACTTTCTTGCAGTGTGCGGATTTATTTATTTTTTTTGAGTGTGTGAATTATGCCTTCATAATATGAAGAGAGTGATGAATGAAAATGTATTGTGCAGTGCCTGGTGATCAGCTCTCACAGAAAATCTCCATCAAAACCAAAACCAAAAAAAAAGTTTTTATTTGCTGTAATAAAAGTGTAGAAATCTAAATTTTGAAAACATGCTTTCGATCAAATGAAAATATTTATTGTAAAATGTACTCTTTCAACTTGTTCCAAAAAAGGAAATTAGAGGAAAGAAAATCATTCACACAATTTTGTTTGTATTAAAAAAAAAAAGAAAAAGAAAATTGTCTACCAAACTTCTAAAATGGAAGACAAAAAATATCTAAGCAGGCTTTTTCTAGAACTAAAAGGGAGATGCATCCTTCGACTGATTTCTCTTTTTTTAATTTTTATTTTTCCCAAAGAAAAAAAAGAATTGTGAAAGCGACTGAAAATGAAAACGGGTTTTTTTTTGAACGGGTATCTGAGAGGCAAAAAATGATAGAAGCAAAGAGTCGCGATATAATAATGATGAGGAAGAAAAAGAGAGCATGCTATTAATTTTTTTTTGTTTTAATTCTTTTTTTTTTTCTTTGATTGATTGAAGGAAACAATCGTGTTGATTAATCAGCGTCGCAGGCGTTAGTGCTACCTGGATTAATGTTGTAATAGAAGTGTTTCCATTGGTCCAACCAGACCTCAGCGAGGCGAGCATTGTTCCGATTCACGATCTTGCTCGTGCCTCCGGGGAAGGTGTAGGGAGTCGACTTACGAAACACATGTCCAACATGCGAGCATGTCGCGATTTCCAACGTCCCACCACACATCCATATCTAACCAACTCAATTCTGTTAGTGTGTTAGCAGAAACAATATATTCAATGCAATAGAAATATATTGCTCAAAATTAATTTGTTAGCATTTGATACTATAAAAATTGCAATAAAATTGTCATAAAAAATTACGAATTAATCCGCATCGGCCAAATTCCCCTCCTTCTCCATCGGCACCTACAAGAGCTTTTTATATAATGAATATTAAACAAATGTTAAAAGCGAATCAATGAATCTTATTGTTAGTTTGGATGGACGAGTGGTTAGAGGCAATGATTCTTTTTTTTGTTTCCTCACGAAAAAAATCGAAATTCAGTCTCACTCACTCTATACTTTCCCCAATGAACCTCTCTCTGGCTTACAATTTTCATTTTTTTTCTAGTTTCAGATTTGAGAGACACAATTCGAAAATTTACAATTTTAATCAAAAACTGACAAATTTAATCAAATTTGCTAGTTTTTAAAAAAAAATTATATTTCTCACATGCACATTACGATTAACTTACTAATAAATTATTAATTATCAAGTATTAATTATTGCTATCATTATTTCTAATTAACAACTAGCAAAGTTGCTAGTTTTTAATTAAAATTGTATTTCTTATGAAAAATTATAAAATTATTTACTTTCAATTTTCAAATATGAAAAATTATAAAATTATTCACTTTCAATTTTCAAATATGAAAAATTAGAAAATTATTTACTTTCAATTTTCAAATAAAAAAAATTATAAAATTTTTTACTTTCAATTTCCAAATATGAATTTTTGAACAATTTCAGATTCAACCGGTAAAAAATTAAATTATTCACTAATTTACTTTATTCTTGTTCATTAATTTCGAAAACTTTAATACAATTCTTCGCGACAATTCAATTATTTTTGTAAACAGTAAATTTGTTTTGCAAGAATTTCAATTATTTTTTTAACAAAATTTGTAAAAAAAACCAAAAACAATTATTTTCTGAAATTCTAATAAATCCGTGGAAACAAAATTTAATTAATTCTTTAAATAGTCAAATCTTTGCAGAAAATTAATTATTTTTAATAAAATTCCACGAAAGAATTCAAATTATTTTCAAAAAAATTTCAAAAACGAATTCAATTTTTAAAAAATTTTTAACAATAATTTTGTGACAAAATTCAATTAATTTTAATAAAATTTTACGAGAGAATTCAATTCTTTTAATTTCTTATACAATTTTTCGAAGGGTTTTCAATTGTTTTCTGAAATTTTAATAAATCCTTCGAAATAATTTAATTATTTTTCAAACTAGTAAATTAATTGCAAAAATTTAATTATTTCAAAAAAAAAAAATTACACGCATGAATTTAAATTATTTTTTAAAAAATTTCAAAAACGAATTCAATTCAAAAAAATTTTTTAATAATATTTTTTTGACAAAATTTAATTATTTTCAATAAAATTTCACGAGAAAATTCAATTTTTTTAAAATTTCTTTTACAATTTTTCAAAAAATTTGAATTGTTTTCTGAAATTTTAATAAATCCTTCGAAATAATTGAATTATTTTTTAAAATAGTAAATTAATTGCAAACATTTAATTATTGACAAAAAAATACACGAAAGAATTAAAATTATTTTTTTTTAAATTTAAAAAACGAATTCAATTCTTAAAAATTTTTAATATTTTTTTGACAAAATTTAATTATTTATTTATTTACTTATTAAGTGTAAACGGGAAAATTCAATTTTTTAAAAATTTCTTTTACAATTTTTCAAAAAGTCTTGAATTGTTTTCTGAAATTTTAATAAATCCTTCGAAATAATCGAATTATTTTTAAAAATAGTAAATTAATTGCAAAAATTTAATTATTTACAAAAAAAAAATTACACGAAAGAATTTAAATAATTTTTTAACTAATTTTAATAAACTCTTAAAAAAAATTCAATTATATTTCTAGACAGTAAAATTCTTGGCAAAATATCAATTATTTTTAATACAATTTTAATAAAATTTCATTAAAGAATTTAATTTTTATTTTTCATAAAAAATTTTCCCGAAGAATTCAATTTTATTCTTTTATTGTTCAAAGGTTTTTCAAAAGAATTCAATATTCTATTTTTAATTTTCCATAAAATTTTTCCAAAAAAATTCAATTATTTTATAAAATTTTTAAAAATTCTTCAAAACATTTGAATATTTTTAATATAGTTAAGTCTATTCAAAATTCAATCATTTTCAAAAAAGTTTAATTTTTTTCTTAATTCGTTAAAAAAATTTAAATAGAATTCAATTATTTTTCAAATATTTAATAAATTCTACGAAAAATTTCAATTATTTTAATAAAATTTCATGAAAGAATTTAACAGTTGCAAGATTTTTCAAAATAATTCAATTTTCTATTCTTCATTTTTCGTAAAAATTTTTAAAAAATTCAATTATTTTCTAAAATTTTTAAAAATCCTTCGAAACTTTGAATGTTTTTCAAATAGTTAAGTCTATGCAAAAATTCAATTATTTTCAAAAAAATTAAATTTTTTTCTTAATTTGTTAAAAAAATTTGAATAGAATTCAATTATTTTACAAATATTTAAAAAATTCTTCGAAAAAATTCAATTATTTTTAGAAATAATAAAATTCTTTGCAAAAAATGAATTATTTTTACAAAATTTGAGGAAAGAATTGAATATTTGGTTTAATTTGTAATATTTTTCGAAAAAAACAAATTATTTTGGAATTTTTTTAAAAATCATTGGAATCAATTCAATTACATTTTTAAATAGGAACATTATCTAGGAAAATTCAATTATTTTCAGAAAAATTTAACAAAAAAATTCAATTTTTAAAACAATTTTTAATAATTTATTTTTAAAAAATTCAATTCTTTTATCAAATTTTAATAAATTCATCGAAAAAAATTCAAGTCTTTTATACAATTTTCATAAATTCATGGCAAAAAATTCAATTATCTTAATTAATAGTAAAATTCTTTCAAAAAATTGAATTATTTTCTCAAATTTTAATAAATCCTTCGAAACAATTCAATTATTTTCTCAAATTCTATGAAAATTTAATTACTTAAAGTTTAATTTTAATTATTATCAAACATGATTATTTTAAAAACTTGACAGAAATTGTTCATAAAATTCAATTATTTAAAGTGTTTTTAATTAAAAATTTTAAAGAAATTGCATTATTAAAAAAAATTCAAAGAAATTCTTAAAAATAAATTTAATTTAGCATTTTCAAAAATTTTACCAAAATTCTTCTGGAGAATTAATTTATTTTCCAAAATAATAAATTTCTTCGACGAAATTCAATTATTATCAAATTTTTCTAAAAAATTCTTTAATAAAATTATTCCTTTCGAAGAATAAAGGAAAAAAATATATTCCTAACGCTACAGTGAAGAACAAATCTGAAACTAGAAAAGTAATTAATATGAAAATTTAATAGAGCCAGTCTCTAATAAATAAGCAATAACTACATAATGGAATTTTCAAAAAGCGCAATTTGTTTTTTTTTTTGTTTCATCATCAATATTGTAGAAGCCAATTAATAATCTTTTTTGTATACATCGTAATCAAAGTATTTCTATAGAGAATTTCAAATAACCAGAATAAAAAAATACCAGTACTCGAATATTACAAATTCCGCAGTAAAACTAATTTTCTCTAACTAGAAATTCTATATGTCAGATACCCGTCAAAAGCTTTCCAATCAACCCATGAAAATCAAAAAGCAAATTGACAAAATTTTGTATCAACAAAAATATTACCATTAAAATAATTAAAAAAAAGGGATAATCAAATTTCCAAAAATAGCATTCACGTTAAATTCAAATTCAATTCAATCAAAAATTACAAATTTCATTCGTTTTTGATTCATTAGAAAATTAATTTTCTCTTAAAAAAAAAATTGAAAATCTGTTTTTTAAATAATAAACATTTGGAAAATTCGGAAAAAAATGAGAAGCAAATTAAAAAAAGGGAATTTTGAAAAAATCGAAAAAAGTTCAAATATGTTTACAAAATTGATATACTTTTGGTAAATTAGAAAATAGAAAAAAAAATTCCTTTCGGCTATGAGACGAAAAAAGAGCAAGTTTTTCCCTCATCTACTGATCTAAATATTTTTCAAAATATGAAAGAAACTTTTACAAAGCGTTGCGTTTTTGGTTAGATTTCAACAAGTTTGAATGCAACGATCAAGCACGGATTACAATATTTGTTGTTTTTTGAAAAAAAGTATAATATTAGAGAGAAAACCACTGAGCGCGACAAAATTTAGCGTTAGTATATTAAACGAAGCTTTTGCGAATGAAAAACGCACTCAAGAAAATTGATCTAACCTGGGTTCATAGCATAGTAAAAGTCTCTCCACTCGTCCATCCAGACCTCAGCTACACGGGCTGCATTATGAAGAATGATCTTGCTGACTCCACCCGGAAATGTATAGGGACTCTTGTCGCGAAATACGTGCCCAACATGTGAGCAAGGGCTGATTTCTAAAGTACCGCCACACTGCCAAATCTAAAAGTAACTCTCTACATAAATTCACAATGATAACGATGGGAAAAAATAAAACATTAGTTTTAGTCGAGAATCCTATACATTTGCGGAAATAATCATTAGTACACGCTGATGAAGCTTTGCTTTCGTTGCTAAAAGAAATCAATTGCTTTTTAAATTAAGAACATGAATATTGAATTAAAATCATAACAAGGCATCACAGTAGCTTTTATACTCAAAAAAATGTGAAAAGAGGAATTTTTTTTAAAGTGGACAACAAATTAAAATGTGTTAAAAATTACATTTCACTGAAATTCTTCTTTAATTTTTTTTTAACTTTGGAAAAAGTTCTATTTGAGAATTTTCAAGTTTATTTGCTTTTAATATTCAACTATAATCAAAAGTTATAATTTTAATATTCAATTATAGTCTAAAATTATAATTTTAATAATCAATTACAATCTAGAATTATAATTTAAAAATTATAATTTTAACATTCAATTATAATCTAAAATTATAATTTACAATTAAAATTCATTTTTAAATCAATTTTTATCAGAAACTTCTAGAAGAATTCAATTATTTAGATACAAAAATTAATAATTTATTAATTGCATATTTCTTAAAATTAAATTCCCATAAAAATTTTTATCAACAAATTTTTAAAGAATTCAATTCTTTTGATGAATTTTAATAAAATTTTTCAGAATAATTACATTTTCGAGGAATTCGATTAAAATTGTATTGAAAATAATTATTCCACTTCCGCTGTAAGTTGCAAGATTTTCGTTTTGATTTTTTTTTGGAATACAATTTTAACATTCAATCATAATCTAAAATCATAATCTAAAATTATAATTCATTTTTAAATTAATTTTCATCAGAAACTTCTAGGAGAATTCAATTATTTAAATAAAAAAATAAATTAATTGAATATTTTCATATTTCTTAAAATTAAATTACCGTAAAAAATGTTATCAACAAATTTTTAAAGAATTCAATTCTATTGACGAATTTTAAAAAATTTTCCAGAATAATTACAGTTTTCGAGGAATTCCATTAAAATTGTATTGAAAATAATTATTCAAATTCTACGATGAGTTGAGGAATTGTCGTTTTGATTTTCTTTAATAATGGAATTTATTAAATAATTTTCATTTGAAACTTCGAAAATAATTTAATTTTATGAACAATTTCTTTTAAGTTTTAAAAATAATTTTGTTTCATTAAACATTTAATAAATGAATTTTATACAAATTTTTTTTTATAAAATAATTGAATTTTTTTTAGAATTTTATTTCAACTTTCTAAAAACAAAAAAAATTAATTAATTCAAGGAATTTTACTAAATCGTGTCTGTTAATACTTTTATTTTAATTATTAATATTTAAAGTTTATTAAAAATTGTAGTAAAAGAAATAATTGAATTCTTGAAGAGAATTGTATTATTTATAGAAAATAATTTTATTCTTACAATGAATTTTACTACTTACAAAAATAATTTAATTTTTTCCAACAATTTATTTTAAAATTTTAGAAAATAATATCAATGCTTTGAAAAAATTTTATTACAAAAATTAAAAATTTTTTCTCTATGAAAAATTTGAATAAAATTGAATTTTTACGTAAAATTTTATTAAAAATAATTCAATTTTTGACACAGATTTTACTGTTACAATCAAATTTTAGAAAATAATTTGGATTCTTTGGAAAAAATTTTATCAACAATTCAAAAATCTCTTACGTATTAAAAATTAAAAAAAATTTAATTCTTTCGTGAAATTTTATTCAAAATAATTGAATTTTTAATACAGATATTACTATTACAATTAAATTTTAGAAAATAATTTTATTCTTTGGAAAAAATTTTATTAAAACTTCAAAAATATCTTTTCTATTAAAAAAATTGTTTAAAATTGAATTTTTTCATAAAATTTTATGAAAAATAATTGAATTTTGGCAAAGAATTTTTCTATTTAAGAAAATGATTGAATTGATTCGAAGTATTATGAAAATATTAGAAAAAAATTTTATTTTTTAATTTTTAAAAAAATTTTTTTTATTAAAGAAAATGATTAAATTGTTTCGAAGAGTTAAGAAAAATTTAAGCAATAATTAAAATTATTGCGAAGAAAGTTTATGGAAAATTTGTAAATAATTGAATTTTAGAAACATTTTTATTATTAATGAAAATAATTTAATTATTGTAAAAAAATTTATAAATGGTTTGTAAATAATTGAATTATTTTGGAAATTTTTATTAAAATATAAATTGAATATTGAAAATCATTGACTTTAGGAAATTTTTTTAAATATTTAAATTTCGGAGAAGAATTCTATTATTTACAAAGATAGTTAAAATTTTGACAAGAATTTTTACTAAAATTTAGACATAATTGAATTTCTACAATTAATTTTATTTCTTCAAAAATTCAATTTTTTAATGTATTTTTACTAAAATTCTTCCACTATTTTCAATAATTAAATTAAAATATTAACTTTACAATGTTTTTCATTAATATAATAATATTAAAAAAATTTAACTAATTTCAGAAGAATTTGAATTATTAAAATTTTTCAAAAATCTAAGTTTCTTAAAATTTCTAATTAAATTTCTTAAAAATTGAAACTTGTATAATATTTCTAATTAAAACCTTTTAAAGTTTGCCTATTTATGAAAATCGTAAACGCAACGCTTTTAAAATTCAATTAATTTCGAAATTCTTATGTAAATAAAATGTATAGAAATAAATAAATATTTTGATTGGCATTTTTATTCTCAAAAATTGAAAATTAATATTTTTGTTTGTCTAGAAACAACAGCTATTAATAATATTTTAATTATTTTTTTTAACCAAGTAGAAAAAAGAGACTATCTGTGATGCCTCTAATAATTAATAATTAGTTTTGTGGCAATCCTGGAAACATTACTTATTAAAAATATTTTCATATCGTACTAATAAAAATAAAAAAAAATTAAACGTTAGGAACTTTACAATTTTACAATTTTGTCACACTGACAATAAAATTCTTATTTGAAGAAGAAATGAATTTCAGAACTTTAGAAATATTAATTTGAAATATTTTTCTTTTTTGTATTGTAATTTCGAAAAAATACCAGAAGAAAAAAAATTTTCTTTCACTTGAACGTTCGTAATTTAAAAAAAAAATGCAAAAATTGCTAATTAGGTATATTGATTAAAATTACAATATAAAAATCGTTGATGATTAAAAATTTTAATGATTAAATTCTAGTAGAGAAAAGCATTTGCAGTGAAGTGAACACACTCGAGGGCTTTTAATTAGTCGAATATTCAGTTTATATGAAGCAGAAATCGATAATTTAGGGAAGCAAAATGTTTCTCTATGGATGGCAGAATTTTTTTTTTCCACTTCGAAAAAAGTAAACTGTGCATCAAACTGGAAAATATAAAATGCTTACCCTGAAACTCATTTCCAAGTTCTCTCCGCCCCAAATATCCATTCCTTCGTCATATGCGCCCAAATGATAGAAATATTCTTTGTCGATGGCAAACAATCCACCTGCCATTGTCGGTGTATGAAGCGGTGCTGTTCTATCTCTCTTTCTCCTCTCCATTTCTCTTTGAGCAACTCTATACCTGTTTGGCAAAAAAAAAAACAATTACAAAACACGAAAATCCCCCTTAAAAAAATTTTTATTCCAAAAAAATTCCCAAGTAGAAAAAAAATTGAGGGCAAATTGCTAATAAGTGAAAAAATATATTTACTCGCTGCAAAGAGTTCGAAATAAAATCGATTTCAAATTATGAAATAAATTTTATTCTTGAATTTCGAAAATTAAATTTTAAATTTTCTATTTATCAATTTGTTTCGCTGGAACTAATAAAGCAGAAGTTCGTTTAATCAATAACGCCATTGCGAGCTATTGGCCATAATCGGGAAGCAATTCCTACAGAGAGTGATTTAAAAATATAATTAACTCTCTGCCATTTAGATTACAGTGTAATAAAAGAAAATCGATTTAGAGTTTAACGATTCTTAAAAAGCATTTAGATACATTTATTCATTAGTGTCGTGTAAATTGTATCTGAATTTAAAGGAAGAGAAAATTTCCATTAAATAGGAAAAAAACAGATTTTCTATTTTTCGAAATCGCTACTCATTCTTCTAATTTAATATTCAAAGTTGTAGTTTCGTTTTCCTTTCAAAAAAATAAGTCATTGAGAGAAATACGTAAATTGAATATTAGTATTGAATTGACATTCGAACCGTAATTAATATTAAATTAAACAGTAAATTAAATATTAGGCAGCAAATTCGAATTTAATATTAATTACGAGATGTAAATATTCAAGTTCAGAATATTAGTTATCGAAATTTAAATTTGAAAATAAATAAGAGTGAGTTCTATTTTTCAATTTTAAAATATCAAAGTTCAAAATATTAATGATCTAAATTTGTCCAAATTGAAATTAATGAATTGAATTTTTCAATTCGAATATTCAGAGTCAAAATATTAATTATCGAAATTTAGCCAAATTGAAATTAATGAATTGAATTTTTCAATTCGAATATTCAGAGTCAAAATATTAATTATCGAAACTTTGCCAAATTGAAATTAATGAATTGGATTTTTCAATTCGAATATTCAGAGTCAAAATATTAATTATCGAAATTTAGCCAAATTGAAATTATAACAAGTAAATAGTGAATAATAACAAGTAAATATTTTTTAATTAGAATATTCAAAGTCAAAATAGTATATTGTGCATCAAGTACAGAAAGAAGCTGTTTTCCGACGAGTGCTAAGTTTGCTGCTCCGAGCGAAGCGAGGGCAGCAATTTGCACGAAGTCGGAAAATCTTCTTTCGTACGTGTTGCACACAGTACTTTGTGCAACACCTGTTTACCGAAAAAAGTTATTTTTATACATTTCTAATCAATAAATATAGTTTTATGTTGATTATAGTGTATATTATACTGTTTACAAAAAAGTGTGCAGGAAAGTATACTTTCCTGCACACTTTATCAAAAGTGTGCGGGAAAGTACACTTTCCTGCACACTTTTAAATGTGCAGAAATTTACCACTTTCTGCTGCATTTATGTCAAAGGAAAGTAGCTCTTTTCCAGCAGGGGTTGCACAAAATTAATTATCGAAATTCACCCAAATTGAAATTAATAACAAGTAAATATTTTTCAATTCGAATATTCAGAGTCGAAATATTAATTATCGAAATTTTCCCTTGTAAATTTCGACTTGTTATTGAATTTAATAAAAAGTAAATATTTTTCAATTCGAATATTCAGAGTCAAAACGTTAATTATCGAAATTTAGCCAAATTGAATTGAATAAAAAATAAGTATTTTTCTCTTCGAATATTCAAAGACAATAAAGAGAGCGAAATTTATTTTTCACTTATTGGAAATTTGGTTCTTTTTTTTAAACGATTATTTCGACGTACCATCTAAAATTAAGTTTCCAATTGAAGCCTCCCCAGGTCATATCGCTGGCTGTAATATATTCAAAAGTATCGTCGCTAATTACGTCGATAATAGGACAAACCACTGTCGTCCTGTCGTTTTCTATTCTCGCAAGCAGTGGCTCGAGCCAACCTTCCGTGCACTCGCAATGAGCATCCAAAAATGTAATTACTTGACCCTTTACATGCTTTGCGCCAAGTAATCTCGCTCTTATAAGTCCTGATCTCTTCTTCGTGCGCAAAACAGAAGTTGAAACTGGTAAAGTCTTTACATAATCCTCGAGATCCTCCTTTAGATGGTCTAAAAAAAAAGAAAGAAAACTTAACAACTCTCACTGATAAAACTTTAAAATGGTTTGAAAACAAAAATAAAATGCAAATAATATTCCAATAATAATAGTAATAATAATAAAAATAAAAATAAAAATAAAAATAAAAATAAAAATAATAATAAAAATATTAATAATAATAATAATAATAATAATAAAACTTTAAATAATATTTAAAGACAAAAATATTTAAATAAATATTATAAATAAATTTATATTTTATAAATAAATATTATAAAAAAATTTATAGTTTGTAAATAAATAAATATACATAACATTTTTCAGAAAAAATCAAATTATTAACAAAAATTTTAATAAAATTCTTCGTGAGAAGAATTCAATTATTTTTACAAGTAATAAAATTTTTCATCGGATTTAAATTATTTTTTAAAACAATTTTAAATAAATTCTTTGAAAAATTTAATTAATTTCAAAAAAATTTTTACAAGAATTCAATTACATTTTACAAATAATGAAATTCTTTGCTGAAATACAAATATTTTCAAAAAATATTTTTTAAGTAATAAAATTCAATACAAGAATTCAATTATTTCTATAATTAATAATATTCTTCACAGGATTTTAATTATTTTTTTTTAAATGTATTAAAAATTCGTTGTATAAATTCAATTATTATCATAAATAATAATATTCTTCGTAGGATTTCAATTATTTAAAAAGAATGTTGTAAAAATTCGTTGTAAGAATTCAATTATTTTCCTAAATAATAAAATTCTTCGCAAGATTGCAATTATTTCAAAGAAACGTAATAAAATTCGTGGCCAGAATTTCTTTAATTATTTTCATAAATATATTCTTCACAGGATTTCAATTATTTAAAAAGAATGTAATGAAAATTCGTTGTAAGAATTCAATTATTTTCTTAAATAATAAAAATTCGTTGTAAGAATTCAATTATTTTCTTAAATAATAAAAATTCGTTGTAAGAATTCAATTATTTTCTTAAATAATAAAAATCCGTTGTAAGAATTCAATTATTTTCCTAAATAATAAAAATTCCTTGTAAGAATTCAATTATTTTCTTAAATATTAAGTTTCTTCATAGAATTTCAATTATTTTCTTAAATAATAAAAATCCGTTGTAAGAATTCAATTATTTTCCTAAATAATAAAAATTCCTTGTAAGAATTCAATTATTTTCTTAAATATTAAGTTTCTTCATAGAATTTCAATTATTTTCTTAAATAATAAATTCTTCATAGGATTTCAATTATTTTTAATAAAATTTTAAATAAACTCTTAGAGAAATCCATTTCTTTACAATTAAATTTTAGGAAATTTCGACCATTTGAAAATTTTTCAAATTAGGTAAATAAATAATGGAAATAAATAAAAATTTGAAATAATTTTAAAAAAATTCAATTAAACTTTTTCAGATTTTCAAAAATTTTAATTTCAAACCTTTTCAAAATTCAATTATATCAACACAAAAAAATAATTTATTTAATAGGTCCATGTTTATTATAATTTTAATAATTTAATTGTTTTGACAAATTTTAATAAAATTTTGAAGGATTAATTAAATTTTTCGAAGAATTCGATTTAAATTGCATTAAAAATTTAATTTAATTTGTTTTTCTCATGGTTTCCTGGGACAAAATAAAGAAATTCTAATTCGAATTCTAATTCTAAAAATAATAAAAAATTTCGCGATGAGTTTTATTATTTATCAAACTAATTAAATGACTAAAAAATTATTATTTAGGAAAATAATTGAATTATTGGGAAGAAATTTATAAAAAATTTGTATCTAATTAAATTATTGCGAAAACATTTATAAAAAAAATTGTAAGTAAATGAATTCGAGTGAAATTTTTATTATTTATGCAAATAATTGAATTATTGCAAAGAAAAGTATAAAAAAGTTTATAAATAATTGAATTTCAGTAAATTTTCCATTGTTAATGAAAATAATTGAATATTTGCGTAGAATTTTGTTAACAAAATTTTTAAATAATTGAATTCTTTTGGAAATTTGTTATTATTTTTTTTATGAAAATAATTACATGTTTGGATAGAATTTTATTAATTTTTTTTTAAATAATTGAATTCCTTTGGAATATTTTATTAAAATCGTAGATATTGAAAATCATTAAATTGAGGATAATTTTCGAAAATAATTGAAATTTTGCCAAGAATTTTATTAAAATTTTTAAAAGTAATTTAATTTCAGCGAAGAATTTTAATATATTTGTAATAATAATAATAAATGAAATTTTGACGAGGATTTTAAAACGTTTTTGAACATAATTGAATTTCTGCAATTATTTGTAACTTCTCTAAAATTCAACATTTTTTTTAGTGTTTTTAACTAAAATTCATCTATAAATCAATTATTTATAATAATAAATTGAAATAAATATTCAAAAATTTAACTAATTTCAGAAGAATTCGAATTATTCACATTTTTTTTTAAATTTCAAACTACAAACTTATTGAAGTTGATATATTTATAAATATCGTCAATGCAATTGTTTTAAAATTCAATTAATATTGAAATATTTAAGTAAAATAATGATTAAAAAATTTCTAACTGATAATTTTATGATTATGAAAATTTTTAAATTCTATCATTTTTTAAAAAAGAAACAAATAATGTAAAAACAAGTAATGTAAAAAAAAATTGCAAATAATTAATAGAATATAAGTTATTAATACTATAATATAATTAATATTAGTTTCGAATTATTTACAATAACTGTTACGGGGAAAATTTTCAAAAAATGAAAACAAAATATCAAAAAAATTCTGAACGTTCAAATAGCAAAATTTATTCGTTTCTTCTTAGAATTTAAATTATATTGCAATAATGTTGCTAATAAAAATTGCAATAATATTGCAAATGATAATTTTTTGCAATAATATTTCAATTGACAATTTATTGCAACAATATTGCAAATAATAATTTATTGCAATAATTTTGTGACTTGCAAATAATAATTTATATCAATAGTGTTGTAATTTGCAAATAATAATTTATGGCAATAATGTTGTAATTTGTAAATAATTTATTACAATAAAAGTGCAATAATATTGTTTTTAAAGAATAATAAAAAATTGAAGTAGAAATATTAGAAAAGTAAATAACAAATATTCTAAATACCTATTAAATTTCATTTTTGCTTTTTTGAGTCTAATTTTTAAATCCTCCGCTTTTGAAAGTTCAAATGAACGAAATATTTTCTAAAACATTTTCGTAAATTACTGCTCACAATAGAAATTAAAAACTGAAATTTTACATTTAGTAACTTCGAAATTAATAATTTTGCCAGTGACGCAAAATAATTGCAATGGAAATTTAAATTTGGAAAAGAATTGAAAAAAAGACGTCGGTGAAGTACGCAACGTTTATGATCAACAATTGAAAGAAAAAAAATGTTTTTTCCTACCAAAAAGAATAAAAAATTTTGTTCACAAATATTTTTTTTGTAAATCATTATTGAAAAAAAATTAAACGCACTATTTTCTGTACAAAAATTTATAAAAATTTTGCTTAAAAAATATTTTTCTTCAGAAATTGTTGACTATATAAAGGTTGTGAACTTCACCAACGTAAAAAAGATTTCGTTTATTTGAACGTACAAGAATTTAGGATATTGTACGTTCTAAAGTTAATATTCTAAAAAAAATACTACTACTATTATTATTATTATTATTACTATTATTATTATTATTATTATTATTATTAAACTATTATTATTTGAGATCTTGAAATTAATAACTAAATAAAAATAAAATAAAAATAAATAACCAAAAATAAAATAGAAATAAATAACCAAAAATAAAATAGAAATAAATAAATAAAAATAAAATAGTAATAAATAAATGAAAATAGAATAGAAACAAATAAATGAAAATAAAATAGAAACAAATAAATGAAAACAAAATAGAAATAAATAATAAATTAGAGAAAAAAAATTGGTTTTCTTTAAACGTGGAGAAAATGTTTTAGTGAATGATAATCACCTCGCTCGCTGGCATCATCGACGAGAATAATTTCTTGGAGTAAATTTTTTGGTGAACGATTAATAACGGACCAAATTGTTCTCAACAATGTGCTCCACGCTTCATTATGAAAAACAATAACAATACTAGTTTTTGGAAGAAGCTTGGGATAAGTTTTACTCTTACAATTTTCCAATCGAACATCCTTTAATGAGCGATTCAACGAAATCATATCACTCGCCATTAAATTAAATTGATTCAATTTAAAAAGTTCCTGCTGCTTCGCCTCATCCTCAGCGGGAATATGAACGGCCGAACCACTTTCGCCAGGACTACCCGAGCGTCCTCTCACCGTTGCCGCCGGTCGCCAATCAAATATTTCATTTCGCTTATATTTCTTTCGCATATGCGTTATTGGATCAACATCGCCAATTAATTCCTCGGCGTGAGCTGGCTCTTCAGTTTGCCTAATGTCAGGACAATTCCAACCTGAGCCGCCAATGCAATCCGAATAGAACATTAATATCATCACGTCCAAAAGGAACCAGACTAGCGAGGTCAACAGGATCACCTGGCAAGTGTGAATCCTTATCTTTGAGCGAAACATGTTTGGAGTCTCGTTGTGTGCTTGAGGCTCCCCACCAAACTGAGCTCATCACCTGGTCTTTAGATCCAGATTTTTTAACAAGTCTGCTGTAGGTTTAGCAGACATTCGACGTTAATTTTTTTTTTTTTTTTACTAGCCGATTAATACTTTGGGAATGAATCACATTATTTCAGCCTCTCTTTATTAATCTGCAACAAAAAGAAAATTATTTTCATTAATATTTTTATTCCTTCTCTTTAATTTTTTTTTTTACTTTTTCTTATTCGTATTACTAATTATTATTTAAAATAATATAATAAATAACATTTTTATTATTTTTTTACGTTCCTGAAGTTGTCGTTGACGCTCAGCATCGAAAACTATTTTTTCTTATTTTTAGTGATAAAATTTTTACAATTTCACTTCTTTCATTCGCTGAAGAAGAAAAAAACTTTTTGAAAGTATTTTTTTTTTAATATAAACCGAAGAAAAAATTGAGCTATTTTTTCGGTTTCGTAAATAAAATATTTTTCGATGCTCTGCGTCGACGTCAACTTCAGGGACCTATTTTTTTAAACAAAAATGTTCCTAAAGTTTCGCACATTCGAATGAATAACAATTTTTGTTATATTTTTGTTAGAATTTTAAATTTGTTAGAAATTTTTGATTCCTTTAATTTAAACAATTAAAATAAATAAAATAAATGACAATTTTTGTAATATTTTTGTTAGAATTTTAAATTTGTTAGAAATTTTTGATTCCTTTAATTTAAACAATTAAAATAAATAAAATAAATCACGATTTTTGTTATATTTTTGTTAGAATTTTAAATTTGTTAGAAATTTTTCTTTCCTTTAATTTAAACAATTAAAAGAAATTAAATAAATGACGATTTTTGTTAGAATTTTAAATTTATTAGAAATTTTTGTTTCCTTTAATTTAAACAATTAAAATAAATAAAATAAATAAAGATTTTTGTTATATTTTTGTTAGAATTTTAAATTTGTTAGAAATTTTTCTTTCCTTTAATTTAAACAATTACAAAAAATAAAATAAATGACGATTTTTGTTATATTTTTTTTAGAATTTGAAATTTGTTAGAAATTTTTTTGTTATCCTATTTAAACAATTAATTCCTTTCTAAACGTTAAATTTAATTTTTAATTCAATTCTGGCGAATGTTTTGAAAGTATTTTTGAATAAAAAATTTATTTCGTTTATTAGAACGTTCAAAACTTTTTAGTAAACAAAATGCTTTCCAAGAATTAAATTATTTTCGCACAAACAATTAAAATTCTTCTCAAGAATTTAATAATTTTCGTAACTATCAACATTTTTTCAGAAAAATTAAATTATTTCAGTAAAAAATAAAATTCCTGGTGCGATTTCCATTATGTTTAGTACAAATTTCGTAAAATTTCTTGAAATCAATTTCTATTTTCAAAACAATTGAAACTCTTTAAAAAAAATTGAATTCTTTTTTTAAATTGAAAAATTTCTTCGCAGAAATTCAATTATTTTCAAAAATTGTAATTAAATTGTTGTCAGGAGTTAAAGTATTTTCAAATAAATTTTAATGAAATTCAACAAAAGAAGTCAAATTATTTTTATAAATAAAAAAATTTAACCGATGCATAATTTCAATTATTTTTAGTAAATTTCACAAAATTTCCTGAATGAATTCAATTATTTAGAAATATTTTAAGGAAACTCCTCGCAGAAATTAAATTATTTTTGAAAATTCAGAATTAAATTCTCTTCAGGAATTCAATTATTTAAATTTTATACATAGTCGAATTTTTTTTTATGAAAGTCAATTCTATTTTAATAAAAGTTTTCGAAAAATATTTCCATAAATAATGAATTTTTCTATATGAATTCAATTATTATTAGTTAAATTTGAATAAAATTCTGGACAAAATATAAAGTTTCAAAATTTATAAAAAATAAATTTAGTTATTAAATTCAATTATTTTCATAAATAATAAATTTCTTCGTATGAATTCAATTATTTTTAGTACAATTTTCGTAAAATTTCTTGAAAGAAATCAAATATTTTCAAAAAAAAAAATTGTAATAAATTTAATAATCAAATTTCTAATTAAAACCATTAACAAACACAATTATTCTCAAGTCTTGAAAATAAATTTTTTGTAAAAATCAATTATTTTTACATTTTTTAATTAATGTTGTTGTATTTATCTGTAATTCAAATTATGCAACACGCATTAAGAGACGCCTATAGTTCAATATACAAAATAGTATACACTGACGCTCACACACACATATTCAGTTCCTAAAAAGAAAACCCACGCCATAGAATGTATCGTGACTTTGCTCATTACATTAATACGATTATTGTAACCACTTCCAATCTTTTTCAATAAAACATTATCATAACCAATAGGTTATGGGCCCAGGCCCCTATTACTGCAGTTATAGTGACTTTAAAGTTCAAAGTTCGGTCGAAATCGAAACGGGATTGAGGACGCGAGAAAGTTAACCTCAAATCTATCATTCTGATAGCGTCCCTTGCAGTTCAGTGCGTGTGAAGTGAACATTCAAAATGGCGTCAACATCTTCTGTACAGATGGAAAAATTATGCAAAGAGAACTACGACACGTGGCGAATACAAGTCGAGGCAATCCTAGTAAAAGGCGATCATTGGGAATATGTCAGCGGCACAACCGCTAAACCTGAGAATATAGCCGCAAATGCGGCGGAAGTAGCGGAATGGGAGAAAAAAGACCGAAAAGCGAAAGCCGATATAATCCTTGCAATGATCCATCCGAGCTCTGTCACATCAAAAATTGTGTCACCTCCAACGAAGTTTGGCAGAAACTAGAATTGGTTTTACCAATCAAAAAGGTCCTGCCAGAAAGGCAACCTTGCTGAAAAAGCTATTGTTCACCAAAATGGACGAAAATTTGCAGCATGCCGGAACATTTGATCTCGTTCTTCAACACAGTCGACAAACTCGGAGAAATTGACATCAAAATTTCAGAGGACCTACTTACCAATTCTTCTTCTCTTACAGCATTCACCAACAGCTTACGATAATTTCCGTTGTGCGATCGAAGCCCGAGACGAGCTACCGTCACCCGAAGTGTTAAAAGTAAAGTTGCTAGAGGAATTCAGTGCCCGAAAAGGGAAAGAACTTAACCAAGACTCACAAGGCGCCTTTTATTCGAAAATACAGAATAGTCAACATAAACAAAAAGTGAAAAGTGACGAAAGTGTTAGAAATTCCTGTTCGACTAAAGAAAATAACAGTTGGAAAACACAAAAAGAACTTTAAGTGTAATTACTGTCACAAAGTAGGTCATAAAGCGTCTGAATGCAGAAAGAAAGCATCAGATAACAAACAAAACGCGTCGAAAGCGGAAGAAACTGTTAAAAATGTCGTCGAAAAAGTGCTATCGAGTGAAAAAGCTTCGTTAGAAAGTGCGTTTACCGTTAAACTACCGAGTAATAACCAGTGGTGCATAGACAGTGGTGCAACTTCGCACATGTGTTGGGACAAATCGCGTTTTTCAAACTTAATTCCAATTAAGGATCAAAAAGTGAAATTAGCCGTAGACGAAACAGCTGTCATCGAAGGAAAAGGGACAATTCACCTTGAAGTTCCTTCAGATCACCAAAAATCGAAAATTAGACTAGAAAATACCCTTTTAGTGCCAGAACTTAGAACAAACCTATTTTCAGTTTCGAAAGCAACTAAAAAACGGACGTAGTGTCTTATTTACGGAAAAACGGTGCAACAATTTTAAGTGAAAAACAATGAAGCGATTTTCGAGGCAAAAAGGAAAAACGATTTATATTTTTTCAACACGACACAAACTCAAAGAGTGGAAGCGGCATCCACAGCTGAAATCAACACGCAAGTTAGTGAGTTCGATAAACTTCACAAAAGGTACGGTCATTTAAACGAACTAGATTTACGTAAACTTCTCGACAAAAACATGGTACATGGACTGAAAATCAATTCCGGAGACAAATTGTCTACATGTGAAACTTGCATTCTAGGAAAGCAAACGGCAACACCTTTTCCGAAAAATTCTACATCGAAAAGTGAAAAACTACTCGAGTTGATACATTCCGACGTCTGTGGTCCCATGAGAACCAAGTCTCTGGGCGGAGCCAACGTATTTAGCTACATTCATCGACGATAAGTCCAACTGGGTTGAAGTGTACTTCCTGAAATCCAAAGAAGAAGTAAAATCATCGTTCCTGAAAATTCAAATCGATGGTCGAAAATTGGATGAACAAAAAATAAAAACGTTGCGTACTGACAACGGTCTAGAGTACTGCGGATCAGAATTCACCTCAATTCTCGAACGAAGCGGAATCAAACGAGAAAGGACAGTGGCCTATACGCCGCAACAAAACGGCTAAGGCCGAGCGAATGAATCGCACGCTCGTCGAAAATGGCCAGATGCATGTTATTGGAATCGAAACTACCTGAAACTTATTGGGCTGAAGCAGTCGCCACCGCTGTTTACCTTCGAAACAGATGCCCTACAAAAGCTCTCGAAAATCAAACTCCCTTCGAAGCTTGGTATATGAAGAAACCGTCGATCATCCATTTAAAAACATTCGGCTGCAAGGCATACGCTCTCAAGAAGAAACCCGGAAAAGGAAAATTCGAAACCGAGATCAACTCCTTGTATATTCATCGGTTATTCAACGGAAAATAAAGCCTACAGGCTTTGGAATCCTGAAACGAGAAAAATAGTATGCAGTCGAGACGTCAAATTCATCGAGAACTTCGAGAACACGAAGACCTGAAATCGTGGAAAAATTGCCGAGCAGAACATCGATCACTTTCGATTTTCAAAGTAATTGTGAATATCCAGGCGAAAATCACAATGACAACACAAGCATTAATACGGAAGAATCTTCAGACTACCAAAGTATCAACGAGGATCATGACTCAAGTACGGATTCATCATCGAACGAGGAAACGACTCATGGAGATAATCAATCGGACAATTCATCGATCAGCAAACTTCAGAGGATTTCCAATCAACGAAAGAATCACCTCGGAAACAGTCGACACAAATTCTTCATAAACGGACAATGAAATTAGTCCACCAGTGCAAAACCCAGAGGGGGCGCGGACGACCAACACTCGTCAAAACTGGTCTACCAGGACGACCAAAGAAAAAAAGTACTGTGAACCGAAAAATGACTCATGCAGCGAGCAAGCATCAACAATCTGTGATGATCAACCAAATCCTTCAGTTGAACAAGCTCTATCCGGACCATGGAAACACGATTGGCAGGAGGCGATGAAGGAAGAATTCAACGCTCTCGAGAAAAGCGGAGCCTGGATCTTGACCAAACGACCTAAACACAAAAAGGTAATCGGTAGTAAATGGACATTAAGAACGAAATATGATGCAGAAGGTGAAATAGAACGGCGAAAAGCCCGTTTAGTCGCCAAAGGGTTTAACCAACAGCGGGAATCGACTTCGAAGAAACCTTTGCTCCCGTCGCGAGGCAGAGTTCCATCAGGACAATCGTGGCATTTGCGGCCGAACAAGGTCTCTCAATCTGTATCAGCTCGACGTAGTTATGGCATATATCAACGGTGACTTGGAGGAGGAAATATTCATGGAGCAGGCAACCGGCTTCATAGAGAAGGGGAAAGAAGATTTCGTCTATTTGCTCAAAAAGTCAATATATGGCTTGAAACAGTCAGGAAGACAATGGTTCAAGAAACTCGATGAACAATTGAGGAACTACGGATTAAAACAACTAAACAGCGACAAATGTGTGTACAAACTCGTAAATAAAGATTGTACTCTGATCGTGGTCGTTTATGTTGACGATATAATCGTCGCAGCTGATTCAGTTCAATCATTTACAAAATTGAAGAAATTTTTAGCTCAAAAATTCGACATGAAAGATCTAGGCAAACTGCACTATTGTCTAGGAATTGAATTTCAGCAAGACACAAATTCGAATTCAATTTTCATGCACCAGAGAAAATACATCGACGATACTCTCAACAAATTTGGGATGCAGGACGCTAAATCCGTGACAAACGCCCCTGGACGGAAATATCAAAATTGAGTAAAATCAATGGAGCCGAATACAGAAGAGGAAATCACCGAGATGAAAAAGATCCCTTATCAATCATTAATCGGATCTCTAATGTATTTAGCAGTGTCGACGAGGCCCGATGTTGCTCATGCAGTAAGTGCATTGAGCCAGTTCAATCGAAATCCAGGAAAAGCTCATTGGAATGCAGCAAAACACGTCCTTCGTTACCTCAAAGGAACTCGTGACCTTGGACTCTCATTCACCAAAACTGGAAAGGATTTGGTCGGATATGTCGATGCTGACTGGGGTTCCAGCGCTGATGATCGTCGCTCGTATACAGGATTTACTTTCCAAATGGCAGGCAGTTCCATTGTATGGGAATCGAGAAAGCAAAAATCAGTCGCCTTATCAAGCACGGAGGCTGAGTACATAGCCTTATCAGAAGCAGCCAAGGAAACAGTATACCTTCGATAAATTCCTAACCGAACTTGGACAATTGGATCCACAAAATCCAGGAGCAACTCTAATCTACTGTGATAATCAGGGAGCACAAAAAACTCATGCGAAATCCAGTCTACCATGCACGCAGCAAACACGTGGATATTCGATACCACTACGTACGAGAAGTCTTCGAGAAAGGAGAACTGGACGTCGAGTATATCTCTACGAACGAAATGATAGCAGACATCCTCACAAAAAGTCTATTTGGACCATCTCATCGAAAGTGTCGTGTCGGGATGGGAATCAGTGAAAAGAAAGACATTAAAGTGAATACGTGTTGAGAGGGGGTGTTGTATTTATCTGTAATTCAAATTATGCAACACGCATTAAGAGACGCCTATAGTTCAATATACAAAATAGTATACACTGACGCTCACACACACATATTCAGTTCCTAAAAAGAAAACCCACGCCATAGAATGTATCGTGACTTTGCTCATTACATTAATACGATTATTGTAACCACTTCCAATCTTTTTCAATAAAACATTATCATAACCAATAAATGTTATGAAGAAAAAGAAATTAATTAAAAAAAATTAAGGAATTTCTTCAAAAGAATTTAATTATTTTTGAAAACTATAATAAAATTCTTGAAAAAAATTCGATTATGTATTTTCAAAATTGTAAACAGTTTTTCGGAAAAATTCCATTATTTTCATAAATAATAAAATTTATCGCAGCTATTACATTATTTCGAAAAATATTAAGTGTAAATAGAAATTTAATTATTTTCAGAAATTATAATTACATTTTTCGCAAGAATTCAATAATTTATTTTTAAAAATAATAAAATTCTTTGGAGAAATTCAATTCTATTCAATTCAATTTTAATGAAATTCTTGACAAAATTTCATTTTTTTCTCAAAAGTTAGAAATTCATTTTGAAAATATAAATTGTCAAAATTTTATTAAAATTGATTTTAATTTTATTAAATTCAATTATTTTCATAAATAATAGAAATTTACAAATGAATTCAATTTTTTTCATAAATAAAAAAATCTTACGTATCTATATGAATTTAATTATTTTTAGTACAATTTACAAAAAAATTTCTTGTAAGAATTTGAATATTTACAACAATCTTAATAAAATTTTGGGAAGAATTCAATTTGAAAAAAAAATTAATGAAATTTAATAATCAAATTTCAAATTAAAATCATTAACCAAAACGCGATAATTCTAAAATCATAAAATAAAAGTTTCTGTAAAAATCAATTAATTTTATAATATATAATTTTTAATTAAAGTTCTTAAAAAAATACATTAACTGAATAAATTTATAGAAATTATTCAAAAGAATTTAATTATTGTTGAAAACTCGAATTAAATTCTTGTAAAAAAATTCGACTATGCATTTTCAAAAATTTTAATAAAATTCTTCGCAAGAATTTAATTTTTCCAAGGTAATTAAATTATTTAAAAAATATTTAATTACATTCATATACAAATTTTATTTTTTTGTAACAAAATTCTTTGCAGTAATTCAATCATTTTTAAACAATTTAATAATATTCTTTGCAATTGTTAAATTATTTTTTAACAAATATAATAACATTTTTAGAAGAACTTCAATTTCCTTTATTTTTTATAAATTAATAAAATTCTTCACATGAATTCAATATTATTTTCAATACAATTTTAATAAAATTTGTTGAAAAAATTTAATTCTTTCAAGAAATTGCAAGAAAATTTGTTTGAAATTAAAGTTTTTTCAAAAGTTTTAATAAAATTCTTTGGAATAATTAAATTATTTTTTATAAATAGTAAAATTCTGTATAGGAATTCAATATTATTTTCAATTCAATTTTAACAAAATTTTTCAAAAAGAATGTAAATATTATCAAGAATAATAAAATTCTGTTCGTGAAATTTTGCGGACAAAAGAATCAGAAATTTTGATTGAATAAAAATCTAAAAATTTCCCCTTTTCTTAAAGAAAATAGAAATTGCATTAAAAAAATATTCCGGTTCATTATTAAAATTATACGCATATAAAAATCTATCATTTTTATCAAAATGGAAGTTTCATTAACCAAAAAAGAAAACAAAATCCATATTTAAAACTTTCCTACTATAGAAGCTAAATTAAAGAGAAAAAAAAACGTTCGGAAATTTGAAATCATTCAACTCTTAAATTTATATTTTCACGAATCGCTATCACAAAAAAAGTTCCTCTGTATCGAGTATTTAAAAAAAAATTTATTTGAATTTTAAACTCGCCGATTGGGATTTTTTTTGGAACAGCGATCAGTTATTTGCTAGGAACACTGGGAAAGCACCAATTTCTATATAAAATCCAGAAAAGAGAGCAAAAAAAAAAGAAAAAAATTGGAAAAGAGAAAAAAAAACAAGAGTCGCTCGACTTTTGTAATAAGCGAGACTCGTGCTACCATGAAAATTTCCGATAATGTCAGATCCAGTTATAACCATTTTCAACCAACTTTTAACTTTTCACAAAATTTTCCCAATGTCAGAAGAGATTATTTCCGATAGTGTTATCAGCTTCAATTAATTTCTCAAATCATCAGAAACATAGGTCTTAATAAAATCACTCAAATTCTGATTGCAATTGAAATTTTCTACTGTTTTCAGTTAATTTTTTTCAGTTAATTTTAGAAAAAAAATTTTAGAACAAAAATTTTATGAAAATTACGAAGTTTTGAAGTCCACCAACGTTTATCAACGAAAAAAATTTATCTAATTCATCCAAATATTATTTTTACTTTAATATTTAATTGTAAAATAATTATTATCGAAATATAAACATAAATAATGATTTTCTAAATATTTTTGTGTCAATATTGCAGCGTCGTTATTAATTAATTTACGAAGTGAAATAATTTTTTTTCGTTGATAAACGTTGACGTCAAACGTCAAAATTGGCAAAAAGAATAACTTATTTTTTTCTTATCGTTGTAGTTTAATTTTAATGACAGTAAAAAATTTTTGTCTTTACTTTTTATGAAAAACAATTTTTCTCTGGGTGTAGTTAATTTTAGAAAAAAAAATTTTTTATCAAAATTGGCAAAAAGAATAACTTATTTTTTTCTTATCGTTGTAGTTTAATTTTAATGACAGTAAAAAATTTTTGTCTTGACTTTTTTATGAAAAACAATTTTTTTACGATATATACAGTACAGAATAATATATATACGTTTTTTTATGAGCTATTTTGTGAGTTATAAAAAGTGGAAATAAAATTTTTGATTATTAGAATAGATGTTTATTTGGATAAAATAAGATTTATAGAGGGTGGAAATATTTCATGTGGGAGAAATATTAAAAAAAGAAGAAAAAGAAAAGAAAAAAGAAATAGAAATAGAAAAAGAAAAAAATAGAAACAGAAGAAGAAAAAAAAAGTGTATTATAATGTTATTCACGCGCCATTGAATTAAACCATATTATATGGACTTATAGGAACATTTTGCGAATATTTATGGTCGAGAGGAACGTCGCAATGTACATTTCACATCGTCATGACACAGACAATAATGCATTGCTTTCTCAACTTGACTCGCATACTCTGTACCAAGTTAAGCTTTACAAAGCTTCTGCCGTTCCTGCTGTTTGAATTTTATCATATCTCAAAATACAAGGATGAAGGGAAGGGGAGAATTTATGTTCTAATTTTCATGCAAGTTTGCATTTAATTCCGATAATTTTCCCCTTTTCGTTATTCTATCAAACGAATTCAATATTTTACAATAGAGTTTCAAAAAAAAAAAAAAAAATAACAAAAAACTACCGGGATTTTTAATTGTAAATTGCCTTTTTAAAGAGCAAGAAAGAAGTTAAAATGAGATTTTAATGACAATTTGTATTTCTTTCTTTCTTTTTTTTTTTTGAAAGTTTAATAAACTTGTCGCTCTGAACAAGTTTTTTTTACAGAAAACGGTAATCTTATTTCGAATTTATAATCCGTGAAATTGTAGACATTTTCCTTTTTTGTAGATTTGGAGAATTTTTGTTTGTTTTGTAAATTATTATTTAAAAATAACATTAAATAAATAAATAGATTAAATAAATATTTATTATTATATTTTAAATATTGTTTCTTTGTATTTTAGGAAACTTTTGTTGTCGTTGCATAGTTAGTTTAATTAAGAGAAATTATTTTCATTAATTGAATTGTTGTTGCATTAATTTTTTCAATGTAGTTAATTGTTGTGATGGTAATAATTATTATTAATGCAATTAATTGTTGCCATTAACTTAGTTAATAATAACTAATTTTATTAATTAAATTATTTGTTGCCGAAAATTATTTTTATTAGTGAAATTTATTTTTATGTTAGTGAAATTTATTTTAATTAGCGAAAATTATTTTTTTCTCTTAATTTTTTGTAAGAAATTAATTATTTTTGCTTTTAAAATTTATTATTGCAATAAAATTGTTTGCCTATTAATTTTATTAACGCCATTAATTGTTGCAATAAAATTAAAGTCTCATAAATAAAAATTAATTTTATTCAAGTTTCAAAGGAATTTTAAAAATTCTTTGCAGAGTTAGATTTTCGTAAAATTTTATTTTGTAAGAAATGTAATACTTTAAAAATGTCTATTAACAATTTTCTTTTTAAGTAATTGAATTTTTTTATTGGAATGAGGGCAAGAGTGAAAAATTCTGTTTTGAAACTGAGAGAAAAATACAATTCTAACAGATTTTCTAAACGAAAAAATCAAATTGATTATAATTTTTAAATAATAGTTAATTAATTACATTTAATCCCAAATAATTTAATGATTGTATAGAATTTTAGTATAATTTTTGAAAATAATTATATTTTTTCCACGTATATTTAATTCAAATTTTATTTAAAATAATTTAAAATAATTGAATTCATACAAAGAATGCGATTAAATATTTTGGAACAATTAAATTCATTTGATAAAATTGAAGTCTCGCGAAGAATTTTTAAAAAATTTTAGAAAATTAAACCCTTGAATTTTTTTAAAGAATTTTATGAATTTTCAAAATTATTAAAAATTCTTTTAATGAATTTCTTAACATTTTTTTCAATAAATGTATTTTTTTTTAATAACGCTAACTAATAATTGTAAAATTAGTTGATTTTCAATAAAATGTCTTTTAAGATTTTTAAATTATTGGGTTTTTGTTGATGATTTTGATTTGAAATTTGATTATTAAATTTGACATTTTTTTTTTCATATTTGAGTTCTTTCAAGAAATTTAATAAAATTTATACTAAAAATAATTGAATTCACATGAAGAAATTTATCATTTCTGAAAATAATTGAATTCACATGAAGAAATTTATCATTTCTGAAAATAATTGAATTCAATAATTAAATTCATTATCTATAAATTTTGCAAATTTATATTTTGAACACGAATTTATTCTTTTTTGAAAATAATTAAAATTTTGTCCAGATTATAATTTAAATTGAACTGAAGATAATGGAATTCTTGCAGGAAATTTTATTTTAATTTTAATCGTAATTATAATTATAATTTTTGAAAATAATTCAATTTCTGTTATGAATTGTCCTTAAAATTTTTCGAAATAATTTAATGGCTGCGATGAATTTAATTATTTATGAGAATATTCGAATTTTTCCGGGAAAAAAATTTTGATATTTATGTATATAATTAATTTCTTGCGAAGCGTTTTATAAAAATTTTTCAAAATACACTATCGAATTTTTTTCCCAAGAATTTTATTAGTTTTCAAAAATAATTAAATTCTTTTGAAGAATTTTAAAAAATTTTTTCAATTAATTCTTTTTTCATAACATTTATTAAAAATTGCAAAATTAATAGAATTGTACAAAAAATTTGTTTTCTAGATTTTAGAATAACTGTGTTTGTTAATGATTTTAATTAGAAAATTGATAAAATTTTTTTTCCTGAAAATAATTGAATTTTTTTTAAATTTTATGAGAATTGTAGTGAAAACAATTAAATTTTTTCGAAATCTTTTATTAAAATTGAATTGAAAATAATTCAATTTCTGCGAAGAAATTGATTATTTATAAAAAAATGATTGAATTCTTACAAAGAATTTTATAATTTATATTTATTAAAAAACAAATTTTTTCTATGAATTTTATTAAAATTTCCTGAATTATCTGAATTTGTTGGTTAAATTTTAATAAAATTGTATTGAGAATAATTAAATTCCTGTCAAGAATTTTAGCATTTATCAAAAATAATTGACATTTTCCGAAGAATTTTATTTTTTTTATAAAAAAAAAATTTAAGTTCAACCAAGAATTTTATCAAATCTTTGTTTCTTTTTTCAAAATTACTTAAATACAATTTTTTAAAAACTAATTTCCATTAATATCCTTTTTCAAATTTTCCTTTGTAGATTATTTTACTAAAAATTCTATGGAGAATTCAATTATTTTCAAAAATTACTTTTAAAACTGTTCAGAATTTGCAAACATTTGATTTTCGAAAATTTTAATTAAATATTTTTGTAAAAAGAATTTTTTGCAATGAAAAAAGAATAATTGAATGTTAACGAACAATTTTATTCAAATTACGTTAAAATAATTAATTTTCTGCGATGAATGTTTTACATTCACAAAAAAAATCATTGAATTTTGGCGAAGAATTTTATTAAATTTTGTAAAAATAATTGATTTTCTGCGATGAATGTTATTATTCACAAAAAAATTGAATTCTGGCAGAGAATTTTATTCAAATTTAAAAAAAATAATGAAGAAAAACAATTAATTAGCGAAGGAATGAATTAATTAATAGAAATTAGAGGAAATAAATCCACTCTTTCTTTGATCGCAGACCTAATTAAGGAAAGTAATTAAATTATTAAAACCCACGAAGGAATTAATTAAAAGTAAAAAATTCCAATAAATAAAAATTAAAAAAAAAATCGATGTAATTAAAAATAAAAAATACATTTTGCTTCGATTTAGTTAACAAAATTTTCCAACGTACAGAAATTGAATTTAATTTCCCGAAATTAGATCAATTTTGAATATTTAATAAATTTCAAATATAATATTCATGAGTTTTCTTTTTTCCTTTCTTTCTTTTCTTTTCTTTTTTTTTTTGAATAATCAATAAATCGCGAGTGCGATGAAAAAAATTGAATTACATTAATGAAAAATTCCCTTTCATATAATACTAAACTGATTTAAATCTCGTTATTACATCTTTCTGGGGTTTTCATTTGAATGAAATATAAACGTGAATGGATAAGTATATGTGTGAAACTAAAGTTCGCCGCGCACGGTAACTGAGAGTTGGCGTTGTTTGAACACGAGCTAAAAGCAATTTAGTAGATTAGTGTTTACTAATACCACTGTGCACTTAGGGCACAAGGAAGTTAGTTAGAAACGGTTGAAATGTTTCAACTATTTCCTGTCAACTGCATTCAACTTTAATAAATTATTATAATTATCTTATAGAACACATTATCTCTGAAAATAGAAAATAAATTTCGCCCCCGAAGGAGAAAAAGAAAACGAAATTAATTAACGGAAAAAAATTATCCTGATTAGTTTTTTTTAATATTTCAATTTTTTTTTGTTTCAATTTTCTCTACTGCTACTGTTGAAAAAGAAATATTTAAAAATTTTATTTATATATATATATACTGTATACAAAAATGGGAAAATTTCCTTTGAATTTAAATTCCATTCTGGGGGATAAATATTTTTCCCTCGACAAGCATATAAATTTTCCTCTGACTGAGAATGATCGAAATGGTTCAAAGGGCAGAGATAACGAGAAATGGATATAAAAACTGCGAGTATTAAAACAATTTTGAATATCCTTTTTGTGCGAGCTTGGTAGGGGAAAAAAAAATTCTCCTTTGTGAATATTGGCAAATGTTACATGCAAAAATTCGTCGAATTGTGCGAATTAATGAGTGTTTATCTTTTACACCTTTTGTCATTCATTCATTCAATTTTTTTTTTATTTAAGTATTCCCGTATCGTTTACCACATTTTTTTTTCTTTCATCGAGAGAAAGATCAACCCGTGCGAAACGTCAATTAGCGGGGAAATTAAAACGGAAGTCCGTTAAGTAGTCGGCGAACCGTTTCCTTTTCGTTCCCATCTCAAATTCACGATACCGTTCAAATACGAGACATTGAAAAGGAAAAACGAAGAAAAAAACACTTTTTAAAAAAATTAATTTCACTGCAAATTCAATTATTTTAAACGAAATTTAACAAAATTCTTCGCTAAAATTCAAGTATTTTAAACAAAGATTTGATAAAATTCTTAGCAATAATTCAATTATTTTTTAATAAATATAATAAAATTCTAGGACTACAATTTTTTTTTATAAATAATAAAATTCTTCGGAAAATGTCAATTATTTTCGATAAATGCTAAAATTCTTCACAGGAATTTAATTATTCTCAATACAATTTTATTAAAATTTAACCAACAAATTCAGATATTTCAAGAAATTTTAATAAAATTCTTCATAAGAAATTAAATTAGTGTTTAGTTTAATTAAATTAGTGTTAAATTAGTGTTTTAATAAATATAACAAAATTCATAGGAAAAATTTGTTTTTTAATAAATATAAATGTTAAAATTCTTCGGAAGAATTCAATTACTTTTTTATAAAAAAAAATTTCTTCGCATGAATTCAATTACTTTCAATTCAATTTTAATAAAAGATTTCGAAAAAAATTCAATTGTTTTCACTACAATTCTCATAAAATTTAAAAAAAATTCAATTTTTTTCAGGAAAAAAAATTTTATCAATTTTCTAATTAAAATCATTAACACACAGAATTATTGTAAAATCCGGAAAACAAATTTTTTGTAAAAATCAATTAATTTTGCAATTTTTAATGAATTTTATGAAAAAAAAATTAATTGAAAAAATTTTAAAAAATTCTTTAAAAGAATTTAATTATTTTTGAAAACTAATAAAATTCTTGTTAAAAAAAAATTCGATAATGTATTTTGAAAAATTTTTATAAAACGCTTCGCAAGAAATTAATTATATTCATAAATATCAAAATTTTTTTCCCGGAAAAATTCGAATATTTTCATAAATAATAAAATTCATCGCAGCCATTAAATTATTTCGAAAAATTTTAAGGACAATTCATAACAGAAATGGAATTATTTTCAAAAACTATAATTATAATTACGATTATAATTAAAATAAAATTTTCTGCAAGAATTCCATTATCTTCAGTTCAATTTAAATTATAATCTGGACAAAATTTCAATTATTTTCAAAAAAATAAATAAATTCGTGTTCAAAATTATAAATTTTTTAAATTTATAGAAAATGAATTTAATTATTGAATTCAATTATTTTCATAAATAATAAATTTCTTCATGTGAATTTAATTATTTTTAGTATAATTTTTATTAAATTTCTTGAAAGAACTCAAATATGAAAAAAAAATGTCAAATTTAATAATCAAATTTCAAATCAAAATCATCAACAAAAACCCAAATATTTTAAAATCTAAGAAGCCATTTTTTTAAAAATCAACTAATTTTACAATTATTAGTTAACGTCATTCAAAAAAATACATTAATTGAAAAAAACTTTAAGAAATTCATTAAAAGAATTTTAAATATTTTTGATAACTCATAAAATTCTTGAAAAAAAAATTCAAGGGTATGAATTTTCTAAAATTTTTTAAAAATTCTTCGCGAGATTTCAATTTTATCAAATGAATTGAATTATTTAAATAATATTTAATCAAAATCTTTATATGAATTCAATTATTTTAAATTATTTTAAATAAAATTTGAATTAAATATACCTGGAAAAAATATAATTATTTTAAAAAATTATACTAAAATTCTATACAATAAATAAATTATTTGAGATTTAAAGTAATTAACTATTATTTAAGAATTATAATAAATTTTCTTTTTTCGTTTAGAAAATCTGTTAGAATTAATTATATTTTTCTCCCAGTTTCAAAACAGAATTTTTCACTCTTGCCCTCATTCCAATAAAAAAATTCAATCATTTAAAAAAATTGTTAATAGATATTTTGCAAACATTAAATTCTTTTCAATAACATTTTTTTTAATGATTATTTTCTTTAACTTTTGAACGTTCAAATGGAACAATTTTTTTCTGTTTAAAAAATAAAAAAAAAATATAAAAAAATGATTAAAATTAAAATAATAAATTTTAAATAAATATTGAATTCAAATTTAAATTTGAATAAATATTAAATTTAAATTTAAATAAATAATATTTAATTTTAAATAAATATTGAATCCAAATTTAAATAAATATTAAATTTAAATTTGAATAAATATTAAATTTAAATTTAAATAAATATTAACTTTAAATTTAAATAAATAATATTTAATTTTAAATAAATATTGAATTTAAATTAAAATAAATATTAAATTTAAATTTAAATAAATAATATTTACTTTTTAGCTGTTTCACTTAAAAAAATTTTCCCCCTATAAAAAATAAAAATACAAAAAAAAATTTATCTCAGCGATAATAGAACATTAAAAAGTCAACTAAGGAAAAAAATAATAGAGTAATAGGAAACGAATAAAAAAAATACAGTGAACAGTGAAATAATAATAAAATCTCCAACTCGCAGAGTAATTCCAGTCGTTAAAAATCGAGAAACTCTTTTAAATAAATAAGCAAAGTAAAATAAAAATTAAATGGAATTTCTGATTGTACATAAAATAATTCTTCGAGTTCTAGATTTGTATCGACTTACTAAGACGTTACGTGCTCGAATGATTAGCGGTAAACTGTGAAAATAACGGCTACTGTACCATACGGCGGAAGAAGGGTATAATACTTGCCAGTATAATACATTTGACGTTCATTGACCATATCAAAAAAAAAAAAAAAAAAAAATTAGGAAAAAGAAATTCTAAACAAGGGTTTAATTCTTATTATGATTGCGAAAAAAAGTTATTAGCGACGTGTTGCAAAAAACAAACATTTTCTTCTCGATAAAATGTCTAATTGCTAGATAGAAACAGTTATAAATTAATTGAAGTCTATGTCTATAAAATAATTAAATTCACCCCCCCTCCCTTTTCTAATATCGAAATAATTAAAATTGCGCATATTCTTATAATGATTAATTCCCGTCTTACTTATTTACTCGCATTCTCTTCAATTCCATTTGCATTGTATTATAAACATATTTTAACAGTAATTTTATAATTAATTAATATTATACAATATAGTTGATATAATTAATACAATTTATATAATTAATATAATATAATTAATAAAATTAATATAATATAATTAATATAATTAATATAATTAATAAAATTAATGACAATATAATTAATATAATTCATAATTTAAAAAAATGGCTAATTATTAAAATATTGAATATTAATTACTTTTTATTCCCTTAAACAAATAATTATGAATAATAAAATATTTTTTAATATTAATAATTTTTTTTATTTCCTTACATTGGAAAAAAAATTATTTGTAAGAAATAGTTTTTATTAAAGTCAAATTGTGTATTTGCTTCAAATACTGAATTTATTGGTTCAAATCAGGAATAAATAATTTCTTCTTCCCAGAATCAATTATTTTTAATAATTGATTCCGAAAGTTCTTCGAGAATTTAATTATTTAATTACAAACATTCATTTTTTTATAATAATTTGAATTGTAATTGTAGCTCTTTATAATTTCTTTTTAGTCATTAAAGTGAATTACTGAAAATATTTTAGTGAAAATTTTAAAAATAATTGAACTTTGAAATAATTGAGTAAAAAAATTAAGAAATTTTAAAAGAGCCTAAAGTTCTGAACGTTCAAATGAACGAAATTTATTTATTTCTTCTAAAAAATAAATTTTTATTGCAATTATTTTTCGTTACTATCTAAAAAATGAATTACTGAGTTTCTAAACTTAAAATTTCAGTTTTTAAATTTGTTTATGATTAGTAATTTATTAAAATATCTTCAATAAAAATATTTCGTTCATTTGAACGTTCAAAACTTGAAGATGATAATTTTAATTGAATCTTAAGAATTAATTTTTTTTCAAAATTATTTAAGTACAATTTTTTAAAAAATAATTTCCATTAATATTCATTTGCAAATTTTCGTTTGTAGATTATTTTACTTAAAATTCTGGAAAATTCAATTATTTTCAAAAATTTCAATTAAAATTGTTCTAAATTTACAAAGATTTGATTTTCGAAAATTTTAATTAAATATTTTTGTAAAAAGAATTTTTTACAATGAAGTTTTACCAAATTAAAAGTATTTAAATATTTTTTAGTTTTATACTTAAAGTGTGTGTTTCAACAGTCTATTTTTAAATTTTAAAAAAGATTTGATTTTCAAAAATTGTCATTCAAGTGAATTGCTGAGAATATTTTACTGAAAATATTTAAAATAGTAGAATTTTGAAAAAATGGAGTAAAAAATTAAAAAATTGTAATTAAATCTTAAGAATTAATTTTTTTTCCAAATTATTTAAGTACAATTTTTTAAAAAATAATTTCCATTAATATTCATTTTCAAATGTTCCTTTGTAGATTATTTTATTAAAAATTCTTAAGAACTGCAATTATTTTCAACAATTGCAATTAAAATTGTTCAAAATTTGCAAAGATTTGATTTTCGAAAATTTTAATTAAATAATTTTGTAAAAAGAATTTTTTGCAATGAAATTATACCAAATTAAAAATATTTAAACATTTTTTTATTTTATAGGTATTTAAAGAATGAAATTCATGAGTTTATTTTTGAATTTTTTATAAAAATTTGATTTTCAAAAATTGTAGTAAAATATTTTTGAAAAACGAATTATTTTCAAATAAATTTCACCAAATAAAAATTATTTAAACAGTTTTTAATTTTATATTTGAAGAGTGAATTTCAAGAGAATATTTCTAAATTTTTTAGAAGAATATTTGTTTTTCGAAAATTGTAATTAAATATTTTTGTAACAAAGAATAATTTCAATTAAATTTGATCCAATTTCAATTAGTTAAAAAGCTTTTAATTTTATATTTCAATAGTACATTCCAAGAGTTTATTTCTAAATTTTTTTAGAAAAACATTTGTTGTTCGAAAATTGTAATTAAATATTTTTGAAAAATGAATTATTTTCATTGGATTTTTTTACCAAATTTCAATTATTTAAATACAAAAATTTATTTTTTAATAATAATTGTAACTGTCTTTTCATGATTTGTTTAAAAAAAATTATTAACTTGAATTTCTGAGAAATATTATTGAAAATATTAAAAATAATTGAATTAAAAATTTTGTTTCCAATTTTAATGAAAATTTCTGAGAATTACTTTTTCGAAAGTCAATAACTTTCTAATAATTTTTGGAAAACTAAAATTCTAATATTATTTTCGAAAGTTTAATCTCCGCATTAATTAATTTTCTTTCTCAAATTTTCGCTTCAAGATTCTTTAATTCAAATTCTGGAAAATTTTATAATTACTTGCAAAATTTCCTATTAAAATTCCCCAATAATAGATTTTTGAAAAAAATTTAATGAAATAGTTTTTAAAAAAATAAAATATTTACATTTATTAAATCATAATAATAATAATAATAATAATAATAATAATAATAATTTAATAAATATTTACAAAAATATTTATATTTGTAAATATTCGACACAATTTAGTAGCGAAAAAAATATATTCTAACTCAACGAAACAAATGTTTCGAGTTTGAAGAACTCGCTCTGTAAAAAAATAATTATCTCCGTTTTTTTAAATACAGTCTTAACTTTAAAGTACCTTTTGTATTTTTCTAGCAAAGAATATGTATTTTAAAGTTGGCACTTTTAAAATAAGAAACCTTCATCGAAGAAAAATGACAACAATTAAAATTATTTTTATACCAAAGAACACGTGGTATATCCGGCTATTCTTAGACCTTATCTGTAAACTCGCAGTTGACTCGTTAAATATTATTGTATTTTTTCCCCATTTTTTTTTCTTTTTTTTGCAAACACGATAATTAAAATATTAATAAAAAGAAAAATTCATCTGATAAAAAAAAGAAGGCCAGAATAATTTATTTTCTCTATAAAATATCGATGGTTAAATTTAGTATAAGAGATTGAAAGTGAAATGAGTAATCATTTCGTAACACCCTGATGCTCTTGACTCGAGTGATTATTCTCTTTTCTTGGTATAGGTCAATATCCACATTCCAAGAATTGGAAAATGGAGAAAATTAATTTTTCGAAAACGTGAATAATTTTTAAAAAGTGCAAATTCAGAAACAAATTTTTTTTTAATTGCTTTCCTATTTTATTGTTCTGCGACAGTGAATAAAATTAAGCCCACGAAGATAAATATTTAGCGAAAAGGTGGAAAAAAATGAACAGAAATTCTATTTACCAAGATCTTGGAAATGAAATTTAATTAACAATTTGAATTAATTAAATATTTGAATAGCATTTGCTTGCATTTCAAAAAAAAAAAATTTTACTCCTTTTCTCCAATTTGTTCTCTTTTTAAATTTCCTTTTTTCTTTTTACCTTCATTAAAAATGAAACTTGTATTAAAAATAAATGACTTTCAGTTAATAAAGAGAGAAGAAAATCTGAATTTTAAAATGTTAATTAATTTCAATAATTTTCGAACTTAAAATTATTAATTAATTTCAATCATTTTTAAATTTTGAATTATTAATTAATTTCAATAATTTTCCAACCAAAAATTATTAATTAATTTCAATCATATTCATTTTTAAATTTTGAATTATTAATTAATTTCAATAATTTTCGAACTTAAAAGTTATTAATTAATTACAATAATTTTTGAATTATTAATTAATTTCAAGAGCCTAAAGTTCTGAACGTTCAAATGAACGAAATTTATTTATTTCTTCTAAAAAATAAATTTTTATTGCAATTATTTTGCGTTACTATCTAAAAAATGAATTACTGAGTTTCTAAACGTAAAATTTCAGTTTTTAAATTTGTTTATGATTAGTAATTTATTAAAATATCTTCAATAAAAAATATTTCGTTCATTTGAACGTTCAAAACTTGAGGATCATTTAATTTCAATAGTTTTCGGACTTAAAATTACTAATTAATTTCAATAATTTTCGAACTTAAAATTATTAATTAATTTCCATAATTTTTTAATTTTAAATTATTAATTAACTTCAATAATTTTCGAACTTACAATCATTAATTAATTTAACAATAATTTTTAAATTTTGAATTATTAAATAATTTCAATAATTTTTGAACTGAAAATTATTAATTAATTTCCATAATTTTCGAATTTTGAATTAATAATTAATTCCATTAATTTTCGAATTTAAAATTGTTGACCAAATTTTTTATTTTTTAATTCAAGATCGAGGGAGAAAAATAGACAAAAAAATATTGTTATTTTTGCTACTGAGGAAAGAGATAAAAATTATTGTTTTGAAACTAAATGTTTGACATTAAAATTAAATTAATGGAGACTTGTTTTATTTATGTTAATTATTTCACTTACCAATTTTAATTAATTATTCTTCCCTGATGTCAGTGGGAGTTTTCGTCAAAGGCAAAGGTAAAAGACAATTACAGCTCAACTGAAACAAAACAATAAAATTAGTTTTTTTAATTTTTTTATCAAAAATTTTTATAATTGAAAAAAGAATAATAGAGAATTTATTGAATAAAATAATTAATTTCATTAAAAAATATTAAATAAAACTAAATTCTCTTCTCGAGAATTACAAAAAAATTTATTATTAATATTATTATTATTATTATTATTATTATTATATTTGTTATTTATTAATTTTTGTTTATTATTTTTCTATCCTTTTGTTATTAATTATTAATAATTTTTTACAATTGGTAATAAAATAATTGTATTCATTTAATATATTTATGTTTATAAAAACATAATAAAAGAAAATATTAATTTATAATTAATTAAAAATATTATTTACAAAAGAAATATTAATTAAATTAATAATAGTTTTTTAGTTAGTAATAGTTTGTTATATTATTAACAAAAAGATAGAAAAATAATTAATAACAACAGAATTAAAAAAGAAAAAAAAATTTATGAATTCAATTTTTCCATTCCTTTTCCTTTGATACAGTAAACAAACGAAAATGATGTTTGCAAATTGTAAACGGAAACCCAGTGCCCCAGAAAATGCGAGTAAAAGTGAAAACAGTGTGTCTCTGAATTGATATTTTTAAATGTTAAAAATGCGATCGACAAACCACAACAACCGAGTTGCAACCGCAACTAATTGCAAGAAGACTGTAATATTCGTCAATGGCAGGGATTTTATTGTTAGCCGTTAGTCAGGACTAGAATCAGTGTTAGATCGTGTGCATGTGGCAAAGACTGCTGGTGCAACGGATTTTTGCGCGAAAAAAAAATATCCTCCGCAAAATGAAATGCTCACTGGAACGAACACAAAAGTGCACGTTTTTCTTTCCCTCTCTCGTGACAACTAAATTATTTTTTTCTCTTTCTCCCTCTCTCATATAATATACGAATTTATCTCATAAAATTTCCACACCTGTGAATTAAATCTTTCGTAAAAAATATTTTCCACTCTATTTTTTTAATATTGCAACTGCAAGTTTGATTCATTTTTTTTTTTTTTTTTTTTTGAAGGAACTTAAGATTGCGAACAGTAATTCTCAAAGTTTTTCCGCAATAAAAAAATTCTCTCGCGATTGAAAAAATTTGGATAAGAAACGTTTTCCTACAGAGAATGTTTATTTGACTTTTATTCCGAATTACAAATTAAATTTAATTTCAATTCAAAATAAATTTAATTACAAATCAAAAGAAATTTAATTTCAATTCAAAATAAATTTAATTTCAATTCAAAAGAAATTTAATTTCAAATTCAAAAGAAATTTAATTTCAATTCAAAATAAATTTAATTTTAATTTCGAAAAAATTCAATTTTACCTCATTTTTTTTTGGAATAAATTTAAAATCGAATAAATTCAAATTCGAATAAATTTCATTTCCAGACAAGAATTAAGATTGAAATAATTTTATTTTGATGTCAAATAAATTTAATTTCGAATAAAATTACTATTAATTTAATTTTGTTTTTATTTTGAATGAATTTAATTTCGAATAAATTTAATTGCGAATAGAATTAATATTAAATAAATTAAATTTCGAAAATAGTTTAAATCGAATAAATTCCAATTCAAATAAATTTAATTCTGAAAAAATTATTATTGAATAAATTTAATTTCGAATAAATTTAATTACGAATAGAATTAATTTCAAAAAAAATTAAAATCGAATAAATTTGAATTTGAAAAAATTGTATTTCGAATAAATTTAATTCCGAATAAAATTAATATTGAAAAAATTTAATTCCGTATAAAATTAATATCGAAAAAATTTAATTTCCCATAAATTTAGTTTCAATTTTGAATGAATTTAAATACGAATAAAATTAATTTCAAGGAAAATTAAAATCGAATAAATTTGAATTTGAAAAAATTGTATTTCGAATAAATTTAATTCCGAATAAAATTAATATTGAAAAAATTTAATTTCCAATAAATTTAGTTTTAATTTTGAATAAATTTAAATTCGAATAAATTTCATTTCCAGACAAAAATTAATATCGAAATAATTTTATTTTGATGTCAACTAAATGTAATTTCGAATAAAATTAATATTTAATTAATTTTTTTTATTTTAAATAAATTCAATTTCGAATAAACTTTAAATCGAATAAATTCCAATTCAAATAAATTTACTTCCAAAAAAATTAATATTCAATAAATTTAATTTCGAATAAATTTAATTACGAATAGAATTAATTTCAAGGCAATTTAAAATCGAATAAATTTGAATTTGAAAAAATTGTATTCCGAATAGAATTAATTTCGAAGGAATTTAAAATCGAATAAATTTGAATTTGAAAAAATCGTATTTCCAATAAATTTAGTTTCAATTTTGAATAAATTTAAATACGAATAGAATTAATTTCAAGGAAAATTAAAATCGAATAAATTTGAATTTGAAAAGATTGTATTTCGAATAAATTTAATTCCGAATAGAATTAATTTCGAAGAAATTAAAAATCGAATAAATTTGATTTTGAAAAAATTGTATTTCGAATAAATTTAATTCCGAATAAAATTAATATTGAAAAAATTTAATTTCCAATAAATTTAGTTTCAATTTTGAATAAATTTAAATACGAATAAAATTTATATTGAATAAATTTAAATACGAATAAAATTTATATTGAATAAATTTAACTTCTAAAAAATGAATGTCGAATAAATTTAATTTTAAATTCGAGAAAAATTCCAATTTCGAATAAAAATGATAAAACACTAATGACGATAATAAATAATCAATAATAAATTAAACAAAACCGAATAATCAAAGAAAAAAATTGAAACAAAAAATTATTTCTCAACAGAAAAAAAATTAATTTGTGGAAAACATTTTTTTTTACAAAACTAATACACGACCGGATGGAAATAACGTTTATCGGACTCGAGGCGAGTGCTTATCATTCTTTGGAATGGAGAACGAGTCGAAAGTTTTTGAAATATATTTCTAAATATTTTTTTTGTGTATAAATTCCAAAGAGGCGAAATATTTTTTTTTCGTTTATTTTTATTTTTTGTCTTTTTTTTTAGAAGTGGCATATCCATTCGATATATAGGAGAATCGTTTCTACGTTGAGTCAAATGACCTCGAGAGCCATTAATGTTCTTGTTGGTTACATGCATTTCTCTTTGGCGAAAATCGAAATATAATATTGCATCAAAGTGAAAGAAGCTACACGTTCTCATCCCGGACCTTTCCACACTTTATATACAATATATAGCTCTCTATCTATTTTTCTATACATTGTGTATATAATACAAATACTATATATACGGGTTTGGAAAATTGATTACACTCGAGTTGATTTTCTTTTTTACACTTTTCAGCTGTAAAAAAAAATTTGAAAAAATAGATTCCGCAAATTTTTTTTTTGACGAAAATTATTTTCTATCTTTGAAAGAAGAATTTTTCGTTCGTTGAACAAATTGGAGAAATAAAAAAAATTTTCGATTCCAGATGAGAATATATTCATGCCAAAAAAGAATATTTACGAAAATTTACGGAATTTTAATTAAAATTGTTTTCGTCCGAGAGGAGAAAAATAGTATTTCCGAAATTAAAATTGTTTTGGTAAAACAAAATTGATGAAATTGTTTTTCTTTCGATTTTCCGAATTTTTAATTTAAATCCTAAGTTCTTTTTGAATTAGAATTCAGAATTCTTTTTGGATTTTAATTCTAGATTCTTTTTGAATTAAAATTGTAAATTCTTTTTGAGTTTTAATTCTAGAGTCTTTTTGAATTAAAATTCTAAATTCTTTTTGAATTTTAATTCTATATTCTTTTTGAGTTTTAATTCTAAATTCTTTTTAAATTAAAATTCTAAATTCTTTTTGAATTTTAATTCTAGATTCTTTTTCATTTAAAATTCTAAATTCTTTTTGAATTTTAATTCTAGATTCTTTTTCAATTAAAATTCTAAATTCTTTTTGAGTTTTAATTCTAGATTCTTTTTCAATTAAAATTCTAAATTCTTTTTGAATTTTAATTCTCGATTCTTTTTGAATTAAAATTCGAAATTCATTACGAACTAAAATTCGAAATTCTTTTTGAATTTAAATTTTAAATTCTTTTTAAATTTCGATTCTAAATTCCAAAATCCCAAATATCCTAAGTACGAAATAGAAAAAAATCGTTTCGCAGTAAATAAAATGTAAATTGAAAATAAATATTTGCACTCCAGGGAGTTATATTCTATTAAAAATTGAATGTGTCAGAATTAATTCTAATCCTCAACGTGTATCTAGTTCCTCACTCCTCGGATTACCGTCGACTAAGGATTAAAAATCCATACATGTATATTTATATATATTTATTTCTCTAGATTTTAAATCCGAAAGAAGAAATGAATGCAGGAATATTTATTCAAATTCTATAATTCGCGTCAGAGAATATAATAATTTTTCCAAATCTCAAAAATAAGAACAGCCAATAAAAATTATTTCCCATCGACTAAAATATATTCGAGAATAATTTATAATTATAACAAATAAAAAATTTAATAAATAATAACTAAAGAAATATAATAAATAATAAATAAAAAATTTAATAAAACAGAAAAGTATTATTTTTTATATTTTCTATTTATTATAATTCATTATTTATTTATTTATAATAGGAAAAAAGAAAAAAGGAAAAATAATAATTAAAAAAATATAAAAGATAGTGAACAGAAAAAACAAAAGGTAACAAATAGAAAACAAAAAATAATAAGTAAAAAAATATAATAAAATAGAATACGAATAAAGTGATTCTAATATTAATATTTTCTATTTCCATTTTTAAATAATAATTCACGTCAGAGAAAAATTTATTTAAAAAAATGTTTTTTTAATTAATAATTGATTAAAATTATTTTTAAAATTATTAAAATAAATTATTATTATTATTTTAAATTATTATTTTTTTATTTTTGTATTTAAAATCTAGAGAAATAAATATAAAAAAAAGAAAGTAAGTACATAGTAATTTAATTAAATTTAATTATTTATTAATTAATAAATGAATAATTAATTAATTTAATTAATTTAAAAATGAATAATTAATTAATTTAATTAATTTAAAAATTAATAATTAATTAATTTAGCAAATTAATATTTTATTAACGTTTGCAAAATAATAATAATTAAAATAATAATAATAATAATAATAATAATAAAAATAATATTTTTTTGCTGATTTTTCCCTTTACAGCTTCGATTAAAAAATATTGTCCAAAAATGACAATTGTTTTTGTTGTAAATTTTTAATGTTCGTCTTGTAGCGCTTTCACGAAAAGAAGAGACAAATTTTACATTTGCGAACATTCACTAGAGCATTTTAAACTGTGTTTATTATTTCACTTAGATCGTGAAGCTTTTATGCTCACGAATACTAAAACACCGGGGCGAGTTTCTTATACCGGAAGTGAAATATGTAAAATACAATAAACAATATTTTAAGGAAAAGAGATCCATTCAAATCTCCAAGAATTGTTTTTTTTCCCTCTTTTTCTCTATTGACATAAATCCTGCTTTCCACGAGTAAATATATTTCACTTTTCGAAAAATAATAATCCCTTTCTCTCAAAACAGATTTCTATTTTTCTTTCTTTTTCTATTCTGAAAAATTTCTTTTTTGAAAATTGATTTAATTCGAACTTTTAAAGCACTCGAGGAAATGATAATTTCGTAAATTTTATTAAATTTATTTTGCCAATTTGGTATATTTTTATTTTTGAAAATTGGTTCAGTCTGGGAATTTGAAGCGAGAATTTGGTAAATTTGATTTTGATAATTTGATAAATTTAATAAATTTGATTTTGTTTAATTGATAAATTTAATAAATTTGATTTTATTTATTTGATAAATTTAATGAATTTGATTTTATTTATTTGGTAAATTTAAATTTGATTTTACTTATTTGGTAAATTTAATAAATTTGATTTTATTTATTTGGTAAATTTAATGAATTTGATTTTACTTATTTGGTAAATTTAATAAATTTGATTTTACTTATTTGGTAAATTTAATAAATTTGATTTTACTTATTTGGTAAATTTAATGAATTTGATTTTACTTATTTGGTAAATTTAATAAACTTGATTTTATTTATTTTGTAAATTTAATAAATTTGATTTCATTTATTTGATAAATTTAATAAATTTGATTTTGTTTAATTTGATAAATTTAATAAATTGAATTTTGATTAATTGACAAATTTAATTTTCCCAAAGAATTTAATTCCCCTCTGAGATCGAAAATAACAATTAAAAAAAAAGTAGACGAATTGAGGCAATTAACTCGTTAGTCGTTATACGTGGAAAATTTTCCAAATAAAATTATTACAAGTCCGTGAAATAATAATTCCCCTCTAAAGGACTCTTCATTTCGGTCATAAATTTCGTAATAAGATTTTATAACTTTGGCGAAATAGGCAAAGTTTCTTGGTGCAAGAAGAAGGTTAATGGTCGACTAGTCAGTGACAGGTAGAAAGTGATTAGTTTCTGAAGTAACTTCTCTCCTTTTTTTCGTGACATTTTGTGTCTGTGTATATAAACGTTGAGTCCAAACGTAATCACTTTTAGATTGTTACGTCCGTTACAATCTCAACTATTACGTTTTTAATCAGCATTCATTTGACCTTTTATTTCAAAATAGTTTCCTCTTAAATTAATTCGCAAAGAGGGGAGAGAGAAAAAAAAAACTTTCCCAAATGGAGTTTCCTGTGTTTAAATGTTTAAATCCCCTTTTTCCGTTTTTGTTCTCTCTCTCTTTTTTTTGGTCACACTTTTCTTCATATTATATTGATTCATTGTTATGCCGAATAAAAATACAATCGACATTTCCTGCATTCGTGTGTATTGGCTCATTTAGAAAATGATTTTTGTCATCGTAAATAATTTCCAGCTCGCCGAGGAAACATTCATTCCTGGAAAATATTTTCAAAATTAGTAAAAGCGAGAAATAAATTCAACGCATTTCTCTCCTAGATTTATTTCGAATCAAAATATTTTCAATCAAAAAAAATATTTTCAAACGAAAAAAATAGTCGGGGAAAAAACATTTAACAAAGAATTGAAGAAAATGAATGCTTTGAAACAGAAATAATTTATTGATTCGGAAAGTAGAAAAATGTGAAGCGTGACTTCTGTGAAGTATCGATTAATCAGGCAATGGCAAAAGAGAGTTTTCACCAAATGACTTGCGAAGATTTTTTTCGTGCTTCATTTCTCGGGTATAGAAGAAAAAAAATTGTAATTCAAACTTTCATGAAGTTAAAAAAAGAATTTATATTCATTTTTCTCTCCAAGAAAAAATTTTCTTTTGAAACACAAGGCATGTCGCATTTTTTTTTTTTGATTTTCTGTCGAGGTCCATATTTCGAGTAAATATTCTCTCGCAGGGAAATTCAGACACGAAATTCAAATGTCAGAAGTTGAGTTCTCGGTGCAAGAATGGATTTATACAGTAAATTAGAACCAGAGAGAAGTGAAAAGGAAATGGATATTCTGACACAAATTTACAGTTACAGTTAATTTCGAGTTAATGAAGAATTTAATAGATATTACATTGCCGAGACATTAAACTTGAAACGCGTGCAACTCTTGATATAAACAAAAGATTAAACACTTTTTTAGAACGTGAGATATCATTATTTGCATCTTGGGAAGAAACGAGATAATTAATTTTTTTTATATTTTCACATTTTATTTCAAAACAGGAAAAAAAGTGAAAAAAAATATTTTTTCTCCTCGAAATAAAAATATGATCTCTTATTCTTCGATATTCAGAGTAATAACTGTGAAGAGGCGAGTAAAAAAAAAAATTCTTAAAGCACCAAAGATTTCTCGGATAAATTCTCAGTTTTTCTCCAATATTCCCAGATATCATATTACAGACAAATTCTCTCGTCGAAATCGTCGAGGGAGCAGATATCAGAAAAGATATATATTTTATATTGCTACTGAGTAGAGGAAAATCGATAAGAAAAAGAGAATTTTTTTTTTTTTTGTAAACTTGAAATCAGAAAGAAAATTTCATTCTCAGCGAACAATTATTGTTGAAAATAAAAATAGCGAAACTCTTTTTTCCCCCTTTGGAAATTATTTACGCCTAAGAAGCGGGAATGGAAATTTTCTCGCTTTCTCGAGATGAAAATCTTCGAGTCTATTGAAAGAGAGTAATAATTTTTTTTTTTAGGTAAAAAAGATCGTAACTCATATTATTGAGAGGCTACTGGCTTGAGTGCAGGAGAAAAATACAAAAAAGAGAGAGAGGGAGATGATTCGTTTGGCTTGGAATTTCAATCGTTTGTATATATGTTCAAAACAGGTTGGATACTAAAAGGGAACCAGCGTATCGTAGCCTTCGTAATTACCTTAGTCAAGGATGTTGCTAATGCTTTAATGGAAATCAAAGGAAATTTTATCCTCTATTATAACGAGCTATTAATCCCTATTAACCCACTTCCATTGAATTATTACATAAACCAAAATTGATCGAAGCACAAAATTTTTAGTCACTGTTTCAGGCCTCGGAGCGATAGTTTGAAAAGCAAAAACAGTCGCTTTAGTCGATTAAAAATAAAAAAAAAAACAGTCGCCAAAAATTAAAAAAGTCGTTTAGTTGATTCATATGGCAGTAATATCACAAAAAATGTTATTTCGTCTTCTCATTCATTATTCAAAACATGACTGAATATTTAAATTATTCATTATTTATTTATTTTTATTTCATTATTTTTATTATTTGTTTTTCCATGGTAAAAAAATTAAAAATCAAAACCTTCTGAAATTTAATAATTTTCTAAAAATTAATTACAACCCAACCGAAAATATTTTTTTCTTTACATTTTTAACTAAACTTTATTTCCAAATCAATTATTTAAAATTACTCTTTCAATTTACATTTTAATACAAAAATTCAATTTTTAATAATGCAACTAAAACTGTTTATGGTTTTTTCCCTCAAAAAGTAATTAAAATGAATTACTGAAAATATTTATGATCCCAAAGTTTCGAACGTTCGAATGCAGGAAAATATTTTTTTTTACCTTTTCCATTTTGTTTTTATTTAGAAAATAAGTATTTTTTAGATTTAAACAAAATAATTCTAACCATTGTTTACTTTCAATTATTTTTCTTATTTAGATGAAAATTTTCTAAAAAAAAATGAAGGCGAAAAAAAATTCCGTTCAATTGAACGTTCGAAACTTTAGCCAAATAAATATTTAACGAAAAATTTTGAAATTAACTGATTTTTAAAAAATTATTTCCAGAAATTCATAAAAATTAAATTTAAAAATATTTTTAAATCATTTTTGAACGTTAATAGGGTTTTAATTTAGACAACTTAAAAATTGTTCCAATAAAGTTTAAAAATAAAAAAAAATTGAAATAGATTTTCTATTTAAATCCTTTTTGAAAAATTTGTGAAAATTAAATTTAAAATAAAATTAATTCAACGTTTAAAAATGGAATTATTTTTTAAATTAACAATGAAAATTAAATTTCTGATAAAAATTTCAAATTTTAAGAAAATATAACAAAAATTGGCGTTTATTTAAACGTTCGAAACTTTAGGAGCATTTAAAAATTTTTAAATTCAGAAATAATTGAAATTTGGTAAAATCTTTGAAAAATAATTGAATTTTCAAAAAATAGAACAATAAATCATTAAATTTTTGTGAAAAATTTTTATTTTAAAAATAAACATGCGATTTCTCATTTTTAAAAGTAAATTTTAAAAAATTTTATTTTATTCGAAGATAATTAAATCTTTGAACAAATTTAACAAAAACAAATAAATAAAATTTAAGAAAAATTAGTTTTACAAAAATTGTAATGAAACAATTTTAAGATTCAGTTTTTTTGAAATATTGCAATGTGGTTTTTCTTAAAAAAATTAAATTTTTTTAAAGAATTTTTCTCCAATAAAAAAAAAACTAATTATTGATTGAATTTTAATAAAAAAAATTGTTCAACATGATTTTTTTCTTCAAAGTGTTAAATATAATTTAATTATAATTATAAATTATAATTTAATTTTTCTTAAAAAAATTGAATTTCTTGAGAGAATTTTTCTCCAATAAAAAAAAACTAATTTTTGGTTGAATTTTAATAAAAAAAATTTTTCAACATGATTTTTTTCTTCAAAGTGTTAAATATAATTTAAAAAAATTTTATTGTTATTCTTTTTAAGGGTTTGAATTTTCGGAAAAATACTAAAATTATTTAAAAATAATTGAACTTTGAAAAATTATTATTTTTCCTATTTATAAATTTTACAATTGAGCATTTTTTATTTATATTTTTGAGAATTCAATTATTTTCAAAAAATTGCTATTAAAACTCCTCTAAAATTGAATTTTAAAAATTTGCAATAAAATACTTGAAAAAATCAATTATTTTCAGTTAAATTTATTTGTAATAAAATACTTGAAAAAATCAATTATTTTCAGTTCAATTTTACAAAAATTTCAATATTATTGAAAGTTTTTTTCAATTGTTTATTTCAAACTTTGAATTAGAAAAATCGTTCAAAATTAGTTTGTGAAAGGATTGTTGCATTTTATGCCAAAAATTTGGTCTTTGTTTGTGAAAACTTGGAAGAAAAGTAGAAAAAGTCGCAATTTTTGAAAATCAGAACAGATTTAAATTCTCATTTTCCAACAAAAATTAATATTCCCTAATTCGAATTCTTCTAAATTCACAATTTTTTCAGACAAATATTTTCATTTTCCTTAAGTTTCGAACGTGCAAATAAACAAAACATTTTTGCTGTTTAAATATTTTTCCAACAAAAGAGAAATTTTCAAACAAAGCAAAAAGATAATTAAAAGTAAACATTTACTTCGTTAAGAATCAATTTTATAAAACAGGGAAAATAATTTTGTTTTTAGTGAAAAAATATATAAGTAAAAATACAATTAAATTATAATTAATTGTCACTTTTAAATATAATTTAAAGGTAAAAAGAAATGATAAATTTTTCTCCTTCTATTTTATTTTATTTTTTAATTTATTTTCACTCTTTTCTGTATTTATTTTTTCTTTTTATTCAATTTCAATCAAACTCTAACAGAATTAACATAAAAATATGCAGTGAACGAGAAAAAAATTTATTCCCTCAAAAATTCTCGACAATAAAAATTCTTCATTAAAGAATAATACTTGAAATGAAGATTAATTTACAAATTAAAATTTTAAAATGGAAATCACTTGAATTAAAATTGATATAAACTACAAATATTTCCTATAAAATTTATCTCTCTCTTGTTAATTTTCCAATAATCATTCCCATCTGACAACTTATCATGAAAGGAAAAATTATCTAAATCTCTGAGTCAGAAACTATTTTCATAGAATAAAAAATATATTTTAGAATAAAAAAATATATTTTAGAATAAAAAATATATTTTAGAATAAAAAATATATTTTAGAATAAAAAATATATTTCAGAATAGAAAAAAAATATTTCCTTTATGCGATATAAAGAAAGTGGTTACTATTTTTCATGGCGGGGGAAAAAAAGAGAAGCAAATTTTTTTTTTCCATCATTCCCCTAGCGAGAAAATGTTTGTTGATAAGAAATAAATTGAGCAGAAAACGGAAGAATCTCCGCGAAGAAGATTGTTCTGCCGCTTCAATTCTGAATCGTTTCGCTGACAAAAAGTTGGAATAAATTGATATACGATATTTCCAGTAAGTGGCTCATCTTGAAGAAATTTCAGAACCAAGTTAAAGAGAAAGAAAAGGAGAAGAGGAAAAAAAGCAAAAAAAAGCAAAAAAAAGAAGGAAGAGACTGGAAAAAAAAGATATAGAAGTGTCTGACCAAATGGCAAAGCAGTTACTGACTATTTATTTTCGAGAAAATATATAGCGTAATCGAGGGAATCGTCAGAGAATGAACTGCCGGCACATCTTCTTTTTCAATGAAATTAAATGCATTTTTTCGTTGGCGAAAGGCGAAAATATCGATTTACTATGTTGCAAATAGTCGTCGAGATGCAATCGTGTGAATTAATCGCTTTCTGGATACGACAGGGCAGCCACCATTTGTTATCTGATTCTACCACTTCAAAACATTTTTTTTTCTCTCTCTTTTTTCCACCCCCGTTCGAACTGAAACATAATGCAACACTTATTAAAAAATAATATTTCAGAGGGAGGGAAAATTACGAGCTTTTGATGAATATTAGAAACCGAATAATAACAAAAAACAATTTACTAATTATTAAATATAATTTGGAAACAATTTGTTCGAAACTAAGAACAAGTTTTCTTTACGAAACCAATAAAAAAAAAAATTGGTGATATTTTCAATTTTCCAAAAGATCAACGATTGGAAAAGAAATATTTTTCATCACAAAAAACATTAAATATTTTGTTTACAATTTTTTTCAGAAATTATTGATAACGAAAATTCTGTCTGAATTATAAATTACTAACAACTGATTTGAAATGAAATTAATTGCGATAAATTACGGAAAATCACTGCTGAATTTTCTCGTTTGAGTTAAAATTATATTTCGACGCTAATTTAAAAATTAAATCAATATTTTCCACAGCTATAGAGAAAAATGAGAATTAAAGATTAAAAATCCACTTTTCGACACTTGTTGACTGCAAATGTGGCAAATATTAATGGAAATTGATGAAATTTTTTCTGCAAAAAAAAAAAAAAAACGTTCGGCGAGGGGTTAAACAATATTTTTGAAGCACATGCCTCAAGCTTATAGGAGCAGACAATTTAATTTAACTTCTGAAAGGAATGAAATACAATGATTGGCTAAGTTTACAAACGAGATTGTAAGTTTGCCTTTTCTTTTCTTGTCCTTCAGTTGCATCCTAGAATCTAGGACGACTGAGTTCTAAAGTTATGCGCACATCAAAGGAGCAAGTGCTGCATAAAATTTATAGTATGAGAACAAACACAGATAAATACATTGTAGGGTCATCCGCGAGTCTCATCATGAGAGAATATTAAGAAAAAAGAAAAAAAAAGAAGAAAAAGAAAAAAGAAAAAAAGAAAAAAAAAGAAAAAAAAAGAAAAAAAAAGAAAGAAATAAGGAAAAAATACCCGAGAGAAAATAATTATGTTAATTTTGTACCAAAAGTATCGTTTCATTAATCGAATGTTTGATAAAAGGAAAATTTGACTATTTACAAAGGGGAATATTTTTCACTTTCGATTCGAGTTGAAAAATTTCTAGAATGTGACATCTTTTTTTTTTGAAAAGAGGAAAAGAAAGAAAGAAAGAAAGATACAATCGGTGACCGTAACGAATAATTTCTGTGTCTCTCATTGTAGTCACGCGACTCCATGTTATGACCGATTTTCTCGCATGATAATTACCAAGTGCGCCTACTTTACTCCGACATTTAATTTGCAATTAAATGTCCAAACGCCTTGTTTTATTGGCTAATTGCAGTTGTTCTACTAAAAATTTTAAAACGTTGATGCCTGTGCGCACTGAATCGTAAATAAAGCACAAGACCCTCCGGGAAACTTAACGAAACCAGGAAACTTAATTCTTCTAATTTTAATTACACCCCCGAGTCATTATGCATCCACAGAAATCAATAATTGTCCACAGAATATGCACCTTCCGCATTTTTTTTTAAATTTTAATTACCTGAATAGAAAAAAAAATTCAAATCAAACAAAATGTCAAATAAAAGTATCTACATTATACATTAATTTAATTTAATCTAATTAATTAAAATAATAATATTCACTAGATGTGAAGTAAAATATTTAATAACAAATAAAATATTTATTTCAAGTCAAAGAAAATTTATTCCCACATTTATTCAATTTTAAATAAACATTTTCTTTGATATTAAATAAATATGCGAATAAAATTGCGAGCTGCAAAGTTTCAATATTATTCCTGTTGCATTTTTCGTTCGGTATCAGTTTGAAAACATTTTTACAAAGTTTTCCAAACTCTGTAACGTATTGTTTACCATCACACACACACACACATATATAGCTTTCAGTGATAAATATTCAAACACTTTGTTAAGCAGCGAAAAGTTACAAACTTATTATGTAAATTAATTCATTTAAAACTGCAGACAGACGATGTGATGAGGAAAAAAAACACACATGTTCCATATTAATTGAATATTTGATCGAAATTTATTTTTACAACTTCTCGATGGATAATTAGTTTTAATAAAAAAACGAAAGAAGTTAAAATAAAAATGGTAGTTTTTAAATAGTAGTTTTTATAGAAATAGATAGAAAATTATAGTCGTTTTAGTAGAGAAAATTTGTCACCATTTCAGTGAGAAACGTCCTCGACCTTTAAAATTTAAACCACTTTACATATGGAACGTATAACCTCAAAAACCCTTTTTTAAGACGTGTCAAAATCGAGGATTTTCAAAAAGAAAAAAATCGGAAAGAAAAATTCAGTAAACATATGGAATTCGTAAAATAAAAACGAGACACAATTTTTAATTTTCAATTTCATTTAACAAAGAAAAAAAATAGAAAATCTTACCTGTTAAAAATTGTCAAATTCTCAATTTTTTTCAGCAGTGATTAGCGATGGAAAATGTCACTTCTCTTGTTTATGTTATTCGGCCCACGTCAATAGGTTATACACGTCATATAGGTGAACGGTTTGTCTCGATACACAAAAAACGAAATCCAATTATTACATTGAAATAATCTTTTCTAAATCTTCACTAGCTAAATGATAATCTCACACTGGATATTTGATGAGCAAGGAAACAATTGCTATTCTCACATTAATTCTCCTTCGCGATCACCGGCTTTAAATATGTGTTACAACTTGCAGGCAACAATAAAGAATGTCTTGGTCATTAACCACATCACTTGCCTATAGTTGGAAGAAAATATGTGGCTTATGTATAAATCACTATATGAACAACGTGTCATTTTTCCCGTCAAAGAAAACAATGAGTACTATTTTTTACGTTATCTAAACATATTTCATTTAGCATTTCAAACTATTATTGTTAATGTGAATTTCGTGTCAAGAAATTTGACAGTCCTCACTATTCTCGTTTCACCGCATAACTCAATAAACCGTGACACAGAGCAGATAGACCTGCTATACGAATTCACGTCGACGTCGTCGTGAAACGCAATGAGAAATACAAGACAAGCAATACACGAGTCATTGCGCGACTTGAATGTAGGCGCGATTATGACTTCGGTGGTGGTGCGTGGCAAGCATGGCGCAAATGAGCGGGAAAATTCGAAATTTGTCAAGAATAACAAATTTTAATATTACGGATGTTTTTTTTTAAATTAAAAAACGTATAGTACTATTAAAATCGTTAAGCGTTATACGATCTTCTTGACTTTTTTTTTATTTACAATTTACTACTGTTTTCTTTTTAAATTCTAAACCGAAAATATCGAAAAGTATCGATTGGACTCGAACGTAGAAGCTCGAAAGTCAAGAGTTACCACATGGTAACAGGCAAAATGGCGATGACCATCCCTTGTTTGGCTGGTAAGTCTTTTAAAATGTTTTTTTTTAATGAAAAATAGTGTAAAATTGATTTTATTACCATTTCAAATAATTCTTTCAAGTGAAATAAATTTTTCGCTCGCTTGACAAGTGTTTATTGATAATTATTCACACAATGTGGTGCCTAATAGACACTTCTGGAGTTCGGTCATATTCAAGAGATATCGAGAAAAAGTATTACGTTTTTCATAATATTATGTATTTTTGTTGGTAAATTTTCCATCTAAAGTATAGCTGAATTAATTCTTATTATTGCAATTATGTGTGGAGACGATTCTTCATCGTTATTTATCGACTAAATTAACACTTTTTCGTGATCGCGCAGTATGGGAGCGATTTTTTTTCAAAAAAAAAAATCCAATTATTGACAAGGTTTTAATTTTTGTAATGAATTTGTTATTTTTTGTAATTGAAAACAAAAATAGTGCGTGGTTCCAACGGCCTTACCTTAGGACAAGGCCCACCGTCTTACATGACAGAGACTGCATTCTCTCGAGATGACAGCAAGGCATGTAAAACGATGCTGTTCAGCCCGGATGGCCGTTATTTTGCCTGGGCAAATGGAATTTGCGTACAAATTGCTCTCTGTGAGACGTGGAAGGTCATTGCCAAAATCCCAAGGCCTAAAGTTTGCAGTATACAATTTTCACCGCAGGGAAATTATACTATGACATGGGAGCCGTTTATTGGTATTTTATTTATTATTATATCGTCTGTGTCGTTTTCAATCTTGTTTTCTTTTTATTTTGTTGTTTATTTTAATTGGTGTATTAATTTTATTATTCTTATTAATTATCTTTACTTTTATTTCTATTTATTATTTCTATTTATTATTTTATTATATTATTTAATTTATTTCTATTTATAATTACTATTTATCTTACTATTAATTACACTATTTATCTTACTATTTATTTACTATTTATTAACTATTTATCATAACATTTATCAAAAAATTTATCATTAAGTTTTATTTCGAATTAAATCTTTTTTTGTTTGCTATTTCTTCTAATTCTTCTTTTCATATTTTAGCCACGCCATCCAATCCTCAAGGATCTCCTAATCTTCATATTTGGAAATCGGAAAATGGAGATTTAGTGAGAAGCTTCGTTCAGAGGAAACAAATTGACTGGTAGAATAATTTTCAATTTAACTTTTACGAATTTTCTATTTTTTTTAAACCCAGTGTTTTCAAATGCCAGTAAAATCAGGGAAATATCAGAAAAACAAAGTTTTTGTCAATAAAATCAGAAAACTTAGAGGAAAAAGGTTTTTTGTCAAGGAAATTAAGAAAATTGGAACTTTATCGATTTATTTTTTTTTCGATCACAACATTTTTGTCAGCAAAGTCAAGAAAATTACAGGAAAAATTTTTTGTCAAGGAAATTAAGAAAATTGGGATTTTTTCGATTTATTTTCAAAAATTACGATTTTTTTTTTATTTTTCTTCAAAATATTGCAACAAAATACATTTTTTAGTATGAAATGCAAACTATTTCGATTTTTGTAGAGCGAAAAATAACTAAAAACAAATCTTTGAAAAACTATTCTTGAATCATTTTTTAAGATAATCAAATTTTTCAAATACTTTAATGAATATCGTTTAAAATAATCGAAATTTTTGTAAAATTGAATCGAAAATCATTTTTTTTCGAATATTTTGTTACAATTTTTTGAAAATCTAAGTTTGCAAAACAATTGAAAAAAATTATTTTGAATTATTTTTGAAAATTATCGAATTATCAAAAATTTTAATGAAAACTCTTTAAATGTCAATTTAAATGTGAAAAATACTGAAAATTAGCTTCCAATTTTTTAAAATTCAAGATTTTCAGTATTTCTAATCATATATTTCTGAAAATTGAAAGAGAAAACATTTTAGAATTTTTTTTAACATTTTGGAGAAAAAAATCAGGTCCAAAATTTTTAATTAAATTTCCTCAAGAAATTTATCAGTTTTTTAAAGTTATACAAATTTTCTGTTTAGAATTTCAATTATTTTCGAAAAATTACACTAAATTTTTAAAATAAACGAACTATTTTTCTCTAGGGAACCACAATGGTCGAGTGATGAGAAAATCTTTGGAATGCTAGTTAATAATGACGTTCTTTTGTACGAGGATGTGAATTTTGAAAAAATTGTACACAAAATAAATTTATCAAAAATCGGTAAATTTAGCATAGCACCAGGATCAGCTCCTTATCATGTACTCTGCTACACGCCAGGTGAATATTTTTATTCTTTACTCATCTAATTAAAAAACATATATTATAATAATCGACCTAATCTGTCCTCGCCTGAATTATTTTACTACAATGTTTTGTTTTATAGTTTAAATTGATTCGTCAAAAGATGGAAAGTTAATTTCTAGACTGTGTGTAAAAAAATGTGTAGAAAATTGTGTTAAATCTGTAGTGTTTTAATTTGTTAGCTTCCTTAAAAATTAAATTTTGAATAATATTACTCAAAAATTCTAGAAAATTAATGGAATTTTGGAAGACTTGCAGTTCAAATTTTTAAGTATTGCGAAATTTTAAGCAAATAAAGAATAATTAGTTAAATATTTATTTTAAAAAAGTTATTAAACTTTGAAAAAATTAATTTGGAAATTTTTAAAATATTAGGTTTTTGAAAAAAAGTAATTAAAATTTTTTAAAGAAAAAGGTACTTGAATTCTCGATAATAATTTTTATAAATTGAAACAATTGGAAATTATGTAAAACTTTATATTTTAAAGAATTTTATTTTTTTCCTCTTAAAAAATTGTCTATAAATATAATTATATTTTTGAAATTATGTCATTTTATGAATTTACAAAAATCATTAATAATTTAGGTAGGTTTTTAAACTAAATTCTTTGAAAATTCAATTCTCGTAGTTGAATTCTGATAGGAATTGATTTAACAAAAATTTCAGTTAAAATTTTAAAAAATAATTAAATATTTAAACCCTTCTAACAGGAATTTTTGGAATTAATTAAGTTTTAAAAGGTTTTTAAATTAAATTCCTTGAAAATTTGAGGGAAGCAAAAGTTTAAAAATATTAAAAATTTTATTTTAAAAAAGTAATAATATTACTTTTCTTTGAAAATTATTAAAGTTTTTCAATAAATTTATTCAAAAATTCTAAAGAAATAATTGATTTTTGGATGCATTACAGTTGCAAATTTTAGAAATAATATTTCATGAGGTTTTTTATTGAAATTATTTGAAATTTCAATTCTTTGGGAAAAATAAAGATGAATAAGTTTTTAAATTTTTGTTTAACAAAAAGAATTAAAGTTTCGAAAAATTTAATTCAGAAATTTCGTATAAAATTGTTTCTTGAAAATATGAAACTAAAATTTGTTATAAATACTTTTAATTCTGAAAAAAATTATAAAAAATTGACACAATTGAAAAATTTTGTCAACTTTTAGTGAAATAAATTTTGAATTTTAATTCAAGTTGTTAGAAATATTTTGGCATTTACTATACGAGTTGATCAAATAATTAAATTTAATGAAAAACCGTAAGAAAAATGGTATTTTTTAAGAAATTAAGAGCTTTATTAGTTAAATAATATTGTAAAAATTAGTTATTAAATTAAAAAATTTTGTTTAATACTTAAAAATTAAATTGTTTTTTCTGTTTTTTTAAAGGAAAACCTGGTCAGGCGTCGATGGGTCAACTTTTTCAGTATCCGAAATTCGAAGCAACGCAAACAGTTGCGAGAAAGAGTTTTTTCCAGGTAATTTATTTCTTTGAATTTTAATTTTGAAATTAAAAATGTTTATTTTTTGTAATTTTTTGTTTTTATTAATTACATTTTTTTTTGGCGAAATTTCAGTCAGACAGAGTCGATATTTATTGGAATCAAAAGGGAACAAGTGTTTTATTAATGGCAAGTACGGAGGTTGACAAAACTTCATATTATGGAAAACAAACGCTCCATTATTTGGATACAAAAGGCGAAACGGCTTTAGTCAGTTTGAGTGAGTTTTTCTTTTTTCTAGTAAATTATTTTTAATTTATTCATTGTTAAGAATTATTTTTAAATTCTTTTTTAGAATTATTTTTAAATTCGTCTTTAAAATTATTTTTACATTCTTCTTTAGAATTATTTTTAAACTGTTCTTTAGAATTATTTTTACGTTCTTCTTTAGAATTATTTTTAAACTCTTCTTTAGAATTATTTTTAAACTGTTCTTTAGAATTACAATTATTTTATTATTTTCAAAAAAAAGGATTAAGAATAATTTTTAAATTCTTCTTTAAACCGATTTTATTAGATTTTAGTTACAAGGAATTATTTTTCAGCTCTTCTTTAAAATTATTTGTCTTTGATAATGAATTTCATAATTTTCCAAATAGGCAAAGAGGGACCAATACATGCCGTGGAGTGGTCGCCAAAAAATTCCGAATTCTGCGTGATTTATGGTTTTATGCCATCGAAAGCGACGCTCTTCAATCTAAAGTGTGAATCGGTTTTCGAATTTGGCGTGAAACATCGCAACAGCATTTATTACAATCCACAGGGGAACAATATCCTTTTTCTGAACGAATTAGAATTTTATTTACAATTTCAATGAATTTCTATTATTATTATTATAAATAAATTTTTCTTTCAGTTTTATTTTTAATTGGAAATATTTTTTAATAGAATTTAGTAGAATTTTTTTTGGTAAAAAAAAAGAAAAGAAATATTGTCCTTAACCGCAGTGCACTGTTATTGTTGAGCGGCTTTGGAAATTTGCAAGGCAGCATTGAAGTGTGGGACATGAATAATCGAAAATTGATTGCCAGTACCGAAGCACCTGATACAACTTTACTTCAATGGTCGCCAAATGGGGAAAATTTCATGACTGCAACAACAGCACCACGACTTCGAGTAGGCAATGGGTATAAAAATATTTCTCTTAAAATTAAAAAAATTCTTTTTCTCCAGGAATTAAAAATTATTTAATTCCTTTCCTTGGTAATTTTTTTATTATTTATTTCATATTTTTGATTATAGGTACAAAATTTGGCACTACACGGGAACATTGTTATACGAACGATTTTGGAACAAACAGGATGAACTATGGGAAGTTGTCTGGCAAAATTATCCGTCTTCCGTTTTTCCAGAGAAGCCAATTTGTTACAAAGCTGTAGAAGGTATTGCTCCAAGTCAACCTCAGGGTGAGTAATGAATAAAAATAAATTTTCTAAACTAAAAGTCTATAAATTCGAAAAAATTGAGGAATTTTTCTTCTTTTAGCATCGAAACAAGCGTACAGGCCACCTTCTGCAAGAGGACATACGATTACTTTCAATCTCCACGACGACGATGACGACACTCCGTCAAAGTCAGGAACTGGTAAATTTTTCAATAATTTATTAATCAGTAACATTTATATTCGTCCGTTTATAAATAATTAATTTACATTTAATTACATTTAATTTTAATTACATTCAATTTACTTTTCATAATTATTATTTTCAATTTCTTTTAATTTATAAAAAATTATAAAAGCAAATTCGTTGATGAAACTGTCTATAAATTAAAAATAATGAATCTCTCTTCCAATTAGGAAATGCCTCCAAAGCGTATCTAAAGGCAAAAAAGAAACGCGAAGCTAAAAAAGCGAAAAAAGAACAAGAAGCGCTCGTATCGAAATTAGTGGACGATGACAACGCTTCAAAAGCAAACAGTGTGCCAAAAAATCAATCTTCCACTAAAGACCCTGACTTAACGGACGACGCCGAGAAAAATAAGAAAATAAAGAAAATTAAAAGTGTAAGTAGAAAAAAACGAGAAATTCCGAATTAACTTTCTATCGAATTTATTTTTTTAACACTTACTTTTTCCCCCTCTGCAGAAATTAGACCAAATAACAAAATTAAAGGAACAGCAATCGTCGGGAAAACAATTGGAAATGAATCAATTGGATAAGATAAAAAAAGAAGCGGAACTATTAAAAGAATTACAAGACTTGTCTTTGTGATAAATTAAAAACATTCAAAGATTTGTGACTCGGTAAATCTATATTAAAATAGATATATGGACACAGAAACAAAAAAGAGAGAAAGAAAGAGAGAGAGAGAGAGTAAAAACATTTCTTTCGTGAATTTTCAATAAAACCAAAAAAAAAAATCGAAAACGATTTTACAAGAAGAGAGAAATGTTCAAAATAAATTCAACACCAGGGATTTCTTTTTTGATGATATAAGATTGTAAATATGATATTTTTTGAAATTTGCAATTTTTGCCAATCTTTATTTCTTTTGGTGATGAATTTTTCTTTTTTCAAAAATATTTTTCATCTCAATCTGAGAAAAAGAATTATCAATGTCCATAAAATTCACTTTTTCTACTCTAGTATTCGAATCTATTTTTTTTCTCCAATTGAAAGGAAAGGGAAATTGTTTCTTCATTGTATGAATTAAAATCCAATTTACAGAAAATATTCTTCAAATTTTCATTTTTTAGATTCGACCCGGTGCTCTAAGTAAAGAAACAAAAAAAAGAAAGCATGTATATACAAAAGAGATATTGCACAGCAAGATTTTATTTTAAACGCACTTGATAAAAAAACGAACTTCAATTTAATTGAACTTTTTAAATATTTTGATTTTTGAGACTTTAATATTTATTATTTTATTTCCAAAAAAAAACTTAAAGTAAAATTTCTACAAGTATTTTTGTCTGTTTTTTTTCTCCCAATTTTTCTTATATGTTGAGAATCAGTTTTCTATAAATAAAAAGAGTCTTGGAAAGTTGTAAATACTGCCTGTTAATTGCCTTTTATTTCTTTTTTTAATCACTTTTGTCTTTAAATCATCGTCTTCTTCTTCTTCTTCTTCATCTATATTAAACTTTCATGTTACTTCGAATCGAAAATTTTTAATAATTATGCTCCTTTGTATTATTTTGTTACATGTTGTGTATAAAAGAATGAAATTTCAAAGTCAACAGAAATATTGTTGAATTTCTTCAAACAGGAAAATTTTAATTTTTGTTGAAATACTAACTAGTGTAACATTTTTTTTCTGTTTTTTGTTTTAATTAAATTACATTGTGTACAGTTAAGGAAAATTTGATGGAATAAATTATTTGAGCAACGAATTATTGTCTTTTTACTTGAATAATAATAACAATAATAATAATAAAATAAACTATATAATAATTATTTTTATTACTATTATTAAATAATAATAATAATTACGTTTATTTTTAAAAAATAATTTTTTGTTTAATAATTTATTAATCTTCATTATTTTACTTCTATTTTTTTCGTTTCTTGTTTAAATTAAATTATATTGTATTCAGGAAAAATTGATGAAGATATAAATTATTTGAACGACGAATTATTGTCCATTTATTTAAATAATAATAAAAATTACATTTATTATTCATAAATAATTCTCAATTTTAGTAATTTATTAATCTTCGTCAATTTACTTTTATTTTTCTTTTAATCGTTTTAATTAAATTATATTGTATATAATTAGTAAAATTTGCCAAGGAAATAAATTATTTGAACAAAAAATTATTTTCCTAAAATAAAACTAACGTTTATTATTAATAAATACTTATAGGTATTTATAATTTATATTTATCAATTTACTAATTAATTTTATCAATTTTTTTATTTTTCCCACTTCTTTTCTCATCTAGCGGTTTTATTTTCAAAAATTCGCGCAAAAACTATTTTACCACTTTTTTTCCGTTACCACGTTGGCAGCACTGAGTATAGTACCTTTTTTCGGCTTTAATTTAAAAGCGGCTGAGTTTTGATGTTTTTAATATAAAAATATCAACGGTATTAACATTCTTTACAGTAAAAATAGTGTGAAAAATAGTTTTTGAAATTCATTTTTGTTATTTTTATCTTGAACCGTCAAGGTTTTGTGTAGTTCGGGTAACAATTGCTTTTTCGGCAAAAGTGACTGACAGTGTTCCGCAAAAGTGAGGTTATGTTTTGATATTTGTAGTCATCATGACAGACTGGTTCGTTGCGAAAATAAATTGTTTAATTAAATTAAACAATGTGGAGGAGAAAAAGGAAGTATTGACTGAAATAAAAATTAAACTCCTGGGATTAAATAACAATGATTTGGAATCTGTTTCACGAAATTTGGATCTTGAGAAAGTGTTCTCTCAGTTAACCTTTCAGGACAGGTATGTACATGACTTTGCTGATTTTTTTATTTATGTTTACTGTGGTTAATATTTTTTATATTTCTTATAATATTTGGAAAATTTTTATTGAAAATTATGTTTATTTTAATGTTTTTGAAGAATATTTTTGCTAAATGTGTAAAATATTTAAATGCACAAATGTGATGGTTGTAAACAAATTTGCATTTGTTATGGATTTTAAAGACATTTTACGTTTCTGTAAAAAAAGATAAATTAACATAAATTTTAGATAAATTCTGAATCGCGGAAATATTGCAGTGTAGGGTAGAAGCACCAGTTTTGGCCACTTTAACACCACTTTTGGCCACTAGTTAATAATTATTGTAATTATTTATATTATAGTTTATTTATGTATTTTACTTAAGAAAATACTTAAAATCTCATAGTACTATATTATTATAATAAGAAATATTAATTATAGTAAATAATTAAATGGAAATTTTATAAAAAAGGCCACAACCGGTACAGTGGCCACAAACGGTACTTCTACCCTACAGACTATTTTTACTATTTTTTAACAAATTTTTACCCTTTGGAAAAATTATTATTTTCCGTCTCTTACAAATATTTTAGTTTAATTTTTTGAAAGAAAAATTCATGCTACTTACAAAAGCTCCGTTTTAAAAGTTGACATCCACAGAAAAATATTTTTGATTAGGGTACAATTTTTCTAAAACGTATTTTCTAATTTTTTATTTTCTAAAAATATTTTAAACAAATAATAAAAATTTCACAAGAATTTCATTAATAACAAATTTTTTTTTATAAAATTCTTCGCAATTATTCAACTATTTTCATACTTAATAAAGTTTTACCGGGATTCAATTATCTTCGTAAATAATAAAATTCTTTTTAGAAATTCAATTATTTTTAATAGAATTTTAATCGAATTCCTCGAAAAAAATTCTTAAAAATTTTATTAAAATTCGTCTAAAGAATTTAATTGTTTAAAAACTTGTTGATGACATTTTTAATGGGAATTGAATTCCAAGAAACATTCAATTATTCAATAAATTATTTATTTTTGCATTTAAATAATTTAATTCTCGTAGAATTTTCTGATAAACATTAATTTAAAAATAGATTTCAGTTAAAATCTTAGATTATAATAATTCAATTCTTTCGAAGAATTTTGTTAAAATTTTGAAAATAATTGAATTTTGGAATTTTTTTTAAATTGTCTTAAAGATAATTGAATTTCTACCAAAAAAAGTTTTGTCAAAACTTTTTAAAATCTTTGAATTTCTGCTAAAATTCTAATATTTTTTAAAATAATTGAATTCTTTCGAAGAATTTTATTAAGACTATTGAAAATAATTGATTTCCTGCAAAGATTTTTATTATTTTACGAAAATTTTAAATTCTTGTGAATAATTTCATTAAAATTTTTGAAAGTAATTAAAGATCTGCTAAGAATTTTGTTATTTTTAATTTATGCCAAGAATTTTATTAAAATTTTTAAAAATAATTAAATTCCTGTTAATTTTTTACAAGAATTTAATTATTTTTGTAAATTTTAATAAAATTCTTCGCAAGAATTCAATTATTTTTATAAATAATCCAATTCAATGCAGAATTTTAATTATTTTTAATACAATTTTTATCGTATTTCCCCAAAAATGTAATTATTCTTAAAAATTGTTATTAAAATTCGTTAATAGAATTCAAGTATTTGATAATTTGTTGATAACAATTTTTTGAGGGAATTGAATTTTAAGAAACGTTCTATTCTTCAATAAATTATTTAATTGCGTAAAACGCAATTAAAAAAATTATTTTAAAAATTGAATTCTAGTAGAATATTCTAATAAAAATTGAATTTTATTTCATAAAAATGAATTTCAGTTAAAATTTTAGATAATTATTGAATATTAAAAGCAATATAGCGTGAATTTTAAAAAATAATTGAATTTTGTAATTAATTTTTTTGAAAAAGTTTAATTGAGTTTTTTTTATACTATTTTCAGTTTCTATTTTCTAATATTTATTTAATAAAAGAATTTAACTAATAATTGAAATTTCGTAAAATTAAATATTGTAAAGAAATGAATTTGAAAATTGTCAAAGAACGTTTTCGAAAATTATTGAAAATAATCGATATAAAGAAGAATTTTAGATAAAAATTCTGACAAAAAATACTTCAATTTTTGGTGAAAAATTGTAGTAAAAAATTATAAGAAATTATACAAATTGTAATTATAAAAATGATGGAAATGATTTTTTTTAAAGAACAGAATTTTTGTTAACAAATAGTTATTTTTTAAAAAATTATCTTCTTTTTTAAAAAGTAAATATTTACGTAAACAGAATTATGATTAAAAAAGCAAAATATGAAAATAATTTATATTTTTTAAGTTTAGTTTTTTTTTCACCAGTTTTCTAACTTTTAGGAAAAAATTATAAAATTTTACAAATTTCAGGAAAATAAATATTAGAAATCATAACTTTTTAGAAAAACTTCTTTTAGAAATCAAAACACATTAGAAACACTTTTTTTTAGAAATTAAAACACATTAGAGAAACTTTTTTTAGAAATTAAAAATCAGTAGAAATCACATTTTGATGCGAAAGGATTGGGAAATATTTTTTATAAAAAGTCACCACCTACTGATATTTTTATTCAAATTTTGATTTCTCACGATTTTTAGACAATTCCTCGAGATGGTGTGCGAAGTTTTGAAAATAATAATCACAAAACTGGAGATTGGCAGTGTTCATCAACGCTATCGAAGGGAGATGTTTCAATTGATGTCGCACGCGAATGGATCGGTGAAAAATCTCATTCTCGAGGAATTATTACGAACCACATCTAATTCTTCATCATTACAACAATTACTCGTCGATAATGAATTACTCGTTGCCGTAACGGAGAAAGTTGCCGATGATGATTTATCAGTGGCACAAAATGCGATGGCGATATTGAAAAAAATTGGCGAAACAGCGAATGGTTTGAAAGTTCTCTATTCCAGCATTCTCCTGCGAACAATTGCGAAACTTTTGACAAAAAACGACATCATCACATTTCGAGTTTACGAAATTGTCGTCGATATTGCGAAAAAATCGAAAATCGGCCTGGAAGCATCGATTGAATCGGGTTTCCTTCAGAGTTTAATAAGAGTCCTTGACAATGAGGACGAATTGATTCAACTCAATGCCCTTGAGGCAATGACCGATTTGGCATTAAACGAAGAGGGTCTCAAATTTTTAGAGGAGCAAGAGGTCCTCGTGAAACTCGCTTCAAAAATAGCGCACGCCAATGAAACGCCACTTTCGAATTTATTCATTCCGGGTCTAATGAAATTTTTCGGTCACGTCTCACGTTTTCGTCCCAATGAAATATTCTCGAAATATCCAATTGTCATCACAGCGCTTTTCGATGTTATTGAAAATGGCGACGAGAGTATTTTAGCGGCTGCACTCGACACTCTCGGACATATTTCAACGACAATTGAGGGTAAATACGCGTTACAAGATCTCGGCGATAGTATGACGAGGGCTTTGAAAAAAATTGCGGAAATAATTAAAAAAATGCCCACGTACTTTAGATTACGAGCTTTGAATAATTTGGAAATTATTTTATATGTGAAGAAATCGGAGCAGGACAATAGAATATGTTCGTTGACGAAATCGTGGTTCGATGCACTCGATGAGGAACCATTGAAAATGTTAATTGAACTTTGTAAGCAACCATTCGCCGATATACGACAAGCGAGTTTGCAAATTGTCAGCGTTGTCGCGTCACAAGTTTGGGGACAGGAATATATTGCCTCACATCCGGGTTTAGTTGAATTTTTACTCGACAGAAATATTGAGAGTTTCAAGGAGTGCAAGGAGGCGAAGTACGAAATTGTTAAAAATCTCTCGAAATCCGTGGACAATATTTTCGATGCAAATACAATGGAGAAATTTAATGATTACGTTAATAATGGTCCGTTCTACGTTGAAACGTACACGGAAGTTGCCATTGAAGGCGCTTCATAATTTTCTTTTTTCGTCAAAATAAAAATCAATCTTCCTCATAGAGGAATCTATTTTTCAATTAAATATAGTTTTTATATTGTAAAAGCGTTGAGAGGGAAAAAGAAATACGTACGAAATTCAATACAAGAATTACGATTACTATAAGAGAAATAATTTATTTGTCTTAAATCTAAATACAGTATATAAAATTGAAAAAAGAATTTTTCTACAGACAAGGCTTATAAATAAATAAACGAAACTCGAAACTTTCGTTGTGACTTATTTGCAATATTTGATATAATTGAGTCGTTATTAACTTATCAACTACAGTGTGGAATAAAAAAAAATTGAGCTCTTTTTCTCTCCACTGTTTGGTGAATATTATGAAATAGTATTTTTTTTACCTATAGAAACAATCACTTTACAAAGTCTTGATTGATAATTACAATATGTTTGTATATACAGGGTGAACTCGGTACAATTTTACATCAAATGAGATTTTCCATCAATTCTGAATGAAAACAATTCTTTTTGTCAATAATAATTTTTTCTTACTTTCAAACTAAGCCTAGGCGTGGAGAATATCTTGAGAATTGTTTAATATTTCCTTAATGAAACAATTTGTTCGATTAATTTTATTTTTAATTAATTTTTAATTAAATTCTTAATTTAGTTAATTTTTAACTAAATTCTCAATTTAATTAATTTTTAACTAAATTCTTGATTTAATTAATTTTCAACTAAATTCTCAATTTAATTAATTTTTAACTAAATTCTCAATTTAATTAATTTTTAACTAAATTCTTGATTTAATTAATCTTTAACTAAATTCTAAATTTAATTAATTTTTAACTAAATTCTCGATTTAATTAATTTTTAACTAAATTCTTAATTCAATTAATTTTTAACTAAATTCTTAATTTCATTCATTTCTAACTAAATTCTTAATTTAATTAATTTTTATTCTAATTAATTTTTAATTTAAAAACTTGAATATAATTGATTTTTTTTTCTTTAAAATTATTATTATTAACTGTTAATTAGCAGCTCGGCGCTGATTCGTTGAGACCACCCTTGTACAAAATACGTAGATCATAAAAAAAACTGACCATTAAAGTAGATGATGAAAATTAAAAAAAAAACATGAGAATGAACTATACAACAAATGGAATGAATGTCTTGTGGAAAAAAAATATTCCGCTTACTGAATTCGCTTTCGTTTTTTGGGCGATAAAATTTTTAGCATACTGACTACCGGCGCTTCGAATGAAAGCGATACAATAAATGATATAATGTATGACGTAACGACTTGTCCGAAGAACATAACCATCTGAAAAAAGAAGCAGTCAATTGAATCGTTATTTTCGAATTTAAAGTATTTCTAAATTATTTTTTTGGAAAAAAGAAAATTAGAATTAATTCTATTGATAATTTTTCTTTTTTTTATTTAATTCGAATTGATTTTGTTGCCAATTTTCTTCTTCTAAATTTTCTTCTCTAAATTTGATTAGAATTAATTTTATTTCTAATTTTTTCCTTTTTTTATTTAATTAAAATCGATTTTGTTCCTAATTTTATTTTTCTTTGTAAATTCAATTAGAATTAATTCTATTCATAATTTTTCTTTTTTTTTATTTCATTCGAATTGATTTTGTTCCTAATTTTCTTTTTCTTTGTAAATTTAATTAGAATTAATTTTATTTCCAATTTTTTTCTTCTTTAATTCAATTAGAATTAATTTTATTTCTAATTTTCTTTTTCCGATGAAAAATATTCAACTTCCGGAAGTTTAGGTTTATGATCAACAAGTTCGAGGGGAAAAATAAATTTATAAATTTGCTTACGAAAAATTGTTTTCTCTTCGAAATAAATTTTTCTCGTCAATTATTTCGAGAAGAATAATTTTTGAATAGAAAAAATTGTTTTGCTCTTGGAAATAATTTTTGCACCCCACGTTAATTGTTGATTATAAATCTTGAGAACTTAACCGACTTTATTTGATATTTCTCGGTATTTTTTTGACTCTTATTTTGAAATTGAATATTTTTTTCTTGTAAATAAAATGGAAAATAATAATAATTATTAATTACCATGGAATTTTTTCCAAGATGGAACGGAGAGTCGACGTGCATTGCTGTGAGTCGAATCACAATCGGGTGAATTAAATATGCACAATATGTTACCCTACTGAAGGGATAAAGTATGGGCGCTGATAAAATTGCGTCCACGTAACCTGAGGAATAAATAAATAAATAAATAAATGAGTAAATAAAAAATAAATATAAACAAAAAAGCTAATAAATAAATTAATAAATGAATAAATAAATAGATGACTAAATAAATAAATAAAAAGTAATAATGAATAAATATACTAATAAATAAATGAATAAATTAGTAAATAAATAAATGATTAATAAGAAAACTAAATAAATAATTGAATTAATTATTAAATAATAATATTTATAATATAATTAATGAATTAACTAAGAAATTCACTGATTAAAAAAATAATAACAATTTTCTTTAACTGTTTGATTAATTCGATTCTGAAAATATTTTTTTGCCGAAAAGAATTTTGTTTTAAGAAAAAAAATTCTTTTCGGGCATAGATTAAATTTTTTTCTTTTCGTGAAAAAAGCAACATTATTAGTGAATTTTATCTAAAGAGAAACTTTCTAAAGATTTGGAAGTGCCTTTAACAATCCTCCTTTTCTCTTTATGCAAAGTTACATAAATTTTCTCGAGTGAAAGTCACACAGCATTCGCGTTAACTTGAAAATATTTTTACTTTACTTTTTAAACAATTTAATTTGTAAATTAAATTTTTTTTTAAGGCAATTACTTCGTCTAAACTAGAAATTGCTATCTAAACAAATCTCAAAATAGCGATGAAAAAAAATATTCCAATCTTGTAATTTTATTCTTGAAAAGCAAAGGAAAAAAGAAAGACAAAAGACAATAAATGTCAAAATTACATTATGAGTATAATTTTTCATCAATATTGTAATATTATTTTTTTTCTCTTTTATTTGAAAATAACTCGACTTTTAAAGGTGAATCGAGACTTTCTAATTCTGAACTTTTGAGTCAAACTTGTTTCTTTTATGACTCTATAAGTTTATAACGGCTCTAAATAACGTTTAGCAATTTTATTATTTATTTATTTAATTCACTATTGAATAATTCATTTGATTCAATTTTTCTTTTTTTTTTGCTGTATAATATGCAATATATATAAAGTGAGAAGAAATTATGTTTATATTTTTAATTTGACCCGCTTTCGCATATTTGAAATATGATAATTTTTAAAGTCAACAAAATTTTTACCTCCATATCCTGTACTACAAGCGATTACTATCCAGGCTAAACCAAGTGCCCAGGCACTGTGACTCAATGAGGAATAAGCTGCCGCTGTTATTGGGGAAATTTCGGCTTCATATAAACCGTACAAAAGACTTAGAAGACAAACTGAAGACAGTGTCCATCCGAGCACAACTGTTATCTAAAATTTAAAAGCAAGTTTTTTTTATTATTTCGTTTCCTCTTGTGGAAAATAATAACTAATTCAATAAATTCCAATTATTTATAAATTAATTAATAATTTTTAATTTAATAATAATTTATGCATATTTTTTACTTATTGTTCAAGTAATTAAAAATATTTCATTATTGCTGGACTAAAAATATTAATAATAATTTTTAATTTAATAATAATTGATTCATATTTTTTACTTATTGTTCAAGTTGTTCAAAATATTTAATTATTGCTGAGCTAAAAATATTACTGATAATAATTTTTAATTTAATAATAATTAATAATTATTTTTTACTTCTTTCACTTCTTGTCCAATTAATTAAAAATATTTAATTGATGGACTGAAAATGTTAATAATAATGTTTAATTTAATAATTAATTAATTAATTAATATTTTCTACTTATTGTCCAATTAATTAAAAACGTTTAATTATTGCTTGGCTAAAAATATTAATATTAATTTTAGGGACTTACACGAACACGAAAAAACACGAAAATTCGTGTCGTGCCTGTGGCACGATACATGGGCACGACACGAATTTTTGTGTTTTTTCGTGTTCGTGTAAGTCCCTGATTAATTTATTAATAATTTTTACTTATTGTCCAATTAATTAAAAATGTTCAATTATTATTAGAACAAAAATTGTAATAATAATAATAATAATAATAATAATTAATTAATACATAATTTAAATTATTGCTGGACCAACAATTGTAATAATTTTTTTATTGATAATTATAATTAATCATTTTTCAGGAATAGTTATTCCTAAAAAGAAAAAATGTAATAATTTTTTATTAATAATTTTTTTAATTCTTAATTAATCAAGAATCATTGTTTATTATTATAGAAAGAAAAATATTTGGCGAGCGACATTACCTTGGACATTTTGACTTTGCAATCAGTCTTGAAGAGATAATAGCCAACGGACATTCCTATAAGATATGGGCCCAATCTGGTCCAGGGCTTATCGTAAATCTTGTCGAATAACGCGAGAGGATCGTCAATGCTTGGCATGTGATTATTGATGAGAGCAATGTAGCCAGTCGTTATCCACGAGCTCACCATCAGTGTCACCACTGAGAATGCTGCGATTTTAAAATGATTTGTCGCTAAAATTAATATCACGGCTCCAACTACGTAGAATTGTGTATCGTCCGCCACGTACCAACTCCAAAGCATACACTGTTGACAATTTCAACAAAAAAATTAATCAATAAATAATAAATAATAAACAATAGATAGTAAATAATAATTAACAATTCAATGAACTAATTCAACTCTTTTCATACTGAAAAATATTTATTTGATTCAAATAATCGATTGCTTGGCTATTATAAAATAAATGTTTACTTGAGTCAACAAAATTTTTGTTTCAATCAAAAAATATTTATTTCAATCAAAAAATATTTATTTCAATCAAGTGAATCGTATTTGAATCAAAAAATATTTATTTTAATCAAATAAATCGTATTTGAATCAATAATTTCACTTTTCAAAACAATAAGTAACATTTAATTGATTAAATTAAAAATTATTTAGTTCAAGTAAATTATTATCTTCTATAAAGTAGACAAGTAATCTGTTATTCGAATATAAAAAAATTTTTCAGTGCAGTAATTTAAAGAAACTAATTAAAATATATTATACAAAATTTTTTTTTAAATGAAAATTTTTGAAAATAATCAAATTGTTTAGAGGAATTTTTTTATTGAAAATAATTTCATTACTATAACAACTTTAATGGGGATTTTTAAAAAATAATAAAATCTCTATATGAAGATTTTTATTAAATTAAAATATAATAGAATTGTAAATAATTGAAATTCTGGGCAGAATTTTCTAAAAATGTTTTTAAGTAACTGAATTGTGAAGAGTTTTCATATTTTCATCAATAATTTAATTGTGTCTAACAATTTCATAAAAATTTTTTTAAAGAAATTAAATTCCTCTGTCGAGAAATTTACTTAATGAAAATATTATTATAAACACTTTTTTTAGAATTTTTGAAAATAATTGAATTTTTGAGAAAAATGTCTTGAAAGTTTTATAAAATTCAAATGAAAATAATTGAATTGCTTTGAATTTTTATTTATTTTTAGGCAAATATTTGAATTTTCGTGCAAAATTTTATTAAAATTTTTTTTAAATAAATTGAATTGAAAACACTGTTTATTAAAATGTTCAAAAATAATAGAATTCTTTAAAGTAATTAAATTTTTTAAAGAAACGTCATTAATAAAAATGTTATTGGCAATAATGGAGTATTGTTATAAAGAATTCGATCAATATTTTTGAAAATAATTTAATTCGTGCGAAGAATTTGACCAAAGATTTAAAGAAACAATTAAATTCTAGAAATTTTTTAAAATTGTGTTTGAAAATAATTCAATACCTTACGTAAAATTGAATTTACTTATTAAAATAGTTGAATTCTTGAAATAAATATTCCATTAGCTATTTATAAAAATAATTTAATTTTTGTGAAGAATTGAATTAAAATTTTCGAAATTATATTTCAAATCGAAAATAATTAAATTTCGTTGTAAGAATTGAATTATTGGTAAAAATAATAGAATTTTTACAATGAATTTTATTATTTATGACAATAATTGTATTCTTGTCAAGAATTTTATTAAAATTTTTGGAAAATAATTTAATCGTTATAAAATATAAACACATTTATCAAAATTTTTGGAAATACTTGAATTCAAGAATTTATTTAAAATTTGTACTGAAATAATTGAATTTCTCGACAAAAATTAAATTAAACATGAAAATAATTAAATTCGTGAAATTAAAAAAAAAGGAATTGAAATAATAGAATTTCTCGCGAAGAATTGAATTATTTATGAAAATAATTGAATTCTTCCTAAGAGTTTCATGCAATTTTTTAAAAAATAATTGAATTAGAGAAATTAAAAAAAAAATTGCATTGAAATAATTAAAATTCTTACGAAGAATTGATCTATTTATAAAAATAATTTTTTTCTTGCGATTAATTTTTATTATTTATGACAATAATTGAATTGTTATGAAAAATTTCAATTATAATATAGAATATAATTGAATTCGAGAAGTTTATTAAAAACTGTATCGACATAAATGAAAATAATTGAATTCTTAAGAAGAATTTTATTAAAAAATTAAAAAATAATTAAATTAGAGAATGTTGTTAAGAAGTGAAATTGAAATAATTGAATTTTTCTTTAAGAATGGAAATTTTTACAAAAAATAATTGAAATATTATAGAAAATTCAAAAATAATTTTTTAAAGAAATTGAATTTGAGAAATTTTCTTAAAAATGTAATTGAAATAATTGAATTCCTAGCGAAGAATTGAATCATTTATGAGAAAATTTAATTCTTGATAAAAATTTTCCCAAAAATTAAAAAAATAATTAAATTCGAGAAACTTTTTAAGAAATGAAATTGAAATAATTGAATTTCTCGCTAAGAATTAAAATATTTACAAAAAATAATTCAATTAGAGAGATGTTTTAAGAACTGGAAATAAAATGATTGAATTTTTCTCAAAGAATTGAAATATTTACAAAAAAAATTGAATTGTTATAAAAAAGTCCAGTACATTTTTTGAAAATATCTTTATTTGTAAAATTTTTAAAAAATTGAAATTGAAATAATTGAATATCTCCCTATAAATTGAAATATTTATAAAAATAATTGAATTAGATAAATTTTTTTAGAAATTAAATATAAATAATTGAATTTTTCCATAAGAGTTGAAATATTAATAAAAATAATTGAAGCCATATTAAAAGATTTCGATTAAAAGTTTCAAAAAATAATTGAATTTGAGAAATTTCATTTAAAACTTTGAAAATAATTGAATTCCTCACGAAGAATTGAATCATTTATGAAAATAATTGAATTCTTATGAAAAATTTCAATTTAAATTTTTGAAAATAATTGAATTACAGATATTTTTATTAAAACTTCGAAAATAACTAAATTAAAGAAATTTTTTAGAAAAAAAGTAATTGTAATAATTTAATTTCTCCCACAGAATTGAAATATTTATAAACAATAATTGAATTATTATAAAAAATTCAATTACAATTTTTGAAAATAACTTTATTTGTGAAATTTAAAAAAAATTGAAATTGAAATAATTGAATATCTCCCTAAGAATTGGAATATTTAGAAAAAATAATTGAATTCTTATAAAAAATTTAAATTTAAATTTTTGAAAATAATTGAATTACATATATTTTTATTAAAACTTCGAGAATAACTAAATTAAAGAAAATTTTTTTAAAAATTAAATTGAAATAATTTAATTTCTCCCTCAGAATTGAAACATTTATAAACAATAATTGAATTATTATAAAAAATTCAATTACAACTTTTGAAAATAACCTTATTTGTGAAATTTTTAAAAAATTTAAATTTAAATAATTGAATATTTCCCTAAGAATTGATATATTTATAGAATTAATTGAATCAGGTAAATTTTTTAGAATTGAAATTTAAATAATTGAATTTCTCTCTAAGAATTGAAATGTATACAAAACATAATTCAATTTGAGAAATTTTTTAAATACCCGAATTGAAATAATTGAATTTCTCTCTAAGAATTGAAATATTTATAAAAATAATTGAATTAGATAAATTGTTTTACAAATTAAATATAAATAATTGAATTTTTCCATGAGAGTTGAAATATTAATAAAAATAATTGAAGCCGTATTAAAAGATTTCGATTAAAAGTTTCAAAAAATAATTGAATTTGAGAAATTTCATTTAAAACTTTGAAAATAATTGAATTCCTCCCTAAGAATTGAAATATTTAGAAAAAATAATTGAATTCTTATAAAAAATTTCAATTTAAATTTTTGAAAATAATTGAATTACAGACATTTTTATTAAAACTTCGAGAATAACTAAATTAAAGAAATTTTTTTAAAAATTAAATTGAAATAGTTTAATTTCTCCCTCAGAATTGAAACATTTATAAACAATAATTGAATTATTATAAAAAATTCAATTACAACTTTTGAAAATAACCTTATTTGTGAAATTTTTAAAAAATTTAAATTTAAATAATTGAATATCTCCCTAAGAATTGAAATATTTATAGAATTAATTGAATCAGGTAAATTTTTTAGAATTGAAATTTAATTAATTGAATTTCTCCCTAAGAATTAAAATGTATACAAAACATAATTCAATTTGAGAAATTTTTTAAATACCCGAATTGAAATAATTGAATTTCTCTCTAAGAATTGAAATATTTAGAAAAAATAATTGAATTCTTATGAAAAATTTCAATTTAAATTTTTGAAAATAATTGAATTTGAGAATTTGGTTAATAACTGTATTAAAATAATTGAATTCCTCGCGATGAGTTGAATAATTTATAAAAATAATTGAATTCTTATGAAAAATTTGAATTTAAATTTTTGAAAATAATTGAATTACAGAAATTTCAATTAAAACTTTGAGAATAATTGAATTAGAGAAGTTTTTTTAAAAAATGAATTGGAAATAATTCAATTTCTTGCAAAGTATTGAAATATGTAAAAAAAATAATTGAATCATTATAAAAAATTCAATTAAAATTTTGGAAAAGAATTTAATTAGTGAAATTTTGAAAAAAATGAAATTGTAATAATTGAATTTTTCGCTAAGAATTGAAATATTGATATGAAAATATTTCAATTCCTTATGAAAAGTTTCAATTAAAATTTTCGAAAATAATTGAAAATTTTCAATTAAAATTTTCGAAAATAATTGAAAAGTTTCAATTAAAATTTTCCGAAAATAATTGAAAACTTTTTTCAAATATTGCAATAAATTTTTTTAAACTAAAAAATAATAATAATTAATGTAATAAATTAGTTAATAAATGTTTGAAATATTACCATTTGTTCGACCGGAAACAGTGTATTGATGTACAAGAGATTCCTCCACCAGTAATTGGGACAATTCTCGTGATCGGCTGTTGGCGTTTCGAAAATGGCATTATAGTGAAACCATTTCATTGTCACCTCGACAACTCCCAAGACGAACATGTAAGGCGCTGTTAAGCGTGAGAAACGATAGGCGAGGAAACCAATGAATTTCAAGAAACCCGCGACAAAACCACGAGTGCCTTGTGTTAATTTATTTAAATGTCCCTCGGCATTTGTTCGGAAGTAGAGGAAACTGACGAGCAATCCGCCCATGAAGAAAAATGTGTCAACACTGAAGGCGCCATTTGTCACTGTTTGAAAGAGAATATTCTTCTCGACCACTCGACGATACTCCATATTGTCCGAATATTTAAAGACAACAATGCAAGTGTGACCCAATATGACCCACGCCATTGAAATTGCCCTCAAACCATGAACTGTACTTATTGTATCGCGACCAACGCTTGGATCGCAAATTGTCCTCATATTCGCTCGCACTGAGAATGATATTAGCAGTTCTTCGCAAACATCTAATTTTTAGGGGAAAAAAAAGAAGTTATTAATTTTTTTTCTTCATTCCTGATTAAACTTTTGATAAATTGCAATTTGTAAATTTGTAATTTGTTAAAAATTGAAATTAGTTTCAGGCTTTAAAAAATTGGTTTTAAATAAGTCGAGTTCTTAATTTAATGCACTAAATAAAAAAATTCGTAAATTAGAATTTTTTTTGTTTCCGAAGGTTCAAATGAATAAAAGTTGATTCTATTTACAGGCTTCAATTTTTTTTTTTATTTTATTTACTCTATTTTCAAATAAAGACCATTTTATAAATTATTATTAACAATTCTTTTACAACATTGATTTTGTTGAACTAAATGATTGACTTCACGAAAAAGGTACGAAAAAGTTGTAAAAATATTTTGAAATAATCAAATTTCAAATTTCAAATTTCATCACATGGAAAATATGTAATAAAAATAAAAATTCTTCAAAATTCGATTTTCAAGAATTTTAATTGCAAATTATGAAAATAATTAAATTTTCAAAAATTTTAATGGAAAATATTCAAATGTAAAATTTAAAAATAGAAGTTAACGAAAATTAGCTTTAAATAATTATATTACATATTTCTTTAATATGCACTTCTTACGGTTTTTTTAAATACAATTTTTTGAATTCAATTATTTAATTATAATTAGAATTTTCACAAAAAATCCAATTTTTGATAAATTGAAATTTGTTTCGTGTTTAAAAATTTTTTTTGTTAAATAGGACGTCTTTTTTATTTATTGCAATAAATAAAAAAAATCCCCTGATATTCAAATTAACAAAAGTTGATTCTATTTACAGGCCTCAATTATTTTATTTGATTTATTCTTTTTTTTTAAAAAAAGACCAACTTTTAAATTAATTTTAACAATTCTTATACAATATTGAATTTTTGGAAAAATTAAATTCTCGAATAGGTTACGAATAAATATAAAAATGTTTTGAAATAATTGAAATTTTTGAAAATTTGATGGAAAAAAATTTTTTATTTTCCATCAAAGATTTAATTTAAATTCTTCAAAATTTGATTTTCAAGAATTTTAATTGCAAATTATGAAAATAAATGAATAATTGGAGAAATTTTAAAATAATGAAATTGAAATCATTGAATTTTTTGCGAAGAATTGAAATATTTACAAAAAATAACTGAATATGTAATGAAAAATTTCAATCAAGAGTATGAAAATAATTGAATTCGAGAAATTTGTTTGTTTTTGGATTTTATTTACTATATTTGACAAAATACTTTATTTTCTTATTTTTAACAATTATTATAAAAATTTGAATTTTTGGAATTAAATAATTAAATTATCTAAGAATTTCCTAATAATTATAAAAAAGTTGTATAATGATTTACATTTTTAAAAATTTTATGGAAAAAAATTTATATTTTCAAAAAATTTGATTCAAATTCTTCAAAATTCGATTTTCTATAATTTTAATTGCGAAGTATGAAAATATTTGAAATAGCAAAATTTAAGGAAAAATGAAATTTAAATCATTGTATTTCTCGCGGAGAATTGAAATAATTCCAAAAAAATAATTGAATTCTTATTAAAAAATGTCGATCAAAAGTTTGAAAATAATTAAATTTGAGAAATTTCATTTAAAACTTTGTAAATAATTGAATTTCTTACGATGAATTGAAATATTTTTAAAAATAATTGAATTCGAGAAATTTGGTTTGTTTGGAATTTATTTAAAAAAAACACTTTTTTTTACTTATTTTTAACAATTATTATAAAAATTCGAATTTTTGGAATTAAATTATTTAATTCTCGAAGAATTTCCGATTGATTATAAAAAAAATTGTAAAATGATTGACAATTTTGAAAATTTAATGGAAGATAATTTTTATTTAAAAAAAACATTTTTAACATTTTTTAACATTGAATTCCAATTTTTCAAAATTCCATTTTCAAGAATTTAATTGAAAATTTTTGAAGATTATATTGAATTTTTAAAAAATTTAATGGAAAACATTCAAAAATAAATTTAAAAATAATAGTTAAGGAAAATTAGCTTTAAATAATTATAATAAATATTTTGTAAGTAATTTTTATAGATTTTTTTAAAATGCAATTTTTTTAATTCAATTTTTTAGTTATAATTAGAATTTTCACAAAATATCAAATTTTTGTTAAAATTAAAGTTAAACATTGGAATTCTTGAAAAACTTTTTGAAAAATGTAAAAAAAATAAATTTTGAAATAAATTAAAATTGCGCGTAAAATTTTATTAAAAATATTTTTTTTCAAAATATTTTATTGCATTTTTTTAAGATTAAATTTTGAATAATTTTAATTACTAAATTTTGAAAAAAGTTAAAATTTTTCAAAATTATATGGAAAATAATTGATATTTTTAACGGACTTAATTAAAATTCTTTAAAAACAAAATTTTTGAGAATTTGAATTGTAAATTTTATTTCGAAAATTTTGATAATAATTAAACTCTCAAGAATTTTAATACAAAAGTCTTTGAACAAAAATGTAAATATGAAAACTTACAATTATTATATTAAATTGAATTTTTGAAAAATTGTGCAAAGTCCTGAAATAATTGAAATTTTGGAAAATTTTATCAAAAATAATTGTCACTTTCTAAGAATTTAAATAAAATTGTTGAAAATTTTAATTGCAAATTTCAAATTTTGCAAATATTATTGATTTCTCAAAAATTTTAATAGAAAATCTTCAAATTCAAATTTAAAAATAAAAGTTAACGAAAATTTGCTTTAAATAATTACATTAAATATTTTTTTAAACATATTATGTTCTCTTAGACTTTTTTATTTTTTATTCCATTTTTTCAAATTCAATTATTTTCAATATTTTCAATAAAATATTTTTAATAATTTACTTTAATTTACTTTAAAAAATAACCGTGAAAAGTTATTATAAAGAAGTGAATTTTTGTATTTAAAATTTAAATAATTGAATTCTTGAAAAACTTGGGAAAAATTAATCGAAAAAAATAATAATGAATGAATCAATCAATAAAATAATTGATTTTTAAAAATTTGATTGCAAAAAATTGATTTTTCAATAATATTTCACTAAAATTTTTGAAAATCAAATTTTGAATAATTTTAATTAACCTTTTTTTTTTGTTTAACTTACTCAATTGTTGATAATCGGGAGTTGACGATCGAAGACTACCCTCGTGATCATTATTGTTATTTACTGGACTAGATCCGTTAACGACATTTTCCGCTACTGGAACAGGAATGTAGACCTTACCATCTAAATCTGCGACATAACGATAAGAAAAAAAAATCTTACGTCGTCAATTAAAAAAACCCCGAAAAAAAATTTTTTCTTTCTTTTCTTTCCTTTTTTTTCGTATTCAATGAAAAAAAATACGATTACAATTCCGGTCCGAATATTTATAACTTTTCCTGCATCATTATTTTTTTATTTCAAAAAAAAGTCTATATGCGTTTAAAAATCAATGAAATATTAAAATAATCAAAATGATTGAAAGTATTTACATATAATATACATTTATATAAAATTAATTATACCGAACTATTCAAGGGCAAATTGCGCTGAAATCCTGTTTTTCAAGAATATCTACTTTTTTATCCTTATTTGAAAATTTATAATAATACTTCACTGTAGCCCTGAAAAGTATCTCTTCAATGTAAAAACTATTTGCAAATTGAAAATAAATTTCAATTCAATTATATACAGTTATTAAATTACTATTAATGTTCCGTTAAATTACACTATTCTACTATGTTCACAATTTTTCTTCTTCTTTCGAAGAAAAAATTTTCTGTAATTCAATTGAAAAAAAAATTTTCACTCTCAGTTTCAGTTATTCAACCGGAAATAGTAAAATTAACTCCGGAAAGGGAATTAATTTCGGAAACAGTAAAAATATGGGTATTTTTTTTAATTCGAAAAATATTTTGCAAATTTATTTCAAAATCCTTGTTCTATTAAACAAAATTATTTATTTTTTCCACAGAAAAAAATGCTTGCAAAATTTATTTGTGGTTTGAACGTAACAATAATTGAACTAAAACTAAATGAATAAACGAATTGAACTAAAAATAAATGAATAAACGAATTGAAAATAGAAAATCAAATTAACAATAAATAAATATTTGCGGATTCAAAATCAATGATTAAATAATTAAATTAACGAGAAGTAAATAATTAAAGTTTAAATTAAAAATAAATAATTAATTGGATTCAAAATCAATGATTAAATAATTAAATTAACAAGAAGTAAACAATTGAATTCAAAATCAATAATTAAGTAATTAAGTTAACAATAAGTAAGTATTTAAATTCAAAATAAATAATAATTCAAAATAAATGATTAAATAACTAAATTAACAAAAAGTAAATAATTAAATTCAAAAACAATGATTAAATAATTAAATTAACAATAAGTAAATATTTAAACTCAAAATAAATCATTCAAAATCAATGATTAAATAATTAAATTAACAATAAGTAAATATTTAAATTCAAAATAAATAATTCAAAATCAACGATTAAATAATTAAATTAACAATAAGTAAATATTTAAATGCAAAATAAATCATTAAAAATCAATGATTAAATAAATTAATTAACAAAAAGTAAATAATTGAATTCGAAAGCAATAATTAAATAATTAAATTAACAATAAGTAAATATTTAAATTCAAAATAAATAATTTAAAATCAAAGATTGAATAAATAAATTAACAAGTAGTAAATAATTGAATTCAAAAACAATAATTAAATAATTAAATTAAAAATAATTAATTAAATTCAAAATTAATAATTAAATAATTCAGTTCAATAATTTAATTAATAATAATGGAAGAATTTATTTTATGTTAATGAAGATTACGTTAATTTTTCATGCGAGTGATTTTAGAAGAAAATTATTTGCATTTCGATAGAGAAGAAAAATTGCACTCTTAGACAGAACGAATGTTTATATTTTATTATATAGAATTATAGAAAGAAAAATAATAAATTATTACCATTTAATGGTTTGTGGTTGCCATTTGTTAATTGCTCGTGTTTAGCGTGCTTTTCAACGTCACACGATTGTCTCTGTTGTTTTTCTAATCTATTGGAGAGATAAACATCGTAGCCTGTACCGGCAATCATTAGCACCAGAACCACCGCGCTCACACCACTAAAAAAAATTTTAATGCTATTCTTTACCTCTTACTTTCACTTATTATTGTTTCAAAAAAAAAATTAGTAAATGTGCTCTCAAGAATGGTAGACAAAGTACTCAAAAATAAATAAAATCAAACATAACTGCAAATAACAAACGGAATTTGTATTTTACTTTTTATAAAACTGACAATTATAGAAATTTTCTGGGGTAAATTTTGTAAGTTAAATTTTACCCCCAAAAAAAGATATCTTACTCTGAATGTACCAAATTATTTATTTGGTTTAAATAAATTTTGGTTTGGTTCAAGTAAAGTTTAGTTTGGTTGAAATAAATTTTAGTTTGGTTCAAATAAATTTTGATTTGTTACAATAAATTTTAGTTTGGTTTAAATAAATTTTGTTTGGTTAAAATAAATTTTAGTTTGGTTCAAATAAATTTTGATTTGTTACAATAAATTTTAGTTTGGTTCAAATAAATTTTGTTTGGTTAAAATAAATTTTAGTTTGGTTCAAATAAATTTTGATTTGTTACAATAAATTTTAGTTTGGTTCAAATAAATTTTGTTTGGTTAAAATAAATATAAATTTGGTTCAAATAATTTCTGGTTTGGTTCAAATAAATTTTAGTCTGGACCAAGTAATTTTTGGTTTGGTTCACCCAGTGAAAATTATTATTATTTAAACCAAATATATTTTATTTGACTTAAATAAACGTTTATTTGTCTCGGAACCAACTAGACTTTTTATTTGTTAAAATAAAATTTATATTTGACATAAATAAAAAAAATATTTGAGTTAAATAAAATTTTATTTAAACTAAATAAAATTTTATTTAAACTAAATAAAATTTATTTGAAGCAAATAAAAAGTCCAGTTGGTTCTGAGACAAATATACCATTTCTCTGGGTGTTGAAATAAATTTTATTTACTCTAAATAAAATTTAAGAAACCAAATAATCAATTAGGTTCTGTGACAAATAAAATTTTATTATACTCTGAATATACTAAATTATTTATTTGATTTAAATAAATTTTGATTTGGTTCATATAAATTTTGTTTCGTTCGAGTAAATTTTAGTTTGGTTCAAATAATTTTTGCTTTGGTTCAGATAAATTTTGTTTGGTTCAAATAAATTTTAATTTGGTTCAAATAATTTTTGCTTTAGTTCAAATAAATTTTAGTTTGGTTCAAGTAATTTTCGATTTGGTTCAAATAAATTATGTTTGGTTTAAATAAATTTTATTTACTCTAAATAAATTTTACTAAATCTAAATAAATTTTATTTACTCTAAATAAATTTTATTTACTCTAAATAAATTTTACTCAATCTAAATATATTTTATTTACTCTAAATATATTTTATTTACTCTAAATATATTTTATTTACTCTAAATATATTTTATTTACTCTAAATATATTTTATTTACTCAAAATAAAATTTAAAAATTCAATAATAATCTATTAGGTTCTGTGACATTTAAAATTTTATTTCACTCGAATAAAGTGAATATAGTTTGATTAAAAAATTACTTAAGAAGAGGAAATTGCCAAAAAAATTATTTTGTGAACATTTTTTTTTTAAATATCAAAATTACTTACAATAAAATCCAAAACACCGAATCTGTATACATATCGTAATAATTACGTTGATCTCGAACACTTTCCACTGAGGAATATTTAGACGCAGCATCACTTGCTGCAAATTTTGCTATAACTGCAACATCCGACGAACTACACGAAAATGGAAGACAAACTCCAAGATGAATAACTTTTTTCTAGAAAAAAAAAAATTCTCATCAAATAAAAATTCGACTAGAGAAAAAAATTGTTTCCTCAATATTATAGAAAACTATTTACTCTTTTTATTTATTTTCAACTATATATAATGAAAATATTTTAAATATTTAATTAAATTATTCTTACAACAATTTTTTGAGAGCAATTCAATGGTAAAAAAAATTGGTTAGGTAATATTTTGACTTTTTTTGAATTTTTATTTTTTTTGAAAATTCATAGATTTTGAAATCCATACGTAAAAAAATTGCCGAATGAAAAAATTAAGATGTATAAAAGTTTTAGCATTTTTTCATAAAAAAAAATTGTTTTCAAGTTAAGAATTTATAAAAATAGGTTTATTATTAAATTTTACTAATAAAAAACTCATTTTTTTATTTCAGAACATAAAATTTTTACAAAAAAAAAATGTTTTATCGAATTTTGTTTTTATCACTAAAACATTTTTTTTAGTTTATGTTTCGAAAATAGTTAGAAAAAAATGAGTTTTCGTATTAATAAAATTTAATGATAATCATATTCTTGAAAATTTCTCAACTAAGAACAGTTTTTTTTTTGTTGAAAAATGCTAAAACTTTTGTAAATATTAATTTTTTCAGTTCGCAATTTTTTTATGGGTACAAAAACATATTTTCTGCAAAGTTACATATGGATTTTAAAATCTATCAATTTTTAGAAGAAATAAAAATTCAAAAAGGATCTAAATATTTTCTGACCAATTTTTTTTCTTTTTGCAAATTAGAGAATAAAAAAAAATTTTTTTTCGACCTAAAGAGGGTCGAAATATTTTCTGACCAATTTTTTTTTCTTTTTGCAAATTAGAGAATAAAAAAAATTTTTTTCGACCCAAAGAGGGTCGAAATATTTTCTGACCAATTTTTTTTTTCTTTTTGCAAATTAGAGTATAAAAAAAAATTTACCATTGTTAGATACGTTTCGTTTAGGTTGATTTTCAAAATGAAAAAACCTAGTGGATAGGGAGGATCGTCGGGAGCATCATCGAGTGAAGAAGAAACACCACTTTGTCCAGCATTTATTCTTCTCTTTGGTTCATTGTTAAATTCTTGTATTCCATCACTGCTTGATGACGAATAAAATGTTCTTTTTTCATTTCTTTTGCCAATAAAATAGCACTCGGTTGCTGAGCCAGTGAAATATGAATTTCCCCAAAAATAACCGTTCGTGTATCTTCCAGAAGCATCGTCCACTGAAACAGAAAAATTTATAATTACTTCATTATGTTTTACTCTGAACTTGTTGGACATGAAATTTATTTAAAATTTGTATTTTGGAAAAAAAATAACAAAAATACCCAGAAAATTGGAAAAGTTGATAAAGAAAATACTGTAAATTTATTTTTCGTAACCAATTAAGCAATTAATAATTAATTAAATTAAATAGTTAATTAATTAATTAAATTAACTAATTAAATAATTGCTTTCATTACACGCTCAATTTGTTTGAAACATTTTGATAAAATTATACACGAAAATTCAAATATTTGCCTAAAATTAAAAAAAAATGTAAGGCAATTTAATCTTTTTTATTATTATTATTACAATTCTACGCAGGAATTTAATTATTTTCATTTAAATTTTGGAAAACTTTCATTACATTCTTGGCAAAAATCCAATTATTTTGAAAAATTCTTTTAAAAAATTTGATGAAAATGTAAAAAATCTTAACATGAGTTCAAAAATAAAATAAAATATTTAAATTTATAATTAAATTCTCCCCAGAACTTCAATTATTTGCAATACAATTTTCATAAAATTTTTTGAAAGAATTCAATTATTTTTAGAAATTTTTATAAAAATCTTCGCAGAAATTTAATCATAGTATACAAAATTTTAATAAAATTCGTATTAAGAATTCAATTATTTTTAATTTTAATAAAATTCCTCTAAATAAGTTGATTATTTACAACAAATTTTCTTAAATTTTGTATAATAATTCAATTATTATTAATTATTATTTTTTTTAATTACTGCACTGTTTAAAATTATTTTATATATATAAATAACAAATTACTTCTCTATTATCAATTAAATATTTACTTGAATCAAGGCATTTTTATGTAAATATCAATTAAGTAGTTTAATTCATATTTGCTTCAAATACTGAAATATTGAAGTGAATGAAAAATTAAAAATATATACGAGATAAATAATAATAAAAAAATAAATATTTAATTAAAAATATAAAAATTAGTTGATTCAAGCAAATATTTATTTAATAATAATAAGACTCAAGTAGTCGTAGTTATTTAAATCGAATAAATTTTTTTTCCATTGTGAAATAATTTAATTGTAAGTTAAAAATAATTTTTTTGTTCAGTAAAATTGATGGATTTCACGAAATAGTTACGAAAAAGTATAAAAATCAGGGACCTTCACGAAAAATATGTGTCGTGCCCGTGCCGTGCCTAGGCACGACACAGAGTTCGCTTGGTAATTCGTGCCGTGCCCAGGCACGACACAAAGTTCGCTTGGTAATTCGTGCCGTGCCAAGGCACGATACAAAGTTCGTTTCGTAATTCGTGTCGTGCCTAAAAAAACACAAATAACGCTTGCAAGATTCTACACAGTATTTCATGCGTGTCTTTAAAACGTGCCTTGACACGACACGAATTACAAATTTGCATTTGTGTCGTGCCTTGGCACGGCACGAATTACCAAGCAAACTTTGTGTCGTGCCAAGGCACGGCACGAATTACCAAGCGAACTTTGTGTCGTGTCAAGGCACGACACGGGCACGACACGAATTTTCGTGTTTTTTCGTGTTCGTGTAAGTCCCTGATAAAAATGTTTTGAAATAATTGTAAATTTGATGGAAAATAATTTTTATTTTTGAAAGATTACATTCCAATTCTTCAAAGTTCGATTTTCAAGAATTTTAATGGCAAATTATAAAAATAATTGAAATAGAGAAATTTAAGAAAAAAATGAAATTGAAATAATTGAATTTCTCGCGAAGAATTGAGATATTTACAAAAAATAACTGAATTTTTATAAAAAATTTCAATTAAGAATTTGAAAATAATTGAATTCGATAAATTTTTTAAAAACTGAAATTGAAATAATTGAATTTCTCGCCAAGAATTGAATCATTTATGAAAATAATTTTTGTCTTGCGATTAGTTTTTTATTATTTATGATAAAAAAATTTTTATTATAAATTTTTATTATAAAAAATGGCAAATATAATTTTGAAAATAATTGAATTCTAAAAATTTGTTTGGATTTTATTTATTTTATTTAAAAAAACACTTTTTTTACTTATTTATAACAATTATTATGAAAATTTGAATTTTTGGAATTAAATTATTAAATTCTTGAAGAATTTCCGAATTATTATATAAAAATTGAAAATTGATTAACAATTTTGCCAAATTTCATAGGAAATAATTTTTATTTTCAAAAGTTTGAATGCAAATTCTTCAAAAATTCGATTTTCAAGAAATTAATTGCAATTTATGAAAATCATTGAATTTTCAAAAATTTCAATGGATAATACTTAAATGTAAATTTAAAAATAAATGTTTTTTTAAAATAAATACGAGATAAATAATAATAATAAAAATAAATATTTTGTTAAAAAGTTAAAAATTAGTTGATTTAAGCAAATATTTATTTAATAATAATAAGACTCAAGTAGTCGTAGTTATTTGAATCGAATAAATTTTTTTCCATTGTATAACTTAATTATAAGTTAAAAATAATTTTTTTCTTTAGTAAAATTTGGAGAAGAGTTCATATATAATTTTTTTTTCTCGATGTCAAATTTATTGTAAATGATTATTACAAGCACTAGTCCAACTTTCTACCTTTCTAATTTCTAATTTCATTGGCATATTTGAAAAAATAATATGACACTAAATTAGCATTTCATTTTAATTCGAGCATGATTTGTTTAATTCTTTATGTGTCAAGAATACCAGATTTGATATTCACTGCTTTTATGTGAGTGTATGAAAGAAGACGCAGGGAAAGTGTTCCGGTTGATTTATGTAGGTCGTCAATGATGTGACTCTCGCTTACGTAAATACAGACACTCACATGTGTGTGAATATTATCCTTTATATTCCAAAATAGAAATTTTTTTTATCGCACATTTTATAATTATTACGAAATGCTAAATTGTATTCGATTTATATATTTTATTACCATAGTTTTTTTCGATTTAAAGTAATTTTTTTTCAACTATTTAAGAGAAAAATAATAATTTTTCTCTTTTTTTAAAGGAATAGTAGAATTATTTTTGTTTCTGTTTTGAAAGAGAAAGAAAAATTATTCTTTTCTTTCTTAAAATAAAAAGAAAAATTAATTTTTTCTTCCTTGAAATAAAAAGAAAAATTAATTTTTTCTTCCTTGAAATAAAAAGAAAAATTAATTTTTTTAAAGGAAAAGAAAAATGAATTTGTCTTCTTTTAAAAGAAAAGGAAAAATTAATTTTTTCTTTTTTAAAATTAAAGAAGTATAATTATTTTTTTGATTAATGATTAAAAAATAAATAATTAATAAGAGAAAGAAAAATAGTTTTTTTTATTTTAAAATACGAAAAAGAGAAAAAATAATAATAAAATATGTAAGTAGTGAAAAAAATTGTAGATAATTGTAGATTTTTTTTAAATGAAAAGAAAAATGAATTTGTCTTTTTTTAAAGAAAAGGAAAAAATAATTTTTTCTTTTTTAAAATTAAAAAAGTATAATTATTTATTTTATTAATAATTAAATAAATAATTAATAAGAGAAAGAAAAATAGTTTTTTTATTTTAAAATACGAAAAAGAGAAAAAATAATAATAAAATATGTAAGCAGTGAAAAAAATTGTAGATAATTGTAGATTTTTTTTTAAGGGAAAGAAAAATGAATTTGTCTTTTTTTAAAGAAAAGAAAAAATGAATTTTTTCTTTTTTAAAATTAAAGAAGTATAATTATTTTTATTATTAATGATTAAATAAATAATTAATAAGAGAAAGAAAAATAGTTTAATATTTTAATTTAATAGTTTAAATTAGAAAAATAATAATAAAATATGCAAGTAGAGAAAAATTGTAAATTTTTACAGTAATAATTTACAGTCAGGAAAATAGAGAGAAATATTAATTTTATTTATTAAAAAGATAAAATGAATGGCTTTTCAATTTTAACTTTTCTTAAACAAAAAATTTTGATTTAAGTAAATTTTCATTTGATAATTTATTTACTTATTTATTTAATTAATTTCACTTATTTAATTTATTTTACTTATTTATTTTTTTATGTAAAGATAATACGGTCAGATTTTCAAAATTCAAAATGGCGGATCCAAAATGTCGGATAAGAAATAAAAAATAATTGAATCGAAATAAATTTCTTCACAACGTAACCTAATTGAGATTTGTCAAAAAAAAAAATTAGAGAATTAGCTTGTTTCTTTTCTGTTATGTTCAAATTCCATTCACTATTATTTTTTTTATGAGAGGTCATTGAAATTACAAATAACTAAAATTTGCGTATTTATAATTTGACACCAAAAGAGGCTGAGTAGAATGATAACGAAGGTTATTTCTAACGAGAGGCTGTTTCGAGCATTTAAAATAATAATAGAGTTGAATACATTATTTCCCCTTGAAATATGAAGATGGTTATTATGGGAACAATTTTTTTTTCATGTAAAAAATCACTTTTAAGAAGACACTTTTTTTCAACGCTCATTATTTTGAGGTGTGAATTAAAAATAATTCTGCTAAATCTTTTTCATATTTATTTTATTTACTTTTTTATTTATTTTCTAATTATTTTTAATTATTTATTATTTATATTAATTTACGCAATGAAAGAAAATTTATTTGATTCAAATAAACGATTACTTGTCTATTATTAAATATATTTTTTTAAAATCTTAAATATTATTTAATATTGAATCAAATAATTTCTATTTGATCTAAAACTAAATGGTGTTTAAATTAAATAATTTGTAATTAAATCGAATACTCAAATTATTGATTATAAAATATAATTTTTTTGATTTAAATAAAAATTATTAGGTGAAGGAAATTTTTGTTAAGTAATTATTTAATTCATAATACGCAAGTTAATTGGTTATTTTAATTTTTAATCGAATAAATTTTTTTTTCAGTGTGTATTTGAATATTAATTATTTTTACTCGAATTTTTATTGGTGTTTTTCATATTTGTTTATTTGTTTTATGACTCAGAGCTAAATAGTCTTTTTATTTGTCTCTCAAATAGTTTTTATTCGGTTTAAATAAAATTTCATTTGCCTTAAAAATATTATTTATTTCAAAATTTTATTTAGTTAAAAATATTTAGTACGAAATATTATTTAGTTAAAAATATTTAATTCTAAATATTATTTAGTTAAAAATATTTCGTTCGAAATATTATTTACTTAAAAATATTTAGTTCGTAATATTATTTAATTAAAATATTTAGTTAGAAATATTATTTAGTTCAAAATTTTATTTAGTTCAAAATATTATTTAGTTTAAAATTTTAAATGGCTAATAATTTTATTTAGTTCAAAATTTTAATTAGTTAAAATTATTAATTAATTCGAAATTCTATTTAGTTCAATATTTTATTTAGTTCGAAATTTTATTTAGTTCAAAATATTATTTAGTTCAAAATATTAAATGACTAATAATATTATTTAGTTCAAAATTTTAATCAGTTAAAATTATTATTTAGTTTGAACTTTTAATTCGTTAAAATTATTATTTAGTTCAAAATTTTATTTAGTTCGAAATTTTATTTAGTTCAATATTTTATTTAGTTCGTAATATTATTTACTTAAAATATTTTATTTAGTTCGTAGTATTATTTACTTAAAATATTTAGTTCGAAATATTATTTAGTTCAAAATTTTATTTAGTTCAAATTTTTATTTTATTCAAAATATTATTTAGTTTAAAATTTTAAATGACTAATAATATTATTTAGTTCAAAATTTTAATTAGTTAAAATTATTATTTAGTTTAAACTTTTAATTCGTTAAAATTATTATTTAGTTTAAAATTTTATTTAGTTCGAAATTTTATTTAGTTCAATATTTTATTTAGTTCGTAATATTATTTACTTAAAATATTTAGTTCGAAATATTATTTAGTTCAAAATTTCATTTAGTTCAAAATAATATTTAGTTCAAAATTTTATTTAGTTCAAAACATTGTTTAGTTCAAAATTTTATTTAGTTCAAAATATTGTTTAGTTTAAAATTTTAAATGGCTAATAATATTATTTAGTTCAAAATTTTAATTAGTTAAAATTATTATTTACTTTAAACTTTTAATTCGTTAAAATTATTATTTAGTTCAAAATTTTATTTAGTTCGAAATTTTATTTAGTTCAAAATTTTATTTAGTTCGAAATTTTATTCAGTTCGAAATTTTATTTAGTTTAAAATTTTTTAACCTAGTTGCCTTTGAGTCAAATATTGTTTATTTCAGTCAAATAAATTATATTTGGTTAAAGTAAAATTTTTCTCCAAGTTTTAAATTTATAATATTTAATTTTTTGTCTTCATTTATTATTTTATTTTTATTATTATTATTTATTTTTATTATTTATTATTATTATTTATTTATTATTTTTATTTTTTTATTATTTTTTTTATTAATTTTATTTTTAATAATTTTATTTTTTTTAATTTTATTTTTACTAATTTTATTTTCATTTATTTATTTTCTATTCTTCATCGCGGTGTTTCGCAAAATAAACAGTTTTTTTTCGTCTAAAAGAAAAGAAGCGAGAAAATAAATACACAATTTATGTGGGATAAATGAAATAAATATGAAAAAGGATAAATTAAAAGTGCGTAGAGTAGAGAACAAGTTGTTTGACTACCTACGCGCAGACTTCCAGCAATATAGGTATATTTATAAAAACTTTCTAATCGGGAAGTAAAGAGATTATCTAATCATTGCGGTAGCGCAGGGTTGCGTTTTCCGAATAGTCTCGATAATCGCCTTTCATTACATCATACATACATATGTGCCTGTAATAATTGCGATCGGGAATCACGTTATGACGTTACGTTACACGTAAGATCGTTAAAACTCGATAGTTGCTAATTTGCCCGCGTACACTGTGGTCTCGATATATTTCAATTACACACAAACATATCATTGAAATGAATATTTATTATTGGATTTCTTTTAAATGAATTTCTTTAACATAATGTTGAAGAATTCATTTCTTTAATTTTAACAGAAAAATATTTATTATTTAATTCACTTTGTTAATAATTTATTTATAATAAATAATTCATAATTTATTTATAATAAATAATTCATAATTTATTTATAATAAATAATTCATAATTTATTTATAATAAATAATTCATAATTTATTTTGTAGTTCTTAAGTTTAATTTGTTTAATAATTTATTTTTATAGTTTTATTCAATTTAACTTCGTTTAGAATTTTTTTATACTTGTTAAATTAACTTCATTAATAATTTATTTACACAAATTAAATTTACTTAATTAATAATTTATTTACACAAATTAAATTTACTTAATTAATAATTTATTTACACATATTAAATTTACTTCATTTACTTCATTAATAATTTATTATTATACTTATTAAATTTACTTTGTTAATAATTTATTTATACTCATTAAATTTACTTTCACAGTTTTTTTGAAAGTAGCAAATTGATACTAAAGTGGATCAAATTGATGCCAAAAATCTGGATCAATTTCTTATTTGATCTACGTTTTTGGTATCAATTCGTTGCCATTTGATACTTTCAAGTTAACAGTGATAACAGTTTTGTTAATAATTTATTTATAATCTTTAAATTTACTACTACAATTTTTCTAAGGACAACAAATGCTTAACAAAATTTTAATATTTTAAAATTAAAAAAAAGAAATAATAAAATAATAATAATAATAAATTAAAATTCAATAGCTACTGAAAAAAATATTCGTAAACACTCTTTTTAATTGCAGGCGCAAAAAAGATTTTATCTGGAACAAACGCAATTTTTCATTATATTAACGAAATTTTTAGTTTCTTTCAGTTAAAATGACTCCTTTGTTATAGTTTAAAAAAAATATTATTATTTTTTTTCATTACTATTTTTTTTATTACTATTTTTTTTCATTCAAAAAATTCAATTGAGGAATAAAAAAAAATTTTGTTTTTATAAAATAATAATAATAAACTTGATATTATGAATTATTCTCTATAAAATTCGAATTAGTAAAAACATTTACTATTTTTAATTAGTGACTAACTTTACTATTTTTAATTAGTGACTAACTTTACTATTTTTAATTAGTGACTAACTTTACTTTTTTTAATTACTAATTAACTTTACTAAAAAATATAGTAATTTCTACTAATTTTCTACTAAAATTTAATAATTTTAATGTAATTAAAAATTTACTAATTCCATTTTAAATTTTACTAATAAAATTAAATTAGCGATTAACTTTTTGATTTTAATTTTCTAAATTTTACTAATAAATAGTCATTTTTATTTATTTTCCCGTAAAATTTCCAAATTTTTATAATTTTTTTTAATAAATTCGACTTATTTATAATTTATTTATTTATATTTATCTATTAAAATTTATTAATTAAATTTAACTGAAAATCAACCAATAACATTTAAAATTTAACTAATAAAATTGAATTAGTAACTATGCATTTTTCCTTTTGAATTTCGAAAATTTACCTATAAATAGTCATTTCTACTAAGATTTATTTAATTTAAAATTTGTTAAAATTGACTAATTAATTTTTTAAATTTTATTAATAAAGTTCAATTAGTGACGGACTTTTTTGCTTTTAAATTTGTAAATTTTACTAATAAATAGTAATTTCTACTAATTTTTCAGTAAAATTTTCTATTTTTTAATTAATTGACAATTTACTAATTATATTTTAATTATTACTAATAAAATTATATTAGTGACTAACTTTTTGCTTTTGACTCTGTAAATTTTACTAATAAAAACCAATTTCTACTAATTTTTCAGTAAAATTGACTAATTTTTATAATTTTAAAATAAATTTTACTAATTAAAAGTAGTTTCTTCTAAAATATAGTAATTTTAATTTAATTAAAAATTTACTAATTACATTTAAATTTTTTACTAATAAAATTGAATTAGTAACTGACATTCCTGCTTTTGAATTTGTAAATTTTACTTATGTAGAATTTCTACTAATTTTTCTGTAACATTTACTAAGTTTGATTTAGTTTAAAATTTATTAAAATTTTTTAATTACTTTTTAAATTTTACTAATAAAATTTAATTAGTGATTGGGCTTTTGCTTTCGAATTTGTAAATTTTACTTCTAAATAGTAATTTCTACTAATGTTTTAGTAAAATTTACTAATTTTGATTTAATTTAAAATTTACTAATAGCGTTTTAAATTTTAGTAATAAACTTAAATTAGTGACTAACTTTTTGCTTTTGAATTTGTAAATTTTTTCTAATTTTTTCTAATTTTTATAAATTTGTAATAAATTTTACTAATTAATATTAATTGAATCTACAATTTACCAATTTTATTTTAATGTAAAATTTACTAATTAGGTTTTAAATTTTTACTAATTATATTAAATTTGTGACTATTTTTAGAATTTTCAATTTGTAAATTTTACTAATAAATAGTAATTTCTACTAATTTTCCAATAAAATTGACTAACTTTTATGACTTTGCAATTAATTTTACTAATTAATAGTATTTTCTTCTAAAATATACTAATTTTAATTCAATTAAAAATTTACTAATTACATTTAATATTTTACTAATAAAATTGATTTAGTAACTAACATTTTTGCTTTTGAATTTGTAAATTTTACTTATATATAGTAATTTCTGCTAAATTTACAGTAAAATTTACTATGCTTTAGTTAATTTAAATTTTACTAAAATTTACTAAATACTTTTTAAATTTTACTAATAAAATTCAATTATAGTTAAATTCAATTTTGCTTTTGTACTTGTAAATTTGGCTTATAGTAATTAAATAATTACTAATTATTATTATTATTATTATAAATTATTATATTATATATTATTATTATAAATAATTTACTAATTAATTAATTAATTTTTTTTAGTTATTTTTTTAGTAATTTTTTTAGTAAAATTGACTAATTTTGGTTTAATTTAAAATTTGCTGAAATTTACTAATTACTGTTTAAATTTTTCTAATAAAATTCAATTAGTGACTAACTTGTTGCTTTTGAAATTGCTATTTTTACTTATAAATAATCATTTTTACTAATTTATTAGTAAAATTTACTAATTCAAAAGCAAAATGTCAATCACTAATATTCAAATTAGTAATTGTTATTTAATATTTTTTAAATTAAAAAACTTATGAATTACAATAATATTTATAATTTTAATATTAATTGTGGTACAAAATAGTAATAATAATTGTTTAATATTAATTTTTTGAATAAAATAATAATGTATTCAAGTAGAATGAAACTAAAAGTAAAACTAAAATTTTTGTTTTTTTTGTGTATTTAACATACAGAAAGGGAAAAAAAATATTTCTGATCTTTGAGCACCAAATTAACGAAGGAAATGATTAATGATAATTTTTTTTTCCATGAAAAGCATTGTTCATAATGATTGACGGAAAATAAAATTTTGAAATTTAGGTCATTCTAAACGTTAGTTCTGAAACGTATATTGCAACCGGTTTATCCCGATAGATATTGCGTCCACATTTTACGCTCACTGTCGAGGTTTCTATGCCAATGAAGTTCACGGGCCATAATGTCTGGCAACGCACTTCTTTTTCTACTTGAAATTCTTCATCATCTACATTATTAATATCGCCATCATTATAATAATTGTAAATAAATATGTACTTTGATACTTAACTTTAATTAACGCGCAATAAACTTCACTCTTCCATTTATGTCACAATTTTCCATAAAAATTGCGATATTTTTTATTATATGCGTGAAAAGATTCTTTTGACTATTGATGATTTTCTGTTTCATTATTTTGTGTGTAAAATTAGTTTTTACGTAATATTTTTAGTTGACAAATATTTATTTTCTTGTTTGTTAATTCGTAATTGTTAATTGTTAATTTTCTGTTTCATTATTTTGTATGTAAAATAATTTTTTACGTAATATTTTTAGTTGACAAATATTTATTTTCTTGTTTGTTAATTCGTAATTGTTAATTGTTAATTTTCTGTTTCATTATTTTGTATGTAAAATAATTTTTTACGTAATATTTTTAGTTGACAAATATTTATTTTCTTGTTTGTTAATTCGTAATTGTTAATTACAATTGTGTTTTTTTTATTTTATTTACTTTTGCAATTTTTTTTATTCGCTTTTAACAGAAGAAAAAATTAGTAAAAATAAGTTTTGGTCGTTTCAATTTTTTTCTTATTGTTTTTCCTTTTTTTATTAAGTTAAATTAATTTTTATTTTTCTATTCTAATAAATTTTAATTAATATTTATTTTTTTATTTCAATAAATTTAAATTCGTATTTTTTTTCTATTCTAATAAATTTTAATTAATATTTATTTTTTCATTTTAATAAATTTAAATTCATATTTTTTTCTATTCTAATAAATTTAAATTAATACTTATTTTTCCATTTTAATAAATTTAAATTCGTATTTATTTTTCTATTCTAATAAATTTAAATTAATATTTATTTTTCCGTTTTAATAAATTTGAACAAATTTTTCTTTTTTCTATATTAATATTTTTTATAATTAATTTTTATACTAATCATCTTTTAATTTTTGTTTTACAGATTCTGAGGTAACTTCAAAGCAGATTTTTCCAGGTAAATAATTTTTATCCCAAAAATATCTTCTTGGGGAATTTTTTTTATTTTAAATAACGAAAATTACGAATGGAAAGACAAATATTTTTCTTGTATATCTAAATAATATAAACGCAATAATAATATTATATTGTTTTTATGAAATTATATTATTTATAATTAAATTAAAAACAAATATACTTTAAAAACTGTAAGAAACTTGCGAAGGGAATCGAACCCCAGACCAACAGCTTTTAACTCCGATGCACTAACCACTAAGCCATGACGCAAGCGAATTATTTTATTTACAAACTAATAAATTATGTAAATTAATGCATTTAGTGTTTTTAAATTTTTTATATAAATTCAATATAAATTCAATATAAATTTCAAATATAAATTCAATAGTAGTTTCAATTTTCAAATTAACAAAATTAGTTATTTTTTAATTCCTGACATTTTTTCTCTCTTAAAGTGTTAACAAGTAAATATTTATTTAATTATTTTTTTTCATTATTTCTAACAAAATTAATATTTTTAACAAACAGTTATATTAATATTAGTTAAAATATTATTAATATTATTAAAGAAATTTATATGAAATTTTATAAATTAAAAAAAAATTATAAATTTAAAATGAAAATTTATAATGAAAAATAGCAAAGTAAATATTTACTTTCAATCATTTTAGAAGAGAAAAAAATCTGCAATGAAAAAAATCAAACGAATAACTAACTAATTTAATGTTTAAACTTTTTTTATCACAAAAAACGAGATTGATGGAAAACAAAATTTATTATTTACACGTAAAAAAGTTTGGAAAATTAATTAATTAATGAAATTAATAAATAAATTAATTAAAGTAATTAGTTTAATTTATTTAATTAACTTTATTAATTTAATTAATTTAATTAATTTAATTAATTTTATTAATATTATTAATTTTATTAATTTTATTAATTTTATTAATTAACTAAATTAATTAATTAAAAATGTAATTAATAATTAATAAATAATAGACTTTAAAGTTGTTGAACTATATTTCTCTTTTCGCTTTATTTTATTTTATTTAATTATTTATTTGAACTATTTTCTACATATTGTATAACTGTAAATACACAAGAAAGAAAGCAAATTAAATACAGGTTTATGTAATATTGTTTTTGGAATTAAAAGTTGACATAATACTTTGACGAAAAAAAAGACAAAAAAAAGAAAAAAAAATAGTTCAAGTGATAAGGAAGTATAGAATTACGTGCAGAAAATCTAGTTTAACATTTTTAAGATTATTATCTCTCTCTCTTTCGTGCGAGTGAACTTTCATTCAACTCTTCAAGTGCCGCGTGTGTGCTCTATGGCAAGTTCGATGCCTGGGAGAAAGTGATGAAGAAAGAGAAAGGCTGCGGCAGTTCTTCACATTCCATTATTAATTTTCAAGTATAAAATAGTAATTATCGCTCGAAATGAGGGGAAAAAAAATTCTTCAAATTTTGTTTCACTCATTTAGGAGAAATTTTTTCTAATCGTGTATAATAATTTTTGCGCATTTAGAGAGAATCTATATTAATTATTTTTATTTCCCTTTTACTATATCTTTTCTAATTACAGAAAATAATTAGACTTCATTTTAACGACTACTATTTATAATAAAAATGATAAAAAATAATAATTGAGTCGAATAAGTTTTACATTTATATTTTATATTTTTTATTTTTATCTTTATTTTACTTTTTTATTTTTACGTTTAATAATTTTCGTTTTATTATTTTAATGCTTCTTATAATTTAGATCAATTAGATCTATAAATTAAATTATGTTAAACACTGAAATTATTCGCTTTCAATAGAATTTATTTAATATTCATTTTGATTCAAATAAATTTAAAAATAAATTTAAAACGTTTGGAAAATTAATTACCGTCGGCATTAGACTGAAATTACTCACTTTTAATAGAATTAATTAATTTATTAATTTATTAATTTATTAATTTATTAATTTATTAATTTATTAATTTATTAATTTATTAATTTATTAATTTATTAATTTATTAATTTATTAATTTATTAATTTATTAATTTATTAATTTATTAATTTATTAATTTATTAATTTATTAATTTATTAATTTCAATAAAACAATTTGATTCAAATTAATTTTGTTTTCAGTGTAATTAATAAATTACAATTATTTATTTTTTTGATAAAAAAAATGTATTTTACTAAGTGAAAGAATTTTATTTCGTTCAAATAAAAGTTCCTAAAGTTTCGAACGTTTAAATAAACGACGATTTTTGTTATATTTTGTTAAAATTTGAAATTTTTGCCCGAAATTTTATTTTAATTATGTTAATTACAAAAATTAATTTTTTTTAAACGTTGAATTAATTTTATTTGAAAGGTAATTTTTACAAATTTTTGGAAAGGATTTAAATAGAAAATCTACTTCGTTTATTTGAACGTTCGAAACCTTTATAGGGACATGAAATAAACATTTTATTTATACCGAATAAAATTTTTATTTAAAGTAAGTAAAATAATTATAAATATATAAATTATAAGTTTATAAATTATAAATATATAAATTATAATTTTATAAATTATAAATATATAATTTATAATTTTATAAATTATAATTTTATAAATTATAAATAAATTCTGAGACAAATGTAATTTTATAAATTATAAATAAATTCTGAGACAAATGTAATTTTATTTAACTCAAATAAATTATATTTGGTTTAAATAAAATTTTCCTCTCGAAATAATATTATAATTAATTTATTTATTTAGTCTAACAGCGAGCTTACAAATATTAAAATTAGTGTTCAAATTAATAATATTATTTTTAATATTAAAATATTATTAATTAAAAAAATTAATCATATTTTTAACAATAAATTTTTTTAATTTAAAAATAAATATTATTATTAAAATTATTATTATATTGAAATTATTATAATTATTGAAATTCATATAATTAATACTAAAAACATCAAATGAACGAGTAATAGACTAAAAATAGAAAACACTAATAAAATAGCACTTTTAATACAAAATTTTAAAAGTTATTATAATTCTCGAAATTATAATGATAATAGAGAGTGAAAATTGTATACAATATTATATATTTTACGAGCGTGAAATATATACGTTTTTGTCCTTGAAATTGTATATCATCTCCCCCAGACGTCCTTCGGATTTGAAATCAAAGAAAAGATGCAAAAAAACATTTTCTGGAATGCAAATCAACCGTGGGAAAAAATAACCAAAAAAAAACCCTATTTTTAAGTAAAGAAATTATTTTTTATAGAATTTTTATAGACCTCTCTTTAGTAATTTATTATCTAGTAGTTATTTTTTATCTATTTATTTACTTTTATTTAAAGAATAAGTTCTTTTCAAATTTAAATAATTAGTCAAGTCACAATTTTTCTATCAAATACAAAAATAAAATAACTAAATAAATTTAGACCAAAAAATAGTATCAAAAATTTTTACGTCGCGATTCTCATTTTGGAAACATTAGAAATTCTCTAGTTTCACAGTTTTTTTCTTAAATCATTTTGTTTCGTAGAATTTCAGAGCAGAATTTTCAAAAAATTCGAAAAAAAATTTGAAAAAAAATTCGAAAAAAAATTTAATTTTTAAAAAAATGAATCTAAATTTTTACGAATTTAGAGAGAAAAATATTGAGAGTGAATTGGAGTTAGAAATAGAAAGTTATATAGTTTTGAAAACGATTACAGTTAGTGTTACATAGTCTGGAGCGTTTGAATTAAAGAAATTCGCATGTGACTGTATTGAACCGTCTTTCTCTTTTTTTTTTTTTATTTATATTTTTTTCTCCCTACAAATAATGACATGAGTCAGTAAATTTATTTTGTGCATCAGAGATTGGACAACTTTCCTTCTCATTATTGTAGCAGAAAAATAATTTTGCTCATTCGTCATAATTTATATTTTATTACCGGAAAAAGGAATAATGGAAATCACTTTTTCTTACTCTTTATATTTTTTTGTACGAAGGGTAAAAAATAGTAAATATTAGAAAATTATAGAAATATTAATTTAAATAAAATAAAATTTTTACTTTTTTATTATAGCACAAATTTTATAGCAAAATTGTAGCAAAAAATTTTTTTATTAGATTATTAATTATTCAATTTATTAATTTTTTGAACGTTTATTAATTCTCTAGAGCGAATATTATTCAGTTAGTCTTTATAATGCAAAAATTAATTCTGTGTATTATTAGGAATTTATTTTTTATTTTCTAAGTCTTTAAATTTCTTTAAATCAATAAAATAGTATTTATTCAAAAAACAATATTTGTTGAAATATTGAATTTATTTGTTCAATATCAATATTTTTTATTTTCTAAGTCTTTAAATTTCTTTAAATCAATAAAATAGTATTTATTCAAAAAACAATATTTGTTGAAATATTGAATTTATTTGTTCAACAACAATTTTTTTGATTTCAATAAAAATTATTTGAATCAAGAAAATATTTATTTGATAATTAGCAATCATAATTAGTAATTCGCCCTTTGAATCGAAATGATTTTATTTTTCAGTTTAATTCTTCATAAATAATAACAAAATTAATAAATAAAGTAAATACAAAAAATAAAAAATAATAAAAAATAATAAATGATAAAACTAAATACAAAAAATAAAAAAAATAATAAATAATAAATGAAAAAACTAAATACAAAAAATAAATAAATAATAAATAAATAATAAACGAAAAATGAATGAGAAATATTATTTAGAAATATTATTACCTAATTATTTAAATTTTATTATTATTATAAATATTATTAAAATGAAAATAATGTTTATTTACAAAATAAAATAAATATTTGTGCTACTAGAACAATAAAGAAAAATTTCCTTTCTTGAAAAATTGAATGAAGAAATAAAATAATTTGAAAAAAATAAAAGAGGGCTTTATGTAAAAGTATAGAAATGATCGATTTTTTTTTCATTGAGAAATTACACATTTCCGCGAAAGCGAGAGTGAATGACTGTGCGTAATTCTGAAATCCTCTTATAAACACGTAACAAGTTTTTATTTTCTTTTCTTTTATTTTATTTCTCATATAGAAAATTGTGCAATTTCAATAATTACTAGAAAAATGTCGCGATCGTCATTGGAATTATTTTGCGTACGAAATGCTAATAATAATAATAATAGACTTTCTTATTTTTTTTTCGCTTTCTAATATAGTTTCTTTATGTAGAGTGTAACTTTAATGATGATTTCCGATAATAAACCTACTTGAACAGAATTCAATTACAATTTAATGAAATGAATTAAAAATTAAATTAATTAAATTACTTCAATAAATTTAATTTAATTTAATTTCAAAAATTAATTTTTCTAATTAATTCAAATAGTTTAATTATTTTTTATTTTTACTAATTAATTTCATTAATGAAACTAAAGACAATTGAAGGAATTAATTTTAATTATTCTATTACTTGATGGTAAAATTAATTTTAAATAGTTCATTAATTATTATTTAATTAATGTTACTTTATTAATTAACTATTATTTAATTCATGTGAATTTATTCATTAATTATTATTTAATTAATGTTACTTTATTAAATAACTATTATTTAATTAATGTGAATTGATTCATTTATTATTAATTAGGTTATGTTAATTTATTAATTAGAATAAATAAATAAATTAATTAATCAAATCATTAATTAAAATCAACTGCACTAAAAAATCATCTTTAAATTGCAAATTATTAATTATGTCAAAGTGTGCAATACAATGTTTTATTTCCAATTAAATCATTAGGAAATTGTCGTTAAGAATGGAATATTAATTAAATGATCAAGTAATAAAACAACAAAAAAAATAATTTTTAACACTCGAGGATTCATTCACTTTATAGGAATAATTATTTATTTCGCTTGAATATTTATGATGGCTTTCGTCATTTTTCCTATGAAGTAGAAAAGAGAGAGAGAAAAAAAATTTATTTGTAAATATTTTACAACAAAGTAAAGTTTTATTGTCATTTTTATCTTCCTTTAAAAATAGTGATAGAAAAAAAAATATCTATGCTAATTTGTCTATATTGCAATTTTTCTTTGAAATATTTATAAATACTTATTTTTATATAGGATTCTATGGTAATTTCATTTGTTACTCAATGACATGACACTATAAGTAATAGTTTGTGCTATATCAGATAAAATTTTTTCTAAAATCATGCCAAGGACGTTGAATCTTTGATCCTGAGATAAATATCATCTAATGGCTATTAGTTGAGATTTTTTTTCGAAGAAGAGGAGAAAAAAAATTTGCACTGTTTTTTTTTGTAATTGTTATAAACTTTTTCTATATGTTATGTAAAGGTATTTGCTGTGCGTTGGTAATTTTTTGAATGAAATGATTATTTTAATACTCAGGGGAAAATTTTATTTAGAGCGAATATAATTTGTTTGACTTCAATATTTATTTGTTTTAAATTTCAGTAAATTATTTGTTTGGTTAAAATCAAGAATTCATTGGACATAAATAAAATTTTCTTCGTTTAAATAAGATTTTATTCGTTATATTTTATTTATTAATTAAACCAAAAAAAATTTTATTTAAACGAAAAAAAAATTTATTTAAAGCAAAGAAAATTTTGTTTAAACGAAAAAAATTTTATTTAAAGCAAAGAAAATTTTGTTTAAACAAAAGACAATTTTATTTCAAACAAAAAAAATTTATTTAAACGAAAGAAAATTTTATTCGAACCAAAGAAAATTTTATTTAAAAGAAAGAAAATTTTATTTAAACAAAAGAAAATTTTATTTAAACGAAAGAAAATTTTATTTAAACGAAAAAAAATTTCATTTGAACCAAAGAAAATTTTATTTGAAGTAAATTAAATTTATTCAAACTAAGTAAACATGTGAACCAAATAAAACCTAATTTGAACCACAAAAAGAATTTAATTTCACAGAAATAAAATTTATTTGAATCAAATAAAATTTTGTTTCTAAATTTACAAATAAATTAAATGTATTTTAATCACATAAAAATGAGAACCAAAGAAAAATGTGAAACAAAAAAAATTTATTTATTCCAAATAAGATTAAATTTCAACCAAATTAAACTTTATTTAAATCAAGTAAATTTTTATTCTAACTAAATTAAAAATTTTGTAGCAAATAAGAATGTGAACTAAATAAAATTCAAATTGAACCAAATAAAATTTATTTCTAACCAACTAAAATTTTACTTAAGGTAAACTGAATTAAATTTATTTTAAACACAAGCAAATTTTTATTTTAACTAAACTAACATTTGAATCAAATAAAAATGTGAACCAAATAAAATTTAAATTGAACCAAATTAAATTTAATTTCAACCAAATAAAATTTTAAAATGAACCAAATTAGTATTTGAACTAAATTAAATTTTTTTGGAACTTAAATAAAAATGTGAACCAAATAAAATTTAATTATGAATTAAATAGAATTAAATCTGAACCTAAAAAAATTTATTTTCAACCAAGTAAAATTTTATTTAAACTAAATTAAATTTATTTGAAACACAAGTAAATTTTTTGTAACTAAATTAAAATTTGAACTAAATAAAATTTAAATTGTACCAAATAGAATTTAATTTCGACCAAATCAAATTTTATTTTTAAAAATATAATTTAAAAATGAACCAAATTAGTATTTGAACAAAATGAAACTTTTTCTAGAACCTAAATAAAAATGTGAACCAAATAAGATTTAATTATGCACTAAATAGAACTTAAATTTGAACCAAATAAAATTTATTTTCAACTATGTAAAATTTTAAAACAAACCAAATCAGTATTTGAACTAAATTAAATTTTTCTAGAACCTAAATAAAAGTGGGAACCAAATAAGATTTAGTTATGAACTAAATAGAACTTGAATTTGAACCAAATAAAATTTATTTTCAACTATGTAAAATTTTAAAACAAACCAAATCAGTATTTGAACTAAATTAAATTTTTCTAAAACCTAAATAAAAGTGGGAACCAAATAAGATTTAGTTATGAACTAAATAGAACTTAAATTTGAACCAAATAAAATTTATTTTCAAACGAGTAAAATTTAAAAATGAACCAAATTAGTATTTGAACTAAATAAAATTTTTTTGGAACTTAAATAAAAATGTGAACCAAATAAAATTTAATTATGAACCAAATAAAACTAAATTTGAACCAAATAAAATTTATTTTCAACCAAATAGAATTAAAAAATGAACCAAATTAGCATTTGAAGAAAATTAAACTTTTTTTTTAACCTAAATAAAAATGTGCACCAAATAAGATTTAATTATGAATCAAATGGAATAAAATTTGAACCAAAGAAAATTTTTTCTAAGCGAACAAAATTAATTTGAAACAAATAAAAAGTTAAGTTGGCTTCAAAAAACAAATATTTTGTTTCCTCAGTGAATTTAAAATTTTTAAATTCTGTCTTTCGAATTAAAAAAAGAATGAAGAATTAATTTTCATTATTAATTTCAGTCTCGACTGATTTTTATTTGTCGATGTTTGCGAGTATGGAAAAAAATGACAATGACCGAGGAAATGTTTATATATTCATGTCAAAGATCCCAATTATAAAATCATAGACTGTCTTTATGTGATTTTTATGTTATTTTATTGATTACATTACACAAGAAATATTTTTCATTTCATTGCCATTTAGTTGTTTTTTTATTAGGACGCACATTTCTCATCTCTTATGGACAATAAAATTATGTCGCTGCAATGAAAGTGAAATTCGCCATCGGAGAATGAAAGTATATAAATATAAAGAATTACAGTTTTTTCGCAATCTTCTTTTTAATTTATAGTAGGCAAACCACTTTTAATATGAAATTTTTTTCTAACAAAAAACAATAAATAAAAAAATAAAAAGTAATAATTTTTTTTATTAAATTTTAAAAATAGAAAATAAATAGTTTTTAAATTAATTTTTTTATTTTAGTTCCTTTCATTCTGTAAATAATTGTAACAAATTCTTTTTGGAAAATAATGATCTAACTCTAACAAAATAATAATAATTATTACAATAATAATAATTATTACAATAATAATAATTATTACAATAATAATAATAATAGTAAATAATGATAAAAAACAATTAACACTAATTATAATAATTTAGCTTTTTTTATACTGCTTAACAATTATTTTGATTATTATTTATTATTATTATAATAATAACTACAATAATAAATTAATAATGTTTATAATAATAATTATAATGACAATTACAATTTCGTACTGTTAAAATTGTTTATTAATTTTTTTATTTATTAAATAGAAGTTATCGAATTTATATTTTATTATTATTATTGTTATTATTATTATTTTTATTATTATTATTTTTATTATTATTTTTTTATTATTATTTATACTATTATGATAATAATTTATTTACTAAAGCTTTTTAGCTCCTAAAATAAATTCGCTTTATAATTATAATTTATGCTTATAAATTGTAATTACGATAAAATAGGAAAGAAATGGTTTCCGCATTTACATATTTTAGAATGAAATCTTATTTTTATCACTACTTAAAAAAATATGTTACATGCAGTTTTTAAGAATTGGCAACATTATGTTCTAATTTATTTCATTTCTTAAGAGACTCATTGATTTTTCATTAATTATTCATGCAATGGCATTCAAATAATTGATACAAACAGACAAAAAAAAATAATCGATACCAAAAAAAAGTTGTTTAAATGTAAAGAAAACAAAATTTTTTTATTCTGTTGCTAAGCAACTGTTTCTTTGTTTACAGTTTATTATTATTAACTTAATTATTAGCAAAGTGATTTAAAAAAACAGAATTGTTTACTCTCACTTTATTTCCATTTAATTTTGGGGGAAATTTTTTGTTAAAAGTTTCTTGCAGTTGTTAACAATTTAATAAAAAGTAAGTTGTTTAAAAAATTGTTTAAAAAATTGTTTAACAAATTGTTTAAAAGTATTGTTAAAATTTGGTTTTTAAATGTTTTAAAAAATTGTTTAAAAAATTGTTTGAAAAATTGTTTAAAAAATTGTTTAAAAGCATTGTTAAAATTTGTTTTTTAAATTGTTTAAAAACATTGTTAATTATTTTTGTGTAAATTGTTTAAAACAATGTTAAAATTTTTTTTGAAATTGTTTAAAAACATTGTTAAAATTTTTTTTTAAATTGTTTAAAAACATTGTTAATTATTTTTGTGTAAATTGTTTAAAACAATGTTAAAATTTTTTTTGAAATTGTTTTAAAAAATTGTTAAAAATTTGTTTTTTAAACTGTTTAAAAACATTGTTAGGAAAAAAATTTTTTTTAATTGTTTAAAAACATTGTTAAAAATTTTCTTTTTTAAATTGTATGAAACAATTAGATTGTAATTAATAACGAGTCATTAAAAAATGGAAAAAAAATATTTGTGGAATTTGGTTTTTTTAAATGATAAATTATCTTTAATGATATGGTTAAAGTCGGAGGTAAATATAAAGTATTCTTTTCCGCAATATTTTATTACTAACTAATTGAACTGTCTTATATTTTTTAGAGTTTGTAGTTTGTACACAAAATTTACTCCCATAAAATATAATTCGCTCGGTAATTTATTTTTATAATAATACAAAAAAAAATGTAATAGTCCTTCTGCGTAAATAATTTATGAACCTTTCTAATTATTTTTTGCACACTCGTATTAGTTTTTTATTTATTCATCTATTTTTTTTTCTTTTTTTTCTTAACTTCTGTCTATTATTTCTTATAGAGTCAAATATTTATAAAATTTTGCAACAAAATATTTATTTAATTTATTTTTTTCCTCTTTTATCTTGTAAATAAAAAATATTTATGTTTCTTTATTTTATTTTGTAAATAAAAAAATTATAAAATAAAATAATAAAATTATAAATTATAAATAAAATAATTCCTTTACTTTATTTTGTAAATAAATAAAATTTTCTTTCCTTTTAATATTTTATCTTGTAATTTGTAAATAATTAAAATATCCTCTTTTTATTATTATATTTTGTAAAATAAATAGGAAAATAAAATTTTAGTTTCCAGTTTGTAAATAAGTAGAAAAATAAAATCTTATTTTCCTTTATTTCATCATATAAAGAAAGAAAAATTTTTTCTTTTTAAATTAAGGTCAAATATTTGAAAAATAAAAATGTTTATTATACGAAAAGAAAAAAACTGCAATTGTACATTGACTATATCGAGAAAATTAAAGTTCATCATTCTCCTGGTTCTTTGTTCTTATTACGATACTCGTAAAACTTTCTATTGGTATAATAATTTAACTGAGTTGGAGGAAGAGTTGAAAAAAAATTTCACAACCTGGATGTCGTCGTGAAGAGAATATTTTTCTTTTTTTGACAAATATTTTTCTCTTAAATACCAAAAAAAAAAGTTTAAATACTCAAAAAAAAGAAATTTTTTTTTCAAATTCAGAGAACCATTATAATCTTTTCTAATTAGGCAGCTGATTAATTAATTTTCAAATCGCAAAAACACGATTTAATAATTGAGAGAAAACAAATGTAGAAATTAATTTATGCTTCGAATTTATTTTTTCTCCTCTTTTTATTAGGAAAGGCTTTTAAAATCTCTGTAATTAATTTTTTTCTACTATTCACGTTAATTGATTTTAATTGCTTTCTTAATTATTGGATAAATTAAAATTTAATTTTTTCTATATTCAGATTTCATTTTTCATACAGTGAAATTTCAGTTTTTTTTCAATGAATAAAAATTTCAATTTTTATTAAAACTTTCCCTCTTTGTAAAATACTAAGTATTGAAAATTTTAATTAAACAAAACTAGTAAAAATTTCAATCACTAATACAAATTAATAAACATTTTTACTAACTCAAATTTAGAGTTGAGTAAAATTTTCAATTTTATTAAAATTTAATTTTACTTATAAAATACAATATAATTTTTATTAAATAATTTTTTATTCAGATTTATTTTTTTCCTTTTTATTCTATTATTTATTTTTCTTACATATTTTAATTCAAATTTCAGTTAATTAAAGTTAATTACAAATTAATTTAATTCAATTATTTTTTTTTCCTTTTTATTCTATTATTTATTTTTTTTACATATTTTAATTCAAATTTCAATTAATTAAAGTTAATTAAAAATTAATATAATTTAATTAATTAAAATTAATTAAAAATTAATTCAATTAATTTTTATTAAATTAAAAAAAATTGCTAGTTTAACTAAGAGGCGAAGAAAGTGAATCTTTGAAATTATTACGAAAGTTAAAAAAACGCGGTTAGGAGAAAGTGGGAAATAACCAAATTTAAAGATGAAAAAAATGGGTCACAGAATTTTTATTTCAAAATAGAGATTTTAATCGATTTTAGGAAAAATTCTTGACCGTAAAACTTTCTTTTTGAGAGCTGAGGAATTCACTAATGAATCTAGGAGATGAAGGGCAAATTTTTTTCTAATTCATCTCTGTTAATTAGATTGCTATTAATTTTTATTTATATTTAGTTTTTTTTCAATTTTTATTTTGTTTCAATTTAGATTTATTTTTTGTTTGGATTTAGTTTTAATTTAGCTTTTAGTTTTAATTTATTTTAAATTTTAATTTAGTTTCAGTTTTTATTTTCAGTTTTTTTTATTTAGTTTTTATTTAATTATCTTTAGTTTACATTTAACTTCAGTTTTGTAATTTATTTTCAGTAATGAAAATAGACTTTAAATTCAGTTTAAAATAATTGTTTCTTATATTCAAAATTTCCCTTAATTTTTTTTAATAATGAAAATTGAATGTTATTTTTGTAAATTATTACAAAAATAACAATTGTTATAATAATATAATTTTTTTTTCTTATTCGACAAAATTAATAAAGAAAATTGATTATTTTGCAATTTTATTTGTTTTTTTTCTATTAATTATTAGAGAAATTGATCAATTTTTTTATTAATTTAGAAAAAGATTTATTATTATGCAGTTTCATTTGTTTTTATTTATAAATTAATCGAGAACTTGGTTAATGTCAAATTTTTTTTATTAATTTACAAAAAAATTCATTATTATGCAAATTCATTTGTTTTTATTTATTAATTTACAAAAAAAATTATTATTATGCAGTTTTATTTGTTTTTATTTATTAATTAATAGGGAAATTGGTCACTATAAAATTTTTTTTATTAATTTACAAAAAAATGAATTATTATGCAATTTTTTTTATTTTTATTTATTAATTGATAGAGAAATTGAATGTTTAAAATTTTTTTTTATTAATTTCCAAAAGTAAATTGATTATTATGCAATTTTATTTGTTTTTGTTTATTATTTGTTAGAGAAATTGATTATTGTGCAAAATTATTTTTTTATATCTTTAATTGATAGAGAAAAATTAATTGTTATACATTTTTTTACTAATTGATAAAGAAAAGTAATTATCAACTTACTTAATTTTTTCAGGTCTTGTACAATCTTTTATTTGTTAATTTATCAACAATGCTGATTAATTCGATTAATTACCATTAATTTGTTATTGAAAATTATTTTTTAATTCAACTTTTAGTATAGTTTTAATGTTTTAAATAGTATTTTAATTAATACTACGACTATTAGTTGAAAATTTTATTTAAATAAAAAATTATGGACATGTTTCAAAAAATGATTTAAAAGACAAAGAAATTTTGGTTTTATTTCTAATGACATAATGATAAATAGTAAAATTACATTGTTGCAAATACCCGCTCGTGTTTACTTTTACGTAACGATACGTATGAGTAATCAACTTTCTTTATTCTTTTTTAAAACAAGAAAATAGACACGGAACTATTTTTTTTATCTTAATTGAATAATAATTTTTAATTCCCAAAAAAATTGTATTTTACATTATATTTTTTTGTTAAAAAAATTTTAATATTGTTTAGAAAAAAACAAAAATTTTGTTTTTTTAAATTGTTTTGATTTTATTGTAAATACTTTATCTTTAAAACTGAATATTATTTCAAGTAAACATTATCTTGAATGTAAATAAAATACTATTTGAAGTAAATATTATTTTGAATTTAAATAAAATATTATTTCAAGTGAATATTATTTTGAATTTCAATGAAGTATTTTTTTTTAAAAAGTAATTTTTATTTTTATTTATTTTTTATTTTTATCTAATAGTCGCAGTAATAAATAATATACTATTTAAAATTATACTAAAAGTTGAGTTAAAAAAATTTTTTATTTTTATTTCGAATTTAAATAAAATATTATTTCAAATAAATATTATTTTGAATTTCAATGAAGTATTTTATTTTAAAAAAATTATTTATTAATTTTTTAATGTTATTTAAATATTATTTAATATTATTCAAACAAAAGTTTCAACTAATAGTCGCAGTAATAATTAAAACACTATTTAAAATTATACTAAAAGTTGAATTAAAAAAAATTTTTATTTTTATTTTCAATTTAAATTGAATATTATTTGAAGTAAATATTATTTTTAATTTAAATAAACCATTTCACATAAATATTATTTTGAATTTCAATGAAGTATTTTATTTTAAAAAAATTATTTATTAATTTTTTAATGTTATTTAAATATTATTTAATTAAAATTTTCAACTAATAGTCGCAGTAATAATTAAAATACTAATTAAAATTATACTAAAAGTTGAATTTAAAAAGTTTTTTAGTTTTATTTTAAATAAAATATTATTTAAAATACTGTTTTGATTTTAAATTGAATAGTATTTAAAATACTGTTTTGAATTTAAATTGAACATTATTTAAAAATACTGTTTTGAATTTAAATCAAATATTATTTAAAATACTGTTTTGAATTTAAATTAAATATTATTTAAAATACTGTTTTGAATTTAAATCAAATATTATTTAAAATACTGTTTTGAATTTAAATTAAATATTATTTAAAATACTGGTTTGAATTTAAATTGAATATTTTAATTTTAAACAAAAAATAAATTGACGCTTATAGAAATTTTTTTTTGAGGTAGGGGAAGAAACCTTGATGAAAAATAAACGTTTCCCTGCAAAAAATAAAAATTACAGTGTTTATTGTTTTTGAGGGTTCTTTTTTCTTGCAATCGCTGTAATAAATATTGTTTCAGGTTGAAATTTTGTTTTCCTTTTTTTTGACCAAACTCACCTTTTATCGCCCAGAATTCCTGCTTCTTTAGACCTTGAATATATCTCGTAATGTCCTTGCCGCATTGTGCATCAACTGAATGTTGTCCCTCGATCCATTTTCTCGCAAGATGCTTCACATTAAATATATCCAATAAATCCGAAACTGTCGTCCAATTTGTTATCGCCGATTCCTCCATTTCCGGTAAACTTCTTATCCGATGATACGAGATTTCATCTAATTTTCCATCATCACTTTCACTATCTATTGTTTTCACCATCGACTTAGTGTGATTTAATTCGTGTCCCGTTATTGTTTGAACAACAATTAGAACCGAAATTATTGTTTTAATATTAAACGCCATTTTTTATTTTGACTTTTTTACCGGTTTTTTTTGCGAAAAAAATAACAAAAATTTAACAATACGTTAAAGTGGTAAATTTTATTAGCAATTGTTAATCATTTTTTCTTTTTTTTCTATTTAATTTTTTTTTTAGAAAAACACTCTTAGTTTTTATTAACTAAAAAATAAATTTTAATTTTTCACACAAAAAAATAATCACCGCTTGTTTTTTTGAAGAATTACTTTTTTTCCTGCTTTCAATTTCTAACTTTCACTTTTCTTTTCAACCAGTTCTCATCACTTGTTTTTTTTTTGCGCCTTCGGATTACGCCAAAATTATTCAGAACAATTTTTTCCTTAATTTCACTAAGAGACGATGAATTTTAAAAATATGGGTTAATTCCTTTATCGATGTCATAACTTTTCATTCACTTTTCTCATTTTTTTCAGGGGGAAAAACTAAAACAGAATTTATTTTCTTTTTTATTTTTCACCAGGTGTTGAATTTTATTCTCAATTTTGGTAAAATTTGAATATTTTTAACATTTTTCACATTTTTTTAAAAATGTTTTTTTTATATATTTTTTTAAAACTTATTTGTTACATGGGGTGAAGTTTTTTGTTTTTAGGGGGAGGGGGGAATTTTTTTGTGGATCCTTTTTCTTGTATGGTTAGGAACAAACTGTTTCTTCGAAGTTGATGGCAGGTAGAGAAATGATTTTAACTCTACGAAGCGAATGAGCGTTGAATGGCGAAGAAGGAAAGGGGTTTTGGGTGAGGTAGGATGAGGGGGAGGGGGGACGGTTAGTGAAAACTTCAAAAAAAATATATATATATTTAAAATCATTAATTCCATTTGTTCTTCTTGACGCATACGCTAACAGTAAAATAGTTATTTGTCTATGGATATCAGTATATTAAAGTTTTTTTTTCTTTTAATAAATTCATCAATAATCCTACACATACTAATCATTTTTTATGACTCGTACCGTTAGTTATGATAATTGAATTTGAAAAATTCATATGACAGCAAAAAAAAAATTTTTTTTTCCACCTGGAATGTCGTTTTTGATTTTAATTTCATTCTTACGAATTTGGTCCATTTTTTTTACTTTTTACACTTTTCGAAAGGAAAAGAAAATGGTAGTGAACTATTTTTTTCTTTTTTAAAATTTTACTATGCGACTGTGGTAAATTTTACTTTATTTTTACATTGGGAATTAAATAAAAAAATAGAAATAGAAAAAATAAAATAGAATAGAGAAAAATAATAGTTAAAAAAATAGTAAATTTAAAATAGTAAAGTAAATAGTAAAAATAAAAATAGTAAATATTAACTAAATTAGTAAATTTAACCGAAATAGAAATAGTAAAAATAGAAAAAATAAAAAAGAATGGTAAAAAATAATAGTAAAAAATAGTAAATTTAAAATAGTAAAGTAAATAGTAAAAATAAAAATAGTAAATATTAACTAAATTAGTAAATTTAACGGAAATAGAAATAATAAAAATAGAATAGTAAAAAACAATAGTAAAAAAATAGTAAATTTAAAATAGTAAAGTAAATAGTAAAAATAAAAATTGTAAATATTAACTAAATTAGTAAATTTATCGTAAATAGAAATAGTAAAAATAGAAAAAATAAAATAGAATAGTAAAAAACAATAGTGAAAAACTAGTAAATTTAAAATAGTGAAGTAAATAGTAAAAATAAAAATTGTAAATATTAACTAAATTAGTAAATTTAACGGAAATAGAAATAGTTAAAATAGGAAAAAATAAAATAGAATAGTAAAAAAAGTAAAAAATAGTAAATTTAACGGAAATAGTAAATTTAACTCAAAAATAGTGAAACAGAAATACATTTAAAAAATTTTTGGTTTTAGTTTGAAAACAGTAAAATTTTGTTTCGATTTTTTCTAGCAATTTTTACCACCTCTGGTGTAAATTTCCTAAGGAATTTTTACTATCAGTACAGTAAATTTTACTAAACTCTACACCAGTGGTGGTAAAAATTGACAAAAAATTGAAATAGTTCAGATTTTAGTTAGTAAATTAATAAAATCAATTTTTTACTCTTTTAATAATTTTTACTACTTCTGGTAAAATTTTTTTTTCCAAATTAGAAGTAAACTTTAGTAAAATTTACTCCATATATAGTAAACTTTACTTATAAAACAGTCAAAAATTGAAATTAGATTTTACTTTTTTTTGTAAATACTAAAAGTTACCTTCCTTTTTTTATTTTTACTTTCTAAATAGCATAAAAGTACTTTTTATATATTTTTTCTAATTTTTGTCACTTGCGGTGTAAAATTTACTACGAATCAGAATTAAATTTACCAGAATTCACTCTGAAATAGTAAATTTCACTCTGATAATAGTACAAAATTAAAAGTTTATTTTTCTTTTGTAAACAGTAAAAATTACTTTCTGTTTTTTTAATTTTTACCACTTTTAATGTAAACTTTACCACAAATCAAGAGTAAACTACATTAAAATTTACTCCGAAATTAGTAAAAAAAACTAATTGGTAAAAACTTTACTCTTAAAGTATTAAAATATTAAAATTCCAATGTATTTTTACTTTGTAAATAGTAAAAAAGTACTTTTGATATTTTTTTGTTAATTTTTACTACTTTCGGGATAAACTTTACCACGATTTAAAAGTAAAATTTGCTGAAATTTATTCCGAAGATAGTAAACTTTACTCGAAAAATAGTAAACAATTAAAATTAAATTCTACTTTTTATTTATTAAATAGTAAAATTTACTTTCGTTTTTTTTACTTTTACTATGTAAATAATTAAAGTACTTTTTACATTTTTTGTTAATTTTTACCAGTTCCGGTGTAAATTTTACCGCGATTCAGAAGTAAACTTCACTAAAATTTACTCTGAAAATAATAAATTTTACTTTGACAATAGAAAAAAATTAAAATTCAACTTTAGTTTTATTCTTTAAATAGTAAATGTTACTTTCTTTAATTTTTTTCACATCCTATATAAATTTTACCGCGAATCAGAAGTAAATTTTATCAAAATTTACTCAGAAAATATAGTAAAAAATTATAATTAAATTTTCGTTTTTCTTTTGTAAACGCAGAAAAAGTTACTTATTCAATATTTTTTTGTAAATTTTTTTCTCTTCCTATGTAAATTTTACCGTGAATCATAAGTAAATTATTATTATTATTATTATTATTATTCATTATTATTTTTTCATCATTATTATTGATTTATTATTTATTTATTTATTATTAATTTACTCTGAAAATAAAGTAAAAAATTAAAATTAAATTTTCGTTTTTCTTTTGTAAACGCAGAAAAAGTTACTTATTCTATATTTTTGTTTAATTTTGACAATTCCTTGGTGGAAAATTCTCCGTCAATCAGGAGTAAACTTCACTAATATTTATTTTAAAACATAGTAAACTTTACTAAAAAAAAAGAGTTAGAAATTAAAAAATAATTTTTACTTTTTACTTAATAAGTATTTAAGAAATACTAAAAAGGAAGTAAAAGTATTTTCTATATTTTTAGTTCATTCTTACCACTTCGGGTGTAAAGTTTACCCCGAATTTTGATGTAAATTTAATTAAAATTTATTTTTTGGAAATAGTAAACTTTACTTAGAAAATTGTAGAAAAGTAAAATATATTTAAAATATTTTTTGTGTTACTTTTTAAAAATAGTGAAATCACTTTCTACCTTTTACTTTCGACAATTTTATTTTTACCATTTCCGGATGTAAATTTTTTTTTTTGGGAATGCGTAGTAAATTTTCCCAAAATTGACTTCGGAAGTAGTAAAAATTAAAAAGAAATAAAAAATTTCGATTTTATTAAGTAAAAAATAGATAAATAATAAAAAAAAATGGTAAAAAAGTAAAATAAATCTAAAACATTTTTGGTTTTACTTTGTAAATAGTGAAATCACTTTTTTCTTACTTTCGACAATTTTATTTTTACCATTTCCGGATGTAAATTTTATTAGGAATGCGTTGCAAATTTCACTAAAATTGACTCTGGAAGTAGTAATAATTAAAAAGAAATAAAAAATTATATTTTATTAGGTAAAAAAAATCAATAATAAAAAAAATTGTAAAAAAGTAAAATATATCTAAAACATTTTTGGTTTTACTTTGTAAATAGTGAAATCACTTTCTTTTTTTTACTTTCGACAATTTTATTTTTACTATTTCCGGATGTAAATTTTATTGGGAATGCGTAGCAAAATTTCACTAAAATTGAATCCGGAAGTAGTAAAAGTTAAAAAGAAATAAACAATTTCGATTTTATTAAGTAAATAAATAATTAATTATTAATTACGATTAATTTGTTTTTTATTACTACTACTATTATTATTATTATTATTATTATTATTATTATTTATTAATCATTATTATTGAATAGTTATTATTTAATTATTTATTAATTATTAATTATTATTTATTCATAATTCATTATTTATTAATTATTAATTATTTATTAATTATTCATTATTATTTATTAATTATTAATTATTATTTATTAATTATTCATTATTTATTAATTATTCATTATTATTTATTAATTATTCATTATTATTTATTTATCATTATTATTGATTTATTGTTTATTTATTTATTTATTTATTATTAATTATTAATTATTATATATTTATTTCAATACAAAAATTTAAAAAAAAATTAAATTAAATTATTAATAATCGTCATTAATTATTATCACTAATTATTCCTTTTTAAAAGTAAAAGCCACTTTCTACTTTTTTATTTTCGAATCTTGTTGATCTACATTTAAAAAAATAATTCGTTTCTAATACAAGAAATAAAATTAATATCTCTACATTCTTTCTGGAAATCATTCGCAATGTTTATAAATTAATAACATAATTAATTTTGCACTTGATGTCACTGCGTTTCTCCAGCAACTAATTTTTCCGTTAATTTACATTCGCACTACTTTTACTCCTGACACTTAAAAAAATAAGTAATTGAACAAATTATGACTCATTTTTTTTTTCATTTGAATCCAAAACTACTTCAGGTAAACAAATGAAAGGGACGCTTGCGGAGATTTATAGAGGAATCTTTTTGTTTTCTTTTAATTATGTTATGAAATAATTGGGATCTGCTTGAACGAATCTTAAATGAAAGAAGACAATATAAATTAGAAATTGTAAAGGAAATTTAGTACTTAATGAGCATTCAGCTACTGTTGATTTTCAAATAAAGTCTATTATTTAAATGTTCAGTCGTGCCGAAATTCCCTTGATATAATCACTATTCGTGACTTGTGGAATAATTGTTTTTTGGATGAATAAAAAAGAAGAAGAAAAATCTCGGCGAATTATTTTCAATATAAAATTAACACGTCGACTTTGTTCGGTGGAGAGAGAGAGGAGATTTTTTTTTCTACGGACAAAATGAATATTAAATTCTTTTCTAAATCAAAAACTTAATTCTTGTCTATATCGAAATTAATTTCATATCTAAATCAAAAAGAGATCACGAAGTCAATAATTAGAATTTTAAATTCAAAAATGTTCACCAATTTACATTTATCATGTTTCTAATTAATTAATTAGTCTATTTTATGTTAATTATTTTTTAAAAATTTTTTAAATATTTTTTTTCATTTATTTTTTTATCTATTTCTATATTTATTTTATTTATTTCTCTATTTAGATTTTCATTTAACTATTAAATTAGTAATTTATTTATCAATCAATAACTATTTAACGATTTTTTAACAATTTTATTTTTGTAACTACTGAATAACTACTTTTCTATTTTGTAACATTTTTATTTTCTCCAACTATTTAATAGAAATTTAACAATTTAATTTTTTTAACTATTTAATTTACTATTCATAACTATTTCTATGTTTTTACTAGTTTTTCCTACCATTTCTAATTTTTTACAATTTTATATTTTTAATTAAAGTAAAAATGCAAATAAAAATTATCAGATATTGTAAAGAATTAAAATTAGTAATTGTTAATTAGCATTTACTAATGAATAACTTTTTACTCTTTTGGTTTCTATCTTATCCGACTAAATAATTAACATGTTTAGCGTTAAAAATTTATTTTCTCATTTTTATTTTTAGTATAATTGTATTTTATTTTTTAAAAAGAACACGATTATTTAAAGTATAAAATTCCAGTGTATTTTTGTCGCTGCTAAACAAAGGAGACAAAAAAAATTAAAAATCCTTTTGAAAATATTTTTTATTTTCACTCAAATATTACAAAAAATTATTTTACATACACATTAAAAGTAATAGTTATGGATAAAAATAGAAAATACACGTTATTAAAGTAAAAAATTTACAAATTCAAATTTTTCTTTTAATTTATGTAAATACGTTTAATATATACAAATCTAGGGGCCCCGTACATCTCTATTTGTAAAAAAAAAGAAATTTATGACAAAGCTTCAATTATAGTGGTATCTACAACAAAAGAAATCAATTAGGAAGTTGGAAAAAGCGAAAAAAACGGATAATGAAAAATTTAAATACTCAATAATAAAAAAATTATAAAAATAATCTTAATAATAATAATTATTATTTTTCAGGAAATAATATATTAATAATAATAATTACTATTATTATTACTATTATTATTATTATTTTTTTTTTATTGTTATTATTCAGTAATAAATTTTACGAGGCCTTATAAAAATTACACACAATAATTATTATTGTTTATTAATATTTAATAATAAAAATTATTATTTTTACTGTTTGTTCGTTGAACCATTTTTTATAATATGGCCTTATAAAAATTACACACAATAACTATTATTGTTTATTAATATTTAATAATAAAAATTATTATTTTTACTGTTTGTTCTTTGAACCATTTTTTATAATATAGCAAACAAATAAATAAAAAACAATTGTTTTCATTAAAAATACAAAATTTATAAATTTATATTTATAAATTAAATAGTTACAAAAAAGTAAAAAATTTAAAAAATAAAATAGTTAAAAAATAGTTAAATAGTTATTAATTAATAAATAAATTACTAATTAATAATACTAACAATTGTTAATTATCGATAAGTGGTCAAAGTTAATAGTTAATAATAACAATCATTATTAATTATTAACAAAACAATAATTTCCATTATTTTTTATTATTATTTACTCTTAATAATTTATAGAAAAATTTAATTTAAGATTTAGTTTAATTTATAATTAACATTTTTAAAAAATTACACTATTATAATTATAGTTCCTATGATAAAATTTCCATTAATCGATATTTATATTTTTTTTAATTAATTACATTTTATTTTAAAAATTCATTCATTTTATTCAATAAATATTTAAAAATAGAAAAAAATGCGATGTTGGTGGATGTTAATCGCAATTTTTGACCTTCAAATTCTTTGTTTTTTTATGGCCACAGATAGTCGTGTAATAATATTTATTATTTAATTATAATAGAAGATGTAAATTTTCATTTTTATTTATTCTCGTTTCCATTGCCGAAGGGGATGAACAATCCTCAGCAAGGACACCATTGGAGCCTCAAAAAGTAGACTGAGAATCAATGATGCCACATAAGATGTTATGAAAACGCCGAAAAATATTAATGCCTGAAAAATAAATTTTTTTTTAAGTTTCAAAAATTTTTTATTTGAATTTAATTTTTTTAATTAAATTTAGTGTAGTTAATTAAATTTTTGAATTAAATTTAATTAAATAAATTTAATGTAGTTAATTAAATTTTTTAAATTAAATTTAATGTAGTTAATTAAATTTTTTAAATTAAATTTAATGTAGTTAATTAAAATTTTTAACTTAAATTTAAGGTAGTTAATTAAATTTTTTAAATTGAATTTAATGTAGTTAATTAAAATTTTTCAAAAATGTTATTGCTCTTGTTGTGTTTTTAAGTTTTTATTCAACAAAAATATTAAGATTTTTTTTAATTTTTGAATTTAAATTATATTTAAATTTTTAAAAACAAATTTTTTTTAAAATTATTATTTTACTCTAAATTGATTATTCATTATTATTTTACTCTCTAAATTTGAATGAATAAAAATGTTTATTTGTAATTGAAATTAGTGACTAACTTTTTGCTTTTGAATTAGTAAATGTTACTAATAAGTATTAATTTCCATCAATTTATTAGTAAAATTATTAATAGATACTAATTTATAATAATTAATTAGTAACATGACTAATAAATAGTAATTTTTACTATTTTGTAAGTAGTACTACTAATAAATGATAATTTTTACAAATTTATTAGTAAAATTATTAATAAATAGCAATTTCTAATAACTTATTAGTAACATTACTAATAAATAGTAATTTTTACAATTTTATTAGTAGCACTACTTATAAATGATAATTTTTTAAAATTTATTAGTAAAATTACTAATGAATAGTATTTTTTACTTATTTATTAGTAGGACTACTAATAAATTATATTTTTTACAAATTTATTAGTAAAATTACTAACAAAATGGTAATTTTTACTAATTTCATAGTAGAATTACTAATAAATGATAATTTTGATTAATTTATTAGTAAAATTACTAAAAAATAGTAATTTTTACTAACTTATTAGTAAAATTACTAAAATAGTAATTTTAACTAACTTATTAGTAAAATTACTAAAATAATAATTTTTACTAACTTATTAGTGAGAAACTATATTTATTCGATAACAAAAAGTCAATCACTAATTCAAATTAGTAATTAATTATTACATAATTAAAATTTAAAAATTAGAAAATAAAAAAGTAGAAAAAGAGTATAAACAAAATTTAAAAGTTAGAAAATAAAAAAGTAGAAAAAGATTAGAATCAAAATTTAAAAATTGGAAAATAAGAAAGTAAAAAAGAAAAGAATCAAAATTTAAAAATTATTAAATATAAAAGTAAAAAAAGAAAAGAATCAAAATTAAAAAATTATTAAATAAAAAAGTAAAAAAAGAAAAGAATCAAAATTAAAAAATTAGAACATAAAAATGTAAAAAAAATGAACGAAAATTCAAGTAGAAAAGTAAAAAATGGAAAATTAAAAAAATGGCAAATAGAAAATAAAAGAGTAAAAAATACGTAAATAAGAAAAAAAATAAAAATGAAAAAATAACAAATAACTTCGATTTCCTTGAAAAAAATTACAATAATAGTAGAAAAAAACCGTTAATTTAAAAAAATTATAAAAATTTTCTAGCACAGTGAACATAAAAATATAATGAATTACGACTTTTAGCTATATTATGAGAAAGTCTGCATTCTTAGATTGTTTCATGAAAGTTATAATTTATAAATATTATATAATAAGTTTACACAGTTTACACTATGCTTAGAGACATAATAATTATTCTTTCACTTTTTTAACTCGAGAATATAAATCAAAAAAATTTTTTCGCAAATTTATTTTCCTTTTTTATTTATTACACACTATTTTCTTTTTTTGATTTTTAATATTTTTCGATTTATTTGTTACAATTTTTTACTAATTCAATTAATATACTAATTCATTCAAATATATTTCAAGTGTTATTTTTCATGTATTGGTGAGAGTACACTAGTGGTTGTTTAAAGAGGAAAATCACGTTCGTTATTATCATCCGAGAGAACTTTCTCTTTTTCTCTCTCCAACAGTTGAAACTATCGAGATCTTTCGGCGCGACAAGAAACAAAAATGAAATATTTTCATTCAAATCGGTAATACAAGTAAAGATTTATTTAAAAAAAAATGAAAAAAAATTATTGCGCACTTGATGAGTAAACGGCTCACGTAAGAACACGTAATTGTATTAAAATTTTCATATATGTAATACTTTCGTTTTATTTTCACGTAATATAATAATGAATCACGAAATTAATTAATTTACCCGACTTATATAATTTTAATATTATGTTCTTATTTCTTTTTATAGTTTATTTTTACTAATTTGAAATTTTATTTTTTTTATCTTTAAATTTTTATATTTATTTTTTTGTCTCGATGTTTTTTTCTTCTCATTTTACCGCAACAAAAAATTTTGTTTATTTCATTACACAGTTTTTTTCAAAAATAACAAATTGAGACAAAAAGTAATCAAAACGGTTAGCATTTTATTATTTAGATTTTTATTCTATTATTTTATTTTACAAATTTTTTACTCTTCATTTCCATCTTATTTTTTTAAATAAATTTTTTACTCATTATTCTCTTCTTATTTTTTTTTACTAAATTTTTGTTTATTTTTTTTACATAGTTTTTTTCAAGGCAAAAAAGGCAATTTTTCAATTGAGGCAAAAAAGTATAAAAATTGTTGCCAGGTAATAATTTGAAATTTTTTGTCTCAATTGGATAATTTGAAAAATATAAAAATTGTTGTCATGCAATAATTTAGATTTTTTCTGTCTCAATTTGGTATTCTTGGAAAAATAGACTATTTTATTTATAAATTTCCTTTTCTTTTCTTTTTTTTTTTATTTATTTTTATTTTTTTTATTTTTTTTTTAAATTTGAAATAAATTGAAATGAAAAAATTACCATTAGTTCGTGTGATAAATGAAGGGATGTTTCGGTTTGTAGAACAATTGCTCGCAAAATTGCCGGATGGACCAAATAAGCACAATACGTGAGTCTCGATATCGGGTAAAAATATTTCCACGAAAGTAATTTATTCACAATTCCTGAAATTAGACAAAAAAAACTTTAATAATAATAATAATATATTCACTGAAATTTAAATAATTCAAAATATTTGAATTTTGAACAAAACGAAATATTTTCTATTAAAAAAATTTAATTTTCTTTAGAAAATTAGAAAACAAATCGAAAAAAATATTTTAAAAATATATTAATTAAAAATATGAATTATTTTTAATTAAAAAAATTCTAATTTTCTAAAGAAAACTCCAAAAAACAGAAAATTGGAAAAGAAAATTAGAAAACAAAATTAGAAAACAAAATTAGAAAGAAATATTTAAAAATATATTAATTAAAAATACGAATTATTTTTTATTAAAAAATTTCTAATTTTCTATAGAAAATACAAAAATGTAGAAAATTAGAAAAAACAGAAAAAAACATTCAAAAATAAATTAATTAAAAATACGAATTGTTTTTTAATAAAAAAATTCTAATTTTCTAAAGAAAACTCCAAAAAACAGAAAATTGGAAAAGAAAATTAGAAAACAAAATTAGAAAGAAATATTTAAAAATATATTAATTAAAAATACGAATTATTTTCTATTTAAAAATTTATAATTTTCTATAGAAAATACAAAAATGTAGAAAATTAGAAAACATATAAAAAAACATTAAAAAATATATTAATTTAAAATACGAATTATTTTTTATTAAAAAATTTCTAATTTTGTATAGAAAATTACAAAAATATAGAAAATTAGAAGAAAACATTAAAAAATATATTAATTAAAAATACGAATTGTTTTTTAATAAAAAGATACTAATTTTCTGAAGAAAACTGCAAAAAATAGAAAATTAGAAAAGAAAATTAGAAAAAAATATTTTAAAATATATTAATTAAAAATACGAATTATTTTTTAATAAAAAATTTCTAATTTTCTATAGAAAATTACAAAAATATAGAAAATTAAAAAAAATAGAAAAAAACATTAAAAAGTATAATAATTAAAAATTGAAAAAGAAATTTAAACAATGAAAAGTTTATTTATTTTTTTTGTTTACATTTTTTTAAATTTATAATCAATATATTTTTCAAATATTTTTTAATTTTATTTACTCTCAATTTATCAGCGTAATGTCAATAAAAAAAATAATACTTACATTTTGAATCTTTATAATTAATTTTTTCTTCAAAAAACATTTTTTTGTTTTTAAAAAATAAAATTTGTTGAAAGAAAAAAAATGGAAATAATAAAATAATATTTTTTGAAACTTACCACCATTTTCTGTTACACAACAAATGAGAATCCACGCGATACTTAAAGCCCAACCAGAATGCGATAGAGCTGTATAAAATGATGATGAAATTGGTTTGAAATTGTTTCCGTATAGTCCATAAACAATGCTTATCATAATTAATAGTGACGATGTCCAGCCGGTGATTAAAATCAACTGCGTATTTTATAATATTATGTTTTATTTATTTTATATAAAAAAAAGAAAATTTTAGTATTTAAAATTAAATTTTATAATTTATATTTTACCTTTTTCAGTTTTAATTTACAATTAACTTTAAACAAATACCACCCAGTTGCCATTCCAATTAAATACGGACCAATTCTGGTCCACGGTTTATCATAAAGACTTTCGTAATGAGCAAATGGATTTTCTATGCTAAATGTAAAAATAAATTTGTTATTCAATGTTATAATTAGGTGACAAAATTTTTATTCTATTATTAGGTACTCAATTTCTTTTTCTTTTAAATTATTTTTATTTTTATTGCTACTATTATTAACAACTAAATTAATTTAATTTATTTAATTCATAAAAATTTTTTTATTTAATTTATTTAATTCATTAAAAAATTTTTATTTAATTTATTTAATTCATAAAAACATTTTTATTTAATTTTAGTTATTAATTATTAATTCACATATTTTTATTTACCTGACTCGGAGTGATTGGAAAAACAATAAAAAACAATAAAGAAAGAATAAAAAATAAAATCAATATCAAAATAAAAAAAAAAATAAGTCTCGTTAAGTACCTTGGTGTGTGTTCGACGTGAAAAGTAATTAGACCTGTTGTTATCCAAGATAAAATTATAAAAAATAATCCAATACCAATTCCAATAGATGTAAAACTGAAAACAAATTTTGATAATAAGGAAATTTTTTAATTAAAAGATTTTTTTACTATGTGAACAAAAAATTAATTAATTCAAATTAATTGAAATTTTTACTAATTGAAATTAATGAGAATTTTTATTAATTCAAATTAATGAGAATATTTTTTTATTTATGAATTAATAAGAATTTATAGCAATTCAAATTAATATGATGATTTTTTCAATTCAAATTAAAAGGAATTTTTACTAATTTTTTCAATTCAAAATTTTTACTAATTTATTAAAGAGAATTTGAACTAATTGAAATGATTGAAAAGAATGTTTACTAATTTATTGAAGAGAATTTTAACTAATTCAAATAATTAAGAATTTTCAGAAATTTAAAAAATTTAGTCGAAAAATAAATTTTAAAAAAAGTAACTCATACCTTGCCGTAATTATTAAAATAATTATTCCTACAGTGTAGAATTGAGTGTCGTTTGCTAAATACCAACTCCATACCATACACTGAAAAAATAATTAAAATTTCTTCTTTAATATTTTTTATCAGTATTTATGGAACTAATTTTTAGTGAGACGAAAAATTTAAAAAAAATTCAGTGTATTAATTTTTCTGTGATTAATTCAAATTTGCCTTCTTTGGATTTAAACCATTTTCTTCGTAAACAATCAAAGACAATATTGATTTATTAAAGTAAAAAAAATAATAAAATAATAAAATAATAAAATAATAAAATAATATGATAAATAAATAAAAAAAATAAGATAATAAGATAAATAAATAAAAAATAAAAAAAGTAATAAAATAAAAAACTAAAATAATAAATTTAAAAAATTGAAACTTATAACAAACAAAAAATTAGGTTCATTAATTAATTAACATGTATAATTAATACAATACATTAGCAAAAAATAAAATTCAATTTTTCTATTTTTGAAAAATAGAAACAAAATGAAACAAAACACAAAGACCAGAAAATTCAGAAACCAAAAATATAAAGAATATTGTAAAAATTATTTTTTAGAAAGCAAATTCAATTTTTTAGATTTTGAAAAATAGAAACAAAATGAAGCAAAATAAAAAAACAGTATTCAGAAACCAAAAAATATAAAGCATGTTGTAAAAATTATTTTTTAGAATACAAATTCAATTTTTTAGATTTTGAAAAATAGAAACAAAATGAAGCAAAATAAAAAACAGTATTCAGGAACCAAAAAAAAATGTAAAGAATATTGTAGAAATTATTTATTAGAAAGCAAATTCAATTTTTTAATTTTTGAAAAATAGAAACAAAATGAAGCAAAATAAAAAACAGTATTCAGGAACCAAACATTATAAAGAATATTGTAGAAATTATTTATTAGAAAGAAAATTCAATTTTTTAATTTTTAAAAAATAGAAACAAAATGAAACAAAATAAAAAAAAACCAGAAAATTCAGAAACCAAAAAATATAAAGAATATTGTAAAAATTATTTTTTGGAATGCAAAACCCAGTAAATATTGTCTTTCATCTAGTAAGTAATAAAAAATTTAATTCATTAAATTAAAAAAATAAAATAAAATGAAAATCAATTGAAGGGAAAACTTACCCTTTCGTTCATATTAAAATATGTATTCACATAGAGGGCATTCCTCCACCAGAATTTCTCGCACGTTTCATAATCCAATGTTGGAAGTTGAATCAACGAATGATCATGATGCCACTTCATTGACACTTGAATTAAGCCAATTACCAATAAATAAGGTGGCGTCAATCTCACATATCTGTAAAACATCATACCAAAAAATTGCATTACTTTCCCCCAAAAACCGCGAGTAGTTCTTTTCTTTCGAATTTCCTTCTTCACAATTGTTCGAAAATAGAGAAACGCCACCAAACATCCACTGAAAAGAAAATCAAATTTGGTCAAATTTTTTTTTATTTAAAAATAAATTTATTTATTTTATTCTTTTAAATATAAAAATATTTTAATATTTTATTCTCTTAAGTATAAAAATATTTTATTATTTTCATTATTCAAATATTGAAATTTTCTATAACGAAATAAAATATTTTATTATTTTCACTATTCAAATATTAAAATTTTCTATAACGAAATAAAATATTTCAATATTTTCATTATTTAAATATTTTTAATATTTTATATCGAAATAAAACATCGAAATATTTTAATATTTTAAATATTCTAAATATTTTATTCTTTTATATGTTTGAAAATATTTTATTCCTTTTTACCTGATGAAAAAAAATGTATCAACTGCGTACGATCCATTGCTTATAGTTTGATACAAAAAATTATTTTCCGCTCTCGAGCGCCACAATGAACTATCTTTATAAAAAAGAATTATTATTATTAATTATTAAATTAAATTGTAAATTTAAAAAAATAATTGATTTAATTATTAAATTAAATCGTAAATTTAGGAAAATAATTGATTTAATTACTAAATTAAATCGTAAATTTAAAAAAAATAATTGATTTAATTACTAAATTAAATCGTAAATTTAAAAAAATAATTGATTTAATTACTAAATTAAATCGTAAATTTAGGAAAATAATTGATTTAATTACTAAATTCAATCGTAAATTTAAAAAAAATAATTGATTTAATTACTAAATTAAGTCGTAAATTAAAAAAATAATTTATTTAATTATTAAATTAAACTGTAAGTAAAATAAAATAATTTATTTGATTATTAAATAATGTTGAATTAATAAAAATATGAAAGTAAAATAATAAAATGAAGAAAAATAAAAAATCAATTAAATTAGAAAAGTTGGTTGTAAATTATTGGACGTTGAAATTTATTTATTTATTTTTACTATTTTTTAGACGAACAATTTTTTTTTGTTATTATTTTAGTTAAATTATGCAGTGTTTTGGAGAATTTACCTGAAATTTCATTTGTTGTCAGACAGCAGTGAACCAAAATGATCCACAGCATTGAAATAAATCGTAAACCATGAATTGGTGCCAAAGTATCTGATCCCACATTAAAACTGCAAAGTTTTGAAATATTTAAAAGTAAACTAAACGAAAGTAAAGCCTCTGACAAAGGTTTTGGTTTTGTTTCTGTATTATATACATCTAAAAATAAAATAAATAATTACTACAATTATTATTATTATTATTATTATTATTATTATTATTATTATTATTATTATTTAAAATTAAAAATTAAAAATTAAATTTATTTTCTCAATTTAATTATTATCTACTTTTTTAGACCTATGAAATTCTCTCTCCAAATTTAATTTAGAAAAAATGTTTACTAATTTGAATCAATAACTAATTTTTCGTTTTTGAATCAGTAGATTTTACTAATAAATTAGAAATTATTATTTATTGGAAAAATTTGCTAATAAATATTTTTCATTAAAGCAAAACGTCACTAATTCAAAGTTGGAGAGTTAATAATACCATTTCTCTATAAAATCTGAAGAGTTTATATAGACGAATTTTTTTTTTTTTTGCTTAAATAGAATTTATTAAAATTAATTTTCATTGAAACAAAAATTTATTTGGTTCAAGAAATTTGATTAAAACTTTGTTTTAAAAAAATGCAATGCCTACGAAGAATTTTATTCTATTTATGAAAATTATTCGAATTTTATTGAATAATTTTATTGGTGTTTTCAAAAATAAATAAATTCTTTTCAAGAATTCCTTTGAATTTTTGGAAAATATTGCCTAGTCTTTTTAATAATATTAATTCGAAATTTTGAAAACAGTTGATTTTTATAAAAAAAATGTTTTTATTTAAAATTTTAAGTAATAATAATTACTTACTATTTTAAAAATAATTCAATTCTTGTGAAGAATTTTATTATTTAAGTATAAAACAAATGAAATTCTTGCGAACAATTTTATTCAATATTCTTTTAAAAATTATTGAATTGTCATTAAAACGAAATTTACACAAAAAAACTTTTAAAGTAATAATTACATTTTTTCCTCAAAAAAGTTTTCTAAAAATTGTATAATGAAAATAATTGAATCCGAGGGGAAGAATTTTATTATATAGAAAAAAATAATTTAATTACTTGTGAGGAATTTTAGTATTTTTTGAAAATTATTCAATTTTTACTATGAATTTTATTATTAAAAAAATTATTGAATTTTTGCAAAAACTTCTAATATAAAAATTTTAAAAAATATAAAGGCCAATTAGTTATTAAGTTAATTTTTTGAAATTTTCAATTTAAAATTATTCGAAGATTGAAGTCGATATTTGAAAACAAACAATTATTTTTTACTTTTCTTAACAATAAATAAATAAATATTATTTGATAATTATCAAACGAATTAACGAATATATTTACTTATTGAATCAAATAATTTTTATTGCAACCAATTAAATCGTATTTGCTTCATATTCTGAAAATATCGTTTCGAATACTATTTATTTTATTCAAGTAAAAATTATTACTAATTAAAAACTTTTATTTATTATAAATAAAATTTAAAACCAATTATTATTATTATTACTATCATTATTATTATTATTATTATTATTATTAGTATTATTATTATTATTATTATTATTTTTATTATTATTATTATTATTATTACTATTATTGTTATTATTATTATTGTTGTTATTATTGTTATTGTTATTATTTGATAATTGTTAAATTATTTTAATTTATTTTAATTAATTGAAAAGTCATTGAATTTTACTACCAAGTGAAGCATTATGCTTATTCATTGTCCACAATTTGGAAATTGTAATTTCCTCATTATAGAAACATTTCTTGCCATTGTCTTCGAATTCGTCAATATTGCTTCTGGTTTTTTCAATTTTTCCCTTTTTAAGTGCATTGTGTCTTAAAAATAAATCATACGCCGTGCCGATGACTATGAGAATTAAGGCCACGGTAAATGTGCCCCTGAAATAGTAGCAATCTGTTAGACAGAGATGCAATTCGTTTAGTCTATAGTGAGGGGAGGGAGGAGTGGAATACTTACAGCAGAAGATAAAATATCCCATCATTCCAAAAATTGTAACCGTCAGTGAGTTTTCGAATATTATTGAAAATAATTGTTCTTGAATTATTTTCTCTTTGTTCATTGGAAAAATTTAAAAGTTCCCTCACGTCGTTCACATTGCAACTCATTGGTAAGCACAGACCCAGTGTTATATTCTGCTTTCAATAAATGTTAATTTATTTTGAAATTTTATTATTTAATAATTAATTTTAATTTTTAACTTGAATTTTTTAATTTTGAATTTGACTTTTTTTTAATTCAATTGTAAATTTGACTTTGAATTTTTTTACTTCAATTTTGTATTTGAATTTTTAAATTTTTAGTTTTGAATTTGAATTTTTAAATTTTAGTTTCAAATTTTGAATTTGAAATTTTATATTTGAATTTTGAATTTTGTTTATGAATTTTTCTTAAATTCATTTTTGAATTATAATTTTGTATTTTCATTTTAAAATTTTAGTTTTGAATTTTGAATTTGAAATTTTAGTTTTGAATATCAATTTTGAATTTTTCTTAAATTCAATTTTGAATTTTGAATTTTTCTTGAATTCAATTTTGAATTTTTCTTACATTCAACTTTGAATTTTTCTTACATTCAACTTTGAATTTTTTTACATTTAATTTTGTATTTTTATATTAAATTTTTAGTTTTGAATTTTAAATTTTGTTTATGAATTTTTCTTAAATTCAATTTTGAATTGTAATTTTGTATTTTCATTTTAAAATTTTAGTTTTGAATTTTGAATTTTGAATTTGAAATTTTATTTTTGAATATCAATTTTAACCTTCGCGCTACCAAAGATTTTTGTATACGCGGGCTACCGGCTGGCCACACGGTGTGGCCAAACGCTATTTTACTTTTATGTTCCCAAAACGATTAAAATTCATCAAACTTTTTGTATATAATTATGTGCTAATACAAATACTGTATTTTAATAATGTTTTATGAATATTGCAATATTTACTGAAACGAGTCATAAGTATTATTAAAAAATTATTTAAACAAATTATTGTTGTTATTTACCAACTTTTTCCAGAATGCACCTAGAAAGTTCGGGGTTTTTCCTAATTTTGCAATTTATTAAATCTTATATGATTGTAGATAAAGAATAAAAGTTAAATAAAAATTGAACTATTGTTTAAACAATTTTTAAACAAATTATTGTTGTTACTTAGCAACTTTTTCCAGAATGCACCTAGAAAGTTCGGGTTTTTTCCTAATTTTGCAATTTACTAAATCTTATATGACTACAAATAAGGAATAAAAATTTTATTATTATTAAAAAATTATTTAAACAAATTATTGTTGTTATTTACCAACTTTTCGCAGAATGCACCTAGAAAGTTCGGGGTTTTTCCTAATTTTGCAATTTACTAAATCTTATATGACTACAAATAAAGAATAAAAATTTGATTATTATTTAAACAATTTTTAAACAAATTATTGTTGTTATTTACCAACTTTTTCCAGTATGCACCTAGAAAGTTGCAGTTTTTTTTCTATTTTTGCAATTTACTAAATCTTATATGATTGCAGATAAAGAATAAAAATTTGATTATTATTTAAACAATTTTTAAACAAATTATTGTTGTTATTTACCAACTTTTTCCAGAAAGCACATAGAAAGTTGCAGTTTTTTTCTAATTTTGCAATTTACTAAATCATATATGACTACAAATAAAGAATAAAAATTTGATTATTATTTAAACAATTTTTAAACAAATTATTGTTGTTATTTACCAACTTTTTCCAGAATGCACATAGAAAGTTGCAGTTTTTTTCTAATTTTGCAATTTACTAAATCATATATGATTACAGATAAAGAATAAAAATTGAACTATTGTTCAATCTATAACATTAAATGTTCATTTGCACAGTTGTATTATGCGCAACTTGATCATGTGTAATACTTTTCAAAAATTTGAAAACACTGTATTAATTTATTAAATTACAGTGAAAACATTGTAAATAACAATTTGTTTAAAAATTGTTTAAATAATAATCAAATTTTTATTCTTTATTTGTAGTCATATAAGATTTAGTAAATTGCAAAATTAGGAAAAACCCCGAACTTTCTAGGTGCATTCTGCGAAAAGTTGGTAAATAACAACAATAATTTGTTTAAAAATTGTTTAAATAATAATCAAATTTTTATTCTTTATTTGTAGTCATATATGATTTAGTAAATTGCAAAATTAGAAAAAAACTGCAACTTTCTATGTGCATTCTGGAAAAAGTTGGTAAATAACAACAATAATTTGTTTAAAAATTGTTTAAATAATAATCAAATTTTTATTCTTTATCTGCAATCATATAAGATTTAGTAAATTGCAAAAATAGAAAAAAACTGCAACTTTCTAGGTGCATACTGGAAAAAGTTGGTAAATAACAACAATAATTTGTTTAAAAATTGTTTAAATAATAATCAAATTTTTATTCTTTATTTGTAGTCATATAAGATTTAGTAAATTGCAAAATTAGGAAAAACCCCGAACTTTCTAGGTGCATTCTGCGAAAAGTTGGTAAATAACAACAATAATTTGTTTAAAAATTGTTTAAATAATAATAAAATTTTTATTCCTTATTTGTAGTCATATAAGATTTAGTAAATTGCAAAATTAGGAAAAAACCCGAACTTTCTAGGTGCATTCTGGAAAAAGTTGCTAAGTAACAACAATAATTTGTTTAAAAATTGTTTAAACAATAGTTCAATTTTTATTTAACTTTTATTCTTTATCTACAATCATATAAGATTTAATAAATTGCAAAATTAGGAAAAACCCCGAACTTTCTAGGTGCATTCTGGAAAAAGTTGGAAAATAACAACAATAATTTGTTTAAACAAATAAAAAATGTATTGTAATATCAAAATATATTGTATTTATTGATATAAAACAATTTTACTGTTCAAGTTTAATGGATTTATTTTTATTTTTTTGCAGTATACGAAAAAAAACACCCGGTCAATTTTCAGTATTCTTGTACATACTTTTTGAATTGTTATAAATAAACAAGAAGAAATGTAAGAAAAAAATTTATTTTTGTTTTTTTCGAAAGTAGATAAAATTTGGTTCAGTGAGTTAAAATGGCGATTCGATTGATACAAAATTCGAGCAGATATAAAACATTATGTATCACTTGGCCACACCGTGTGGCCAGCCGGTAGCGCGAAGGTTAAATTTTTCTTAAATTCAATTTTGAATTTTGAATTTTTCTTGAATTCAATTTTGAATTTTTCTTACTTTGAATTTTTTTACATTTAATTTTGAATTTTTCTTACATTCAATTTTGAATTTTAATTTTGTATTTTAATATTAAAATTTTAGTTTTGAATTTTGAAATTTTAGTTTTGGATTTCAATTTAGAATTTTTCTTAAATTCAATTTTTAATTTTAATTAAAAATTTTTCTTGAATTCATTTTTAAATTTTTCATACATTCAATTTTGAATTTTTATTTTGAATTTTCCTTAAATTCAATTTTGAATTGTATTCTTGAATTGTTCTGAAATTCAATTTTAATTTTGTATTTGATCTTTGAAATTTTAGTTTTGAATTTTGCATTTGAAATTTTATTTTTGAATTTCAATTTTAAATTTTGAATTTTTCTTAAATTCAATTATCAATTTTCTTAAATCCAATTTTTAATTTTTATTTTGAATTTTTTTGTGAAATTTTTTTTTTGAAATACAGTCGTCCCTTTCAATAATAAAAGTATGGGTAAAATTAATTTCTGGAAAAACTAAAAATTCGTTTTTGGTTTCTTGGACAACATTTTTAAATTAAAAACATTTTCTAAATAAAACCGTTGATGAACTAATTTAAATTAATTACTTTAATTTATAAAATCAAAATAAAGATTAAATTAAATATTATATATGTTTTATATTTTGTTTGTTTTCTTTTTTATATTAAAAAAAAATAAAATAAAAAAAAATAATTAATGTATTTTTTTATTATTTTTTTTATTATATATATTATTGTATTATATATATATATATATTTTTTTTTATTGTTTTTTTTTTTTAGTTTTTATAAGTTTTTATGATTTATAATTAATGCTTGAAGCTATCAAGAAAATTTTTTAATTTATTACTAATTGATTTTTTAACAATTTTTTATTTATATCGATTAAAATTAAAATTAAATTAGTTTTAATTTAAAAAAAATTCATAATTTCCATAATTAATAAAAATTTTTAATTACTTAAAATTTTGTGTAAAATGAACATAAAATTATAAAATTATAATTAAATTTACCTGATTTATTTCTGGTTTGATAATTCTGAGTGTGAGATCAATCGAATAAACACTGACAGCGAATGGAAGAAATTCAGAATTTTTCGAAATATTTCCTTCGTTTTTCCATTTGAAAAAATTTTTTTCCATTTCACGACATTGTTCTGGCGCTCCCAACCAATAACGATTGGCGGAAAATATTCCCGATGTATATCGTCCACTGGCATCGAGAACTGTATATATAAAAAGAGAAAAAAATTTTATTTTCAAAGAACAATAGTAAAAAAATTATTTGCAATAAAATGTAGAATTGGAAAACAGTAGAACAGGTCCGTATTTAGTCAGAAAAAATATTTTAAAAGCAAAGTTAAAAAATTAAAAAAAAGTAAACGCGTTTTGTTAGACGAAATAGTAATGAAATAACAAATAAGTAAAATAACTCTGATTTAATTAGACAAGAATTTAATTTTTATTTATGAGTTAATAAATTATTATGTTAATAAATTAATAAATTAATAAATTAATAAATTAATAAATTAATAAATTAATAAATTAATAAATTAATAAATTAATAAAATTAATAAATTAATAAATTAATCAATAAAATATTAAAGAAGAAAAAATTTAATTGCAGAGAAAAAAAAGGAAAAAAATTTTAAAAACTGAAATTTTTATTTCCCTCTCTGATATAAGACGCTCCTACTCTACTGGTTTTAATTTTATTTTATTTTGTCTAACTGAACGCGCACTTATTCTACTTATTTTCCGTCCGACAAAACTCGTATTTTTACTACTTATTTTCATTTTTTTATAATTTTATTATGTTTATAAATTAATTTAACAAACTTTTGGTTAAGAAAATTTATTTACATTTTTTTGGTACTTGATTCAATTAAATTGAAATTGAAATATTTTTTATTTTAGTTTTATTTATTAAAATTAATTGTTTAAACAATCACAATCGTTATTTATATTTCTAAAAGGAAAAAAAAATTTGTGCGTGATTATTTATACAATTAATTGAAATGAACAGAAACGAAGTATTTCGATTTCAATTTAATAACTAATTGTAATGTTTTTGTAATTATAATTATATATAAATTATAATTAATATAATTAAATCGAATTTTCTTGAATAAATTAATGACTAATTAATAATAATAAAATAATTCGATATTATTCAATACAATTAAATTCGGTATTATTAATTACAAGGAAACAGGAAAAAAACCTTTAACTGGAACAGCGATAACTTTCGCTAAAATAGCGAAAATATTCGTTGAAATAGCGAAAGTTGTAGCTGCAATAAGTAAAAATTTTGCTAATATAGTGAAATTTCTAGTTGTTCCAGGTAAAAAAAAAATTTTCGTGAATAGAATAAAATTGAATATTATTTAAATTTTCAAATAATCGTTAATTTTTAAAATTCACAATTTTTCTTCTTTTTGTGTGATTTTTCTTCTCTTTTTTGGGCACTTCAAAAACACTTTAGCCTATTTTTTATCCCTTCCCTTTCGTAAATATAACAACCCTTATGAAATTAGCAAAAAAAAAAATTGATAATTCAATAAAATACAATAAAATTAAATTCAAGATAATTATTAAGCAAATAGTTAATTACAAATTATAAATTTAATTAATAATAATAATTATTATATGTTTAAAAAAATTCAAGTCTCGTAAAGTTGCAATATCTCTCCAGTGTTATTAATTGCAAAAAAGATCAAATAAATTGAAACTAATTCAACTTTTATTTCGCAATCATTTGTCGGGTAGATTAAATAAATAAATTATACCATAATACTGATTAAAAAATTTAGAATTACGTTATCTTGGAAAAAATAAATCTTGTCTAATATATTATACCCATGACCAGTGAAATCGCTTTCTCACTTTCTACAGGAAATATTTCAATGCCATAATGACTTTCAGTTCATTAGAATAATAATCCTCGTTTATATTTGCTAACTTCATTTAGAAGAATTATCATTGACTCGCTAATCTATATTTTAGAAAATAAAAAAAAATTTTCTCGTCCCAATTGAAATTAAATAAGAAAAATTTTAATATTGAATAATATTGGTCAAGTATTTATCTGTAGAGAAAAAGGAAAAAAAATTTTGGTGACAAATTTTGAAAGAAAAGTTACAAAATATTTTTTCTGTAAGTAATTTTTTTTCTAAAGCGTCTAAAATGCGCCGAGACTTATTGTCAATATTTATTTCTTAAGTGTCAAAAACCTTTCGCAACTTTTTTTTTTCTTTTCAATATTTTCTTTAGTTTCATTGTTTGCATTTTACGTCTTGTCATTTAGCACATATGCAGGTATTTTTTTTTTAATAATTAATTTTGTATTAAAATATAAAATTTTTCAGAAATTTTAATTACATCTTTGGAACAAAAATTCTGCAAAATTTTATTTTTCTGGAATGAAGTAAATAAAAATTTGTTTTAGACATTATAAAATATATTTAACACAATGTTTAATGACTTTAAAAAAAATTTCCTAAAATTTTATATTTTAATGATAAATAAATTATTGTTTATAAAAAATATACAACGAATTATTTTAATTCGTTTAAATTTATAATTTTATTTTAATTATTTTAATTTACATTAAATGCAAAATTACTGAAAATAATTTTTTTTGGTTATTTGCCCAGAAATTATTTACTAATTATTTATTTATTACACAGAAAAAAAATTTAATTTAACTCCAAATATATTTTATTTGAGTTAAATAAAAGTAGTTCTGCTTCAGAGTTGTGAAACGTTTTTTTAAATTTTAATTAATTTAATTTAAATTTAATTGATTTAATTTAAATTTAATTAATTTAATTTTAATTTAATTAATTTAATTTAATTTAATTAATTTAATTTAATTTAATTTAAATTTTAATTAAACTCCAAATATATTTTATTTGAGTTAAATAAAAGTATTTCTGCTTCAAAGTTGTCAGACTTTTTTCTGGTTCAATTGCAAATTTCATTTGATAAAAATAAAAGATTTATTTGAGAAAAGTAAAATTTACTTATTTTTAAAATTTTTTTAAATTCTTTTAGTTTTATTTTATAAGTTAATTTTATTGAAACCAAATAAATTTGAATAAATTATAAAATAAATAAACAAATATTGAATTATTGCTTCTTTTGTCTATTAAAAAAATTTGTTAAATAATATTTTGTTTATTTTTCCTCATTTTCACTTATTACTTACTTTTTAGTGCCCAATTTTCTTCCATTGTTATTCCAGTAAAATATAACGAAATATCCAAATCACAATTTTTTGTAATGTTGACATTTTCACGCGCTTTTGAATTCCAAATTTTCACAATACTTTTTGGACTCCACACTTCGAGTTGTTTTTCCCAATTGAATTTGTAATTTAAGGAAAAATTTTTATTTTCATTACTGAAATTTTTCAAATTTGAAAGAAATTGTAAATTTTCTATTGTTTTATTGTTCACTTGTAAACTACTGTTACCACTATTTGATTGAAATGTCAATTTTATTTGTGAAATGAGGAAAAAAAGGGTTAAAAACAATTTACAAACTTGAATCATTTTTAATATTTTGTTTTTTTTTTGTTCAAATTATTTTCATATTCGAGTTATTTTATTCATAATTTTGATTTTATGGAAGCCAATGATTAGAAAAGGGTTTTAGTGGTTTAATAAGTTTATTCACATATTTATTATTTTATTTATGTATTTATTTGTATTTTTATTCGTATATTTCTTTGTATATTTATTTATAAATATTTATTTATTTACATATTTATTTATTTATATTTTTGTTTTTATATTTCTTTTATTTTTAAATTTTGATGTTTATTAACATTTTTAATTTACACATTTCTTTTGTATTCCCCCATTTATTTTTATTTGTATTTTTATGTTATTATTTTTTTTCTATATTTTTATTTTTTTCTATATTTTTATTTTTTCTATATTTTTATTTTTTTTCTATTTTTATTTTTTTATATTATTATATTTTTATTTTTTTACATTATTATATTTTTATTATTTTATTTTTTTATTTCTCTATTTTTTTCTATTTTTATATTATTATTCTCTTATCTTTTTATTTTTCATCGGTAAAATGATAATTTTCGTATTAAAAAAAACAAATACACAATTTTCAAAGGTAATTTAACAAGATTCGTGTGAACACTGTGATCATTTGAAGAAATGCATGTTCAGATATATTGTTGACCCCCCATTTTCCGCTTGTCCTCCTCTTTCAAAGTTTTGAATTCTCCTCAACTATTATGCAGACTTACTTTCGCGAATATTATTTTATTCTCTCTCTCCCCACATATATTCTCGATGCATATTGTTTAAATAATGAATTTACTTTTCATTTTTATGTGTGTCTTTCCATTTCACTATTTGCCCACGTGCAAATTTTAAATGCAAAAAATTCAACGAGCGAGCAAAGAATAAATTTCACTGTTTCGACATTTTTTCACAAAACAATAATACAAAAAGAAATTCTCCACTTTTCGAAGAATTATTATTTTTAATATTTTTTTTAGTATTTTTATATTATTTTTGTGTTAAATTTTGAAACAAAGTTCTTTTTATTTTCTGCATTTTTATTCATTTTATTATTTTTTATTTATTTATTTAAATGTTTTTTTAATAAGTTTTATTTCTTTTGAATAAAGTTTACTTGTAAAAAAATGAGTTTTTTTGACACCAATATTACGAAGTAAATAAATAAATAAATTAATAATAATAATAATAATAATAATAAAAATAATAATAATAATAAAACAATAAAAAAATTTAGTTTCATAATTATTATAATTAATAAAGAAAGATATTTTTTGATTGTTTTTATTTTATTTATTTGTATTTTTATTTTTATTTTTATTTCTATTTCTATTTCTATTTCTATTTCTATTTCTATTTCTATTTCTATTTCTATTTCTATTTTTTTTCTTATTTCTATTTTTATTTTTTATTATTTGTTATATTTAGAATTTTTTTTTTTAAAAACCATTTTTACTAATTTTTATAAATAATACAGCAAATATAAATAAATTGCAATTAAAAATTTTTGGCAAATAAAAAAATTCTGCAAGTAAAAATATATTGCGAATAAAAAATAGTTTGCAATTGAGAATTTATTGACAATAAATAATAGTTTGAAATTGAAAATTTGTTGCAAATAAAGAATAATTTATAATTGAAAATTTATTGACAATAAAAAATAGTTTCCCATTTAAAATTTATTGACAATAAATAGTAGTTTACCATTGAAAATTTGTTGCCAATAAAGAATAGTTTGCAATTGAAAATATATATTTGCAAAATCAAAATTTATAATTGCAAATAAAAATGATTTCATTAAAATAAAAATATATAAAATAATAAAAATAAAAATAAATAAAATAAGAAAAATAAAAATAAATAAAATAATAGAAATAAAAATAAATAAAATAAGAAAAATAAAAATAAATAAAATAATAGAAATAAAAATAAATAAAATAAGAAAAATAAAAATAAATAAAATAACAAAAATATAATAAAAGTAAAAATTAAAATTAAAAAATAAAAAATAATATAGTTGTGAATACTATTTACAGAATAATGAAATTTTTCTATTAATAAACATTTTTTTCGTCGAATTAAAAAACAAAAAAAAAATGTTTTATAATTATAAAAAAAATAAATATTAATTTAAAAAAAAAATAAATTTTCAAACTTTACATTTTTATGAGTCATGTATTTGAAAAGCATGCGCTTTAATATTTTTCGATAGAAAAAGAATGGAGCGCGCACATCTTCCCCATTATTCGTTCAATATTGTGACGCGTGCGCTTTTCTACGGTTTGAAAATTCGTCGACATTCAATGGTTACTTTAGACAGGAGTTTTTAATCATGGTAAGAATTTTCATTTAAAAAGAAATGAATTCACATAAATATGTAGAATAATTTTCATTGTTTTCATTTATTTGTAAAATAGTGACGTGAATAAGTGAATAGTTTTTATGTTATTTCATTGAAAATTTAATTAAAAATAGAGGACGAAAAAAAATTAATAGGTGGTACGATAAGTATGTGATAGAAATTTAATTGTTTCTTTTTTTACTAGTATTGTTATTGTTACTAGTAAAATTATTATTATCAGTACTATTGATACTATTATTATTATTATCATTATTACTATTTTTAATATTATTTTCTCTATTATTATTATTATTACTATTATTATTATTATTATTCTTTTCTGTATCATTATTTTGTTAGTATTTCTGTTTCTATTATTTCTATTTTTATTGTTAATAATACTTTGATTATTATTGTTTTTTTATTATTTGTATTTCAATTATTATTACTCCCACCATTTTTAATACTATTTTGATTTTGATTATAGAAAAATATTGTAGTTTATTTTCATGGAAATAAATATTAATAGAAATAATAATAATAATAAAAAAAGTATTAATAATAATATTAATACTAATACCTGATAAGAACAATAACAATGACAATAATAATAATAATAATAATATTAATAATAATAATAATAATAATAATAATAATAATAATAATAATAATAAATTAAATTAATTTTTTTAAATTATAAAAATATTATAAATATAATTATAAAAATTCAAATTACAAATTTTATAATAATTGTATATTATAAAATTAACAAAAAATTGAATTAATTAAAAAAATAATTAGATAAAAATTAAACGTTCAGTATTTGTGCAGAACCCTCGATTTTTTTTTCTTTTTTCAAATTATTATTATTCATTAATCGTTTTCGATTAAAAAAATGATTGAAATTTTATTGAATAGATGTCGGGAATGGAAGTAGCGGCAATAATAAATAATTCAAATTGTGCATTATGCACACTTGGCCCACCACCGGATATGATACTTCGTCTACCACCACCGCCAATTCCCAGTTTTTTGCAACAGGGTTCTGAATTTTTCACCGACTCGGAAACTGTCATTTTTCGTTCTCATCACAATGACAGTCCTTGTAAACATTTTTGCAATTGGCGCTCCGAGGGAGTTCAATATATCGAAATTCCACAACAAGGTAAATAATTTTCGTCTCATACATAATAATTGATAGATAGCATTCAAAAAATTTATCAGCATTTTCATTTGGTTTTAATAAATATTTTTTATTTAGAATAAATTTTTTTTCTCTTGAATAAATTTTCCATGATTCGAAAAAATTTTATTTCGTTTGAATAAATTTTACTTGATTCAATTACATTTTATTTATTTTGAATAAATTTTACTTGGTTAAAAAAAATTTTATTTCTTTTGAATAAATTTTACTTGGTTAAAAAAATGGTATTTACTTTGAATAAATTTTATTTCTCTTGAATAAATTTTCCATGATTAAAAAAAAAATTTATTTCGTTTGAATAAATTTTACTTGATTCAATTACATTTTATTTATTTTGAATAAATTTTACTTGGTTCAAAAAAATTTTATTTCGTTTGAATAAATTTTACTTTATTCAAAAAAATTTTATTTAGTTTGAACAAATTTTACTTGGTTCAAAAATATTTTATTTATATGGAATAAATTTGATTTCTCTTGAATAAATTTTCCATGATTCAAAAAAATTTTATTTCGTTTGAATAAATTTTACTTGGTTCAAAAAAATCTTATTTCTTTTAAATAAATTTTACTTGGTTAAAAAAAATGGTATTTACTTTGAATAAATTTTATTTCTCTTGAATAAATTTTCCATGATTCAAAAAAATTTTATTTCGTTTGAATAAATTTTACATGATTCAATTACATTTTATTTCGTTTGAATAAATTTTACATGGTTCAACAAAATTTTATTTCGTTTGAATAAATTTTACTTGGTTTAAAAAATTTTTATCTCGTTTGAATAAATTTTACTTTGTTCAAAAAAAATTTTTAATTCGTTTAAATAAATTTTACTTCCGTTTAAATAAGTTTTATTTCATTTGAATAAAATTTTGCCTGGTTCCAAAAAATTTTATTTCGTTTGCGAATAAACTTTACTTGTTTTAAATAAATTGTATTCAGTTTAAAAAAATTTTTTTATTAGGTTTTAAATAAATTTTGTTCGATTTAAACAAAATTTTATTTGGCTCAACAAAAATTATTTGTGTCGAATAAAATTTTTTACTTAAAACAAATAAAAAGTCTACTTCGCTCTGAGACAAAAATATACGTTTATTTAGCAGAAATAATATTTTATTATTAATTTAAATAAAATTTTTCTCTGCGAATGTAATTATTATGATCGTTACTTAAATAAATGTTATGAAGAATATTATCATGAATATAAATAATGAGAGTATTTTAATTTAAATAGGAACTGTTTTCGACGATACTTGGCTCCTTGTTCTCATATCCTCTTGTGTTGGGGTCATTTGTATTGGAATAATACTGGCAACATTACTTCTCAAATGCAAATTGTAAGTTTTCCCTTCCTTTCAAATTCCGTATTTTATGATAAATTAAAATGTTAACGAATAAATAAATAAAATAAATAAATAAAAATAATTAAATATAGAATTAAATTAAAGAATTAAATAAAATAAATAAATAAATAAAAATGAATAAAATACCGAATTAACATAAATAATATTTAATATTAATAAATAATTACCAATTGTTATTTTTTCTTTTTGGAAATTTAGTAATTTTGCAATAAAGTAAATCGTATTTTTTTTGTAAATTATAAAGAAAGAAAAATAAAAAAGACGAGCCTGTCCTTTATTCTAAAATCTCTGTAAAAATAAAAATAACAATAATTTATAATAGTTTAAATTTTTAAGTCATAATAATTTATTAGAATTTAATATTTTACGTAATAATGATTTATTAGAGTTTAAATTTTATCAAGTAATAATAATTAATTAGAATTTAATATTTTAAGTAATAATAATTTTTTCGAGTTAAAATTTTCGAGTAATAACAATTAATTAAAATTTAAATTTTTAAGTAATAATAATTTACTAGAATTTAATATTTTATATAATAATGATTCATTAGAGTTTAAATTTTCGAGTAATAACAATTAATTAAAATTAAAATTTTTAAGTAATAATAATTTTGTAGAGTTTAATTTTTTGAGTAATAACAATTAATTAAAATTAAAATTTTCAAGTTATAATAATTTTGTAGATTTAAAATTTCAAGTAATATTAACTTATTTCTTTATTTTTAATTACAAAGTATTTAATTTAAATACAAATGTTTTATTCAATTAAATACTTCAGTATTTAATTCAAACACAAATTGTTGACTATGAATGTAGTATTTAATTTTAATACAAAATTAAATTATTTAATAATTAATATAATTATTATTATTACACTGAAAAAAGAATTTATTTGATTCAAATAAGCGATTATTTGACTATTATCAAATAAATATTTACTTGAAACAAATAATTTTTATTTGAAACGAATAATTTTTATTTGAATCAAATATTTCAGTTTTGGATTCAAATACAATTTATTTGATTCAATAATAAAAATTATTTATTTCAAGTAAATATTTATTTGATAATAGTCAAATAGTCGGTTATTTGAATCAAATAAATTTTTTTTTTAGTGAAAGTATTTAAATTACAAAAAAGTAAATTAATTTTACGTTTCTGGAAAAAATGTTCGTGAAAATTAATAAATTGAATTTTTTTTTTTTTGAATTCAGCAATGCAACTGGTAAAAGTGGGGTAATATCGGTACCAACTGCAACCTCTGGAATGCAAACGAAAGCGGGAAGACTTCAGAATGAAGCTGTTTTGTATCCATGCACCACGGAGACAATGCAGGACAGTCGTGTTATGTGGGCGACATTAACTCCACGCGGGACAACGCGACACTTTTTAGAGGAGCACACCTATGAAACAATTGGAAATGGCTCATCGTTTTACAATAATAAGCGCATCAATGAGACAAACAGCAATGGAGCTTACTATAATAAACGCTCATTTTCAACACTTCCCCCTGAACATGTAAAACTCAAGGCAATTTTTTGTATAACAATGTTTTTTTTTGTTTAACAGCTTTTAATTTTTTTTCAATTCACTAAAAAAAAAGTTATTTGATTTTCAAATAAATTACACTTTACTATTATCAATAAAATATTTACTTCAGGAAAAAAAACCTTTAACTGGAACAGCGATAACTTTCGCTAAAATAGAGAAAGTATTCGTTAAAATAGCGAAAGTATTCGTAAAAATAGTGAAAGTATTCGCTGCAATAACTAAAAATTTCGCTAATATAGTAAAATTTGTAGTTGTTCTAGGTGAAGATTTTTTTCCTGTTGAATGAAGTAATTTTTATTTGATCAAATAATTGTAATTAATTAATTAATTTTAATTAAAATATTTAAATTAATTAATTTTAAATAAATTATTTAAATTAATTAATTTTAATTAAATTATTTAAATTAATTAATTTTAATTAAATTATTTAAATTAAATAATTTTAATAATAAAACAATTATAATATAATTAAATTAAATAATAAATGGTTCAATTAATATTTGCTTCAAATACTAAAATTATTGATTCAAATAAAATTTATTTCAAGAACAATTTGATTTTAAATGGAATTTATTTGATGTAAGTAAATAATTAATTGATTAATTAATTAATTATTTAATTAATTAAGTAATTGATAATAGTCAAGTAATCGGATATTTGAATCAAATAAATTTTTTTTAGTGTACTTTTTAGTTACTTTTTTTCTCAACTAGATTATTTAATGAAAATATTATTTTAATAACAATTTATTAATTAGAAAAAAATAAACCAAAGTTTGAATTATTATTAATGAAAAATTATTTTTTATATTAGACATATGTTGAACCGCCAGTAGCGTCGCCATCGCAAAATCGACCAAAGGACGATAAAGCATTTGACAATACTGCTTTTGTCGATTATGAAGAACCTTTATCTGTTAAAAATGAATATTATCAACTGGACGATGTTTTGGAACCGAATGACGCTGGTAAGACTTTATTTTATAATATATCAAATTAAATTTCATTTTGTAATAATCAAATCTTTATTTCTATAAAAATAAATATTTATTTGTTGCGAAACAATTTTTATTTGTATTAAACAACATTTTTATTACAAAATAAATATTTATTTGTATTAAAATAATTTTTGTATCAAAATAAATTTTTATTTCTATCAAAATAAATTTTTATTTGTATCAAAACAATTTTTATTTGTGTTAAAATAATTTTTTTCGCAAAATAATTATTTATTTGTATCAAAACAATTTTTTATTTGTGTTAAAATAATTTTTTCCGCAAAATAAATATTTATTTAAACAAAAATAATTTTTTTATCAAACTAAGATTTTATTTGTCTCAAAATAAATATTTATTTGTATCAAAACAATTTTTCCTTGTATTAAATAAATTTGGTATCAAAAAAAGTATTTATTTGTATCAAAACAATTTTTTATTTGTATTAAAATAATTTTTGTATCAAAATAAGTTTTTATTTGTATCAAAATAAAGTTTTATTTGCATCAAAATAAATTTTTATTTGTATTAAAACAATTTTTTATTTGTGTTAAAATAATTTTTTCCGCAAAATAAATATTTATTTGTACAAAACAATTTTTGTATTAAAATAAGATTTTATTTGTCTCAAAATAAATATTTATTTGTATCAAAATAAAAATTTAATTGTATCAAAACAATTTTTAATTTAATTAAGAAAATTTTGTATCAAAATAAATATTTATTTGTACGAAAACAATTTTTGTATCAAAATAAATTTTTATTTGTATCAAAATAAAGTTTTATTTGCAATAAAATAAATTTTTATTTGTATTAAAACAATTTTTTATTTGTGTTAAAATAATTTTTTTCGCAAAATAAATATTTATTTGTACAAAAACAATTTTTGTATTAAAATAAGATTTTATTTGTCTCAAAATAAATATTTATTTGTATCAAAATAAAAATTTAATTGTATCAAAACAATTTTTAATTTAATTAAGAAAATTTTGTATCAAAATAAATATTTATTTGTACGAAAACAATTTTTGTATCAAAGTAAATTTTTATTTGTATCAAAATAAAGTTTTATTTGCATCAAAATAAATTTTTATTTGTATTAAAACAATTTTTTATTTGTGTTAAAATAATTTTTTCCGCAAAATAAATATTTATTTGTACAAAACAATTTTTGTATTAAAATAAGATTTTATTTGTCTCAAAATAAATATTTATTTGTATCAAAATAAAAATTTAATTGTATAAAAACAATTTTCAATTTAATTAAGAAAATTTTGTATCAAAATAAATATTTATTTGTACGAAAACAATTTTTGTATCAAAGTAAAGTTTTATTTGCATCAAAATAAATGTTGAAGTAAAATAAATGTTTATTTATACCGAAACAATTTTTTATTTGTATTAAAATAATTTTTGTCTCAAAATAAGTTTTTATTTGTATCAAAATAAAAATTTAATTGTATCAAAACAATTTTTAATTTAATTAAGAAAATTTTGTATCAAAATAAATATTTATTTGTACAAAAACAATTTTTGTATCAAAGTAAAGTTTTATTTGCATCAAAATAAATGTTGAAGTAAAATAAATTTTTATTTATACCAAAACAATTTTTTATTGTGTTAAAATAATTTTTTTTCAGTATTAAGAAATTTTTTTTATTCAATTATCGAAAATGTTGATTGAAAATTTGTTTTTATTTAATAAAATTGGTTTTTAAATTGTAGAATTGTACCCGATGCAAAGAGGCACACTTCGTCCACGCGTCAGTTCTCCAACAAGAATTGAACATCCAAATTTACCGCCTCTAAATCTTCAACCACACAAATATGGTACAAGAAAAAATTCTGGTAATCAACATTCGTTAGATACATTATCAAGAAATGGTACACCATCAAATTATGTACCCACAATTTAAATTCAAAAATTAATCGCATTCCAATGCGATTAATTTAATATTATTAATTAATATTATTTTGTTTTTGTTCCAGAAAATACTTTTGTTTTTTAATTTAAATAAATTCTATTATTTCGCTTTGAAAAGGAAAATAATTCTTTTCTCCTTTTTCTTTACTACTTTTTGGCGGTAAATAGAAAGTGAAGGAGAAAAAATTTATCTGACTCAAAGAATTGAAATTAATATTTATAATTTTAATTTATAATAATTGAATAATTGTCCATAAAATTATTTTGTTGTTTAAATAATTTTTATAGTATTTAAATATTATATTATTCAAAAAATTTTTTGATATTAATCAAGTATTATATTATTTAAATAATTTTTACTTCATTAAAATTTTTTTATTACATAAATAATTTTTACATAAATAATTTTTACATAAATAATTTTTATCTACGAATCAAATAATAATTGATTTTGATAAAAATATTTAATTTGAAATCAAATGAATAAAATGAATTCCCGCTGTTTAATGAAGCAAGGCACAATGTTTTATGTTCTTGTTTTAAAAACATAAACAAAGTTTATGAATAAAAAAAGAGTAGTAAAAATAAGAATAATAAACAAAAGCCAAAAAATATACTATTATTGTTATAAAATTAATATTCTCTGTTTGGTATGATTGCTAATTGTTTACTTAATATGTATTTACTTTTTGTTTATTTACTAATTTACTTAATTAATTATTAATTTACTAATTGTTTATTTACTAATTATTTATTTACTAATTATTTATTTTTTAATTATTTATTTACTAATTATTTGCTTGCTAATTATTTATTTATTAAGCATTTATTTACTAATAACTAATTCTTTATTTATTAATTAGTTATTTTATAATTATTTATTTACTAATTGTTTGCTTGCTAATTATTTATTTATTAAGCATTTATTTACTAATAACTAATTGTTTATTTATTAATTATTTATTTTATAATTATTTATTTACTAATTGTTTATTTGCTAATTATAAATTGTTCATAATTTATTTACTCGTTAGTTTACTTATTTATTTACTAATTTGTTTACTAATTTGTTTACTAATTTATTTACTAATCTGTTTACTAATTTTTTACTAAAATGTTTACTAATTTGTTTACTAATTTTTTTATTAATTTGTTTACTAATTATTTCCAAAGAAAATTTCCTTTATTACTTCGATTAACTTTACGAAATCTGTTTTTCTGTTTCATTCTTTTTTTAATTTATTGATATTTAGTATTATAGTTATAAGAACGTTTAAATTATGTTTTATAATAAAAAATTCTATAATGTTGCTATTATTATTATTTTTGAATGATAAGTATTATCTACTTTAACATTATTATTAATTATTATTAATATTAATAATTATAATTATATTATAATTTTATTGTAATTTTTATGTTAATTTGGCTCAATATTTGTATTTAGTAAAAAAATAAGGAATGAAGAAAAAAGTATTCAAAAGTGTGATTTTACTATATTGTAATTTGTAAATTATAATGAGAAATGAACTGATTGTTTCAATAAACAGTTACGCTCTTAACTTTATATTACGTTCGAAAAAAGAATAATAAATTTTTTTAATTATCCTTTAGATACTAATTTTTAAATATGTAAGTAATTGACTGAGAATTATGATGAAAATATCAGTTTTTTACAATAAAAACAGAGAAAAAAAAATTCATAATTAATCCGCTTAACTATATATAGGAAATAAAAATTTTCGTCTAAGCACTATATGTAGAGCGTCGTAAATAATTTTTCATTTTCATTTCTTCACTTGTATGAAAATGAAAGAATTTGATGTATAATGTTAAAACATGAATAAAAACATCATCTTATCTATATTTTTTGTTTTTCTTTTACTTTTCGTTGTTAAATCCTTTTTTTCCTTTAACAAACAGAAATCTTTTTTCGTTTTGATTTTTTTAAATTTACGTTAAAAAACTCTAATGGGAAAAATAAATATTAAATTTATTTTTTAGGTAAAATAAATATTTAATTTATTTTTTAAGTGAAATAAATATTTAATTTCTTTTTACTTGAAATAAATTTTTTTATTTTTTACATGAAATAAATATTAAATTTATTTTTTACATGAAATAAATAAGTAAATTAAAAAATAATGTTAAAACATGAATAAAAACATCAGCTTATCTATCTTTTTTATTTATTTATTTATTTTTTTTTTGCTTTTCCTTGTTAAATCCTTTTTTATTCTTTTAAAATAAAAGAAATTTTTTCACGTTTTCGATTTTTTTATATTTACGAAAAAAACTCTAATGGGAAAAATAAATATTAAATTTATTTAAAATTAAAATTAAAATTAATTAAAATTTATTTATTTATTTATGAAATAAATAAGTAAATTAATAAAAACTGTTTCATAAAAGTGATTTTAATATTTTTTTATTTTATTCATTTACATAATAAACGAGTTTTTAAAATATCAAAATACTTTTTTATTAAAAAAAAAAAATTGTCAGGGTTTTAAAAATAAAAACACAATTTTTTTTTGTATTCAAAGTTTAATTGTCCGTCGAGTCATATTTCGTGACATTTATTTATGCGATCTTTTTTTTACTTTCTACGTCCCGCGTTAAAGAGAATTTTTTTTACTGATTCCCAGTCACTTCAAAAATCATCTCTATTATTATTATTATTATTAATTATATTAATATTATTATTAATGAGAAAATCAAGAGGAAAAAGGAAAGAAAACATTTTTTTTCTTCTCATCATCTTTGATTAAGTTAATTTTTTTTTCTCTAGTTGTATATAGATATTTTTTTTTTGTTTTAAACAGAGTTGATTTTTGTTGCACGCCATTGTAGTGTTTTTTTTCTTTTTATTTATTTATATTTTTTACGTATAATATATTGTATTCCAACATTCAATATTCATACGTGATTACGACATAACTTTCTGTGCACGGGTTTTTTTTTTAAATTCATTCATTGTGGGCTTTTTTTTTTTTTGTTTGGAAATAAAAACTTTGGTGTCACACAAACTTACATATGTATATTAATACTTGTTTTATCGTCAAATCCATTTTTTTTCTTTTCTCGCCCTGTTTATCTAGTTTTACACAAAGTGCAATTTTTTTTTTTTGGTTTTTTTTTCTTAAACACTCTTCTATAATGGTTTTTTTTTATAGTACTTTTTTCGTTATGTGTCACGCACTAATTTGAAAAAAGGAAAACGGTGAAAAGAAAAATTGGATTTCAAAAAAAAAAATTTGATTTCGCTTCGTTATACGAAAAAGTTACTTTTTACAGGTTACTTTCTTTGGGTATGGTCGAATTTTTGTGTTCAATTTCACTTCTTGAGGGAAATTGTCATCAATGAAAGAAACTTGAGAATTATTTTCGATTTTTTTTTGGCCAATTAAAAATATGTTTGTAATTTTTTTTTATTTTCATGAGTAAATTTAAAAAAAAAAAGAAGAAGGGGTTTTTTTTGCTATAAAAAACGGAGTGAAATTGAAATTTGTAATTTGTAATTGCGAACAATATTAAAAAGTGCCAGCGTGCAAATATTACTAAATTAATGGTCTTACTATCTATGATAAACCCTGTGATATTAATTTCTCGAAATTTTCTCCATCTTCAATTAAAGAATTGATAATTTAATTTTTAATTATTCATTTTTTATTTTAAATCTTCATATTATAGTTTCTATCAATTTTTCTCTCTGCTTTTAATTCCATTCCAACACTTCTGTAAATTTTGTTAATTTTAATATTAATTATCAATTAATTACAAAAGAAGAAAAGAAAAAAAAATAAATAAAAAAAAATAAAAAAAAAATAAATAAATAAGAAAATAAAAAAAATAATAATAAATAATAAAAATATGAAATATTAATGAAATATTATTAATATTTATTATTATTGTATTATTTTTAAACAAATAAAAACGTTTTTAACAAAACGAAAAACTCAATTGTAAATTTTTTTCACAGAAGATTTTTTATTTTCCACCCTCAACAGTGTTGGTAATGAACAACAAAAAAACAATTATTTTCGTTCATATTTTCAAATTGAATTTAAAATTAAAAATAAATGTTTCAAGTGACACAAAGTTTTTTTTTATTTATTTTGAAATAGAATAGAATTCGAGACAAAGAAAGCAATTTGTAAGAGTGTTATATAATGTTTTTTCTCTTTTATTTTTAATGATGAATTTCGATAAAGTGTTTTCATTCACTCAAATATCCCATGGGTTGGAGGAAGTCCTCTGGTTCAATATTTTTTGGCACTAATGAAACAAATTCATTTAAGGGAACGAAAACAGTTTATATATTTTTTTTTCGTGTTGCTCTCGATAAAATTTAATGGAAAAAACATATATATATATATTTATTTATTTATTTAATACTGTCGATAAACGAAGCGCCTTTTGTTTCGAATATATTTTTTTTCTTCGTCTTCTCATTTTTTTGTGAATAATTATAATCAACAAACAGTACAAAAATTCATATTGGTTATTGTGCCCGCGCTAAATGAGCACGGCATATGTTTTACATTATATTTATAATAATATCTCGTATGATCGTGTATAATTTATATCGTGAACATGCGTGCTTTTCTTTATTTTGCAAAAGGAACTCAAAATGATTTCGATAAATGACCATTTTTTCTTTTTGTAAATAGACTGTCAACTTATTTATTTATTTTTTTTTTACTTTTTCAATTTCGTAAAAAAATTCTAATTATACTTTCAATGAGAATGTCTCATTTTTTTATTATTCGCTTTTTTGGAAGTTTAAATAAACCTTTCAAAAAAAGGAAAATATTTTGAGCAATACAGTAGTAAAAAAAAACGTTCATTAAACATTTTTGAACAGAAAATTAAAGCTTTTTTTATTGAATTTTGACAAAAGATAAAAATTGCTAATCTTTATTAAATTTTTTCTCAATTTTTACTGATTTTTTTTTCTTTTTTTAAAATTTTTTTTCGAGTCTTTTTTGTGCCTTTTTTGTGACTTTTTTTGTGACTTTTTTCCGACAATAATAAAACAACCTCGCAATAAGTTGATTGTCATATTTGAAATGCGAAAATAATTTTTGAGCCCCTTTGCAATTGTCGCACATATTTAATAATAATAATACTTGTAAAACTTGATTTGTGTTTATTTTATGTACAGTGTTTGTAAATCTTTAAAATCTACAGTGAATGTTCCAGGCAGGAATTTCAAAACATATCCCATCTTTTTTCCGCTGCGTTTACTTTATATTTTCAACGAAAATTCAAAAAAAATAAATAAATAAAAAAAAATTCCCATCTTTAAAAAAATTGTTTATAACCTGGAACTTCTACCTGTTTACATTTTCTATATATTAATATCGAAACAAATTTTTTTCGTTTAATATTTAATTTCACTAAAAAGAAAAACTAATAAAATTAGTGAATTAAATTTAATAATTTACATTTTCTATATTAATATTGAAACAAATTTTTTCGTTTAATATTTAATTTTACAAAAACTAATAAAATCAGTAAATTAAATTTAATAATTTATGTTTTCTATATTAATATCGAAACAAATTTTTTCGTTTCATATTTATTTTCACAAAAACGAATAAAATTGGTAAATTAAATTTAATAATTTACATTTTCTATATTAATATCGAAACAAATTTTTTCGTTTAATATTTAATTTCACAAAAAAGCTAATAAAATTAGTAAATTAAATTTAATAGTTTACATTTTCTATATATATTAATATCGAAACAATTTTTTTCGTTTAATATTTAATTTCACAAAAACTAATAAAATTAGTAAATTAAATTTAATAATTTACATTTTCTATATTAATATTGAAACAAATTTTTTTCGTTTCATTGTTAATTTCACAAAAACTAATAAAATTAGTAAATTAAATTTAATAATTTACATTTTCTATATTAATATCGAAACAAATTTTTTCGTTTCATTGTTAATTTCACAAAAACTAATAAAATTAGTAAATTAAATTTAATAACGATAATGGAAAAATTATTATTGAGAAATTGTATATTATTAATTTAATAATAATAATAAATTATTAATATAATATTAATGAATTATTAATTTAATAATAATAATGAATTATTAATATAATAATAATAAATTATTAATAATAATAATAATAATGAATTATTAATATAATAATAATGAATTATTAATATAATAATAATGAATTAATAATATAATAATAATGAATTATTAATATTAATAATAATAAATAAATTGTATTAATTAACAATAATTAAATTTTAATCATTAATTAATAACAAATAGTTGAATTTGTTTAAAAAGAAAAATAGAAGAAGCGGCGCTCCCACTTTGCTTGTGCCTAGGAAGACGCTCCTCACCTGTGCGACTCTATAAATAACTTAATTTTTATAACAATTTAAAAAAAATAACAAATATTTCTTTTTTTTTACATTATAGACTACACAATAAATATAACAAAATGTATAGATTTTAAAATTGAGCTTTAAAAACGAGAATAGAGTATAGAATTTATTCTTTCACCTGTGCGTAATGATGGGAAAAAAGGATTAAAATACATTTCCTTCTTAAAAAACGTTTCTTACTTTTTCTTTTTTCTTCATTTTTTAAAACCGGTAGAGAAAATTAAAACAGAAAAATTTTTTTTAAAGCCTTCTCTCCTTTTTCTTTGAGACATGGAACGTAATTTAATTTATGATATATACACTTCAACTACATACTTTTTTTTTCTTCATCTTATTTTTTTTTTTTTTTAATATTTCAGCGAGAGTCCCTAAAATTTCACCACTCGACTTAATTCGTTTCTTTTATAATTATTTATTTCTTTTTTTTTTATTTGCGAAAATCGATTTTCGAATCGCCGTTTGTTTTCAATGATTTTATCTCCGGTCCGTCAAGATTGTTTTTGCGAATGATATTGAGCTTTATAAAAATTTTGCAAAAAAAAATTGTTTGTTTCGAAAAAGAATTTTATTTTGGGAGGGGGGGATTTCTAAGTATTATTAGAGAAATTTGGGAATTTTGTTTTGCACTCAGTGAGCAAATTTATTAAAATTCTTTCTCGAAGGACCGGAGAATTTTATATAACATTATAACGAGTTACTTGACAATACGTAGATATATTAATGTGTACGATTTTTTTCTCTTTATTTATTTAGTTTTTTTTTTAATAACAGGCCGTGGCTATACAGGGCCCGAAAATTTAATTTCACTTAGTGGCACGCGGTCTCCCGATGATCGTGTTTTTTTTTAAAGGTACATTTAATGATAAACATTCACGCCCTCTTGTACCGTCGTTATTTTCTTTGTGATTACATTTTTTAAATTGTTTTCTACATACTTTCCCCTTTTCTTTTGATTTATACGCTTGTTGCGCTTGATTTAAATGAGGAAAAGTCTGGATGGAGGAAAAAAAAAGTTCGGGAGTATAGAGGTTGGGAATTTGCGTCAGGTCGGATGGTTGTCTAACGTCCCCTCTTTGCGGCGCATGCGCGAAGTTGCAGGCGCAGGCGCGGAGTTGCAGCGCAGGCGCGTACTCTACTTTCCTTTGGGTGAAAAAAAGGCTGAATAGAATTATTGTCATTAAAAAATTTCGTCTTGAATATTTTGCAATTGTGGAAAAAAGATGCTAGAATGTAGAATTCTAGTTAATGATTAATTCTGTATTCTGACCAATCGTCGATGTTGATTCGATAGTCGAAATTCAGTCCAGAGGAGAGTTTGGTTTGCGATCAGGAGGAAAGTAATCGACCCGATGGCAAGTTGTGGTTGCTTTGGACGATTGTGAATTGCACTTTTTTTTGAGCTTGAATAGAGCCGAGTTTTGCTCCATAAAATCAAAGACCCTCGCAAACATTCGGCGGGGAAAATAACGACGGAAACTGTTACCCTGTTTTTTTTTGAGATACATTCTAAGATACACTCATACAGATTCTCCTTGTTCAACTGCTCGCTCCTGATTACGTAATTATTTATGCATATTCGTATGATCCTCGTGGGGGAAGAGATAGCATGACCAGTAGCCAAGATTAAAAATGAAGAACACCAGGGGAAAGAAAATTCTTGCGCAAACATCGATTCGTGCACTGCCATCGGCATGACAGCGAAACATCTTTCCACGTGGCAATAGACCCCAGAAACATCGATCCTTTTTGCTGCTGCTGCTGCTGTTGTTGTTGTCAATAGGCAAATGTTGAAAGCGATTTAATTCCTCGCCCTTGAGAAGTGTTGGTGGTGAGGGCGATGTTGTTTGGGCCGGTGAGGCAGTGGGCGTTGGCGATGGCGTCGATCTTCGCGATGTTAAACTACTTGAACGTATTCTTGACGTTGTACGTCTCGGCGAACGTCCACGTAGACTACCCGATGGCGATGATGGCGATTGTGAACGTGCATCACGTCGATAATGCAATAAAGATTGATGCGAACGATGTTGCCGCGAATGATGATGATGATGATGATGACGACGATGTTGTTGTTGATTGTGATGGTGATGATGATGATGATAATGATAGTGACGATCGAAATCGTCATCATCGCCACCACGATTTGTTGTTGTTGTTGTTGTGCGTTGATAATTACGTTGATGTGAATTTGAGCGATGCATTGTTGAATGGGAGTGATTGAGGTGGCCGCGAGCCACATTTCTTGATCCAAGCGATTCCTCGTCAATGTTTAATCGCTCTCCGCTTCGTCGCGAAACAGGTACGTTGACCAGTATGCGAGATTGAAGAATGCGAACACCAGTGGAAAGAGGATTCGTGCTATGACGTCGATTCGTTTGGATCTTGTCGGGAACTTGGACAGCCACGACCTGCAGCAGTTTTTTTGCGGCTCCTGAATATGAATCTCGCACTGCCGCCTTTTATCCATGGGCAATGCGTCTGCCTGATGTTGAACGAGAGGCTTCTGAAAGGAACCCACCCCTTTGATTCAAATCCGTTTCGATCTCTTTTCTCATGCAATGTGAATTTACATGTTTTTTTTGCCGATGGAAACAATTAACCTTTGCGTTATATTCTCAAAAAGTTAATTTAATTAAAATCCTGGGAATTAGCCGGGAAACAGTCACCGGGGCACCTGGTTTTGTAGCTACAGCCCTGGCATTACTTGTCCGGGGCGTGGCCTACCTCTCGTCAGTAGTCGAAGTTAGAGTGGGGATAGAATCCGCAAACTCGACACTAGACGCGAAGTGCCACACTCGTTTTCATCATTATTCGCCATAAATACTTGACTAACGTCTATAATTTTTTTTTTCTAAATTCATAATAGCGCAGAGGTTAATTTTTCCCATCGAGACTTTGGTAAATTTCTAATTTTCTACATGGTAAAATTTTCAGAGAAAAAAAAATTAAAATACAGTTTTTTTAAAATTTCTAATTTTTAAAAATTAGAAAATTTCTAATTTTAAAAAATTAGAAATTCCTAATTTTTAAAAATTAGAAATGTATATGGCTTTCAGTTTAGAATGGAAAAATAAATGATTAAGGTATACTTAGAGAAAAATTTACAAGATCAAGGCTGACCATAGCAAAAGTATTATGTCCATCAGCGTCTAATAGTTCGGTGGTTGGATCAACCGATGCTGAATGTTCCATTTCTCGATACTGTCTTTTCATATTCTCACGATGTATATCACTGCGAGACGCATAATTTACTAATGCAAATTCTAATAGTGCTCCGAACACAAAGGTTAAACATACACCTGTCCAAATATCAATTGCCTTTGTGTAGGAGACTGGCGGAAGTGAAGCATTTATTCCAGAAGTTTGTGTTGCCATTGTCAGTAGAGTCGTTACTCCTGTACATGGACAATTAAATTTCAATTACAAATTTGTATATATATATATTAAATTTAATTAGTTGTAAAGCTATTCTTGAAAATTGATTTCGAAACGCAATCGATAAATCCAAAATGTAAATAAAAATAATAATAATAAAAATAATAATAATAAAAAAATAATAAAAATAATAATAATAAAAATAATAATAATAAAAAAATAATAAAAATAATAATAATAAAAATAATAATAATAAAAAAATAATAAAAATAATAATAATTAAAAAAAATAAGTATAAGAATAATAATAAAAAAATAATTTATTAATCGAAAAACGCTTTTTCAAGAGAAGCTAAAAAAATAATTATAAACAAACGAAGGAACAAGTAAAAAATAATAAAAAAGACTCGAAAAAAGTAAATATATTTCTCTACTTTTTACTAAACTATTTTTTTTTATTTTTTTATTTTTTTATTTTTTTTAAAGTAAATGAATAATTGAAAGACGGTTTTGAAGTAACTCATAACTGTAGGTATACAAATCTAGAATTCATATAATGTTTATCATGAAAAAAAATAAATATATTTATTTACTTCTTATTGAACCATTTTCTTTTATTTTTATTTTATATTTTTTTTATTTATTTTATTTTTTTTTAAAGTTAATGAATAATTGAAAGACGAGTTTGAAGTAACTCATAACTGTAGGTATACAAATCTAGAATTCGTATAATGTTTATCATGAAAAAAATAAATATATTTATGTACTTTTTATTGAACCATTTTTTTTTATTTTTATTTTATTTTTTTTATTTAATGTTTATTAATGTTAATGAATAATTGAAAGACGGTTTTGAAATAACTTTTAACTGTAGGTATACAAATTTAGAATTCATATAATGTTCATTATGAAAAAAAAGTAAATATATTTATTTATTTTTCACTGAACCATTTTTTTAAATTTAAAAAAAAAATTTTTTTTTATTTTATTTTATTTTTTTAAGTTAATGAATAATTGAAAGACGGTTTTGAAATAACTATTAACTGTAGGTATACAAATTTAGAATTCATATAATGTTCATCATGAAAAAAAGTAAATACATTTCTTTACTTTTCACTGAACCATTTTTTAAAATTTTTTTTCAATTTTTTAAAAATTTTTTTAGAATTTTTAAAAAATTTTTTTAAAATTAAAAAAAAAATTTTTTATTTTCTTTTTTCTATTTTATTTATTTATTTTTTTTAAGTCAATGAATAATTGAAAAAAGATTTTGAAAGAACTATTAACTGTAGGTATATACAAATCTAGGATTCATGTATAATATTTATTATAAATTGTCAGTAAAAATATTTATGATTTTTTGGTAAAATTGTCTATGAAAAAAAAATTACTACAATTTTTTGTTTTTATTTGAAAAAAAGAGAAAAAAAATTGTACACTTCTGAATAATTGAAATTTCCATACCAAGTGAAACTCGAGCTGGAACAGCACTTTGATCGAGCCAAAACGAGACCCAGGAGACAATGACTAACATACAGCATGGGATGTAAATTTGTATAAGATAGTAACTGAACTCTCTCTTAAAGTATAAATCAACTTTCAAACAACTGTATTCGCCTGAAAGAATTTTTGCCGAATTAGAATTTTTCCCTTAAAAATTTAATTTCATGAAAATTTTCAAAAAACAAATTATTTTTTTATTATTATTCATTTCTAATTCAAAAATAGAATAAATAATTTGTAAATTTAATTGTAAATTTAATTTTAAATATGATTTCACATTTAATTGTAAATTTAATTTAAACTTTGATTTCAAATTTAACAGTAAATTTAATTTTAAATTTAATTTTAAATTTAATTTCAAATTTAATTGTAAATTTAATTATAAATTTAATTATAAATTAAAATCTAAATTTAATTGTACACTAAATATTTTTAATTTACATTGTACATTTAATTTTTAATTTACTTGTACATTTAATTGCACATGTAATTTTAAATTTCATTACAAATTTAATACGATATTTAATTGTAACCTTAATTTCGAATTTAAATGTAAATTTATTTTTGAATTTCATCGTAATTTTCATTTCAAATTCCATTGTAATTTTAGTTTTAATTTTCCTCACAATGTGAAATATTGTACAATTCGTTTTTAATTTACTTCATTATACATTTAAAAATTCCATTGTGAATTGAATTCTAAAATTCACTGTAAATTTAATTTCAAATTTCAGTGCAAATTTAATTTCAAATTTCAGTGTAAATTTAATTCCAAATTTCACTGTAAATTTAGTTTCAAATTTCAATGTAAATTTAATTCCAAATTTTATTATGAATTTAATTCCAAATTTTATTATGAATTTAATTCTAAACATTTAATTATAAATTTAATTTCAATTTTAATTTTCTTGACAATCCTTAGTCATATTGTTTGTTTTTAATTTACTTGTAAATTTTACTATACGTTTAACTTTCAATTTCATTGTAAATTTAATTTCAAGTTTTAATGTCTTAATTTTTTTTCATGGTAAATTTAATTCCAAATTTTATTGTTTTAATTTTTAAATTTCTTTGTAAATTTAATTCCAAATTTCATTGTTTTAATTTTAAATTTAATTGTAAACTTAATTCGAAATTTTATATTGACAATTTGCTTGAAATTTGATGAAGAATATTTTGTATTTTTTTTGTTTTTTTTTTTTTAATTTTTTTCACATAAAGAGAAAAAGACATTTAAGAAAAATGATTTCAACTGCATTTCCTTCTTACCAGTATTTGTTTTACTGTTACAATAGTCTGTAAGAAATTTCTCCAGTGTAAATCTAGGTAGGTGTAAATTTTTTACGACCTGAACAGGATCGCCTTCTTTCCATTGAAACACTAAATCGTCAGTCGTCCATCCATCTGTGTGTTGGAAAATTATATTATTACTAATTTTTTTTCTTTTTCTTTCAAAGAAAAATATAAAAAATCATGGAAATAAAATATTACATAACTTTTAAATTATGTAATTTTTCTTTTAATATTTAAATTTATAATTTTAATACTCACAACTTGCCATTCGAAGTGAGCAGACTTGTCTGTCGAGTGGATATAATTTCAAATTCATTGGACATGATAATGTGAGTGAAATTCTAGAAAAGAAAATTATTCACTTTTTTAGCAAAATTATAATGTCAGTTAATTATTATTTATTAGTCGACATTTATATTTATTTATTTTTTATTACTGGACAGTTATTTAGTTTTTATTAATAGGCAATTATTTATTCGTTATTCATTAATAGACATTTGTATTTACTATTTATTAGTGAACAATTATTTATTTATTTATTATTCATTAATAAACATTTATTTATTATTTATTAGTAGTTATTTTTTTCAATATATTAATAAACATTTATTTAGTATTTATTAGTAGTTATTTTTTTTTGTTACAAATATTATTTGAACAATTATTAAATTTGTTTACTAAAAAAAAAGAAACAAAATTTTTTTATCGATTAAAATTGAAAAAGGAAATACCTTATACTGTACAGAACAGATCCTTCCGGGAAGATTCTTATGTATACGTTGGGCATAATGATATTGTGAAAATGGCCTTCCTTTTCATTGGAAAAAAATAAATCGGGCATCCAAATTTTGTTCGCCTCCGTCAGGGTTAAATATTTCAGTTTCCCTATTTTCAAAAAAAAAAAAATAATTAATATTTTTTTTTATTTTAGAAAAATAAATAGGCCTCTAAATACGAAAACTACTAAATATTGACTTTTTTAAATAAATAATTTTAAAAGCAAATAAATCAATAATTATTTAATATTGAAATTTATTTTTATTATTATTTTCCATCAATTAGTTAATTTAAAACAAACATTATTTTTAAAAATTATTTTTTGAATAATTATTCTCATACTCCAAATAAATAATTAGATGACAAATTAACAAATTTATTATTTGAATTTAAAATTTAATATTATTACTTATTAAATAATTTAAAATATTTTTCTTAATTATTATTCTTATTGGAAATAAGAAATAATTAAAAGATAAATTAACAAATAAATTGTTCGAATATTATTATTTAATAATTTAAAATAATTTTCTTAATAATTATTCTCAATCGAAATAAGAAATAATTAAGAGATAAATTAACAAATTGATTGTTCGAATACTATTATTTATTAAATAATTTAAAATTAATAAAGTGCGTAAAATAATTAGAGAAAGAACAAGAAATTTGTTATTTAAAACAAATTATAAATAAATAATTTTTTTAAACAAAAAAATTTGTTGAAAAATTAAAATCATGTTTGTAAAAAATCGAAGAAAAAAGGCAAAAAATTTATTGCTTAAAAATGATAAATTGATATTTACCCCCAATATCGTCGAATTTAAGTCTTTCGTCTATCCATTGTTCTCGAAATGTTAGTTGAACAGAGTATTCCTATAAAAATTTGATTATTTAATTATTGACATTCGGAAATTGATGAACTAAAATGCTTCGGGCTTACTAAGATAATATTTTATCTTTCTATTAGACTATCTCTTCTATTATGTTTTTAAAAATATATTCTATTGCAGCATTTTTTTTTATATAAATATAGAGAGAGAGATTAAGAAAAACAAAAAATGTGTTTATTTTGGAGAATGGTTTTATTTTGAATCAATATTTTTTCTTGAAAGTGAAAATACATAATACTTTTGGCAATTTAATGACAATTTCATCAAAAATGTGATTTTTTATTCAATTTTCTTTTTTTTTTTATTAAAATTCCTTTTTTTCCAGAATAAAAATTTTTTGATTTTATTTTATTTCGATAAAAATCAGGTTTTTAAAAAAAAACTAAAATGACAAGAATTTTTTTTATTGAATAACAGTTTTTTATTTTCTTTTTGTATTTTTTTTAATAAAAATTATTTTTCTACGCCCAGAAAAAATTGTCTCGGAGCCAACTAAACATTTTATTTGATTAAAATAAATTCTATTTGGTTCAAAAAAAATTTTTCGGTTCAAATAAATTTTATTCGGTTCAAATAGATTTTATTCGATTCAAATAAATTGTATTCGGTTAAAATAAATTTTTGTTTGGCTCAAATAAATTTTATTCGGTTTCAATAAATTTTATTCGATTCAAATAAATTGTATTCGATTCAAATAAATTTTATTTGGTTCAAATATATTTTTTTTGGTTCAAATATATTTTATTTGGTTCAAATATATTTTTTTTTGTTCAAATATATTTTATTTGGTTCAAATATATTTTATCAGGTTCAAATAAACTTTAATCGGGTCAATTAAATTTTTGTTGGTTCAAATAAACTTTATTTGCATCAAATAAAATTTTATTTCGTTAGGACAAGTTTTATTTTGTCCCAATAAATTTTATTTGGTTCGAATAAACTTTATTTAGATCAATTAAAATTTTATTTCGTTATGATAAATTTTATTTTGTTCAAATAATTCCTTTTATTTAATTCAAATAAATTACATTTGGTTAAAATACAATTTTTCTCTGGGTGTATAATTAATATCTCACAAAATAATTAATTTTTGTCATTAAACAATTTAATTTAGTAGAAAAAAATGATGTATTTCAAAAATTGTTATATTACGAATTAATATAAATTAGAAAATATTAAATCTATTATAAAATTATTAATATTTAATAAAGGACAAAATATATTATTTTAGACCAAATATATTACAAAAGAGAAAATATGTTATAAAATAAAAAAGTAGGACATTATAAAAAAAGTTTAAAAAATTAATTAATTAATTAATAAAAAAAGATTTTCTAAGAGACAAAATATGTTAAATATTTTATATTATATAGAATAGAAAATAGAAAATTTTTTTAATTTCCAAAAATTGTACAAATTGTAAACGAAAAATATATTTCAGATCGTTAAACACTTTTCAAAAAAGAAATTTCAAATATTTTTATTATTTCCAAAAATTTATCTTACATTCTAAAGAAATTATAAATTGTATGTAAAAAAATATTGTCTTTACTTGGAAATACAGAAAAGAATATTTGACTTCATTTTCAATATTTGAAAAGTCAAATCGAAAATAATTTAAAATTACTTGAAGGTAATTAATGTTTTTGAAGGTAATTAAATTTCCTTGTTATTAAAAATTATTCCAAGACAATATTTTTTTTTCTTCTCTAAATATAGAATAAAATGTTTCATTAAAATCTATAAATATATATAGTATAAAGCTTGTATAATTGACTTTGAGAAAGGTTTCGAGCAAAAAAAAAAATTTTTTTTTTCTATGCCGAATCTACTTTTGAAGCATATATTTTCTCTTGCTCTACAGAAAAAAAAGGAGGGCAAAGAAATGATGCTAAAAGCTGACGAGAAAAATTCATGCGAAAAGCAACATTGAGCGACAAAAATACGTGAATATAAGCAACAAAGGGAAAAATTACTGTATAAATATATATAGGGAAAGACTACATTTTACGAGGCGAGCATGCATTTTGGCTCACGGTTTCGATCGCAGCTCGTTGAGAGTTCTGGTCGACTGCATCTTCTTCCATATTATTATTCGTTTAAATCATTTTCTTTTTTTTTTAATCAAAACAAAATTTTTTTTTTGCTTCACAAAAACAATAATTGCGAGTTCTATTTTTCAATTTCTGGTTTTTTCGTTTCTAATTTGAAAAAAAAATGTTTCTCAATTTTGCAATCAAAAATTGAACGGAATTTTGAATATTACTAAATATTTAAGTAAACTTTAATTAATAGTGTTAATTAATTAATTATTGTTAAATGTATTTTTAGTAATTAAATACTAAAATATTTTTAGTAATTAATTGTTAAATAAATTTTTAGTAATTAAATACTAAACATATTCTTAGTAATTAAATACTAAAAATATTTTTAGTAATTAAATACTAAATATATTTTTAGTAATTAAATACTAAATATATTTTCAGTAATTAATTGTTAAATAAATTTTTAGTACTTAAATACTAAAAATATTTTTAGTAATTAATTGTATATATACTTTTAGCCATTCAATACTAAAAATATTTTAAGTAATTAATTATTTAATAAATTTTCAGTAATTAAATACTAAATATGTTCTAGTAAATAATTATGAAATAAATTTTTAGTAATGAAATACTAAATATATTTTTGTAATTAATTGTTAAGTAAATTTTTAGTACTTAAATACTAAATACATTTTTAGTAATTAATTGTTAAATAAATTTTTAGTAACTAAATACTTTTTTAATAATTAAATACATTTTTATTAATTAATTAAATAAGCAATAAAATTTAAGTAAATATTTATTATTCTGTTTTTTTTTCGAACTAAGCAGAAATTGATTTTCAGCAAAATAAAAAAATTCGATTTCGATCGGTACTTAAAAAGATTTTGTCAACAACTAACTAAATAGTGTGATATATAAAATTAACGAAATATTTTTTTTTCCAGAAATATTAATTATTTTATAATTTTTATTTTATTGCGGAAAAAAACTTTTTAAAACTTTTTTTTTAGTTTTTACTCTTTTTTACTTTTTTAGTTTTTTTTTTTAATTTTCTTTAGTTAATTAAAAATTTTTTTTACCTATTATTAACACAGAGTTGTAATTTGGAAAATTTTTCGAAAATAGAAAGAAATGATGAATTTATTTCTGTTGAGAATTTTTTTTCGTTAATTTAATTTTTTTCTTTCGTTAATTCTTTTCGGTGATTGATGATGTGTTGGTAGAAGTGTAAAAAGTATTTTTTGGGTTCTTGTCGATTTTTTAAATACTTGTAAATTAATAATGTCGAGGTGCGGGGAACAGTGTATTTTGTTTCTATTTTAGTTTTTTTTATTATTATTATTATTTTCTTTTATGGTTTTTTTTACTATTTTTCTTTTATGCTATTTTCATTTTTCACTACTTTCTTTTTATACCATTTTTTGCTATTTTCACTTTATACTCTTTTTTAATTTTTTTACTATTTTATTTTTTACTATTTTCTTTTTTTATCTTTTTCTTTTTATACTTTTTTCTTTTTATACTATTTTCTTCTCTAACTATTTTATTTTCTATTTTTTTACACTATTTACTTTTTCTACTAATTTCTTTTCTTACTATTTTCTTTTTTAATTTTTTTACTGTTTTCTTTTTTTTACCCTTTTCTTTTTTCATTTTTTTACTGTCTTCTTTTCCTACTAATTTCTTTTTTTACTATTTTCTTTTTTTTACTATTTTCTTTTTATACTATTTTCTTTTCTAACTATTTTATTTTTACACTAATTACTTTTTCTACTAATTTCTTTTCGTACTATTTTATTTTTTCATTTTTTTACTGTTTTCTTCTTTTACCCTTTTCTGTTTTAATTTTTTTACTATTTTTTGTTTTCAATATTTTCTATTTCTACTAATTTTTTACTGTTTTCATTTTTCATTATGTCTTCTTCGTTGTAAGTGGAAATTTTTTTGAACAAACGTTACAAAAATATATTTCTTCGGAAATCAATATTGTTTCGACAAAAAAAAAACGATTTTTCATATTTTAAGTATTCGAGATTTAATTTGAAATCGATTATTCAAAACTGACATTATCTGAAATGGTTTTCCCCTCCCATTAGTCGGATTGAATTGCTTTCTATGAATTCACTGCGAATGATTTCCGAACAAAAAAAAAATTGAATATTTTTTTTAACTTAATTTCCTCATGTAGAAATGGATACTAAATGATTTTTGTGTTTAATATAGTCAATTGATATTCGTGAAAAAAAATTGTTTAAAATAAAAAATATAAGAGAAAAAAATAAAAAAAATAAAAATGAACAATAAGATAAAAAAAATAAAAAAACAAAAATAATAAAAAAATAATAAAAATAAAAATAATAAAAATAAAAATAATAAAAATAAAAATAATAAAAATAATAAAAATAAAAATAATAAAAATAAAAATAAAAATAATAAAAATAATAATAGAAAAATAAATAAAATTGTTTTTTAATTTATAAAAAAAATTTTTTAAAAGTATTTTGAAAATGTGTTAGGTTAATTTATTATTACGATTAGAGACTGGTCTCGTTTACACTTTTCATCAAGTCATATATTTATTGTGACAGAAGCTGAAAGCAATATTATTTTAAGAGAAAAAAAATAAGGGAGAAAAGATTACAAACTTTCTAAATCTTTTTTTCTTTTTTATTTATTCAATTAATTTGAAAAAGGAAAAAAAAACTCTATATATTTAATTCGCGAGCAGTTGTTTTTTTAAACGACAGTTTTTTTTATGAAAAAATTCTCCTAAATATCCTATATTAATAATTCTTAACGGAATATTAAACTCAGCAGCAAAATTTATATTCATTTTACGCGAACTTTATTCCGTCAAAGTTTTATTAATTATTATATATCTATTTAAGCCCGAGCATACACACTCACTCACTCACTCTCTCTCTCTCTCTTTTCAATTTCTTTGAAGTGATTTATTTTCTCACGAAGATACTGAAGATTTCACTTTGTGATAATAAATGTTCTCTTGAAACGTATTAATTATCATCCTTCCATTCTGTAACACTCTTCTCGTTTTCCCTATAACACACGAGTATTTAAAAAAAAAAAAAAATTAAAATTGCCACTCGCACTCTATCAATTTTCTAAAGAGGGAATTAACAATAATGAGTTTCCCAACTGTCGACTTTTTTTTCGGGGGAGTTTTTTTTTTTTTTTAAATGCATTTCTCAATTTTATTTCTCGTTTATTTATAGAGAAAACAATGAATAAGGGAATGGGGAAAATATTCTATAATCTGCTTCATAGAAAAATTATCATCAAAAATTAATACCTGTAAAAATAATTGAATAGTATATAATGAATGGAAAATATATAATTATCAACAATTTTCTTTTTTTTTCAGGAAAAATTCCGAAAAATATTTATGTACATACATTTATATGTATCATGTACAATATGCAGGCTAAATATACTTATGTGTATGTAAAAATTTATTAATGTGTATTAACTGTATTTATATAATTTTTTATTTCAATATTATGATAAGTAATTAAATAATTAATAATAAATAATTATTAGTAATTACTAGACACTTATTAAAATTTTAATATTTCAATTTAATATTTTAATTACAATAATGTGACTAATTATTATGCAACTGAGGAATCGCAACTAGCGGTCAATAAAGAGCCCATTATTGCCCTAGGTTATTAATTTGGCATTTTTTGGACAATATTGACAATTTACTGACAGCCAGCGGTCAATAAAATGACAATTATTACCCTAGAGCAATAATTGACTGCTTGTAGGTCAATAAATTACTCATTATTGCCCTAGGGTAATAAAGTACTCATTTTTACCCTAGGACAATAATTTACTCCATTTTACCCTAGGGCAATAAATTAGCCATTATTTCCCCTGGATAATAATTTATTAATACATTAATTACATAAATTAATTATTAATTATTAATTGTTGAATAATTAATACACATTAAGATACATACACATGTTTAATTTTTGGGTGAAAAATATTTTTTACAGTCACGAAAACAAAAAAATAAAAATGCAACTGGATATACGGACATACAAACACACATTATAATGTAATAGAGAATACGAATACAGTACATTCCTGATACATACATTCGATTTGGGTTTATATTTCTAAGCTCATTCCATTAAAGGCATATATATAATATATGTTGTCGGTTTCAAAAAAAAAAATGTTGAGCAAATGGAACACAAAAAAGTAAAAAAATAAACAAAAAATACTTCCTTTTGTTTCCTATTACTCCGCAGTTTTTTTATTAGTATATTTTTGCTCTGAATATAGAATTAAAAAAAAATAAAAAAAAGTTTTTGTGGAAAATAAAAACGAAATTTTTCCGTAAATTTTTATTTTTAGATTTTGTTACAAATTTTGAATTTAATTTGTAAAAAAACAAAAAAAATTGTGGATAGTAAAAACAAACATTTTTCATCAATTTTTTACCTACATTTTGTTCTAAACATTGAATTAAATTTAGTTAAACAAATTTTTAAAAAAATTTGTAGAAAATGAGTAGAAAAACCTTTTTTGTATTTTTTTATTACTAAGTTTTTTAATATTGAATTAAATTTATAAAAATCAAAAAAAAAAATTGTGGAAAGTAAAAACAAAAATTTTTCAGCAATTTTTTTACCTTCATTTTTCTCTAGATATTGAATTAAATTTATAAAAACAAAAAAAATTGTGTAAACTAAAAACAAAAATTTTTCATCAATTTTTTATGTAGATTTTGTGCTAAACATTGAATTAAATTTAGAAAAACAAATTTAAAAAAAAACTTGTAGAAAATGAGTAAAAAAACCTTTTTTGTATTTTTTTATTACTAAGCTTTTTAATATTGAATTAAATTTATAAAAATCAAAAAAAAATTGTGGAAAGTAAAAACAAAAATTTTTCAGCAATTTTTTTACCTTCATTTTTCTCTAGATATTGAATTAAATTTATAAAAACAAAAAAAAATTTTGTAAAGTAAAAAAAAAAATTTTTCATCAATTTTTTCTGTACATTTTGTTCAAAACATTGAATTAAATTTAGAAAAACAAATTTAAAAAAAAAAACTTGTAGAAAATAAGAAAAAAAATATTTTTTGTATTTTTTTTATTACTAAGTTTTTAAATATTGAATTAAATTAACAAAAATAACAAAAAAAATTGTGGAAAGTAAAAACAAAATTTTTCCGCATTTTTTTATTTTTACATTTTGTTCTAAATATTGAATTAAATTTATAAAAAACAAAAAAAATTGTGGAAAGTAAAAACATAAATATTTCAGCAATTTTTTTACCTTTTATTTGTTCTAAATATTGAAGTAAATTTATAAAAACAAAAAAAATGTACTACGTTTTTAAATATTGAATTCAATTTAGGAAAATAATTCCAAAAATAAAAATTGTAGGAAAAATAAACAAAATTTTTCCGCATTTTTTTATTTTTACATTTTGTTCTAAATATTGAATAAAATTTACAAAAAACAAAAAAAAAATTGTGGCAAGTGAAAACAAAAATTTGTCATCAATTTTTTTACGTAAATTTTGTTCTAAACAATGAATTAAATTTAGAAAAATAAATTTAAAAATGAACTTGTAGAAAATGAGAAAAAAATCATTTGTGCATTTAATTTTGAACATTTCTACGTTTTTAAATATTGAATTCAATTTCGAAAAATAATTAAAAAAAAATTGTAAGAAATATAAACAAAATTCTTCGGCAGCTTTTTATTTATTATTTCACATTGCCTCAAAAATATTTATTCAAAATTTTAAAATTACAAAAAGAATGTGAATAAATTGAATATTTATTTTAATTTAAAAACTGACAAAAAAAGTGTGAATTAATTGAATATTTATTTAAATTTAAAAAAATAACAAAAAAGTGTGAAATAATTTTAATATTTATTTAAATTAAAAAAATAACTAAAAAGTGTGAATTAATTTTAAAATTTATTTAAATTTGAAAAATGACAAAAAAGTGTGAATTATGTTTAATATTTATTTAAATTAAAAAACTAACAAAAAAGTGTGAATTATGTTTAATATTTATTTAAATTAAAAAAATGACATAAAAGCGTGACTAATTTTTAGTGTTAATATTTTTTAATTGAGGTAAATATTTAATATTTAAATAATTAAAAAAATTCAAAACAGTACGCGAATAAATTAAATATTTATTAAAAATAGAAAATTTTCATAAAAAGCACAAATGAGTTAAAAAAATGAATAAAAATAAAAAATTGACGTTATTTTGAAATAATATTTTTAAAAAATTAAAATAATATTGAAAAAATTGATATTGAAAAAATTGATATTTTTTCTAAATATTAAAATTTTTTTTGAATACATTTATTGAATTGTAGAAATTACTAATTTAATTGCGATTATATTAAAAAAATCGTGTATTGGAAGAAAGTAAATTTTTTTTTTTTTGAAAATTCCATTTTGAGTAAAGATTTATGGTGAGTGATAAATTTTATATTCGATGTTACTATATAACCCAGTCAACGACGTGCATTCATTGAGACCGCGTGTCAACGATCTTCGCACTATCGCATAATTTTCCTTCTCTCTCGCACACTCTCTTTTCACTGACTCGATTCCTCCGCGTTCCCATTTCTTCATCTCAATAGAAAATGGGAAATGAATGACAGAAAATAGACTGATAACAAAATCCATATCATCTCCCCCATTTTGTACGTCCTCCTCCCCCTCCTTATATTATTATTATTATTACTATTATTATATGGTCATTCACTATGAAACACACGTATTGGGTACAATAGTAATAAAGCATACAATGGAATATCTTTCAAAAGATAAAATTCATTAGATTTTCATTTTCATTTTCTTTTTTTTGTGAATTATGGTACGAAATAATTTCGTGATAGAAAAGGGAATTTTATTTTGATTTCTAATATACGGCTTCGATTGTGGGGAAAATAATAATTATTATCAATTTTTATATTATTTCGTTATCATTTTTTATTAAAAAAAAAATAATAAGTGTTCTTTTTCAAGTGGGATTTTTTCCGAGATTTTCTTTTGAATTCTTGGGAACTATTTTTTAACTCCATTTTCGAAATTTTTAATTGGATATTTGAATTCTTGGGAACTATTTTTTAACTTGATTTTCGAAATTTTTAATTGGATATTATTACGCTACGAAAAAAAGTTTTTTATGTTTTTTTTCGAATTGAATTTTTTTTTAAACTAATATTTTGAAACTATAATATTTTTTGACTCCATATTTCTGGATGGGAAAAAATTGTACTTTTAATCAGGGATCACAGTAGTTTTTTCTTTTAAAAAAGGATTAAGAGTGGATTTATTTTTTCATTTATTTAAATATATAAACTTTTATAAAAAAAGAAAATAATTACTTGGAAAAATTTATATGCAAAATAATTAATCCAAATGATTAGTTTTATTTTTCGCACTTTATAGTTTAAAGATTTAAAAGTGTAAAATTTGGGGAAAAAAGTTTCCTATAGAAAAAAATTGCCAATTAATAATATTTTCAATTTGATGTAAATTTTATATTTTCTTTCTCGTTTTGTTTATATTCATTAATAAATATTTAATAAGAAACTTAATAGAAAATAATAAAAAATGTAAAATAATAATTTTTTGCAGTTAATAATAATAATAATAATAATAATAATAATAATAATAATAATAATAATAATAATAATAATAAAAATAATAATAATTTTAAGATATTTTACAATCAATAAATTAATAGAGTTTGAAAGAATTGAATTTTAATAATTGAATAAAAATTATGAATTGAAATTTCAAAAAATAAAAATTTTTTTTGACGAATTTAATTCAGTCAACTAAGTTTTTAATTAAAGTTTCAGTTAACTAGTTTAGCTTTCAAAACATAAACTTACGAAAGTCTTTAAATGCAAGTAAAAATAAATTTCTTTCGTAGAATTCTTTTTTTATGTCTAGAAACAAATTTAAAATTTTTTAAATATTTAAAAACTTTACAAAATTCAGGTGAAATACAAAGAATTTTTTCGTAGAACTTTCTTTAAAGTTTAGAAATAAATTTAAAAATTTTTAAATATTTGAAAAGTTTATAAAAAATACAGGTGAAATAGATGAAAATCAACAAAATTGAAACTAAAATATTCTTTTAGTTTTAATTAAAATTTCTTTCGTAGAATTTTTTTTTAAAGTTTAGAAATAAACTTTGTAATTTAAAAATATTTAAAAAATTTACAAAATACACGTGAAATACGAGGAATTTTTTTTTAATGTTTAGAAATAAATTTTGAAACTTAAAAATATTTGAAAAATTTACAAAATACAAGTAAAATACAAAAAAAATTTTATTTAAAGTTTAGAAATTAATTTTGAAATTTCAAAATATTTGAAAAGTTTAAAAAATATAGGGAAAAAAGATGAAAATTAACAAAATTGAAACTAAAATATTCTTTTAGTTTTAATTAAAATTTCTTTGTTATAATTTTTTTTTAAAGTTTAGAAATAAATTTTGAAATTTAAAAATATTTGAAAAATGTACAAAATACAGGTAAAATAGATAAAAATTAACAAAATTGAAACTAAAATATTCTTTTACTTTTATTAAAAATAAAGTAAAATAGAAAAAATAATTGAAAGAGAAATATAATTGAAATTAATTTTTAAAAAAAAGTTTCGTTAATATTTTCTACTTAATTTATTTCAATATTTAAATAAGTAATAAAATTTAATAAAAGTGAAGAGACGAGTCTGTGATCCCTGAAAAAAATAAAGATAAAAGGAGATTTTTTCGGGAGAGAAAAAATTGGGGAAACAAAAAATTAATTTTCTTTCGGTCGCCATTTCTATATTTTTTTAATAATGAAAATAGTTAATTGTAGTAAAAATATTCCTCAATTTATTTGTTTCGTTTATTTCAACACTCGAAGGATTTGAAATAAACCCTTTTGTACAAAAGTACGTTTTTTTATTACTATTATTATTGTTAAAATAATAGTAATAAAAAAAATGTTTGTAAATATGTTATTTCAATTCAATTGTACTAAATACGTTATTGAATTAAAGTAAACACTCTCTCGCAAAAAGTTACAGTCACTAATTCAAAATTAGTAAACAGAATTCAAACTTTAGTGAATTCGAATTTTTTCCGAATTTTAAATTCAATTTCCAGTTAAATATTAAATTTTTTGTTCATTAAATATTAAATTTTTTGTTCATTAAATATTAATTTTTGAATCAAAAATATTATTTTTCATCGAAAACAATACCATCACTCAATGCAAAAATTTGTGGCGACAACAAATAACAATAATTAATGCGATTAAAAGCGAACGTGAATCAATAAAAATAATGATAATAATCGTATATTTTTTGAAATAAGAAAAAAAACATGTGGATAAAAAAAACAGTTTCGCCTATGGCTGTGAAACGCAAAAAAAATATATTATATACTTTATTTATCATATTTTTATGAAATAGGCGTGTGTGAAGATTCAATGTGATGATTAAGTGCCTATGAGAATTGGAGCAGTGGGAGAATTGAAAAAAAAAAATATGATGAATTTTGTGCTCGAGAGAGTGAGAATGTGAGAGAGAGAGAGAGAGAGAGAGAGAGAAAGAATTGAAAAGCAAGAGATTCACAAAAGTGAGTGTTAAAGCGAAGGGTCTTTAAACGCTATGTGGAGGACTTGAAATTCAACTTTTATTTATGCGATATATTGGAATAAATATGACATTTTTATTTATAAGCCCATAAAAAAAGTACTTGTAGTCTCATATATTTTATGTATATAAAAAAAAATTCCTGATTACTCCTTAAAGTACAATGTTCTATTTTTTCTTCTTCTTTTATTCTCCCTCCTTTATCCTTTTTTTCTAAAATGAAAACAAAACAAAAAAATTCATAAGTAAAACTCAAAGTTCATTAAAAATCAAATTAATCAAAATTTAAAATTACAGTAACTATCATTAAATAATAAAAAATATTTTTTTTATTATCTATTGTAATAATTTTTCTTCTATTGAAAGAATTTTTTTCATAGGTCTTAATTAACTTCTCTATTCTCTTATTATTATTTTTTCTAAGAATAATTTGTTTACTTCGATGCAAAACATATTAAGACAATAAATTTTAATTCTTATTATTTTTTTAATAGTTTTAATAAGATAGTAAAATAATAATAATAAATAATAATAATAATAATAATAATAGAATAATGAAATTTTAATTCTTATTATTTTTTTAATAGTTATAATAAGATACTAAAATAATAAATAATAATAACAATAGAATTATAAAATACCAATTAATAATTAACAATAAAAAAAATTATTTTCAAATATTACTATTCACCAGAAAATCCAAAAACACACGGCAACCAAAATTCTGATTAAAAAACACACTCTTTTTCTTGTATAACAATTTTTCTTTCCAAAAGCAGCAAATTAAGAAAAATAAAATTATGCACCTGTTTGAAAAAAAGAATCTGAATTCGTAAAAAAAATATTCAATACTTTATAGTTTATATCTCAATATTTTTTTTCAATTGCTGTGCATCACAATGAAATGCAATTTTTTTTTTGGTAATCAAACAAACAATCAAGAATTATTTATTGCAAATGTAAATTTTATACAAGAAAAAAATATCAAATATTGACAAATGCTAAAAAATAAGAAAAAAATTTCAATTCACGATTATATATCAACACAACATCTTTATATATGGCGTGCATTTACAACACTAACAAATAAGAGACTACCTACTCAATGTCAAAAAAAAAATTAAGACAAATTTCCATTGTACTGACAAGAGGACAATTTTTTTTTTTTTTTTTTTTTTAATGAATAAAAACGCGATTTTTTTAATTGATTTGGCATTTTTTTTTAAATTAATACCACAGGACAAAAATGATATGATCGAATGATTAATGGATGTTTTATTACATGCAAGAATTGAGGAAATGTTTTTTTATTCGTTTTTCAAATTAAAATTTGAAAATTAAAATTTGTTGAAATTTTTTTTTTAAACAAAATTCTAGTGGAAAAAATTAATAAAATAAATATTATTAAAAAATTCAGTTATAAATATTTAGTAGAATAAATTTAGCTAAAGGAATTTAGTAAAATAACTTCTGTTGAAAATATTTAGTAAAATAAATTCTGTTGAAAAAATTAAGTAAAATAAATTATGTTGAAAATATTTAGTAAAATAAATTCTGTTAAAAAAATTTAGTAAAATAAATTCTGTTGAAAAAATTTAGTAATATAAATTCTGTTTAAAAAATTTAATAAAATTAGTTTTACTAAAAAAATGTAGTGAAATAAATTTTATTAATAAAAACTTTATCAAAAAAAGTATAAAATAAATTTTATCATAAAAAGTATGTCTATAAATTGTAAGTGACGAAAAAAGAAACTGAAAAAGTGAAATTAATATTGAATGTTAATGGAAAAAGTTCACAATGTAAAATGAAATTATTACCGTTTATTTGAAGAAATAGGTTAAAGGATTAATTTATAAGCGAATTTAAAATAATTTCAAATTATTTTCATACTTTCTCGGATACATATAAATGTACATTTTATCTCTTTTAAATTTTCGTTTTGAGCACAATAATATTTAGTCGGAAACGTTGTTTTTTAATAGAAAATTTAAACTTTAATTTAATTCTCTACCTTTATTGAAGAAATGAATCAAAATTTAAAAATAATATCTGCAAATCTTTATAATCAAATTTTATTTCCTAAATAGTTAAATAGAATAGGAAATTTAAAAATTAAATTTTTTAATTAAATTTTAAATTAAATTTTAAATTAAATTTTTTATTAATTTTTAAATTAATTTTAAAAATTTCTTTTATTTCAATTATTTTTAAATTCTTGTGAATTTTTTATGAAATTTTAATATTTTATACACTTTTATTTTCGTAAAATTATTTCGCTTTTTTGTTTATTTGCTATTTAAAAATCAGAAACTGTTTTTATTTACTTATTATTTTCTCTTATTTACTCAAATCAGAGCTGTGCAAAAAATTTTTTCAAAACGTAAGCAAAATTTACCCTCGTGACTAAAATTATGCAAATAATATTACTTCGGACAAAAATTAAACAAAAACATAGATAAAAAAAATTAAATAAAAGATAAAAAAAAATTATTACATTCTTCAATGGGAAAAAATTAATTTTTGAGACTTTGAGGCTAAAGAAAAGTATTTTTTTAATTTAAATATTATTTTAACATTAGCTATTAATTTTACTATTAATTAAATACGGAAAATTAATTTAAATATTAATTTCACTAAATATTGAAAACAGAAAATTAATTAAAATGATTATTGGAAGTTCAATATTAATTAAATTATTAAAAATATTACTTTAAATATTATATAGTTTACTGAAAGTATTGACTATTAATTAAATACCGAAAATTAATTTAAACATTAATTTGACTAAATATTGAAAATTGAAAATTAATTAAAATATTAATTGAAAGTTTAATATTAATTAAATTATTAAATTGTTACTTTGAATATTATATATTTTACTGAAAATGCGTTAATTAAATATTAAACATTACTTTGAATATTAAACAGAATTCATCGAAAATGAATTAAAGTCCTTTTATTGCAAATTAGATAAAAAAAAATTTGTAAATAAGTCAATTTTATAATTATCATCATGTGACAGGAAGTAAATTGTAAAAAATACGATAAAAGTGACCTATGGGTAATAAAAAAAAGGCACACGAGTTATTTATAATAACCGTTATAAAAAGAAACGAGAGTTCATTATTGAAATTTTTTCCACAGTAAAGATTCATTAATAAAATAAAATAATAAATAAATTCACTACTAAATTGAAGTTTAATTAATAAATGCTTTTTTAAAAATTTTGTCACGTTTTTAATAAAAATGTAATACTACTAAACAAAAAAATAAAAATTTACATAAAAAAAATTATAAATTTATGTAAAAAAAAAATAAAAAAAAAAAAAATAAAAAAATAAAAATAAAAAATAAAAAATTTATGTAAAGAAAAATTAAAAATTTATGTAAAAAAAATTAAAAATTTATGTAAAAAGAATTAAAAATTTATGTAAAAAAAAATTAAAACTTTATGTTAAAAAAAACTTAAAAATTTCACATCCTTGAATAAACCTAAACGAAAAAATAATTTTTCATTTTGATAAACATTGAGTCAAAACTCGAAGGAATATTAAATTAATTCTTAAATATCACAACAGGAAATAAAGAAAAATATCAGTCAAGTAAAATTCTTTTTTTTTTATTTGGGTATAAAAAAACGATCCGAATGGAAATTTCATAGTTATTGAGAGAGAAAAAAAAACAATGGAAACAATTTTTTATTAAAAATTTTCGATTTTAAATATAAAAATTAAAAATTGCTTCACTTGAATAATATAGTTATATTTATAATACACATGACAATTATAATGACATTGAAAATAGTCAACGCAACTTTCAAAAAATACGTTAGCACACAATCCACTCAGTTTGAAAAATATATAATAGCGCGCGACGCACATTTACGTACAATATAATAATAATAATTATTATATTATTATAAATATATAGTATACAAGTACAGTATACAAAGAAGTGCAAATTTTACGTATCCATATACACGTGACGTTATATATATTTATATTATAATATATAAAATATAGTACATATTGTGTGGATATACGGATGCCTTGCTTGATGATTTTTTTTTTATTTTTATTTTTTGCACTCACCATTTTATAATCGTCAATTTTGCTGATTGAGCGAAGATAGATGTTGATGTCTACTTTTGTCGGGCCATCTAATTATGTCGCCGGAACAGAACAAAATAATTCGATTATTAAAATTTCATTCTTCATTTCCTCCTATTGTACGACTTTGAGTTGCTCTTTTTTTTTGCTTTAACGTTAAATTCACTTTTTTATTTCTGTAAAATTTTTTTCAATTAAATTCTGATTGTAGTTTTGAATTATTTTTTTTTAATTAAATAATTTTGATAGTAGAATAATTTTGATTAAAAAAAAAATAATTTTGACAGTAAAATAATTCTGATAGTAAAACCAATTTTGATAGTAGAATAATTTTGCCAGTAAAATATTTCTGACAGTAAAACCAATTTTGATAGTAAAATAATTTTGATAGTAGAATAATTTTGCCAGTAAAATAATTCTGACAGTAAAACCAATTTTGATAGTAGAATAATTTTGCCAGTAAAATAATTCTGACAGTAAAACCAATTTTGATAGTAGAATAATTTTTCCAGTAAAATAATTCTGACAGTAAAACCAATTTTGATAGTAAAATAATTTTGATAGTAGAATAATTTTGCCAGTAAAATAATTCTGACAGTAAAACCAATTTTTATAGTAAAATAATTTTGATAGTAGAATAATTTTGCCAGTAAAATAATTCTGACAGTCAAATCAATTTTGATAGTAAAATAATTTTGCCAGTAAAATAATTCTGACAGTAAAACCAATTTTGATAGTAGAATAATTTTGATAGTAGAATAATTTTGTCAATAAAATAATTTCGATAGTAAAACCAATTTTGATAGTAAAATAATTTTGATAGTAGAACCAATTTTGATAGTAAAATAATTTTCATGTAAGAACTTTGTTAGTACAATAATTCTAATATAGTAAAATAATTTTGAAAGTAGAATAATTTTTGTAGCACAATAATTTTGATAATAGAATAATTTTGATAGTGAATTTATTTTCACAGTAATAATAATTTTGACAGTAAAATAATTTTGATAATGAATTAATTTTCTTTATTAATTAATAATTGAAATTAATTTTATTTATTTTTTTTTCTTATTTATTTATTTATTTATTTTTCAATTTTTTCTCCTGGGAATTTTGATTTATTTTCAATCTTTTCGTAAGGAGTCGGAATAATGAGAAAGCCCATTTGCCGATGACAGAGCGAAATCTAAGAAGCAATGAAAAAAGAATTTTTGACGCCCTGCGAAAATAATGTAATTAAATTAAATCGGATGATTAAATTGATTTCCATTAAAATAAAATTTTTAAAAAATTTAACTCTGTTGTTTTAATTTTTATCGGTTTTTCATGATTTACTTTGAATTAAATAGTACAGAAAGTTAATTACATATAAAAAATTTTTTTCTCATGTGATGAGAATGTAAAATTTGATAAATTAAATTTCCATATTTTTAGCCTTGTTTTGAAAGATAAATTAAATTTAAATTCATTCGGCTAGTAAAATTCCGTTGATAATAATTATAAAAATTAAATTGATAAAAAATGATAACTAAAAAATTAAAAAGAAATATTTTTCACATTCACGTTTCTAGATTTTTATGAAAAAAAGTTTTAATGGAAAATTCGTATAATTAAATTCCCCATAAAATACGGGGCTGTCGAATATTCCTTGTCATAAAATAAAGGTCGATACGCATGCCCTTAAATGTGTGCTAATTCAATTTGTTTTTCAATTTTTTATTCAATCCTATTGCAATCATTGGGAAAATTTTTTATAATTTTGTTAAAAACTTTATGAAATTTCCTTTCTTTCCAAAAGGAAAAAAATATATCGACGCCTCCCGTCAATATAATGCTTTTTGAACAACTAATGCAAGATCATCCTTATTCAACTTTAGTGCAATAAAATGCCTTTTGGAGTTTTCGTGCAATAAAATGCCTACTCAAAATTCTACGCAAAACAATTGCCACTGATAGAATTATAAATGTAACCATCAATCTTTCTTCTAATATTAAATTAAAATTATATATCTAAGAATTTCAGTGACTATCTATTATTTAAAAGTATTTTTTATTCTCAGATATATAATTGTAATTTAATATTAGAAAAAAAATTTTAGGGTTACATTTATGGTTCTGTCAGTGGCAATTGTTTCGCATAGAATTTTGAATAAGCATTTTATTGCACTAAAGTTGAATAAGGATGATCTTGCATTAGTTTTTCAAAAAGCATTATATTGACGGGAGGCGTCGATATGAAAAAAAATTTTTATTTCACAATTTTAATTTTTTCGGCAATAAAAAAAATAAATTATTGGAAGATAATTTTAGTGGGAAATACTAGTCTTAGTATTTTTTATATTTTTTTATAAAATTTATTCACTTGTTTAATTTTCCCTAAATTATCATTTAGTTACTTACTGATTACTTTTTTTTACTAGTCAATTGAATTATTAAATTCTAATTCAAATAAAAAAAATAAAAATAAATTTAATAATTTAATTTTTCATTCAGTTATATTTTTACAATCAAAAATGATTTTATTTTATTCGTTTTTTTTCAATTTTATTTTTGATTTTTTTTAATTATCCGATAATTGAAATTCTAAGAATTCTAATGAATTCTAAGAATTCAATTTCTAGAATTGAATAAATTCTAATTCAAATAGAAATAAATAAAAAATAATTTGATAATTTAGTTATATTATACTTTTACAGTAAATTATATTTTTACAGTCAAAAATGTTTGTATTTTATTTTATTTAGTATTTTTCAATTTTATTTTTGATTTTTTGATAAAGAAAATGATTTTAAAAAAAAATTTAGTTTTTTCGAAACTATTTTTAATCATCCGATGAAAGAAAATGATTTTTACTAAAGGAAAAGTATTAAAATGCTTTTTATAGAGAAATATGTAATGTGTCACATATTATGATATGATAAATAAGGAATGTTTAAAAAAATTAATGAGCGCCACAAGACTAATTTTTAATTTTTTTTTTTCGTGATGGTTATTAAGTTATTGATAAAATAAAAAAAAATTCCAATCCTATAAAATACCTCAAGTAAAATTTATTTCGAAATTATTCCCTCACGACCTGAAATGAAAAATATAAGTTTGAAAAAAAATTTAAAAAAAGTATTGTTTAAATTTATACGGTTAATAAATATTGTCCATTGAAAGTCAATTTAATTATTTAATATTATAAAATATAATATATTAAATATTAATTATATTATTAAAAAAAAATTTTTTTTTAGTTATCTCCTTCATAATCAGTGTGTGCGTCATAGTTTCGCGCACAAAATACACAAAATTCCATTATTTTGCTAATCACATTGACATAGCGAAATTACACGTCCAAAATTTATTATACGGTGATAGTGTGCGCTAAACTATTCGCCAGTTCATCAGTCGACGAAATTTGAAATTTCATCTATTTGGAAATTTTAATTTTCCCCCTAAAGGTAATTTATTAAAAAAATTTTTATTACCAAAAATTGAAAAAATAAATAAAAATTGCAAAGTGGAATAAAAAAAGAAACAAAAGTATTACTTAGTTTTGAAAATTTTACTAGTAAATAAATAAAGAAATAAATATTTTCGTTTCAAGAAATAAATATTTTCGTTTCAAAAAATAAATATTTTCGTTTCAAAAAATAAATATTTTCGTTTCAAAAAATAAATATTTTCGTTTCAAAAAATAAATATTTTCGTTTCAAGAAATAAATAAATCAAAAGTGTAATAAAAAAATAAAAAATAAAGAAATTTTATACATTAGACTGAAAAAAAGTTTCCAGGGTTAAAAAATTTTTATTTATAGAAAAAAATAAATTTCTCTTTTTAGATAACAAAAATTTTGCAGCATACGATGATAATTCTTAACGTTGTAAATTAATAAAAAATTTAGGTAAATTCAATGAATTTGAATTTAATAAATAAAGATATTTGTCAAATTAATTATTCATGTAATTTTATTTTGTTGCTTGAGGCAATTTGTCGACAATGGCATACATAACGTGATAAAACATTAATCAAAACCAGTCTCGATCTCAGTATTTTATTTTAAATACTAAAACAACATGTGTGTACAATTACCGCAAGTAAATAATACACATAAGGAAGAACTTTTATTTTTATACAAATTTTTTTATTTTATTCTTATGGTTTTTGTGAATTTTTTAAAGTAAATATTCCTTGACTCTAAAAATCGTGTATTTACACTAAATATTCATATAAATAATATATATGAAAATCCAAACGGTTGAAAAACAGAATTATTATTTCTAAAAATAAAATGCTAAAAAAGAATAAAAAGAAAATAACAAAAAAAAATTTTTTTTTAATTTTTTTTAAAATAAAAAAATAATAATAATAAACATAGAAATATTTTTAATAAATATTTTATTAATAAATTTACTACCACAGTTAAATAAAAAAAATAGTAATAAAAAACAATTATGAATTTACAAACAAAGGTATTAGTAATAAAGTTTACAAATTTAGAATTGTTATAAATTACAGAAATTAATCCGAACTAAAAAAAAATTTTCTACTTATTTTAATTAGCAAATAAACTCACTACTAATTACAATAAAATTTTTGTTAATACGTTAATTATTATTTATTATAATTAAATTTATAATTTATTTGATATGTTAAATATGAAATTAAATTTTTAATTTATGTTAAATTGTTAATACTTTCATTGTTTTAGTTAAAATTACTAACTTTTTTATGCAATTAATTTCCAAGACTGTAATTGTTAAATAAAATATTTTTTTCAGTTTCTAAATTAGTGCTATTTGTAATAAATAATTTTTCTAGCTAAAAATTTAGTAACTGACGATTTTTTTTCTATAGCGATTCTCTAATTTTGAATTAGTAAACAATTTTTTACTAATTTGAATTAATGCTTAAGACTATTTGTATTTTGAATTAGTTAAAATTTGCCAATTAGTAAAAAAAAAGGATTATATTATTTTATTAGTAAATTTTAACTAATTTGTCGATAAACCCTGACCTTTCAAATTAGTTAAACTTTGCTAAATAGTAGAAAAAAAGTTTGTAATAATTTATTAGTAAGATTTTAACTAAATTGTTGGTAAACTTTAACTAATTTATTAGTAAAATTTTTTTATAACATTTAAATTTTGGAAAAAAATTTTGTTTTCTCAAAAGCAAAAAGTCGTTGGCAATATTTTAAATTAGTTTGAAAATTTTTACTAATTCAGACCTAGTGAGTAGAAATTAGCAAATATATTTGCATATATTTGAACAATTTGCACAGACATTAAACTAATAGGAAAATTGTATCTATATTCTGACTAAAACCTATATTTATCAACAAAAAAAAATTAATGTGAATAAATATGTACAGAATGTGATATAGAGACGTTCAAAATTTTGTAAAAACAGAACAGAATTTTGTATTTTGTGTTTATTGTTCTCTTCATCTATAATTATTAAATGCGACGTAAGCAAAAAGGAAAGTCAGGCATTTAGGTTTCTAATAGTTCTAAACATTAACGTATAAACGCCGATGGTTAAATTTTAATTCATACTTTTTTTCTGACTGACCGAAAAAAACGAAAAATGAATTGATAACAAAAAGAAAAAAGTAAACAAACAAAAAAAATAATAATTAAAAAAATAAAATGACTTTTTAGTCATTTAGTTACGAAAATAATAAAGAAATTAAAGATTTTACTAATTAACAAAAATTAAAAGTAACATAAAATAATAAAACCTTTTTTTTACTAATTAGCAAATTTTAACTAATTCAAAAGACAAAAAGTCTTAGACACTTATTCGAAATTAGTAAAAAATCAAAGTTAACCAAAAAATTAGTTAAAATTAAAAGTTTATTCAATGAAGAATAAAAAGATTTATTCAATAAAAAAACTAAAAATGAAATATAAAATTTATTGTTACTTGAACCGTTTATTTGTCAAATAAAAAAAATTTTTTTCATAAGAAGTAATAATGAATAAAAAAACATATCTTTGAAAAAAATAATGATTAAAATAAGTTTCTTCGAAACGTAATAATTAAAAATATTTTTTCAAAAAAAGGTAATATTAATGAGTAAAAAAAAATTCTTAAGAAGGAAATAATGAATATGAACAGTTTCTTAAAAAAGTAATGACTAAAAAAATTTTTTCTAACAGAAATAACGAATACAAAATTTAAACAAAGTAATAATGAAAATAAAAATTAGTTTTGAACTTTAAATATTCGTAATTGATAGTTTTCAATTAATAGACAATAAATAAGGCGAATAAATAAAATACAGAAGAAAAATTCGAAGTGAATAAAAAAGAACTCTCTAAATTTAAATTAGTAAAAAAATTTACTATTTTGAATTAGAATTAGAATTAGAATTAAAATTAGAATTTAGCTTTTAAATTAGTAAATTTTTACTAATTTGAATTTGAATTTGGCTTTTAAATAGGTAATTTTTTACTAACTTGAATTAAAATTAGAATTTAGCTTTGAAATTAGTAAATTTTACTAATTAGAAAAATTTACTAAATAGTAAATTAAATTACTAGAATTAGTAAATTTTGCCAAAAAATTAGTAGAAATTATTCTTCCTTAATAAAATTTACTAATGACTTAATGAGCAAACATTAAATTATTAGAATTAGTAAATTTTATCATCAAAATGAATAAAAAATATTATTCTTCAATAAAATTTACTAAACAGTGAATAAAATGATTTTTTAGGTAAATTTTACTAATAAATTAATAGAAACTACTATTTAATAGTAAAATGTACTAAATAGTAAATAAAAATGACTATTTATTGGTCAAATTTACCAAAATGTAAATTAAAATACTAAATAGTAAATAAAATTACTGCATTTAGTAAATTTTGGTAATAAATAGTCTTTTTTAATTACAATTTAGTACATTTTACTATTAAATAGTAATTTCTATTAATTCATTAGTAAAATTTACCAATCAAAGTAATTTTGTTCACTGTTTAGTGAATTTTGTAAAAAAATAATATTTTTTACCAATTTTGATGGTAAAATATACTTATTCCAATAATTTCATGTTCATTCATTTATTGGTCAAATTTACCAAAATGTAAATTAAACTACTAAATAGTAAATAAAATTACTGCATTTAGTAACTTTTGGTAATAAATTAATGGAAATTACTAATTAATAGTAACATTTACTAAATAGTAAATAAAATTCTTGCATTTAGTAGATTTTAGTAATGAATTAATGTAAATTATTTATTAATAGTAAAATTTACTAAAGAGTGAATAAAATTCTTGTATTTAGTAAATTTTGGTAAAAAATTAATAGAATTACTAATTAATAGTAACATTTACTAAAAAGTGAATAAAATTCTTGCATTTAGTAAATTTTAGTAATAAATTAATTGATATTACTAATTAATAGTAAAATTTACTAAAGAGTGAATAAAATTCTTGCATTTAGTAAATTTTAGTAACAAATTAATGGATATTACTAATTAATAGTAAAATTTACTAAAGAGTGATTAAAAATCTTGCATTTTGTAAATTTTGGTAAAAAATTAATGGAAATTACTAATTAAGAGTAAAATTTACTAAATAGTAAATATAATTTACTTAATAGTAAATATAATTTACTAAATAGTAAATATAATTTACTAAAAATTCAGAGACTAATTAAAAATATTAAATAGTTTTTTTTACTAATTCTATTTTAGAGAGGAAAAAGTGGAACTTTACAAAATTAGCTAAAATCAATTAAAAAAATTAGGTTTTTTTGCAGTCGATTTATTTTTCCTCGGCGTTTAACTTAATGCCTAAAATAAAAAAAAACATTTAACTGTATATAAGACACAGGTTCTTAATTAAAAAAATCAAGAATATTAATTTCTAAATGTAAAACTTGACTATTTTTTGCTCGCAGAATTATTTTGAACAATAATTTTTGAAATGGTTTTTTTTTTAATTTTTTTTTATCAATTCCCTTTGATTTTCATAAATATTAAATATGTGGTTTTTATATATACATATATAAATTACCTACACATATGGAAATTGTGCTTGTGTGCTTATTTCTATTTATCGTGAGAGGGTATTTTTTTTTTTTTTTTTTTTAACTATAGATATAAAATATAAATGTCGTCCTGAGAGGAATCAACACACGAGTCGCTGAGCAAAATTCCAACGAAATATCTACCACACGAAAACATCAGCAATACTTGTGTGTTTGTTTGTGTGTATATATATATATATAAAACTAAGCAAAATCGAGCCCAACATAATGCCTCATTATCAATTGAATAGAATAAATTATAAACATATGAAAATTTGGATTTAGTACATTGAGAAAAATTTATCATATATTTACAATGGGAATTAATATTAATAATTATAATTAGATAATAATAATAATTATAATTAATTAATATTAATCATTACAATTAATTAATTTATTTATTAGTTTACTAATTAATTATAGTAGTTAATAATAAATAATTAATTATAATTGTTAATATTTAATAAATAATTATAATTAATAATTACAATTAATAATTACAATTATTTATAATTAGTAATTATAATTATTAATTGTAATTATTAATTATAATTATTTATTAATTATTAACTATTATAATTATTTATTAATTATTAACTATTATAATTATTCATAATTAACAATTATAATTATTTACCTTAATTATAATTTATTATAACAAATGCATTATAATATATGATCAACTATTTTGGAGTGTATGACGGTACATTCAATATTATACATTCAAAAAATAGAAAAGTGTCCATAATAACTAAACACATTCAAGAGGAATACAAAATGCTGATATAAAAAAGAAAAACGTGTCGATTGTTAATTTCTGTTATTGTTAATTTTTGTCAATTTTGTAACTGTTCGAAATTTTTATTTTTTTAAAGTAAAAAATTAATTTTTCAATGATAATAATTTTTTTTTTGCTGTTTATTTAATGTTAACATTAAAACAAAATCTTGGAAAAAATAAATGTAAAAAAATATTGAATATTGAATATCAAAAATAAAATTAAAAAAACATTTGCAAATTTTTGCAATAATAAAATTGAGAAGAAATTAATTGTTTTATACCACGGGCTTTCTTTCGCAATAAAAAAAGCATTTTTGCAATTTATATTGTAATTCATTTTTATATTTCAAAATTTGAGAATTAAACTGACAAAAAAATTTTTTTTTGTAGTACACAAAAAACTTTGCTGTTCATAGTATTTTTTTGAAAAATATTTTTCAAAAGAAGAATTCATATAAGGAAAAATAAAAATAGTTTTTAATAAAAATGAAATTTTTTTTTGTTATTCTTTTCATGAATAGAATCAGGTCTGCAATTTGTGTTGCTTTTAGCCAATAATGGAAGCAATGAGAGTGGAAATTGTATTCTCTCCGTCACATATATAGTGATTTTCAAGTTCAATTGAATTAATTTGAATTCATATTAAGAGGTTTAGAATTTATATAATTAATTTTGCTGTTTCAAAATTTATCCCATAAAAACAATATATATTTTTTTGAATTATTTTCCCTGAAAAGGGAAAATAGGATTTTGACAACAATTATTATTAATACACATAGAAAACTAAATATTCTTCTTTTGTACTTTTGTATCTTTTTTAAAATTTTTTGTAAAAAAAATACATGTAGAAAACTAAATATTCTTTTTTCGTATTTTTGTAATTTTTTGTAAAAAAATCCACGTAGAAAACTAAATATTCTTCTTTTGTATTTTTGTAATTTTTTTTTGTAAAAAAAGGAATCAATTCTTTTTAATGAAAATCTTTAATTTATTTTCATTTAAATTTTAGTAGAGGACAAATTTCTTTAACTCTCTTTTTTTATTTCTATTTCAATAAATAAATAAATGATAATTAAAAAAATGTGAAAAACAATTTTTTTTCGTGTGAACAACAAAGTTTGAATAATTAAATAAAAGAGAATAATTTACATAGTTGTAAATCGTAAAAAGAAACAATTATACCGAGCGAAAGAGATAAAAAACGTGACGTGTATGTGTTATTTTTTTCAAATAAAAAACTAAATTTGTTATATGGTTAGAAAAAGCCGAAGCCATAGAAAAAAGTGTACAATTTTTTATTGTCTTTTTATTGGAATATTGAATTTAAAAGTAAATTTTATTTTTCGCAACATACTTTTTTTGTTTTGAATCAGAAACTATTTCCTATTACAGTGACACTAAATAGACAACATTGAGAAAAATTTTCCTTGATGCAAATCAAAGTCGAAAAATTTCATCTAATTTCATATTTAAAATAAATAAAATAAAGAGAATAAATTTTTTTAATTCAAATAAATAAAATAAATAGAATACATTCTTCTAATTCCAATAAATAAAATACGTAGAATACATTTTTTGAACTCAAACAAATAAAATAAATGGTATAAATTTTTTTAATTCAAATAAATTAAATAAATAGAATACATTCTTCTAATTCCAATAAATAAAATACGTAGAATACATTTTTTGAATTCAAACAAATAAAATAAATGGTATAAATTTTTTTAATTCAAATAAATAAAATAAATGGAATAAATTTTTTTAATTCAAATAAGTAAAATGAATAAAAACAATAAAAAAGTAATATTAAAGAATTACAAATTTTTAAATTCTTTAATATTACTTTTTAATTTTAATACTTTTTTAATAGTATTTTATTTTTGTTTCCATTAATCTTCTATTTTTGATTTTTTACTTCTTAATTAATCATTTTTTTGAATTTTTGTAAATTTTTTCTCTTTCGATACATATTTATTTATTTATTTATTATAAGATATAAATTATAATTACAATTTTTTTTACTAAATTATTTTTATTAATCTTTGTATTATTGAATCATACTAAAAAAAAACTATTGAAACTCGATATAATTTTTTTCAACACTATTTATATTGTAAATAAATAAATAAATAAAAAAAAATGAAATAAAAAATTCTTATCTGAAGTATTTTCTTAAGAAACATATTTCGCAGTTTTTACTCAAAAGTAAATTCTTTGTCTTTGCGAAATTTTTATTCTCTGCGGACCAAAGAAGAATTTTTCTCATTGATGTATTTAAAAGGAACGGTTTATGAAAAAGGGAAAAAATGTTGTTGTGTTTTGTATAAGGTTGAGACAAAGATAGCATATATAGTGATAATAAAGGGGACACTATACTGTCACATACATCAATAATAATAATAATAATAATAATAATAATAATAATAATATTAATAATAATAATAATAATAATAATAATAAAATCGTACAGATTATTAATGATTTGTTAATAATTAATAATTAAAACCATAAATTAATGATAGACTAATGATAAATTAGAGAAAAAAAATTTCTAAATGAATAAAAATAGGTAATAAAAAATAAATAGAAATAGTAAAGAATAATAATAAAGAAAAGTAATAACAAAAGTAAAATAATAAAATAATAATGAAATAATAATAAAATAATAATAATGAAATAATAAAATAACAAAATAAATAATAATAAAAGTAAAAAAGTTCTGAAAACAGAGAAAATAATATAATAAAAGTAATAAATAAAAAAAAAATAATAAAAAGAATAATAAAAAATTATAAAATAAATAATTTTTTTCTTTACATAAACAATGGTACGAGCTTACTATAATAAAAAAATGCCCTTTCCTACAAATTGTTTAGTAATAGCAATAATAAAAATCATAAAAAAAATAAGAAAACAAATAAAAATAGAAAATAAAAGTATAAAAAAGTAAATAAAAAATATTTTAACATAGTAAATAATAGTAATAGCAATAATAGAAATAATAAAAAAATAATAAAAAAATAATAAAAAAATAATAAAAAAAACTAATAAAAAAAAAAAATTAAGAAATAAATAAAAGTATAAAAAATAAAAGTATAAAAAAGTAAATAAAAATATTTCAACTTAGTAAACAATAGTTAAAACAACAATAATAATAATCTGAAAAAAAATCCTTTGTAAAAATAAATTAATAATAATTCAAATAATAAAATAATTAGATTTATTTATTTTGTTATTTATTTATTTATTATTATTATTACTATTATATAGTAGAAATAATAATAAATAATAACAATAATAAAAAAAATAACAACAATGAATATGGTACTAAAAATAGTGGAAACAATAATTAATCATAATAATTATTAATAAAATACTAATAAATAACCTAAATAAAAAAAAGAAAAAAAATTTTTTAAAAATAAAAAAAAATAAATAATAGTAATAATAATAATAATCCTGGAAGAAAACTGGCAAACACTCAGCATATTCGTGTGTGCGTGTATCTATATGTGACTTTCGGGGCGTGTCTTTTATAACTTACCATTTTAACGTCATCTATTTTTGAGATACTTCGAACAAATATGTTGACGCGAACAACCGCGGGCCCATCTAACATAGCAAACAGAATACATAAATTATAATCAGTCACAATGCAAACACCAACATCAATGTTTTGTGTGACTTTAAATGTGACGCTTCTTGATTTTTTTTTCTTTTTTTTTCTTTTTTTTCTTTTTTTTCTTTTTTTTCTTTCTTTTGTTCCTGTTCAGTTCCTGTGAAAAAAATTTCGCTTTCATCTTATAATATATTCATTTATTTCTATTTTTAAAGCAAAAAAAATTGTATTTTTTTCAAAAATTTTTAAATGAAGAAAAAATATTATTTTTGTAGCTAAAATAACGAAATTTTTTATTTTTTTTTAATTTAGATTTCAATTTTCTGGAATTATTATTTTTTTGTTATTTAATTTTTTTCCGGAATTACAATTGGATTTTATAATTTTGAAACTTAATTGAATTTTTTAATGTTAATTTAATTGTCACCCTCTCCAAACTTAATTCATCGTCCTGACAATATTTCATATTATGTATAATTAATTATTTGTATAGATATTATTTTTTTTGTTTCTAGAATATTTTGTATTTTATCAGTAATTTAATTAAAATTGAAAAAAAGGTTTTAAAACATTTTTAATTTACAAAATTAAAAAACAAATTTATTTTCAACAATAATTTATAAAGGGAAAAATGTATATTGAATATTTAAAAATTTAAATTTAGTCTTAAATTTTTCATCTCTTTTTTTTGCATTTACTTAAAAAGTTGATTTAATTCAAAAAGCGTTTTTTTTTATTTAATCATAGATTAAAATTGAATATTAATATACTATTAAATATTAAAAATATTAAAAATTAAATTTTTCACTAAATTTATTTTTTTTTTTTTTGAGATAAGTATAGAAATTTTCTAACTCAAATTTTTGGTGTACATAGAAAAAAAAATTTCTAAAAAGAAATTTATTTTCGTTGAAAACATAATTTTGTTTCAATTTTGAAAAAAATTTTTCTAATTAATCATTAATTGAAAAATTTTCGAAAATAAAACTTCTTTCGTTCCTAAACTTTAATTTAGGGTAAATAAAATTTTTCCTAATCATTTTCGAGAAAGAAATAATTTTCTTTTATTTTCTTTAGCATTTCGATAATAATAGAGAAAATATTTATTACATAATATTATTATTACAATAATAATATAATAATAAAGTGTTAAATAATTTATTTCAATATTTATTACTAGTGATTTCTTAATTATAAAAATGTATAATGAGATTTAAAAAAAAACTATTTTTGTGTGCCAAATAGAAAAACAAGTGATTTAGTTGGAATTTTGTTCGCGCACACATACATCAAACACGCATACGCACACTTTTATCTGGGGGAAACTTTTTTTTTTCTTTTTCTCGTTTTCAAAAAAAAATTATTTCTCTCATTTTTTTTTTAATTTTCCCACATTGGAAACTTGGAAAAAAAATTTAGAAAGAATTAAATTTATTCACACTTTTAAAAAAATGTCTTCATTTAAAGACAGTAAATAAATAATTTTATTTATTAGTCAATTTTTCTATAATTTTATTCAAATTTTTAAAAAATTTTAAATAATTTCTGTTTTTAAGTAATTAAAGATATTTAAAATGAAAAAATGAAATCTTGTTTTTTATTGAAATTTATTTAAGTTCTCTGAAAGGAGAATAATTTTATATTGTTCTAGAGAAGTTAATTAAAAAATATTATTAATTACGTATTTAAAATTGGAGAATAGGAGAACAAAAAATGAAAAGTTTTTTTTAATTAAATATTTTCATAAAATATTTTATATTCTATTCTTTGTTTCGAAAAAGAAGTGAAAATGAATTAAATAATAGAAGGCTTTTTTTATTCCTTATTTCCTTGTTTATTGTTTTTTTACTATTTAAATAGAAAATAATAATAGACCCCCTTAATGGTGTAAAATTTTCAACCAGCCAATTTGAATTTTGCTTTTTGAAACATAAATATTGTCCGGTTTTAATTAATAACTGCTCTGTTTTTCACAATTTTAGAACGCCTGCATGAACTGAATGAGATATAAATTACAATATTTCAATAAATGACGTTTATTTTCTTCTAAAAAATGGATTTTTTATGAAAAAGAAATTTTTTCATGAAAAATAATTTTTTTTTTATGAAAAAGAAATTTTTTCATGAAAAATAATTTTTTTTTATGAAAAAGAATTTTTTGAAACAACAAAATCTGTTTTTTAAGATAAAGAATTTTATGAAACAAAAAAATACTGTTTTTTAAGAAAAAGAATTTTTTGAAACAAAAAAATACTGTTTTTTAAGAAAAAGAATTTTTTGAAACAAAAAAAACTTTTTTTTTACGAAAAATAATTTTCTTTATAAAAAAAACTTTTTGTTACGAAAAAGAATTTTTATTATGAAGAAAAACCTATTTTTACGAAAAAAAACTTTTTTACAAAAAAGATCTTAATTTTTTTAAACAAAAAAACTTTTTTACAAAAAATACCTTAATTTTTTTAAACAAAAAAACTTTTTTTACGAAAAAGAATTTTTTTTATGAAAAAGAATTTTTTTATAGAAAAAATTCTGTTTCTACGACAAAGATCTCTATTTTTATATACAAAAAAAATTTGAAGAATATAATAAGAAGAATTAATAATAAATAAGAAGAATTTTTTTAAACAAAAAAATTCTGTTTTCTGCGAAAAAGAATTTTTTTTCACAAAAAGGAAAACGAAAAAATTAACCAGCATAAAAAAATTGTCACTATTGGAGATTTTTCTTCTATTTTTAAAAAAAAATTGCTTTATACACTTTGAGAGAGAGAAAAAACTATATGAAATTTTTAATTTATTTAATTTTATTCTATTTTTTAAAAATATTTCTTTAAAATATTTATTTAAAATATATATATTTTTATTTTTTTAAAACATTTTTTTAAAATAGTTTTTCTTAAAATGTATTTTAATTTTATTTATCTATTTAATTTGGAAACGACCATCAGTGTTGACAGTAAATATTTTTTATTACCTTATTTGTTTATTTTTGTTTATTTTTGTTTTTATTTTTGTTTTTTGTTTTTTTTAATTGCAATAAAAAAATATACGTTGGCATGGATTAAAATCATTTTGATGGATATAAAAGTATCAGGATCGTATTTGTTACGGCATATAAAATGTCAGGCACAGCAAAACAGCTACTATATCTTATACTTATTCTATTCAAGAATTTTATAGAAGGTAAAATCCAAAGGATATACGATGCATCCTATGTAATGTATCCGCGGATATAAAACTCAAAAGAGTTTCGAATTCACCGATTTTAAAACATATGTAACCATATATACATAGATCTACTATTTCACCGAAAGGAATCAAAATGTCACGAAAAAAGTATTTTTATATTGAGAATTATTTTGTAGTCTTGAAATAAAAACTTTTTTCCCTCTTTTCTTTTTATTTTTCGATTTTATTATCATTTAGCAATTTTTTTTTTTTTAGTGGAAATTAAACAATATTTTTATTGATTAGAAAATGAAGAATATTTTCAATTTATTAGGAAGTAAATAATAGTTTTTTTATCAGAAAGTAAATAATAGTTTTTTTTATCAGAAAGTACATGAATATTTCTATTTATTTTGAAATTAAAAAATATTTCTATTTATTAGAAAATAAATAAAATTTTCTATTCACTAGGAAGCAAATAAAAAAAATAATTAATTAAAAACTTAATAAAAACTATTTTATTTATTAGGAATTCAGAAATTAAATAATTTTTCTATTTGTTAGAAAATAAATAATATTTTCTGTTTATTAGAAAGTAAATAAGAGTTTTTATTTAATGGAAACGGAAAGTAAATAAATATTTCCTAGTTAGTTTTAAATTATAAATAATATTTCCATTTAATAGAAAAAAAATAATAATTTCTATTTATTAAAAAATAAATAATATATTTTAATAATTTTTATATTTTTTTTATATTCTTTCTGTAAGTTTAGTTCAACGAAAAAAATATATTTATTATTATTATTTTTTTTTCGGTATTAATTCTTTAATTCAATAATAAGAGAGTTTAAAATAAATACAAAAAGGAAGCTTTAAGAATAAAATAAAATTTTTTTTATTCACTACATTATAAGAAAGTTAGAAACAAATTTTTTTTATCTTTGTCAAAAAGATAATTTTTTCCTGTTAAAATAAATCACTTTTTTCGCTCTTTTCCGCAGCAAAAAAAATTGACTCAGAGCAACTTTTTATTTCTTTCAAATAAATTTTATTTCCTAGAAATATAAAAATTTTATTTCTCTCTTGAAGTAAACTTTCATTTCAAACGAATAAATAATAAACAAATACATATAAGCTTTTATTTAACTCAAGTTAAATTATTGTTCTTTTCAAATAAATTTTTTTTCGAATAATAAAAAAAGTGTTTCAAAAATATTTTTTGGTGTAAATAATTTTTTTTCTTCGAATAATAAAAGAGCATTTCAAAAATTTATTTTGGTGAAAATACAAATAAATATTTTTTCGAATAATAAAAAAGCATTTCAAAAATTTATTTTGGTGAAAATACAAATAAATATTTTTTCGAATAATAAAAAAAGCATTTCAAAAATATTTTTTGGTGCAAATAAATTGTTTTTTCGAATAATAAAAAAAGCATTTCAAAAATATTTTTTAGTGTAAATAAAAAAAAGGAGAAATCAAATGGAATAATTTTTTTCAATAAAATTATAAACTAAAGAAAGTAAAAAAAATGTCATCGTTCGAAACATTGAAAATATGATTTTTTTTCTCGAGATATTTTGAATTGAAAATGAGTTTTGTAAATTTAAATGAATTTTTTCCGCCGAAAATTTTTTTCATTGAACAAAAAATCTTTAAATAGTATTCAACAAAAATTAATGTAAAAATAAGTGGATTTTTCATAGTTCTTTTTTTATTTCTTTGTTTACAATTGGATTTTTTCTACTCAGACAAAAAAGTCCGATCTTAAAACAAAAAATCAATTTTCGAATCCAAAATAAAAAAAAAGCGAACTTTCTAAATATTATTCGATAAAAAAGCAATTAAGGGAAAAATAATAGAAATTCCGTTTTACTGTGCCAAATGCGAATGAATTATGTTTTATATATATGCGTATGTATTGTATATGAAAATTGTTTTTTTGATAAATACCAAAAAAAAAGAAGAGATGAAAAAAAAAAAAATTCCCAACTACTGAATATTGTGGACTAATGTCTCTCACTTATTTAACAATTTTCCACTCTTGCATCTGAATTGTTTTACGTTTGCGAAAAACCACGGCCTACTTATTTCTCAACACTAGCTTTTGAATAAAAGCAGAGGCTGGATGAAAGCAATTCATAGGGCAATACACGTTCAAATATCTGGGTCACGGACAGGCCCAAATAAACCCGAAACTAAAAAAAAATCTTTAAAAAAAACCATTTAATTATTAATTTTATTACTTTTTTATTTTTCAATGCGTCAATTTTGATAATTATTATGATTATTTTTTATATGTATTTTTATCTCTTTCCATCGCTTAATGAGTAAATGAAAATAATTCGGAAAAATTTTCTAGAGCGTAAAAGGAAGGGAAAAAAATATTACCGGAAAATTTTCTATCGCGAAAAAAGTGAAAATCCCGAGAAGCTTTTTAATTTCTAAATTCTTTCCTATTATTTATTATTTATTTTTTTATGATTAAATAATATTAAATTAAATTCTAATTTGAATATTTGTTTTTATTTTTTTCTTCTTCAAAAATTATTAGAATAATTAATAATAATATTGGGTGTTATAATTTTAACCCTGAAATTAAATTTTTATCGCTTAAAAAACAATTAAAAATACAATTAATCGGAAAATTGGTTAACAAAATTTTTCATTTTTAAACAAGTTGAGGTAAATTTAGAAATTATGATAATTACTACATGAATAGTTTTAAATTATTTTGCATTGTATTACAATATTTATAATAATAATAAATACTAATAAATAATAATAAATAATAATTAATAATATTATAATGATATTATTATTATTATATAATAATATTGACAGTAATTATTAATAATAGTAATTAATAGTAATTAATAGTAATTAATAATAATTAATAATGGTTATTAACAATTTTAATATTACGATAATAATTAATAATATAATAATGGTATCGTAATAGTTACTAATAATTTTAATACTATAGTAATCATTAATCATAGTATTATAACAGTTATTAAAAATTTTAGTATTATACTAATGATTAATAGTAATAATATTTTTAATTATCGTCCTAATTATTTTCCAAAAATTAACTTTAAATTTTTCTTAGTTTTCAATGGAAATTTATTATTTGAATTTCTATTATTTTGATTTTTGAACTTTTGTATTTTTTTGTTTTTATTTTTTTTTATTTTATTTTTATTTTTATTTTATTTTTATTTTCATTTTATTTTCATTTTATGTTTATTTTATTTTTATTTTTATCGAAACATTATTTTCCAGGAGAAAAATTCTTCTAGATTGAAAATTTAACTTTACATTCAACAATTAACAAGTTAGTAATTTTAATTTTTTAATTCAAAAATTTTTTTTTCGTTTTTTTGTAAAAAAGTGGACTATGAATAATTTTTCAAAAAATGGTATTTACCGCATTTTGCTTTAAATATCGTAGCCTCATTATAAACATGCATTAGAAGACATAATCCACCTCATTATTTCATATTATGCCCAACTCTCTGCCTTAATAAAATTTTATTGGTCCTTAATATTTAAAAAATGGTGGCGTTTTTTTAGAAACTTTATGCTTTTCAAAAAACAGAGGATTTTAAAAAATGATACTTTTCAAAAAAAAAATGTTTTTTGAAATAAATTTTTCAAAACAAAAAGAAAAAAAATGTTTTTGAAGAGAAAAATATTTTCCAAAAATGGGTATTTTGTAAAAAAAATGTTCAAAATTGAAAAATAGAGAGGTTCAAAAATAGAAAAAGGTTTTAAATTTTGTTGACATTTTAATTTAAGGAATGTAATTAAATTTAATTTCATTGAAAATAAAATAAAAGTAGAGTTATTTTAAGTACTTTTCGAAGTATTTTACTTTTTTCAAAAATTGTTTACGAATACGAATTTTTAACGAAAAGATTTATGAAATTCTTTTTTTTAAATTCAATACTAAAATTTGTTATAATTTTTTTTCTTTCAACAAAATAAATAAATAAAGATCTTTTTTTTATCTTTTTTAAATATTAAGATTTTTTATTTGTTATAATTTTTTTTCTTTCAACAAAATAAATAAATAAAGATCTTTTTTTTATCTTTTTTAAATATTAAGATTTTTTATTTGTTATAATTTTTATTCTCTCAACAAAATAAATAAAGATCTTTTTTTATCTTATTTAAATATTAAGATTTTTTATTTGTTATAAGACGTCAAAGTCAGCAGTTAATATTTTTTTACAGCTTTTTTTAAAACTAAATAATATACTAAGATAAAAAATTATTTTAGTCCACCTATATAAACAGAAAAAACAGAATCGAGTAGAAAATATTATTTTATTAATTTAAATCCATTATATTTTTTAATTCTTCTAAAATTTTTTTTTTATTTAACTTTTTAATTTTTTACCTCTCAATTTTAAAGATTTTTAACTAATGTATTTAAAAAAAAATTGTCTATGCTTTATTCTCTAATGAAAAACTAAATCATATTTACAATTTTTTTTATACAATATACATTTCTATCAGTTGAGAGTAATTTAATATTAGCGTGAAAAATAATGCATTTTTAATAAAATCATTTTCATCAACCCTAAAGGTTTTTGCCGACGTATAAATACAGTTTATAACTGTGCCACTTAAATTCTATTCTTTTTTTTTTATTAAAAGCTCTTTTTTTCCCTAACAGAATTTGACTACAATATCATGCTGTTTTTTTTTAATTTTATAGTTTAAAAAAAATTCTACCTACGGTGCTTTTTATTTCTATTATTTTTGCATTTTTTTCTATTTTTGCAAATTAAAAAATATTAAAATTTGTTTATTAATTTTTTTTTATTTCTATTTTTTGCTTTTTTCTCTATTTTTGCAAATTAAAAAATAATAAAATTTGTTTAATAATTTTTATTTTTTGCAATTATTAAAAAAAATTAAATAATTAAATTCATTAAGTCCTAATTTATTATAAAATAGTATTTTTACATTTCTATTATTCTATTATTTTTATTTTATTATTACTAATTCATTAGAAAACAATTTTTTATTTCATTATAAAACTATTTTTTCAGAAATAAATTATTACTTATTCAGTAAGAAAACAATGTTTTATGAAATTGTTATAAAAAGATATTTAATAATAATAATAAATTATTGGGCAAAATATTTTTTAATAGACAAATAATTCATTGTTCACATTTTAAAAAATAAATTATTATTTATTCAGTAAGAAAACAATGCTTTATTAAATTGTTCTAAAAATAGATTTAATAATAATAAACTATTGTGAAGAATATTTTTTAATAGACAAATAATTCACTGTTAACATTTTTTTATATTATTTTTTTAATTGTCCTTTTTTACGTTTTATATTATAAAATTTTTTTTACACCACTTATTCACATTGTAGTGAGAATTTTGACTGATTTAGTAAATTTTACCGTAATTTCTATTCTTTAAATAATAAAAATATTTTCTATGGTATTTTTAGTCCAATTAGTGAGTTAACAAATATAAATAAATTAATAACTGAATAAATAAATTTATTTATATTTGTTTATTGAGACAAACAAAACCTGCTCTTTTGAACAAAATTTTATTCATTATTATTAATTTATTATAAATAAATATATAAATACAATTTACCTTAAAATTTTAGTATTTACTTTCAAAACTAACGAAAAATATTTCAAATTTTGTTGTTTTAGTAAAAAATAATTTTATTGCTAATTTTCCCAACTTTTGAATTTTCTACTAAACAAGACGTTGTTATTAGAAATACTTTCCACTCGGTTCCAGAATTTTATAATATAAAAATATTCGTTTGTTATTTTGTGCAGAAAAAAAGGGAGAAAAAAATTTATATTTTTGAAAAAACAAATTTTTGATTATTAAAAAATGGAATTTTTTTTACTATTAGTTTATTTTTTTTATTATAAGACAATTTATAGTTAATTTAATTTCGTGTGTAATTGTAAAGAGGGATGTATGGTGTTTTTTTTTTTTTTCGTTTAAAATACAGATATACATAAACTGCGTGGATATATAATGGATGAAATGAAAGATAAATATTATACATGAGTAATTTTGCTTATTTGTCAAATATATATGTATTGATTTCATCACACAATTGGCGTGCGCGCGCGCGCGTGTTTCCCTATACAATCGGAAATTCGACACCTCGATTATAATAATTAATTGATTACAATATTTACTTCGAAGATGGCATTACGAATTCCGTGCGGAATTTGACGCGCACTAAACGTTATAAATTTTAATAATAATATTGTAAACAAGCCGAAACGTATGCCTCATGCCTGCGTCTATACTAAATATGCTAGAAGGTTAGGGTTCAGATTATTTATTGGAAATATGATGCGAAAATGCTCGAAATATATATATATATATATATTTAAATGATATTAATAAATAAAGGATGCCGGATTCACAGCAGTACCAAAAAAAAAAAAAAAAAAAAAAAAAAAAAACGCTAGTGCTACTGTCAGTGAGTTTTGAAACAAAATCCATGACTATTTTCCAAATTTCATTTTATCCCCAGGCGAAAATTTATTTATTTTATTTATAAATAAATAATTTGTTTATTTTCATTAGGAAAAAATTTTTTATTTTTTTTATTTTTCTCGTTTTCTTCTTTCTTTTTCGGTTTTTATAAATCTTAATCCCCCGCAAAACATTTTTATTTCCCCCGAACTATTTAACGTTTCTTTATTCAAAATTTTATTTCTATAAATATTTATAAAAAAAAAATATTTTTATAAATATTATCAAGAAAAATATTTTTATAAATATTATCAAAAAAAATATTTTTATAAATATTATCAAAAAAAATATTTTTATAAATATTATCAAAAAAAAAAATTTATTTTCATAAATATTTAACAAAAAAAATTTATTTTTATAAATAATTATAAAAATAAAATTCTATTTTTATAAATAACTGTGTTTTTTTTAATTTAATTGTTCAACTACTTTTTATTATTTGAAAACTTTTTCTTTGATAAATATTTATAACAATAAAATTTTTTTTTTATAAATATTTTTGAAAATAAAATTTTCTTTTTATAAATATTTTATTTTAGTACTTATTTTTATTATAAAATACAATTTTATTTTCATAAATATTTATCAAAAAAATAACTTTTTTTTATAAATATTTATCAAAAAAAAAATTTTATTTTTATAAATAACTGTGTTTTATATTTTTTTTTAATTGAATTGTTAAACTACTTTTTATTATTTGAAAATTTTTTCTTTGATATAAATATTTATAACAATAACATTTTTTCTTTGATAAATATTTATAAAAATAAAATTTTTTTTCTGATAAAAATTTATAAAAATAAAATTTTGTCTTTATAAATATTTTATTTTATTATTTACTTTTAAAATAAAATAAAACTTTATTTTTATAAATATTTATCAAAAAAAAATTTTTATTTTTAAAAATATTTATTAACAAAAAATTTTATTGTTACAAATATTTATCAAAAAAAAAAAATTTTGTTTGATTAAAAAAAGTAGTTCAACAATTAAATGAAAGGAATATAAAATACAGTTTCTGGAGACTTTAAAATCGAAAACAATGGAATTGAAATTTTTTTTCTAATTTCATTACATTAGACAAGAAAAAAATTTTTTTTTTTTTTTTTTTTAATGAAATTTGACAAAAGTGTCATGAGTTTTGTCTCTTTAGAGAAAAAAAAATACACGCTAATATCCTACTATTTGCGCCTACAATAATTGCAAAAAGGAGCGAGAATGAGAAAAAAAATTTTTTTTTTCTTTTTTTTTGTCGCGTGAATTACTCGAAATTCGCGTCGACAAAAATAGGCATTATATACTTACCATCTTGATGTCACTAATTGTCGCTATGCTTCGCACAAACAGGTTAACCCGCACAATGGCTGGCCCATCTAAGGGCAAAAACAACAGAGCCCCGTTTTACTAAATAAATTTTAAAGTGTCGTTTTTTTCTACTTTTTTTTGTTTGTTTGTTTGTTTGTTTGTTTGTTAATTTATTCTTCTCTGAATCTTTTTCTCTTTTTCTACAATTTTTCTTTTTGCCTCTGCGAATGAAATAAAAAGGAGAAAAAAATAATTATACACATATCTCTCATTTTTTTTGTTTAGCAGTCCGGTGCCATTAAGTATTTATTTTTCGTTTTCGCCAATAATGCCATCTTAATTAACGAGAATTTTTTTTTTTTTTTTTTTGATAATTAGCAACAAATGGATAGTTAGTGTCGTACTTTTTTTTAGAGCGGTAAAATTTACTACGTATTTAAGTTTTCAGAACAGGAAAAGAGTTTTTTGATATTTCGTACTAATTAGTTTTTATTTTCACTTTATTAAACTCAATTTCGTTATTTCCAATTTTTAATTGAATTTTATTTCTAATTTTTAATTTAATTCTAATTTCAATTTTGTTTCATTCTTTACTTTTATTTTTTTTTCTAATTTTTAGTTAAATTTTAATTCTAATTTTCAATATAATTTAAACAGTAATTATTAATGATAATAATTTATTATTTTTTCTGTTTAATTTTTTATTCTCATTTTGTTTGTTCTAGTTTCTAATTTTCATTTCGTTTTGTCTAATTTCTAATTTTTAACAGAATTTTTAATTCTAATTTTTTTAAATTTAATTTCAATTTCGTTCCGTTAAATTCTCTACTTTTAATATCGTTTTTTCCAGTATTTAATATTTATTTCTTTTTTCTAATTTCTAATTTTTAGTTAAATTTTAATTCCAATTTTCCTTAATTTCATTTCAATTTCGTTCTTTTTAATTCTTTATTTTTGATATCTTGTTTTCAGTTTTTAATTTTCATTTCTTTTTTCTAATTTCTAATTTTTAACAGAATTTTTAATTCTAATTTTCCTTAATTTCATTTCAATTTCGTTCTGTTTAATAATTTAATTCTTTATTTTTAATACATCGTTTTTTCACAGTTTTTAATTTTCGTTTATTTTTTCTAATTTTCAACAGAATTTTTAATTCTAATTTTTAATTTAATTTCAATGTCGTACTTTTTAATTCATTATTTTTATTTTGTTTGTTCTAGTTTCTAATTTTTATTTCGTTTTGTCTAATTTCTAATATTCAACAGAATTTTTAATTCTAATTTTTCTTAAATTCACTTCAATTTCGTTCTGTTAAATTCTCTATTTATAATATCGTTTTTTTCCAGTTTTGAATTTTAATTTCTTTTTCTAATTTCTAATTTTTAACAGAATTATTAATTCTAACTTTCTTTAATTTCATTCTGTTTAATTCTTTATTTTTTATTCTATCCTTCTAGTTTTTAGTTTGCATTTCGTTTTCTTCTAATTTCTAATTTTTAACAGAATTTTTAATTCTAATTTTTTAAATGTAATTTCAATTTCGTTCTGTTAAGTTTCTTTATTTTTAATTCGCTTCTTCTAGTTTTTAAAAATTCATTTCTTTTTTCTAATTTCTAATTTTTAACATAATTTTTAACTCTAATTTTCATTAATTTCATTTCATTTTCGTTCTCTTAAATTCTTTACTTTTAATTCGTTTCTTCTAGATTTTAATTTTCATAATAATTTATTTATTTATTTATTCTTTTTTCTAATTTCTAATCTTTAACAGAGTTTTAATACGAAAGTTCAATTTCATTTTTAATTCTAATTTTTAAAGTAAAATTCTAATTTCCAATGTTAAAGGAATTTAAACCATTGCGACGCTAAATATTTTAAACAAATGCTTTCAACAAAATGTAACGCCATAGTGGTTCAAATACTCTTAAAATTTTTTTGTTAAAAAACTTAGTTCACAATTATACATATATATAAATAAGAATAATAATTTTTAATATTGTATTCATAAATATTATCGAAATACATAATTCTAAATTTATAGTAAAGTATTTAATATTTTAGTTACATAAAAGTAGTTCATTTAATAATTTTCAAGAATTCCTTTTCGAATAAAATAATATTTATTATAATTGGTTTAATTTAATTTGAAAGTATATAAAATAAATATAATAATAATAAAATAAATAAATAAAATAATAGTAATAATAATAATAATAAAATAAAATAAATAAATAAAATAATAGTAATAATAATAATAATAAAATAAAATAAATAAATAAAATAATAGTAATAATAATAATAATAATAATAATAATAATAATAAAATAAATAAAATGAACAAAATAAATTTAAATATTTTGTTACGAGTTTAAAATTTATTTCAAGGACTTTAAATGCCATAAAAAAATTACCACTATTTTGTTCAGAAAATAAACTTCAATATAACTCTAAACAAAATATAAAAATGATAAAAATTTTCAAAGGAATAAATAATAAATAAATAATAAATAAAAAGAAACTTAGTAATTCGAAAAGTGGAGGATTAAAATTATTTAAAAGCAAAATTTAGGAAAAAAATTGTTTTTAGTTAAAAACGCTAATATAGTTGGAAAAAATACAATGTTTTTAGTGACTAAGTGTCAAATACATGGTTCTCGACAAACTGGTTGGCTGACCAAAGTCGGACCGTAACTACTAAGCAATTTCCACTCTATTTCCATATATATATATATATATACAATTATATATACTATATATATAAATATATGTATATAGATTAAACGTTGGAAACACACTACGCGCTAAATCGATCAGTGGAAATAATCAAAATCAACCCTGATCACAATCAGGCTTAAAATATCATGCACATTCAATTAATTATGTATCATGTATCTCACTCGACACACACGTGATTCTATACCAAATCTCTAAATTTCAATTTGAAATTTAATCAATTTCAATTACACAGAACCTTTGATTTACAGCCGTTCAATGATTATCTGTTATTGCAAATAATTTCACTCTCCCCCCTCTCTTTTAAAGACTGACTCTCTTTCCTTCATTTTTTTCCTAATTGCAACAATTTTCAATTTTGTTTTCAAACCAAATTTTCTTTCTATTTAAAGAAAAATTTCCTTTTCTTAATTTTTAGTTAAACTCACAATGAATTTTTTATTTAATAAAATAAAGCTACATTTTTTTATGGTCCACAATTTTTGAACGTTTAAATAATAATAATAATAATGATAATAATAATAATAAAAATAATAATAAAAATAATAATAATAATAATAATAATAATAATAATAATAATAATAAAAATAATAGTAATAATAATAATAATAATAATAATAATATAATAATAATAGTATAATAATAATATTTATTATTATCACTATTGTTACGAACGTAAAATTCAATTTATTATAATGCAATTTAAAAAATTTTTTATTTTCAAATTTTAAATTTTCGACAAATTCAAAATCAAAATTTGAAAAATTCACTTATTTGGTAAATATTTTATTATTATTGTTTAAATTTTGAAAAATTTTAAAATACCCCTTCGCAAGAATTCAATTATTAACATAGAAAATAACATTCTTCGGTAGAATTCAATTATTTTTCATAAAAAGTAAATCTCTTCGCAGAAATAAAATTATTTTCAAAAAAATTTCAATAGAATTTCACGAAGAATTCAATTCTTTTCTTAAATTTTGCATAAATCCAGTAAAACAATTCAATTGTTTAGTAAATTCCTGGCAAACATTCAATTCTATTGAAAATAATTCCAAAAGTGACTTTAATATCAGAATATCAATTATTTCTAAGATTGTCTGTAAATTTTATTTTTAAAAATCAATTATTTTCCCAAATTTTAAAGAAAATTCTTTAGTAAAACATTAAATTACTTATAAAAATGTTATTATGCAAATTTAATAAAATTTCATCACTTGAAGAATTCAGTAAAATTTCTTAGAATTTTTAATAAAATTTTGTGAAAAAATTCATTTGTTTTTCAGACTTTTAATAAATTCTTGGAAAAAATGCAATTATTTTCGAAAAATAGAATTCGTGAGAATTGAATTATTTCTATAAATAATAAAATTTTTCACTGGAATTCAATTATATTGAAAACAATTTTAGTTTTTAATTTTTTTTTTTAATTTTAAACAATAAAGTATTTAATTATAATTTTTAACAGAAGCGATTATTTTAAAAACATGAAAAAAAATCTTCTTTAAATTCAATAACTTTTAAAATTTTGAATTAAAATTATTAAAGAAAATAGATTATTTAAAAAAAAATTCGAAGAAATTTTTCGCAAATGAATTTAATCCGGATTTTGCAAATTTTTAATAAAATTCTTCGCAAGAACTCAATTATTTTAATTCATTAGAAAATTCTTTAAAGGAATGCAATTATTTTTAATTTAATTGTAGTAAAGTTTCTCGAAAGAATAGAAATTATTTTTAAAAATGTCAATTAAATTCAATTATTCTCAAAAATACTGATAAAATTCATCGCAGGAATTAAATTTTTTTACAAGTATTTGGATGAAATTTCTTTTCTCTAAATTTTTTTATAACATTCAGTTATTTTCAAAAAATTATGTTAAAATTAAAAATTTTATTTAGATTAAATATTAAAATTAAATGAATTTCGAAATGAATTAAGTCAGTGAAAATTAAAAAATCAATTTTACATTTAGAAAAATGGCAATTAATTTTTTTCTTTCATAGGAACGCAAAAATAATTGCAATAAAAATTTAATTCGAAGAAGAAATAAATTTTCGTTTATATTTGAATTTTGAACATTCATAACTTTAGGAGCAGACATTTTTTGTTTTTACGTCCGGTGATTCTTAAATTTAAAAAAAATATTAATAAAAATAAAATAATAGTAAAGTTAAAAAAATAAGTAAGTAAGAAATTAATAGATTAAAACAAGAAAATAGTAAAAAAAAACGGTAATAATAAAATAAACAAAGAAACTAATAGAAAAAATAGACAAATAATATTGAAAATTCCTTATGTGGAAACTTTTAATTTAATTAAATTTTTTTCCTGCTTTAATTTAATTTATTGTTTTTCCTGCTTTAAAAAAATTTCTATTTTGGCAATTTTCGACGTAAGTAAAAATAGTCGCATTTCGAATTATTATTTCCAAAACATATTTTCATTGAATTTTGTAATTTTATATACTTTATGCAGAAATGAATGAAATAAATGAAATGAATAAAAAAAATCTATTAACATTCATGTGTAATTCATTTTAAATACAGTTTTGAATATATAAAACTTTGAAAATGAAAATAGAAATTATTCTCTAGTTTCGAGATATTTTATTATTAGTAAAATAGTGAGTTTGTGATTCATTAAAACGTCGTATAAATTTACCGCATATGGCAATTTCCATGGTACACGTGAGGTTGCTGCGGAAAATGGTCTCTGTATATACATAGAGCAAAGCTCGTACAACTGTCAAGTGTACGCATATATAAATGGGAATTTGAAAATGACATAAGGCAAATGCATGATTTTCATCATTTTCCAACTGATCGATTTTCCACCTCGCGCAGTTTATAATATTCCACAAAGAACATAATATGCAAAAAGAAATTGTAATAATAATTTCGATTATTGGTGACTGACTTTATGCCTCCACGTTACAAAACAATAAAAAATTAATAAAAATAAATACAGATGAATAAAAATAAATGAAAATGAATAAATATAAAAAAATGTACAAAAATAAGTAAAGATGAATAAAAATAAATAAAAATGAAGAAAAATAAAAAAAAAATGAACAAAAAGTAAATAAAGATGAATAAAAGTAAATAAAAGTTAATAAAAATAAAGCAAATTAACAAAAAGTAAATAAAGATGAATAAAAATAAATATAAGTTAATAAAAATAAAACAAATGAACAAAAAGTAAATAAAGATGCATAAAAATAAATAAAAGTTAATAAAAATAAAAAAAAATGAATAAAAATAAATAAAGAATAAAAATTTAAGAAAATGGATAAAATATATAAAAGCGAATAAAAATGAATAAAAACAAATAAAAATTAATAAAAATAATAAGAATAAAAATTTAAGAAAATGGATAAAATATATAAAAGTGAATAAAAATGAATAAAAACAAATAAAAATGAATAAAAATAAAAAAAATGAATAAAAATAAGTAAAGAATAAAAATTTAAGAAAATCGGTAAAATATATAATAAAAGCGAATAAAAATGAATAAAAACAAATAAAAATTAATAAAAATAATAAGAATAAAAATTTAAGAAAATGGATAAAATATATAAAAGTGAATAAAAATGAATAAAGAATAAAAATTTAAGAAAATCGGTAAAATATATAATAAAAGCGAATAAAAATCAATAAAAATTTAAGAAAATCGGTAAAATATATAATAAAAGCGAATAAAAATGAATAAAAACAAATAAAAATTAATAAAAATAAAAAAAATGAATAAAAATAAATAAAGAATAAAAATTTAAGAAAATCGGTAAAATATATAATAAAAGCGAATAAAAATGAATAAAAACAAATAAAAATTAATAAAAATAAAAAAAATGAATAAAAATAAATAAAAATTTAAGAAAATCGGTAAAATATATAATAAAAGCGAATAAAAATGAATAAAAACAAATAAAAATTAATAAAAATAAAAAAAAATGAATAAAAATAAGTAAAGAATAAAAATTTAAGAAAATCGGTAAAATATATAATAAAAGCGAATAAAAATGAATAAAAACAAATAAAAATTAATTAAAATAAAAAAAAAATGAATAAAAATAAATAAAGAATAAAAATTTAAGAAAATGGATAAAATATATAATAAAAGCGAATAAAAATTAATAAAAAAAAATTAAAATTAAAAACAAACCAAGCTAAATAAAAAAAATTATATAAGTACAATAAAAAATAATTAATTTTTCACTACATAAAAAAAATTCTATTCTATACTCTAAAGAATTTTTTAAGTGATGCGAACATACGAATGGTCAGCCACAGACCGAGTCTAAATGTCAAACGCTCGCATGAATAAATAAAATTGATTTAAAATTTTTTTTTATATTTATTTAATAATATCTAAATTAGTAACAATTGTTAATTATACGAATTTTCAGATTTTAATAATACTAATAATTATTATAATAATACTAATAATAATTATAATAATATTAAAAATAAACGTAAAGAATAAATACAGTAATAAATTGTTAGAAAATAAGTTATTTAAATACAGAAGTGAAAAAAATGAAATTTAAAATATCAATAAAGTAAAAAAATACAATAATAAAATTATTTAACGACCGAAAAGAATATTTTTATATACAATAATAGAAAATAAAATTATATTACATCTCTCGTGGAAAAAAACATTCAAAAAAAAAAAAATATTCAATTGGAACAGCGATTACTTTCGCTGAAATAGCTCAAGTATTCTTTAAAATAGTAAAATTATTCGTTGCAATAACTAAAAATTTCGCTAATATAGTGAATTTTATAGCTGTTCTAGATGAAGATTTTTTTCGTCCACGATTATATGCGTAAAATATAATGCTTTAGAATAAAAAAATAATAATAGTGAAAATTTTATTCGAAAAATAGAAAAAGATTGTTTTTTCACTATAAAAGTTAAATATTTATATCTAAATACTTATAAATGTTTTTTTTTGTTTCTTAAAAGACGTTTCGTTATTTTATGTTATTTAAATTAAATTATTGAAATTTGAGTTAAATTAAACTAAAATTAAATTACTTAAATTTAAACTAAAATTAAATTACTTAAATTTAAATTAAAATTAAATTACTTAAATTTAAATTACAATTAAATTACTTAAATTTAAATTTAACACTGTTTTTCTAAAAATGTCAAAATAATCCCCAAATGGATTAAAACGATCCAAAAAGTAAAATCAAATGATGATTTGATCCACTTTTTAAGAACAATTCCATGCAATTTGATACTTTTTAGGTAACAGTGAAATTAAATTAATTTAAATTTATATAAAATAAAATTTAAGAAATAAAAAATTTAAATTTATATATATTGAAATTATTTATTATTGAAATACATTTTGGAAAAAATATAAATTGCATTTAAAAATATTTTTAATTACAGTGAATGTAAAAATAATTATGTGAATTAAGTTTTTTAACAAGAATTAGTAGTTTTTAACAAAGTTTCAATCTTCAAACTTCAAGAAAAGAACAGTTTTCATCGTTTTATCGAATGAAAAAGTTATAAAAATAAAACATTTTTATCAATTTGAATTAGAATCGAAATTAATATTCTTTAACTAAAATAAATTCTTTAACAAATAACATTTCAAAACAATTCCTTTTTGGAATGGAAAAATATTTTTTTTTTTACAAAAAAGAATCAGTTTATAAGCATTTGAAAAAAATATTCTTAATCAGAAAGAATTTGAAAGACAATTCGGTTTTTTTGTAATTAAAAAAAATTATTGCTAACCACGAACGACGTCGCAACAATTTTGCAACAACAAAAAAATGTTATAATTATAAAAAAAATTATTCAAAATATCTTAACTAAAAAGAATTTACAACACTAAATCGTTTTTATAATTAAAAAAATTTTTTTGCCAATCAAGAGGAATTTGCAACAATTTTGCAACAATAAAAATTTTACAACTCCAAAATAATTATTCCTAATCAAAAACAATTTACAGCACAAATCGTTTTTTAATAAAAAAAAATTATTCTTTTTCAGAAAGAATTTGAAAAATAAATCGGTTTTTAATTCTAAATAAATTATTCTTCTTCAGAAAGAGTTTGCAAAATAAGTCAGTTTATCAATTAAAAATAAAATTCTTCAAAATTTCCTTTTTTTTCTTTGAAAATCAGTAAAATTGTTTCTTAATTAAAAAAAATTATTTTAACTTTGTTTATTTAACATTTAATAATTTTTTTTACTCTCGCAAAAATTAATTTATTTAAAAAAAATAAAGAAAACGTTTAATAGTTTTTTACACCGTCGCAAATTGCATTAAAAAAAATTTTTTTAAGTGTTTAATAATTTTTCCCACCGTCGCAAAATTAATTTGCACTAAAAAATATAAAAAAAAACGTTTAATAATTTCTTTCACCGACGCAAAATTTATTTGTATTTAAAAAAGTGAAAAAAAGTCTAATAATTTTTTTTCACCGTCGCAAAATTAATTTTTGATTGAAACAAAATTAAAAAAAAACGTTTTAAGAATTTTTTTTCACCTTCTCAAAATTTATTTTTATTAAAAAAAGTGAAAAAAATTCTAATAATTTTTTTTCACCGTCGCAAAATTAATTTTTGATAAAAACAAAATTAAAAAAAAACGTTTTAAGAATTTTTTTTCACCGTCGCAAAATTAATTTGTATTTAAAAAAACTGTTTAATAATTTTTTTCACCCTCGCAAAATTAATTTGGATTAAAACAAAATTAAAAAAACGTTAAATATTTTTTTCGACCGCCGCAAAATTAATTTGTATTAAAAAATCGTTTAAAAATTGTTTCACCAACGCAAAATTAATTTGTATTAATCATAACGTTTAATAATATTTTCCCGGTCGCAAAATTAATTTGTATTAAAACAAAATTTGAAAAGACGTTTAATAATTTTTTTCACCGTCGCAAATTGCTTTAAAAAAAATATTTTTTTTATTGTTTAATAATTTTTCCCACCGTCGCAAAATTAATTTGCACTAAAAAAAATTTAAAAAAAAACGTTTAATAATTTTTTTCACCGTCGCAAAATTTATTTGTATTAAAAATAGTGAAAAAAAGTTTAATAATTTTTTTCACTGTCGCAAAATTAATTTTTATTTAAAAAAAAACCGTTTAATAATTTTTCCCACCGTCGCAAAATTAATTTGCACTAAAAAATATAAAAAAAAAACGTTTAATAATTTTTTTCACCGTCGCAAAATGTATTTGTATTAAAAAAAGTGAAAAAAAGTTTAATAATTTTTTTTCTCCGTGGCAAAATTAATTTGGATTAAAACAAAATTAAAAAAAAGGTTTTAAGAAATTTTTTTCACCGTCGAAAAATTAATTTGTATTTAATAAAACAGTTTAATAATTTTTTTCACCGTCGCAAAATTTATTTGGATTAAAACAAAATTAAAAAAAAGGTTTTAAAAAATTTTTTTCACCGTCAAAAAATTAATTTTTATTTAAAAAAACCGTTTAATAATTTTTCCCACCGTCGCAAAATTAATTTGAACTAAAAAATATAAAAAAAAACGTTTAATAATTTTTTTCATCGTCGCAAAATGTATTTGTATTAAAAAAAGTGAAAAAAAGACTAATAATTTTTTTTCTCCGTGGCAAAATTAATTTGGATTAAAACAAAATTAAAAAAAACGTTTTAAGAATTTTTTTTCACTGTCGCAAAATTAATTTGTATTTAATAAAACAGTTTAATAATTTTTTTCACCGTGGCAAAATTTATTTGGATTAAAACAAAATTAAAAAAAAGGTTTTAAGAAATTTTTTTCACAGTCGCAAAATTAATTTGTATTTAATAAAACAGTTTAATAATTTTTTTCACCGTCGCAAAATTTATTTGGATTAAAACAAAATGAAAAAAACGTTTAATATTTTTTTCGACCGCCGCAAAATTGATTTGTATTAAAAAATCGTTTAATAATTTTTTCACCGTTCCAAAATTAATTTGCATTAAAAAACGTTTAATAATTTTTTCACTGTCGCAAAATTAATTTGTATTAAAAAAAATAAAATAAAACAGAGATTATTCTAACACTGACTATCTTTATCCTACACTTTATATATCTATAGAGAGAGAAGGAGAGAGAGAGAGAGAGAGAAATTGTTCTAACATTGACGCCTAAGCTTTTAATCAGTTAATGAAAGCTCTTATCACTTAATTGGAAATGCTTATATGTGCGTTGTCGCATATAGAATTGATTATATACATATATATATAGTTTAGAAGAGAGAGGGAGGCAGGCAGGTTGAGTAAACTTGAAGAGATAATTCCAAATCTTGGAAGATGTCGATCTGATAGACTTATCGGTGCGAAGCACTCCATTTCCGTGAGATTCATCAAATCAGACAATAATTAACGGAGATTAAGCTGTTTATAATCAATTTGAGAGGGGGGGGATGGTAGATAAGGGGAAAGGGGAAGTTCGATGGAAAATTAAATTATAATCGCCGCGTATACATAGCGAAAAGATCTCTCGCAACTAAAAGCCGCAAGATAAAATTTAACTTTCGCAAGTCACGAATTTAATTTTCTTCATTTTATAGCCTCAAAAAAAAACCCGAAATTAATTAAAAGATTTTTCTAGAAGGAAAAAACTGTTTTTCCCCAAAAAAACAACTATTTTACCGATTATTTAAAAACGGTTTTTAAATAAACAGTAAATTAGTTTTACCGTTTTTGAATAAACAGTAAAATAGTTTTACCGTTTTTGAATAAACAGTAAAATAGTTTTACCGTTTTTGAATAAACAGTAAAATAGTTTTACCGTTTTTGAATAAACAATAAAATAGTTTTACCGTTTTTGAATAAACAGTAAAATAGTTTTTTTTTTATAAATAGTTAAAAAACAAAAATTACCAAAGTTTACGTCGACGAAATTAAATTAAAAAAATACTATTATCTTCCCTTTCTCAATTAGATTAAATATATTCTCTAGAAACAGTTTTTGGTTGTCAAAAAAATAATTTTTTTCTTGTGTTTTAAAAAAGAATTATTATTTTTTGCGCGTCCACTAAAACGTTTTTATTTTTAGATTCATTTTAAGTAAAACATTTGAAGTAATAATTTTCCAAAACGAACGAATGATTTTAATTAAAAAATTTTAAACAATTTTCTGAGACGAACGAATGATAAATGCAGATATTTATAATAATAATAATAATAAATTAATAATAAATAATATAGTAAATAATAATAATAATAATAATAATAAAAATTAATAATAAATAATATAGTAAATAATAATAATAATAATAATAACAATCAATAATAAATAATGTAGTAAATAATAATAATAATAATAATAATAATAATAATAATAATAATAATAATAACAATCAATAATAAATAATGTAGTAAATAATAATAATAATAATAATAATAATAATAATAATAACAATCAATAATAAATAATGTAGTAAATAATAATAATAATAATAATAATAATAATAATAATAATAATAATAATAATAACAATCAATAATAAATAATGTAGTAAATAATAATAATAATAATAATAACAATCAATAATAAATAATGTAGTAAATAATAATAATAATAAAAATTAATAATAAATAATATAGTAAATAATAATAATAATAAAAATTAATAATAAATAATATAGTAAATAATAATAATAATAATAAAGAATGAAGGACGCGAGAAGTCTGAACTTAAATAAATAAATCGAACGAATAAATGAAAAGTTCTATTTTAAAAATAAATTTTAATATAATGCTTAAATGTACTTTAATATTTATTATTTTCTTCATTTAATAATAAATAAACAAATAAAAAACACGCAAAAAAAACTACCACTGCGAAAAATTGCATTTTACCACTAGTTTAGTTTTACCACTATTGTAAAATGGTGTCGAATATTAATTTTTTTTTTACGAAGAAATAATAAAAAAAAATCTTATATAGAAAAAAATAAAAAAAATTGCATGAAATAAAATAAACAAGGCGTGACTTGACTGCACTATGGCACGCAATATTTTTTTTCTCTTCCTTTTCTTTTTTTTGCTTTCATATTATCATTAAAACTCCATTGACTATTTATATTACCTCGTCTTTTTTTCCTTTCCTTTCGTTTTTTTTTTGCACAAACGATTTCCTCGAATTTATGAATTATTATTGTGTAGCCTACTTCTTTTTTTTCTCTCTTTTTCTCTCGAGAAATAATAGTTTCCGATATATTTACAATTCTTTATGTGCTGATATTTTTTTTTATTGGATTTTCTTTGTACAATTCACAGTATATACATATATATATATATATATGGAGGAACAAAAAGCAGATAATTTTGTTTACGATTGAATGCAAATTTTATCATTCATTTGTCAACTGTTTATTTTTCTTATTCTATAATAAATAACGGTATGTGTGTCAAAAAATAAAGTTAGATTTTATTTTTACCTTTTTCTATTATTTTCAACTGAAATTGCGATTGAAATAAGTATTTTTGATTAAATGTTAGAAAATTTATTTTTTGGTATAAATATTGTCAAATTTATTTTTTGTTGCTCATAAATATTATTAAGTTTATTTTTGTTGTATATATATTATTAAATTTATTTTTGTTATAAATGTTATTAAATTTGTTTTTGTTTAATATTTCTATATATTTTTATCAGTCTCTTAAATGAGGAACGAGAGAAAAAAAGGGAAATCGAAGCTCGCCTTTTAATATATTTTATACGCAAAAAAGAAAAGAAAATTCAGTAAAAAAATTATGATTCCTCTTTAAAAAGATTGCACGCAGTACTTATTTTGTAATTTATATCCAAAATTATCCTTTCCATACATAATCAAAATCTAATAATTTCTTTATAGACAAAAATTTAATAATTTCTTTATAGACAAAAATCTAATAATTTCTTTATAGACAAAAATTTAATAATTTCTTTATAGACAAAATTTTAATCATTTCTTTATAGACAAAAATCTAATAATTTCTTTATAGAGAAAAATTTAATAATTCATCTATAGACAAAAATTTAATAATTTCTTTATAGACAAAAATCTAATAATTTTTTTTTATCTTTGAACTATAAGTGAATTTTTTTAAAATTAGAAACATTATTAAGGGCATTTGAACCTTTATGACGTCACAGCATTAAAATATATGCTTTGCATTAATTGTGACGTCATAATGGTTCAAATGCCCTTAACTAACTAATTATTGCGATTTGAAAAAAATAGAAAATACTTATTTCAAACGAATAAAATTTTTGAAAGGGTAAATAAAATTTTTCTTTAAATTTTAAAAAAGGATTGACAAAATAAATTTAATTTTGTTTTTTCTCTGAGATTTCCATAGGGAAAATTGATTTTTTCCCCTTGATTAATTTTTTAAAACTTATTTGAGAAAAAGTGCAATTTAATAACTAGAAAATAGGATAATTCTAAGAAGCAAAAATTTGATTTAAATTCTGATTTAAATAAATTTTGAATAAAAGAATAATTGTCATTTGTTTAAAAAGAAATAATTATTTCCTTGTCTTAAAGGGGATGAAAACGGAGTAAATTTAGATTCAAAATTAATTCTAATTGAAATAAATTGTAATTAAAAATTATAAATAATTTTGATTTTCTTCAAAATAAACAATTATGAATTTTAATTAAAAATAAATATTTTTGATTCTCTTGAAAATAAAAAAAAATATTTTTTCGACTCTATAATAGGAGGAGAGAGTGAAAGATTTAAATAAAATTTGATTTAATTAAATTTTGATTCAAATATATTTTGATTTAATTAAATTTCAATTCAAATAAATTGTGCATAAAAATATAAATATTTAATTCTTTTGAAAATAAAAAAATTATTTCTTCGGCTCTAAAGGAGTAGACGAATTAAATGAATTTAGATTCAAAGAAATTTAGATTCAAAGAAATTTTTATTCAAATAGATTTCCATTCAAAGAAATTTTGATTTTACTAAATTTCAATTTAAATCAATTTTAATTGTAAAAAAATTGTGATTGTAAGTAAATTTTGATTTCCTTAAACATAAAAAATTATTTTATCAACTATTATAAGGAGGTGCAAAATTTAAATATAAATGTTGATTTAAATAAATTTTCATTCAAATTAATTTTAGTCTAAATAAATTTCAATTCAAATGAATTTTTTTTCATTCAGATAAATTCTGAATGTAATAAATTGTGATTAAAATAAATTTTGATTTTCTTAAAAAGTAAAAAAAAGTACTTCATCTATACTAAAAGGATAGTGAAAGATTTAAAAAAAATGTTTATTTAAACAAAATTTCGATATAAATAATTATTGATTCAGTTAAATTTTAATTCAAATAAATTCCGATTATTATAAATTCTAATCGCAAAATGAATTATAATTGAAAATAAGTAATTTAGATTCTCTTGAAAATGAAAAAAATTATTTCTTCGGCTCTAGTGCGTCGAATTTCGAATTTTGCTTCAAAGAAATTTTGATTTAGTTCAATTTTAATCCAATTAAATTTTGATTCAAATAAATTAGGATTTAACTCAATTTTAATTTAATTAAATTATGATTCAAATGAATTATTATTTTGACTCTATAGGGGGGGGGGTTAAAGAATCAAATAAATTTCGATTTAGTTAAATTTTGATTTATTTTTCAGATAAATTAAAATTTAATTAAATTTTTATTCAGATTCAAATGAATTTCGATTTAGATAAATTTTGATTTAAATAAATTTCAATTAAATTAAATTTTTATTCAGTTAATTTAGTATTAATTCTATTAAATTTGGATTCAAATAAATGTGGATTTAATTTAATTTTGATTAAAATAAATTTTGATTCAAGTAAATTACGATTCACGTAAATTACGATTCAAATAAATTATTTTTTATATAAATTATTGTTTTGACTTTATAGGGGGCGGGGTTAAAGATTCAAATGAATTTTGATTTAGTTAAATTTTGATTCAAAAAAATTTTAATTTAATTAAATTTTTATTCAGATTCAAATGAATTTCGATGTAGTTAAATTTTGATTCGAATAAATTTTAATATTAATTAAATTTTTATTCAGTTAATTTAGTTTTAATTCCATTAAATTTGGATTCAAATAAGTTTGGAATTTTGATTCAAATAAATTTGGATATAATTCAATTTGGATTCAATTAAATTACAATTCAAATGAATTATTTTTTATATTAATTATTTTTTTGACTATATAAGGGGGGGGGTTAAAGATTCAAATGATTTTTGATTTAGTTAAATTTTGATTTAAATAAATATAAATTAAATTAAATTTTTATTTAGTTAATTTAGTTTTAATTCAATTAAATTTTGATTCAAATAAATTTGGAATTTTTATTCAAATAAATTTGGATATAATTCAATTTTGCTTCAAATAAATTTTGATTCAAGTAAATTTTAATTAAATTAAATTTTGATTCAAATAAATTTGGATATAATTCAATTTTGATTCAATTAAATTACGATTAAAATGAATTATTTTTTATATTAATTATTTTTTTGCCTATATAAGGGGGGGGGGTTAAAGATTCAAATGAATTTCGATTTAGTTAAATTTTGATTTAAATAAATTTTAATTAAATTAAATTTTTAATCAGTTAATTTAGTTTTAATTCAATTAAATTTTGATTTAAATAAATTTGGAATTTTTATTCAAATAAATTTGGATATAATTCAATTTTGCTTCAAATAAATTTTGATTCAAGTAAATTTTAATTCAATTAAATTTTGATACAAATAAATTTTGATTCAAATAAATTTGGATATAATTCAATTTTGATTCAATTAAATTACGATTGAAATGAATTATTTTTTAAATTAATTATTTTTTTGACTATATAAGGGGGGGGGTTAAACATTTAAATTAATTTTGATTTAGTTAAATTTTGATTCAAATAAATTTCAATTTAATTAAATTTTTATTCAAGTTAACCTTGATTCACGTAAATTGGGATTTAATTAAATTTTGATTGTAATAAATCCTATTTGCAAATTAATTTTAATTGAAAATAAATATTTTTTATTCTCTTGAAAATAAAAAAATATTTCTTCGACCCTATAGGGGGGGAGTGATTTTCAATTAAATTTGAATTGAATTAAATTTCGATTCAATTAAATTTCGATTGAATTAAATTTTGATTCAATTTTTCGATTGAATTAAATTTTGATTCAATTTTTCGATTGAATTAAATTTTGATTCAATTTTTCGATTGAATTAAATTTTGATTCAATTTTTCGATTGAATTAAATTTTGATTCAATTTTTCGATTGAATTAAATTTTGATTCAATTTTTCGATTGAATTAAATTTTGATTCAATTTTTCGATTGAATTAAATTTTGAGTCAAATAAAATTTGATTCAATTAAATTTTGAGTCAAATTAGTTCTAATTGCAATGAATTAAAAATTAAAAATAAATAATTCGATGATTTCATTAAAAATAAATTTAATATTTTTTTTTTTTTGGGTGGGGAGTGAATGTTTATAGCGATCATCTGCGTGCGCAATTTTTAGCTCGTTATCTCAAATATAATATGTACAAGCTGGTATATAATGTGCCCTATGATTTTGTATAATATGTACGAAGGCCTGGCTTACGATAAGGGTGATGTGAGCTAAAGGGGTGGATGGGCAAAGGGTTATAAGGGAAGGGGGGCAGGAGGGAAGTTTCGACTCGAGTCGTGGCGCTAGATGTAGGCACATTATATGCGCATAAATGCATTACACGAGCGAACACACTGTTGCGACATATATGACTATATACATCAGGGCCATGAAGGGTTAAACTCTCTCTCTCTCTCTCTCTCGCTCTCGTTACTTGAAACTCTCCCTACGTAGAATAATTTTCAACTTCGCGAATCACTAAGTACACGATTGTATAAATTGTAACAGCGCGAGAGCGAGTCATTTGATTCGCTTCAATTCGATTTATGCCCTCCCAATATATATAAATTATAAGTTACATAAACTGCAAAAAAAAATTATTTCAAGCAAGTAAATCTAATTTTTTTTTCCATTGGCAGATAAATATAGTTACTTGGATAAATAATTTTTCTTTTTTGCTCCGATCAAATAAATTCTATTTTCGAACCGATTGTTTCTGTATTTAGGATAAAAAAAAAATACTGTTAAATACTGTTTAATATTTAAGGTCGAAAAAATTTTAGTGTAAATTTCTCAGAGTTGAAAATATTTCAATTATTTATTTCCAGAATTTAATTATTTATTTTGAGTATTTAATTATTTATTTTGAGTATTTAATTATTTATTTTGAGTATTTAATTATTTTTAGAAAATTGAATCAAAAGAGTCGACCGAAAAGTGGCAAATTGATACCAAAAGTGTTGAATCAATACAAAAATTATTAATTCACACACTAAAATATCCAAATGTGGAGAAAAATACTAATCAAACTGGTACCAAAATTGTTAAATTAGTACCGAAAGTACAAAATTAAAAATTGCTTTGGATTTACCAAAGCAAAAAAAATAAATTACTAAATTAATACCAAAAGGTATCGAATTGATAAAAAATATTAGCGAGAGTATTCAATAAATACCAAACAGTAACAAATTGATACTAAAAAGTATCGAATTGTGAAAGAAAATAATCAAATTGGTAACAAAATTGTTACATTAGTACCAAAAGTATAAAATAGAAAATTCTTATCGAATTTTGGCGAAAGAACTAAATTAACACCAAAAGGTACGAAATTGATAACAAAAATTATCGAAAGTATTCAATAAATGCCAAAAAGTAATAAATTTATACCAAACAGTATCGAATTGTTGAAACAAATAATCAAACTGGTACCAAAATTGTTAAATTAGTACCGAAAGTACAAAATTAAAAATTGCTTTGGAATTACGAAGGCAAAAAAATAAATTACTAAATTAATACCAAAAGGTATCGAATTGATAAAAAAAAATTAGCGAAAGTATTCAATAAATACCAAAAAGTAACAAATTGATACCAAAAAGTATCGAATTGTGAAAAAAATAATCAAATTGGTAACAAAATTGTTACATTAGTACCAAAAGTACAAAATAGAAAATTCTTATCGAATTTTGGCGAAAGAACTAAATTAACACCGAAAGGTACGAAATTGATAACAAAAATTATCGAAAGTATTCAATAAATGCCAAAAAGTAACAAATTGATACCAAAAAGTATCGAATTGTGAAAAAAAAAAATCAAATTGGTAACAAAACTGTTACATTAGTACCAAAAGTACAAAATAGAAAATTCGTATCGAATTTTGGCGTAAGAACTAAATTAATACCAAAAGGTACGAAATTGATAACAAAAATTATCGAAAGTATTCAATAAATACCAAAAAGTAATAAATTGATACCAAAAAGTATCGAATTGTTGAAACAAATAATCACACTGGTACCAAAATTGTTAAATTAGTACCGAAAGTACAAAATTAAAAATTACTGTCGAATTACCAAGGCAAAAAAATAAATTACTAAATTAATACCAAAAGGTATCGAATTGATAAAAAAAAATTAGCGAAAGTATTCAATAAATACCAAACAGTAACGAATTGATACCAAAAAGTATCGAATTGTGAAAAAAAAAATCAAATTGGAACCAAAATTATTACATTAGTACCAAAAGAACAAAATAGAAAAATTCGTATCGAATTTTGGCAAAAGAACTAAATTAATACCAAAAGGTACGAAATTGATAACAAAAATTATCGAAAGTATTCAATAAATGCCAAAAAGTAACAAATTGATACCAAAAAGTATCTAATTGTGAAAAAAAAATAATTAAACTGGTACCAAAATTATTAAATTAATACCGAAAGAACAAAATTAATAATTGCTAACGAATTGCAAAGGCAAAAAAAATAATTTAATACCGAAAGGTACCAAATTGATAATAAAAAGGTATCGAAAGTATTGAATAAATACCAAAAAATAACAAATTGATACCAATAAGTAGTGAATTGCGACAAAAAATTATCAATTGGTACCAAATTGATTAAATTAGTACCAAAAGAACAAAATAAAAAATTGGTATTGAATTGCTACCGCAGAAGAACTAAATTAATACCAAAAGATACTAAATTGATAAAAAAAAGTTATCGAAAGTAAATAAATACCAAAAAGTAACAAATTTATACCAAAAAATATTGAATTGCGCCAAAAAATTATCAATTGATAGCAAAAGGATTAAATTAGTATCAAAAGTCCAAAATAAAGAAATGGTATTGAATTGCTACTGCAAAAGAACTAAATTAATACCAAAAGATACCAAATTGATAAAAAAAAGTTATCGAAAGCAAATAAATGCCAAAAAGTAACAAATTCATAACAAAAAGTATCGAATTGCGACATAAAAATTATCAATTGGTACCAAATGGATTAAATTAGTACCAAAATGTGCCAAATTGATGCAAAAATTTTTAAATTTTTGAAATAATAACAAGATGTACCAAATTTTTTCTTATTTTCGAATTAATATCAAAGTATTGAATAAATGCCAAATGGTACAAAATTATACCAAAAAAAAACTCTTTTGAATTGATAACAAATAATACAAAATTGTGACCAAAAATATCAACTGGTAGCAAAAAAAATTAAATTCACATCAAATTGATACCAAAATTATAAAATTGACACCAAACGTTAACAAATGGAGGCCAAAAATTATAAAACTGGTACCAAAAGTATTAAATAGTGTCTCAATAATAATGTTAGTATCTTAATAAGAAAAGTAACGTATTGATACCAAAAGAAAGAAATTTTCAAAGAAAGAAATTTTCAATAACAAAAAAGAAATTAATGGCAAAAAGTACCAAGCTGATACCAAAAATAATCAAACTGGTACCAGAAGTATTAAATAAGTCAAAAAGAACCAAAATAGTATAAAAATGATTAAATTACTCCTATAATTTCATTTGACACGAAAAATATGTTGAAATGATACCAAAGTACCAAAGTGGGACTTAGTAATTTTCGAATTAATACCAAAACGTGAAATTAATATTAATACCAAAAGTATCAAATTGATACTAAAAATGATAAAAAGTGGTATCAAAAGTAATAAATTGTAGGGAAGAAATATAAAACTGGTACCAAAAGCCTCGAATTTGTACCAAAAGTAATAAATTAAAGGGAAAAACATAAACCTACTACCAAAAGGCTCAAATTTGTACCAGAAATACCAAATTGAAACCAAAAATAATCAAACTGGTACCAAAAGAATTAAATTTGTACAAAAAGTACAAAAGTGACAATTGGTATCGAATGAATAGGAAAATAAATAAATTAATACCAAATGGTACCAAATTGCTACCAACAATTTTCGAATTGATTCAAAAAGTACTCAATAAGTACCAGAAAGTAGAAAATTGATACCAAAAATTATCAACTGGTACCAAAAGATTAAATTTGTACAAAAAGTTTCAAATTGAAACCAAACCTTACGGATTTGATAGTAAAGTGAGAAATTAATTGTTTTTGGTACCAAAAGCACCAAACTGGTACCAAAAATTATTAAAGTGTTACCAAATTTACAACTTGTGGAAAATAATTACCAAACTGGTACTATAGAGCTTGTATTTGTACCAAATAGTACCAAATGTTACCAAAACTTTAATAGTGTAACCAAAGGTACTAAATTGCGTCAACAAAATTATTAAACTGTTGCCAAAAATTTTGAAAGTGGTACCAAAATGTTTAAATTGTGGTAAAAAAATATCAAACTTTCACCAAAAACTGAAATTAGTACCAATAGTACTAAATCGAATTATCATCGAATTGATAGTAAGGTACTAAATTAATACCAAATGTACTAAATTAGTACCAGAAATTATTGAATTGGTGTACCAACTAAACTAGAGTAATACCAATTTGGTATTAAAAATTATAGATTTAATACCAAAAGTAGGAAAAAATTGTTGAATTAATACTAAAAGTATTTAAAAAAAACTGTAGAATTAATACTAAAAGTGTAAAAATAATACCAAAAAGTACCAAATTGGTTCCACAAGTTATTATCGAGTACCGACTGAACTAAATTATTACCAAAAATATTAAATTGATACCAAAAAATAGCAAATTAGTTTCGAATGTTATTAGGGAATACCAAATGAACTAAATTAATACCAAAAATATTAAATTGATACCAAAAAATACCGAATTGGTTCCGAAAGTTATTATCGAATACCAAATGAACTGAATTAATACCAAAAGTATTAAATTGATACCAAAAAATACCGAATTGGTTCTGAAAGTTATTATCGAATACCAAATGAACTGAATTAATACCAAAAGTATTAAATTGATACCAAAAAATACCAAATTGGTTCCGAAAGTTACTATGAAATACCAAATGAACTAAATTAATATCAAAAAGTAGTAAATTTACATAAAAAAATTTTTAAGAATTAATACTAAAAGTATTAAATTAATACCAAAAAGTACCAAATCGATATTACTTAGTTTAATACACATTTTTTTATTCCAGTTTTAAAATATTTATTTTTTTATTTTTCAAAAACAAATTTTTATTTTTTCTACTAGAAAATTAAGGTTTAATTTTATTTTCCATTTTGTTTTGCTGATAAAAAATCACGAACCGATTGTTCACGAGAAGTTGAAAAAAATCATAAGAGTAAATACTAAGATTTTACTATTGCAAAAAAATAATAATATAAATTTTTATTGTAACCAAAAAATAAAAGCGAAAATGGAGAAATTTTTCAATTCGTATAGAAAGAAAGAAAGAAGAAAAAAAAACTTTAAAAGTAAACTTAATATTAAAATTATTATTTTGCATTTTTACAATTTTTTTTAATCACTTTTAATAAAAGTAATCGAACAAAATTTTTTTATTCTTTTTTTTGCCAAAAAAAAGGAGAAAAGGAAACATTAATTTTCTGCAAGTCAGCAATTCAAAGTGGCTGAGCTTGTTCAAATTGTGCGATTACCACCCTAAAAAGCGAATTGAACGCAAAGATTGCGTGATAAGTGAATTTTTTTTCCATTATTGACGCACGATTTTTTTTCTCCGTCACGCAATTTCAATTTGTCAACCAAAAAATCATTTGAAAAACTCATTAATAAAAAAAAGTTTACATAATAGAAGAAAAACGATTATAAACCACAAAGTAGCTTAAGATCAAAATTAATTTTGATTTTAACAGTACGATTTCAGTTTTTAATGTAAAAAATAATTTTTTTTAAATTCCTAAATGATCAGTTTAAAAGTACGCACTCGAACCTTCTTGTAGAGTAGTAAATAATATCTATTTATTTCAATCGAATAATTTTTAAATCTAAATTCAGTAAAAATATATTTTTAAACTACAGTCAATTTAATAATATTAAAAATTTTAAAGTAAAGTGTATCAAATAATTTTTAACGTAAAATGAGTTGAAGAATTTTTAACGCAAAATTAAATAAATAATTTTTAATGTAAAATCAGTTGAATAATTTTTATCGTAAAACTAATTAAATAATTTTTAACGTTACATCAATTAAATAATTTTTAACGTAAAATCAGTTAAATAATTTTTAACGCAAAATTAAATAAATAATTTTAACGTAAAACTAATTAAATAATTTTTAACGTTAAATTAATTAAATAATTTTTAACGTTAAATTAATTAAATAATTTTTAACGCAAAATTAAATAAATAATTTTTAACGTAAATTCTATTAAATAATTTTTAACATAAATTCTATTAAATAATTTTTAATGTATATTTAAATAATTTTTTAAGTAAATACAATCTAATAATTTGAAATGTAAATTAATTCTGCAAACAAATTATTGATTCAATTAGAATTCATTTTGAATATTTAGATTAAAAGAAAAAATTGTAATTTTCATCTTCAACAAATTTTCTAACAGAAATTGGCAAATAATTTTTTTTTGTCATCAAATAATTATTATTTGTCAACAAATAATTATTTTTGTCAACAAATAGTTTTTAGTTATCAACAAACAATTATTTGTTACCAACAAATAATTATTTTTTGTCAACAATTATTTTTTAGTTATCAAGAAATAATTATTTTTCGTCAACAATTATGTTTTAGTTATCAACAAATAATTATTTTTTGGCAACAATTATTTTTTTGTTATCAACAAATAGTTATTAGATGCAAACAAATAATTATTTTTTGTCAAAAAATAATTATTTTTGTCAACAAATAATTATTTTTGTCAACAAATAGTTTTTAGTTATCAACAAACAATTATTTGTTACCAACAAATAATTATTTTTTGCCAACAATTATTTTTTAGTTATCAAGAAATAATTATTTTTCGTCAACAATTATGTTTTAGTTATCAACAAATAATTATTTTTTGGCAACAATTATTTTTTAGTTATCAACAAATAGTTATTAGATGCAAACAAATAATTATTTTTTGTCAAAAAATAATTATTTTTGTCAACAAATAATTATTTATTGTCAACAATTATTTTTCAGTTATTAACAAATATTTTTTTGTTATCAACAAATAGTTATTAAATATGAAAAATAATTATCAGTTATCAACAAATAATTTTTTTCTTATTAATTTTTAAGTTACAATAAAGCTAATTTTCTAAGACGCTAATATTTTCGATAACGAAAATTTATCAATTTATAATATAAATATATATTCATATAAATATAAACATACGAAATTAGTTTTCCGTATTAAAAAATTTATAAATAAAAATTATTTGCAATTAAGGTAATAAATATCAAGTCCAATGAAAATCCATAAAAAAAATATTCTCTTTACCCAAAAAAAACGAAAAAAAATCGTAGAATTTCTTAAAGACATTTTTTTGCGGCTCTTTTTTTCCTTATAGAATACTTGCACTTTAATTATTATTTATACCTGTTTTTTTGTTATTTATATAAGGGGAAAATAATTTATAAAAGAAATGTAACAAAAAGAAAAGTTTTATTCACCTGTTCCATTTATACCGCTCGGACGGATACGAGCGTCGTAACTTTTTGGTCCTAAAATCATGTCTAATATTTGTTTCTCTACTTCCCTGAAGTTTATAACCTTCTGCTGCATACATCTGTAATAAATAGAAGAAAAAATCTCAGTCAACATTTTTTTAAATACGAAAAAATTAAAAATTTTTTTAAATTTTATTATTTTAAAATTGAAATTTTATAAATTATTTTTATCGACAAATAATTATTAGCTTGTCAACAAAGAATTATAATAGCAAAAAAAATTTTATTTCAAACCAAATGTAATTTATTTACGTCAAATAAATTTGATAATTAATTTAATAAATTAGATTTTATTAAATTAATAATTTATTAACTCATTTAACCTATAAATGTATTAATGTAATGATCCCTAGAATGAAAAATAATTTTATAACAATAATTTAATTTATTTATTTAATAATTTTTAACTTTATAATTTACTTTTAATTTCATAATTATGGTTTATAATAATTCAAAAATAATTTATAATAAATAATTTATAATAAAAAATACATATCAACATTTTTTTTGCATAAGAAAAAATTATTCTTATTATTAATTTAATAAATTAAAAAAAAATTGTTTCATCTAAAAGAAATTTTGATATGTATTTTTTATTATAAAATATTTATTATAAATTATTTTTGAATTAAAAAATGTATTTAGTTATAAGAAAAATTATTCTTATTATTAATTTATAATAAATTTTAATTTAATAAATTTAACAACAAATTTTTATGAAAAAAAAAATTTTGATATGTAATTTTTAATATAAATTATTAATTATAAATTATTTTTGAATTATTGTAAACTATAATTATGGAATTAAAATTAAATTATAAATCAAAAAATTATTAAATAAAAAATTAAATAAAAAATTAAATAAAAAATTAAATAAAAAATTAAATAAAAGAAAAAAGTAAAAGAATTAAATAAATAAAATAAATAAATTACATAAATAAATTAAATTAAATTATTTTTTATTGTAGGGATGAGTGAAAGAAATTATTATTTTTATTTTTAAACTTTTTTTTGCCATTTTGTGCACTAAATTGTACTTTAAGATATAGGAACTATATTTATACTGTTGAGGAACAAAGGAGAGGAGAAACTTTCTACTAGTCAAGTTTGTGACACTAGCGCACTTTCATTACTCTGTGCCAACATATATGTATATAATACATATATATACAGTCTCAGTCTCATAAGTCGAGTTTAAATTCTGTTCTAAATTCAATTACATTGAGAAACTTCCCTTTCTCGAAACGTTTAAACTTAAATATCACATGTGACTAATTCCTTTATAATTTCATCTATACACGTATATATGTATTTTCCTCAATAAATATATATACAAGTATTTATAATGAAAAATACATACAAATATTTTGGTACGAATATAATTTACAGTATATAATTAAAGACAAATAATTAATAATTAATAATTAATAATTAATAATTAATAATTAATAATTAATAATTAATAATTAATAATTAATAATTAATAATTAATAATTAATAATTAATAATTAATAATTAATAATTAATAATTAATAATTAATAATTAATAATTAATAATTAATAATTAATAATTAATAATTGAGAAATAAAAATTTATAATTTGCAAAAATTACAATTTATTATTGAATTCTTATTTATTTATTATTTACTATTTATTATCCATTTTTTTCAATTCGATCAAAAATACGAAATTATTATTTAAAAAATAAAAAATTTTGGAAAATATATTCAAAGTTATTATTTATTATTTATGGATAAAAAACTGAAAAAAATTCATTCAAATAATCGATTACTAGTCTAAAAAAATTTAATTTAAATAACCAATTACTAGTCTATTATTCAAGTAAATATTTTCTTGAATCAAATTAAATTTTTTTTCACTGCATATGAATATATTTATTTATACAATAAATTTATTAATTTTTTTATCCAAAAATATTATGTTTGTGTTTTTTTAAATACACTGGAAAAAAATTTAATTTAAATAACCAATTACTAGTCTATTATTCAAGTAAATATTTCCTTGAATCAAATTAAATTTTTTTTTCTACTGCATATGAATATATTTATTTATACAATATATTATTTATTTATTTTTTTATCGAAAAATATTATGTTTGTGTTTTTTTTTTAATTAGCACACACGCATAAATATAAAAATAAATTTTCGTCTATGTAAATAATTAATTTCATAAATACATTGAGCGAGGGTGAAAAAAATATATTTACAATATATTGAATATCAAAACTCCATCCCTTTTGTAATCGGATAATTAAATTGAATATGATACTCTTGTGATTGGGTATGTAATTTAATTGGCATAATTTTGTTTCGACAAACTTTCGTATTATATTACAGAGCTATTAAATTACCCAACTTGTATATTATAATATAATTTTTTTTAATACATTTTGCCAATTTGGTTTTTATAGAAATTTCACAATTGTTAATTATTGAATATTGATTTAACTGTACATATAAAATTGAGGGTCGAAACTATTATTCATCAGCTGTTCAAATCTTATTTATTGTTGTTCATTTTCATTTACCTACTTATTTAAATTTCTTTATTTAAATTTCTAATTTTAATTTGTCTATTTATTTAAACTTGTTTATTTAAATTTATCTTTTTATTTAAACAGTGTGTTTATTATTTTCATAGTTTAACTGAATTCCCGGTTTTTTCCCCGGCTTTGTCATAATTTTTCCTGTTTTTTTTGTTTTTTTCATTAAATTAAAATTTTTTTTTATTTTGAACATAAAAAAATCCACGAATGTCTTGACACATTATTGTTTAGAGTTTTTATAAATAATTAAATTCAAAATTCAATGATTTCTAAAGATTCACATTAGAGTTTTTCAAATTGAATTATTATCTTAAGTTTTAACTATAATCATTTCATTTTAAATGGATTTTTATTAGAAAATTTTACACTAGAATTCAATTATTTAAATAGCAAAACAATTTATTGAATAATTGAATGAAAATTTTTAATTTATAAAGATTTTGTTGGAATTTTATCAATTTTTTAAACAATTCAATTATTTTCGAAAAATTTTAGTAGAATTTTTAAGAAAAATAACATTTATTTGAGGAATTTGCGATTAAAATAGTATTAAAAATAATTTAATTTCTACAGTGAGTGTTATTATTTAAGAAAATAATTTAATTTCTACGATGAGTTTCATTATTTAAGAAAATATTTGAATTCCTAAAAAGAAATTTATTATTTACGAAAAAAATTGAATTCCTGAAAAGAATATTTTAATAAATTTATGAAAAATGATTGAATTATTGTAAAACAATATTTATTAACAAATTTTTAAACAATTTTAAACAATTTTTCAACAAAATTTCTATTAAAATTTATGCAAATTCCATTTTTAATAATAAAAAAAAATAATTTATGAAAAAAATAATTTTAGCAAGCAGAATAATAATAAAAAATTAATTTATGAAAAAAATAATTTCAGCAAGCAGAATAATAATAAAAAATTAATTTATGAAGAAAATCTGAATCTGAATTATTGGAAAGAATTATTTTATAACAAATTTTTAGACAGTTTTCGACGATTTTTAAATAAAATTTCGAAAAAATGGATGCAAATTATTTTCTAAATAATTGAATTCTAGTGGAATTTTTGTTATTTTTGAAAATAATTATTCAATTCAAAAAATTTTTCTATTAAAAATATATTAAAAAATAAAAACATTAAAATAATTTCAAAGAAAATTCAATTAAACTTTAGCCAAAAAATTAATTCCACAGATTTGTTTGTTAAAATTCAAATTCAATTATTCAAATTTTTTCTAATTCAATTATTATCTAAAATTTTAACTGTAATTCCTTTTTAAATAGATTTTTATAAAAAAATTCTACAAAAGAATATAATTATTTAAATAGCAAAGCATTTTATTGAATAATTGGATGGAAATTGAATTTTTATACAGACTTTTTTGGAATTTTATCAATTTTTTAAATATTTCAATTATTTTCGACAAATTTTAATACAATTTTTAAGAAAAACAACATTCGTTTTGAATAATTCAATTAAAAATATAGTGTTCAAAATAATTTAATTTCTACGGTGCTTTTTATTATTTAAGAAAATATTTGAATTCCTAAAAAGAATTTTATTATTTAAGAAATTAATTGAATCTCTGAAAATAATTTTAATTTTTATAAAGAATTTTATTAAATGTTATCAATTTTTTTTAAAAAATCAAATTCTTTTAATTTTAACAATGATTTTTATTATTTAAGAAAATATCTGAATTCCTGAAGAGAATTTTTTTATAAATTTATGAGAAAATAATTGAATTTTTGCAAAGAAGAATTATTTTATGACAATTTTTTTTAACAATTTTCAACAATTTTTCATCAAAATTTCTAATCAAGTTTATGCAAATTCCATTTTAAATAATAATAAAAAATGAATTTATGAAAAAAATTATCTTAGCAAGCAGAATAATAATAAAAAATGAATTTGTGACGAAAAATCATCTTAGCAAGCAGAATAACAATAAAAAATTAATTTATGAAGAAAACAATTTTAGAAAACAGAATAATTGAGGAGTAAGTTTTCACAACCTTATAAATCCAAATTTTGTCATTTCGAGTAATTTAAGCAAATGACAATTCTCACATAACCATTAAAATTATCTTTAATGTAGAAAAAAAAGTAATAAATTATTCATTTTTAAATATTTTTTCTATTTAAAATGCTATGTTTGTAATTAAATTCTTTTGTAATAGGGAATTTAAAATTTTAAAGGTTTTAATAATTTTTTGCTAATAAAAAGATAGAAATTAAAAATCATCCAGGTTAGGCCGAAATATCTTTTAAACTGAAAATTCTTTATAAATAAATTTTTTTTCTTAAATTCAACAGTGATAAATGGATTTCTAAAGATTTTAATATTTTAAATATGTGTTTATCTCAATTTTTTTAAAAAATGGATTTATCAACTTTTGAAAAATTGCTCCTCAATTATAATATATGGGGAATTCCACGTGAAATTTTTCTATGACATTTTAGAATCGGTTAAACATATTTTTTTCTCGTTCCTTATAGAAAAATATTAAATACGTATTTTTTTATTTTTCCATAATTGCCAAAATTTTCGAGATATGAATTTTCGAAATTTTGGATTTTTAAAAGCAGACTTATTTTCAATAGCTTATAACTTTGAAAGTATTGAGTTTCGAAAAAAGTTGTCAAAGAAAGAAAGTTTTGGTTTTCCTTCTACTTTTAAAAGATTTAAAAACAAAATATTTTTTTATAAACAAATTAATAGTTAAATAGTTAAATTTTTTTTTGAATATTTTTCTATTTTTATAAAAATAATTGAATTCTTGTGAAGAATTTTTTTTTAAATTTGGAAAATAATTGAATTCTTGGGAAGAATTTAAAAAAAATTTGAAAAATAATTGAATTTTTCTGAATAATTTTATAAATTTTGAGAAAAATTGAATTTTTTGAAGAATTACATTTTTTCTAAGAATTTTGTAATTTATGAAAATAATTGAATTCTTTCGAGAAATTTTATTAATAATAGTTGAAAAAATAATTTAATTACTTTCGAAGAATTTTATTATTTATAAAAATAATTTAATTCTTTCAAAGAATTTTATTAATTAGGTTAATGATTAATTTCTTGCGGCGAATTTTATTAAAATTGATGAAAATAATTGAATTTTTTCCTAGAATTGGTTATTTTATATAAAAATAGTAGATATTGAAAATCATTGAAATGTGAAAAATTTTTAAAGATAATTAAATTTTATAAAGAATTCTATTAAAAAATTTGGCAATTAATTTTAAAAGGAATTGAAATCTTCATATGAATTTTATGAACATTGGTTTAAATAATGAATTTTTAAATATTATGAAAATTTTATTGGTTTAAATAATTAACTTCTTGTTAAAAACTTTATTTGTGAAAGTAACTGAATTTTACGATTATGAAAATAATTAAATTCATGCTTAGAATTTAATCAAAAATTTTTTTGAAAAAATGGAATTTACATGAAAAATTTTATAATTATTAAAAGTAATTGAATTATTGGGGAGAAATAAATTGCATAAAATTTTGTTTAATAAAATTGATTTTTTTCAAAATTAGCGAATTAAAAGTAGTGGAAATTCTCTAAAAAAATATTGTTTATATTCTTTGTTCGGAAAGTTAAATACCTATATGTAGCTAATAATTTTTTTTACCTTCTCTATTCTTTAGAATAATTAAAATTTTCGTAATGAAGTTTTTTTTAATTTAGGTATCAGATAACAATTTTTGAGAAATTCAATTTTCCTCGTAGAAGAAAGTTCAATTATTTTCAATTTTGAAAATCTGATGCCAAATTTGAAATTAGTATCGAAATTTGTTAAAATTTTTTTTATCTACTTTAAAGTTTAAAAATATAATATATTTTGAAAATTTGATTCTAATTAGTTTTCCAGTTATGTGTTATATATAATAAGTATTTTTTTAAAAATTACTTAAATTAAAATGACTTGAAATTGTTTACAATAAACAATATATAATTTATTTTTTGTTAGTAATAATAATATAAAATTAAAAATGTAATTTCAAATAAGAAACCAGTTGCTTTGATGTAAATAATTTGAGAGAAATATATATATATAGAAATTGTTATATATATATATTGACCAGAAATGACTGATCGATTTGGCATGGGACAAACTCAATTACAGAGCTTGCGCGAAGTCATGCCGATGCTATCTATTTTACTGCAACTACAGAGATAGAGAGAGAGATAGAGAGACTGTAAGTGTATTCGAGTTCTGATCGACTGCCTCGAATAACCACATGCTAATAATAAAGGCACGATGAGTAAACAATTATACGGTAAACCAGATAGATGGCTCGCTAGCGAACGAACAAGCAACGCAACGAGCGAAACGAAAAGCTCTGGAATGCTTTTAATGAAAAAGTCCGTCGTCAGTAATGAGGAAATATATACGTTCACGTTGCCGTAAAAAAAAATCCGAAAACAGTTACAGTATTGCCTAGTAAAAAAAATTAGTCTTTAAAAAAGGCCTTACGTCAATTTACAGTCCAAATAAATAAATAAATACTAAATAAAAAATAAATTAATTACTTATTAATAAATTTTCATTTTTTATTTACTTAATAAATAAATTTAATTAATTTAATAAATAAATTTAATTAATTTAATAAATAAATTTAATTAATTTAATAAATAATTAATTTAATAAATAATAAATTTAATAAATAAATTTAATAAATAAATTTAATTAATTATTAATTAAATAATAATATAATAATAATTATTATTATTATTTTTATTAATTATTAATTATTATTAATTTAATAAATAATAAATTTAATAAATAAATTTAATTAATTTAATAAATAATAAAGTTAATATATAAATTTAATTAATTTAATAAATAATAAATTTAATAAATAAATTTAATTAATTTAATAAATAATAAATTTAATAAATTAATAAATTTATTTATTATTAAATAAATAAAATTAGTTATTCAATAAATTTATAAAAGAAATTTATTTAATAAATTTATGTAATAATTAATTTAGTAAATACTTTTTACACTGAGAGAAAATTTTTCTTCAATCCAAAAATAATTTCGTTAAATTAAATAAAAGTATATTTATCTCAATTTTTCTTTTCTTTCAAACAAATTTATTATCTATTGATTTTATTCGACGTAAATAAAATTTTATTGAAACCAAAACATTTGAACAAAAAAAAACTAAAAACAACAACAAAAAATTTATTATCTATTAATTTTATTCGACGTAAATAAAATTTTATTAATAAAAACCAAATCATTTGAATAAAAAAAAACAATTTATTGAATAATTGAGTGAAAATTAAATTTATCTAAAGAATTTTTTTGGAATTTTATCAATTTTCTTTGGTTTGAAATAGAATTTTATTTCAATGAAAGAAAATTTTATTTCAAAGTTCAAACCAAATAAAATTTATTTGAAGCAAGTAAAATGTCTACAGTTGGTTCTGCGAGTCAAATACAATTTTTTTCATGGTGTAAACTATAAATAATTTTTTTAAAAGTAAAATTTATTTTTCTAATGAATAATTTTTCCATCGTTAATTAAAATAATTTTTACAACTATGATTAAAAAAGTACAATTTTACAAAAGCATTGAATTTTAAATAAAAAAAATTTTTTTTGACATTCATGAAGAAAACGAATAAACAGGGTTGCAATAAAAATTTATTTTTGTCTTTCTCTGACTTTTTACTAATTTTCAAATTTTTTTCTTACTGATTTTGACTTTTTCTCTAATTGTTCTCTAGTTTTGACTAAGTAATAAAAATAAAATAAAAGCAATTCTACGCAGAATTGTTAGTTAAAAGAATAAAAAATTCTGATTTTTAAAAATTTTTACTTTAAATCTTTTCAAAATGGAATTATTTCATTAAAATTCACGCTATCGCTTGTAATATTAAATTATTGTATAAAAAATTTAACTGACATTCTTTTTTAATAAGTCAAATTTTGATTAAAAACATTCAACGAGAATTCAATTATTCAAATACAGCAAAATATAATTTTTCGAATAATTGAATAAAAATTCAATTCTTATTAAGAATTTAATCACAAGTTTTTTAATTTTTAAATAATTGAATTTTTTGATGAATTTTAATTAACACAAATTTTGAAGAATAATGCCATTTTTCGAGGAATTTAATTAAAAATTGTATTAAAAATAATTGAATTGGGAAATAAAATTTTATTATATTTATGAGAATAACTCATTTTTTGGAAAAAAATTTGTAAAAAATGTTTATTTATAAAAATAATTGAATTATTGCGAAGAATTTTTTAATACAAATTTTTAAACAGTTTTCGACGATTTTTAAATTAAATTTCAAAATAATTTATGCAAATTCCATTTTAAATAATTAAATTACTGTGTGAAATTTATATTCTTTTGGAAAAAAATTGAATTTGGAAATTCTTCAACTGAAAATATATTAAAAAATAAAAACATTAAAATAGTTTCAAAGAAAATTTAATTAAACTTTCTCAAAAAAATTAATTCCACAAATTTTATTAGTAAAAAACATGTAAAATTATGATTTTCAAAGATTTTAATTTGAAACAATTTTATAATTTAATTATTTCTAAAAATTCACTTTAGTGCATTTCAAATTCAATTATTATCTAAAGTTTTCAACGTAATTCCTTTATGTATTTAATTATTCTTTAAATTATTTATTTCTACACTAAAATTCAATTATTTAAATAGGAAAATAATTTATGGAACAATTGAATTAAAATTGAATTTTAATATAGAATTTTTTGAAATATTATCAATTTTTTTTAAATAATTAGATTTTTTTGACAAATTTTAACAGAGTTTTAAAGAAAAATAACATTCATTGAGGAATTCAATTAAAATATTATTAAAAATAATTGAATTTCTACGATGAGTTTTATTATTTAAGAAAATAATGAAATTCCTAAAAATAATTTTATTATTTACGAAAAGATTTGAATTTAAATTAAATGAATTTTATTTTTCTTAAAAACTCTGTTAAAATTTGTCAAAAAAATCTAATTAAATCTAATTAATTCCTGAAAAAGAATTTTAATAAATTTATGTAAAAATAATTGAATTATTGCAAAGAATTATTGTCTAACAATTTCTTAAACAGTTTTCAACAATTTTTCAACGACGTTTCTAATAAAATTTATGCAAATTCCACTTTTAATAATATTAAAAAATTAATTTTTGCAGGAAATAATTTTAGGAAAGAGAATAATAATAAAAAATTAATTTTAGAAAAAATAATTCTAGGAAACAGAATGTTAATAAAAAATTAATTTACGAAGAAAATAATTTAATTATTGCAAAGAATTATTTGATAACAAATTTTCAAACTGTTTTCAACGATTTTTCAATAAAATTTCGAAAAAGTTTATGTAAATTCTATTCTAAATAACTGAATTCTAGTGGAATTTTGGTTATATTAGAAAATAATTTACTCTTTTGTTGTGGAATTTTTGTTATTTTAGAAAAATTATCGAATGTTCGTGTGTAATTTTTATTATTTTAGAAAATAATCGAATTTTCCCGTGGAATTTTATAAAAAGAATTTTTAAATAACTGAATTTTGTAAAATTTTTGTTAAATATTCAAAATCATTGAAATAGGAAAACTATTTTTAAGTGATTGAATTTTGCCAAATGAATGTTATGAAAAATTACTGAAAACATTTGAATTTCGTCAAAAAATATTTTGCTATTTATAAAAATAGGTAAAATTAAAATCTTGACGATAAGTTTTGTGCCAAAATTTATAAAAAACTAATTAAATTTCTGCGATGAATTTTTCATTCCTTTTGAAAATAAGTAAATTCTTGTGACAGATTTTTTTTCTATATTTACGAAAATATAGTAATTGAATTTTTTTTTTCTAAATATATAGGAAAATAGTTTATTTTCGAATAGTACCTGAAAATAAACAGAAATCATGTAATTTTATTTTATTCATTAAAAAAAACAGTAGGATACAAAAATTATTTTTTTTTAAATCCTGCACTCTAATTTAAAATAAAGAATTGAAAATTGGGACAATTTCTTGATCTTGTTTTCAATTTATCATGCACGCAATTCGAAATAGATTTGAGAAAGACCCGGATCAATATAGTTGCAAGCAGAATTATGGCGCCATTTCACCTCTCTTATATACACTTCTCGGGTAAGGAAGTTTAATTTTCATAAAATTGCTATGCAGTACTGTTGCTCGTTATAAATATTTTTTTCTTCAAATTTTAATATATGTAAGTATAATAATTTATGTTAATTTTTTCGTCGATAACAAATTAGTATGCCACAGAGAGAGGGCTTTTTTATTATTATTATACGCAGGGAATATTTGTAATTTATCGCGTACGTTTTGTAATTAACTGCAATTATTATCATTTTCGAATTTTATTTTTTTCTCCTCAAAAAAAAATCCTTTCTTTTCCTTTTTAAAAAAAAAACTATTTCTAAGATAAATAAATATTTAAATATTTTTAAGATAAATAAATATTTAAATATTTTTAAGATAAATAAATATTTAAATATTTTTAAGATAAATAAATATTGAAATATTTTTATGATAAAAAGATAAATTTGTTTTAAAATTATTATTTTTTAAAACTAATTTAAATTTAAATTACTATTATAAAATTAACGTTTATTAATCAATTAATTATTGTTTGTATCATTATTGTTTATTTAATAATCTAACAAATAGTTAAGACAATAAAGTAATTAATATTTTTTTCGGTAATTTACTTATTTATTGATTTTTTTATTTAAATATTTATTTTATTTGTCCATTTATTTACTTATTTATTTAATAATAAAATTTATGCGTTTATTTTGTAATTTATTTAATAATTTATTTTTATTTGTTTTGAAAATAATAAATTTAACTGATTACTGGATTCAGTTATAATTGAATAATTATATAAATAAAAAAAACATAAATAATAAATAATAATATAAATAATAAAATAATAATAATAAATTATATAAATAATAAATTATTATAATAATAATAACGAAAATAATAAAAGAATAATTCTTTTAATTAATTTTTAATTCTTTTTCTTAATTGTTAATAATAACAAAAATAATAAATAATAATAAAAGAATAATTTTTTTTTTAATAATTATTCTCAATTGTTAATAATAACGAAAATAATAAATAATAATAAAAGAATAATTACTTAAAATAATTGTTCTTAATTGTGAATAATAACGAAAATAATAAATAATAATAAAAGAATAATTTTTTTTTTTCCACTGTTTTGTTGAGAGCAAATGTGCGTTTTCTTAATAAATACAATTATTTTTACATTTGTACACACACACATATGGAAAATACGATGAAACGTCTTCTAATTAGACCATATATATATGTAGTCAACTTTCTACAATTAAATTCTAGTGTAAAGCAGCAAAAAGTGATCGGACGCAGGAGAATTTAATTTTGAGTTTGAAGCGTACATTATTTCTGCTTTTAATTGCAGACGGTTTGTTTCACTTTTAATAACTTAATTACATTACATCCGTTTTTTCGTAGGCATACACACACACACACACTAACTACCCCTTTTTTCCCCTCTTAAAAAAAGAAGAAAAAAAACCACAAACCAAGAACTTTATTTTTTCAAAGAAAATTTAAAAAAAAAGAAGAAAAATCCCTCAATTTATTTTTTTTATTGTCTTTTTTTCTCAAACACATTTTTTGCCATTCAAATGGATTTTCTATTTTGGTATGAAATAAATAATTTTTTTCAAAAAATAATTTTGGCTTATAAAATTATAATTATTAGATGCAAATATCTCGATTAATGTGAAAATTCATTATTTTTAATTTTTGTATTACATTTTTTGTTATTATTTATTTATTCATTTTTTTATAATAATTGTAGTTTAAAGTATTTTTCTTTTGTCTGTTTCAGGTGAGTCAATATATGTTTCTTGTCGAGTTTCTTTCGTAAGTAAATATTTATATTAGTACGTATAAAAATGTTCATTATTTTACTGTAAATTGAGAATAATTTCAAATTTCAAAATTTTTTTATTTAATCGAAGAGTTTTCTTTTTGGGAATTTTTTATTTCAATTGAAAGAGAAATCGAAAAATGTTCGTTTGGCTAAATTTTCAAATTCAAATATTTATATAAGTGATATATTTTAATTTAATTGGCATTATTTTTATTCATAATTCCTGACAGTGTTTACGCAATAGCAAAATTTATTTTTTATTTAATTTGAAAAATTCCCTTTTTTTAGGCATAAATATATTTTTTCCTTTATTTTTGTATCAAATATTTTACAAAAAAAAATATGTATGATTTTAATTATATATATTATTTAAAAAGGTATTTACAATAACTATTTAATTAATCTATATTATTTGCTTCTTTGTTTCACAACTTTTTTTTAATAATTCTTCGTTTTAATTATTTTTTAATTTTCTACCGAATTAAAGTCATGAAAATCATTAAAATTCTTGCGAAGAATCTTGCAATTTAAAAAAATAATTATATTCTTTTTATGAATTTTAGCAAAATTTTTGAAACTTCAATCGGAAACTTTTACTAAATAATTTTAAAAATAAATGTATTCTGTTGAGAAATTTTATTAAAATACTATTCAAAATAATTGAATTTCTGCGATGAATTTCACAATTTAAAAAAAAATTATTTTTAAATTTCTTAAATTTAAATTTAAATTTTTTGAAAAATTAAAAAAACATTTATTAAATATTTTTAAAACTAAATGTATTCTATTGAGAAATTTTATTAAAATACGATTAAAAATAATTGAATAAATAATTTTACTATTTAACAAAAATAATTCATTTTCTTCGAAGAATTTTATCACCATTTTTGAAAATAATTGAATTTAATTAATATTTTAAAAAATAGTTGTATTCTTTCGAGAAATTTTATTACAATTAAAATAAAAATATTTGATTATATTTGAAGAATTTTATTAAAAAATTTTCAAAATCCTGAGTAAATTCTTTTGAAGAATTTCTTTGAATTTTTTTTTAAATAATAATCTACTTTTTAAATAATTTCAATTGAAAATTTTCAAAGTAAATGAATTTGATGAAGAATTTCTCTCAAGCTTTTAAAATTATCGCTTCTGTTAAAAATTAAAATTAAATACTTTATTGTTCGAGATTATTAAAAATTTTTCAATATAATTGAATTCTTGCGTGAAAATTTTTATTATTTATAGAAATAATTTCATTCTTGCGAAGAATTTTACTATTTTTTGAAAATAATTGAATTGCTTTTAAGAATTTATTCGAAGTTTGGAAAATAAATGAATTTTTTCGAAAAATGAGATTAAGAATTGGAAAAATTTTTACTGAATTCTTTATGTGAAATTGTATTTAAAAAATCAACATAATAACATTTTTATAAACAAATTGTGTCATTTTTTAATTTTTAAAGAAAATAATTTAATATTCTACAAAAGAATTTTTCTTAAAAAATTCGGGAAAATAATTGATTGTTGAAAATAAATTTTATAGACAATCTTCGAAATAATTGAATTTTTCAGATTAAAATCACTTTTAGAATTATTTTCCATAGAATTGAATGTTTGCCAAGAATTTAGTGTAAATAATTGAATTATTTCACTGGATTTATGCAAATTTCAGAAAATAATTGAATTCTTTCGTGAAATTCTATTGAAATTGTTTTGAAAATAATTTAATTCTTTTGCGAAAAGTTATTTTAAAATTATTCAAAATATAAACAATAATTAAATACTTAATTAATAATATTTAATTATTAATATTAATTAATAAATATTTTTCAAATATTTGGATTATGAATTTATCGAAAAATTAAAATTTGAAAATAAAAACGATAAAATCATATTTTGTAATTTGCGTTACAATATATTTGAAGATCACGTTGAACATTTGCTAGTTAATTAATAGTTAATGACAATTAATATAATTAAATAATAATGGTTTGAAATTTTAATTTTTGTAAAAATTCAGAGAATGAAACAATAAAAAAAAGTGAATTGAAATGTTAGAAAAATAATTTTATTTGCAAATTATAATTTTTGTAATAATTTAGAAAATGAAACATTATAAAAAAAAAGAAATGAAAATTTTAGAAAAATGATTTTATAAATGCAAATTTTAATTTTTGTAATAATTTTGAAAACGAAACAATAAAAATGTTAGAAAAGTGATTTTATTTGCAAATTTTCATTTTTGCAATAATTCAGAAAATGAAACATTATAAAAAAAAAAGAAATGAAAATGTTAGAAAAATGATTTTATTAATGCAAATTTTAATTTTTGTAATAATTTTGAAAACGAAACAATAAAAATGTTAGAAAAATGATTTTATTTGCAAACTTTAATTTTTGCAATAATTCAGAATATGAAAGAATATAAAAAAAAGTAAATGAAAATGTTAGAAAAATACGAGGAAAAATGATTTTAGATTTACTTTACAAATAGTGTGTGAATCGAACGATAAGGCGTGAGTAGTACAAGTAGACGTACGGTCAGCCCAGTAACTGTGTATACAAGGGATATGTCATGCTTTGCGTCAGGCTTGTGGTGAACCGCAAGTATTTATATACTATCAATATTATTATTATTATAGTGATAATAATAATTTATATTAATATTATTTTTTTTTTCAGTCAACTTATACGAAAGCAGGAAAATAAAAATGCTAATAAAATTATTATTATTATTATTATTGTTATTATTTTTTATTATTAATATTATTATCATTATTATTACTGTTATTTTATTATTATTATTATTTCTACTATTATTATTATTTTTATTATTATTATTATTATTATTGTGATTTTTACTCTCTAAATTTGAATTAGTAAAAATGTTTAATAATTTGAATTAGTGAATGACTTTTTGCTTTTGAATTAGTAAACTTTACTAATAAATTAGTAAAAATGACTATTTATTAAGAAAATTTACTGAGTGACTGACTTTTTGCTTTTGAATTAGTAAACTTTACTAATAAATCAGTAGAAATGACTATTTATTAGTAAAATTTACTAAAACAGACTTTTTGACTGACTTTTTGCTTTTGAATTAGTAAACTTTACTAATAAATTAGTAGAAATGACTATTTATTAGTAAAATTTACTGAATAACTGACTTTTTGCTTTTGAATTAGTAAACTTTACTAATAAATCAGTAGAAATGACTATTTATTAGTAAAATTTACTAAAACAGACTTTTTGACTGACTTTTTGCTTTTGAATTAGTAAACTTTACTAATAAATTAGTAGAAATGACTATTTATTAGTAAAATTTACTGAATAACTGACTTTTTGCTTTTAAATTAGTATATTTTACTAATAAATTAGTCATTTCTACTAATTTATTAGTAATGTTTACTAATACAAAAGCAAAAAGTCAGTCACTAATTCAAATTAGTAAACATTTTTACTAATTCAAATTTAGAGAGTATTATCACTATTATTTTCGCCATTTTCTATAATTATTAATTATTAACTATAATAATAATCTTCGTAGTATTTCTTTCATTCATTCTGTCCGCAGATTAAAGTTAGTTTTAGTTATTCTTTTGTTTTTTATCCTTTTTGATAGAAAATAGAAATATACTATTATAATAATCGTAAGTTTCCTTTCCGTTAGCAAATTATCTGTATTCATTTGTTTCTTTTTTTAAATTCATTTTTGTGGGTTATTGTCAATTTTTTAATGTCCAAAAAGAAACCAAAGAAACTCGTTTTATTCACTTCACAAAATTGACAAAAATTCCATTCCATATTTTTTATTTTCCTGACTTTTTCCTAATTTTCATCAAAAATATTGACTTTTTTCTTATCCTGCTAATAAATTGAATTTAAGCTACAAATTTTATTATTCATAAAACAATTTAAAATAATTAAATTCTTGCGAAGAATTTAAAAAAAATATTTGAAAATAATTGAATTAAATAAAAAAAAATTAAAAAAAAAAAAAAGATTAATTAAGATTTATTTTTTGAAAATAATTGAATTTTCAATGAAAAATGTTATTATTTATAAGAATAATTGAATTTTTCAGAAGAATTTTATTATTTACAAAAATAATTGATATCTTTAGGCAAATTTTGTTATTTATGAAAATAATTGAATTTTCTTGAAATATTTTATTATTTATTAAAATAATTAAATTCTTGCGAAAAATTTTTTAAAAAATTTGGAAAATAATTTGAAATTTTCTGAAGAATTTTATAAATTTTAAGAAAAATTGACTTTTTTTTGAAGAATTTCATAATTTATGAAAATAGTTAAATTTTTTTTGGATATTTTTCTATTTTTAAAAAAATAATTGAATTTTTGGAACGAATTTTTAAAACAATTTGGAATGTCAATTTTGGGAAAAATTGAATTTTTTGAAGAATTACATTTTTTCCAAGGATTTTGTAATTTATGAAAATAATTGAATTCTTTCGAGAAATTTTATTAATAATTGTTGAAAAAATAATTTAATTACTTTCGAAGAATTTTTATTATTTATAAAAATAATTTAATTCTTTCAAAGAATTTTATTAATTAGGTAAATGATTAAATTCTTGTGGCGAATTTTATTAAAATTGATGAAAATAATTGCATTTTTACCTAGAATTGGTTATTTTATAAAAATAGTAGATATTGAAAATCATTGAAAATGCGAAAAGTTTTTAAAGATAATTACATTTTACAAAGAATACTATGAAAAAATTTGGCAATAATTGAATGTCGGTGGGAAATTTTATTAAATTTTTTTGAAAATAATTGGATTTTCCAAAAAAACCTTTTATTATTTATGAAAATATAATTGAATTCTTGCGAACGATTTATTAGAATTTTTTAAAATAATGTAATTTCCAAGAAGAAATTTATTACTTTTAATGTTTTAATAATAATTGAATTATTGTGCTGAATATAGTTATTTATGAAAATAATTGAATTTTGAAAAGAATTTTATTGAAATACCTCAAAATAATTGAATTTTCGGGAGTAATTTTTTTATTATTTAAAAACAATTTTTATTAAAATTATATTTAAAACAAGTAATTTATTTCGAATAATTTTATTAATTTTTTGAAAATAATTGAATTATTGCGGAAAAGTTTATTAAAATGTTTAAAAAGAATTGAATTTCTGTTGAAAATTTTATTCCTTTTGAAAGGAATGGAAGTCTTCATAAGAATTTTATAAACATTGTTTTAAATAATGAATTTTTAAATGTTATGAAAATCTTATTAGTTTAAATAATTTAATTCTTGTCAAAAACTTTATTTGTGAAAGTAACTGAATTTTACGATTATGAAAATAATTAAATTCATGCTTAGAATTTAATCAAAAATTTTTTTTGAAAAAATGGAATTTACATGAAAAATTTTATAATTTACAATAAACATTGCAGCACAATATTCCCGCGCGCTTGCGCGCGGATAATTTGGCTGGTTATAATTATAATTTTCATAATCACTTCTGTTTACAATTATAACAACTATTTTTTTCAACTATATTGAAAATATATGTGAGTAATAAATTAGAAAAAAATATTTTTCTAATTTATTTAATTTTTTTTTCTTTTTTTTTTTGACTGATAAATAATACTTGTCGCTATATTTAAATTTTATTGAAAAATAAATTGTCCGAATTTGAAAGTAAAAAAAAAAAAACAAAAAAAAGCAAAAAAAAAACTCTGGTATAATGTTGATGATGAAATATTTAAACCAGTCTGCAGCCTCAGGCTGATCTCTGATGAGAAACTTCCCTTTCGCTAGATCGGCAGTTCGCTTGAGGTTACACGCGACTCAAAGCTATTCACATAGCAGTGTCAATCTTCCTACCAGGTGTCATGGATTCAAATATATATATATATATATCAGGTCATTAACCTTTCACAATAAGTCCAATAGCATACAAGACTTGTATACATTTACTATTTGTATTTTTATTTCTAATTCAAAATTTTACTTTTATACACTTTTGGAAAATTTCATTAAAAAATCATTCAGTTGGGGAAAAATTTTGGAAAATAATTGAAATTTGGCAAAGAATTTATTAGAATTTTAGAAAAATAATTGAATTTTGGAGAAGGATTTTATTTTTTCTGAAAATATAAGAAGATAGCTGAGAATTTTGACGGGAATTTAAAAAAAAAATTTTTAACATTGAATTTTGGAAATTTTTGAAAGATGAATCTCGGAAGAAGAATTTTATTATTTCTAAAGATAAGAAAATAACTGAAAATATTAAGGAGAATTTTGAAAACAAAATTTTGAACATTAAATTTAGAAAATATTTGAAAATAACTTAATTTTGGAGAAGAATTTCGACGAGAATTTAAAAAATAAGTTTTAAATATTGAATTTAGGAAAGTTTTCGAAAATAATTGAATTTTAGAAGAATTTTGAAGAGTGTTTTTTAAAAAAAATTTGAACATTGGAAATAATTGAATTTCGGAGAAGAATTTTATTATTTATTATTATTATTTATAATTAATTATTATTTCTAAAGAGAAAAAGATAGCTGAGAATTTTGAAGAGAATTTAAAAAAGAATATTTTGAGCATTAAAATTTTGGAAATTTTTGGAAATAATTGAATTTCGGAGAAGAATTTTATTATTTCTAAATATACGAAGATAGCTGAAAATTTTCACGAGAATTTTTAAAAGAAAATATTGAACATTGAATTTAGGAAATTTTTTGAAAATAATTGAATTTCGGGGAAAGATTTTGAGGAGAAATTTAAAAAGAATATTTTGAGCATTAAATGTAGGAAATGTTTTTTAAAATAATTGAATTTTAGAAGAATTTTGACGAGAAATTAAAAAATATGTTTTGAATATTGAATTTAGGAAAATTTTGGAAAATAATTGAATTTTAGAAGAATTTTGACGACAGGTTTTAAAAAAAATTGTTGAACATTGAAACTAATTGAATTTCGGAGAAGAATTTTATTATTTATTATTATTATTATTATTATTATTATTATTATTTATAATTTTATTATTTCTAAAGAGAAGAAGATAGATGAAGATTTTGACGAAAATTTAAAAAATAAATTTTGAACATTGAATTTAGAAAATTTTTTAAGAATAATTGAATTTTGGAAGAAGAATTTTATATTTTTTTAAAGGTACGAAGATAATTGCAAATTTTGAGGAGAATTTAAAAAACCAAATTTTAAACATTGAATTAAGGAAATTTTTTGAGAATAATTGAATTTTAAAAGAATTTTGACGAGAAATTAAAAAATAAGTTTTGAACATTGAATTTAGGAAATTTTTTGAAAATAATTGAATTTCGGAAGAAGATTTTTATTATTTCTTAAGATACGAAGATAATTGAAAATTTCTAGGAAAATTTAAATACCAAATTTTAAACATTGAATTAAGAAAATTTTTTGAAAATAATTGAATTTTAGAAGAATTTTGACGAGAAATTAAAAAATAAGTTTTGAATATTGAATTTAGGAAAATTTTGGAAAATAATTGAATTTTAGAAGAATTTTGACGACAGTTTTTAAAGAAAATACTGAACATTGAATTTAGGAAAATTTTGGAGAAGAATTTTATTATTTCTTACGATAAGAAAATAGCTGAAAATTTTGAGAAGAATTTTTAAAAGAAAAATTTGAACATTGAGTTTAGGAAATTTTTGGAAATAATTTTAATAATTTTAATAATTTAATAAATTAATTTTAATAATTTTTAGTAGAAAATTTTGACCATTGAATTTTGGGAAATTTTTTGAAAATAATTAAATTTCAGAATAACTCTATTGAGAGTTTTTTAAAAAATCTGAACATTGAATTTAGGAAAATTTTTAAATGTAATTGAATTTTAGAAGAATTTTGACGAGTGTTTTAAAATAAAAAATTTCAACATTGAAAATAATTAAATTTCGGAGAAGAATTTTATTATTTATTATTATTATTATTATTTATAATTTTATTATTTCTAAAGAGAAGAAGATAGCTGAGAATTTTGAAGAGAATTTTAAAAAGAATATTTTGAACAGTAAAATTTTGGAAATTTTTAAAAATAATTGAATTTCGGAGAAGAATTATTTTATTATTTCTAAAGAAACGAAGATATATGAAAATTTTAAAGAGAATTTTTAAGAGAAGATTTTGAACATTGAATCAAGGAAATTTTTGGAAATAGTTTTAATAATTTTACTAATTTAATTAATTAATTTTAATAATTTCTAAAAGAAAATTTTGAACATTGAATTTAGAAAAATTTTTTGAAAATAATTGAATTTCGGAGAAGAATTTTGACAAAAATTTATAAAAAAAATGTTGAACATTGAATTTAGGAAAATGATTGAAATTAATTGAATTTCAGAAGAATTTTGATGAGAATTTAAATAAAAAATTTTTGAACATTGAATTTAGAAAATTTTTTTGAAAATAATTGAATTTCGGAGAAGAATTTTGACAAAAATTTATAAAAAAAATGTTGAACATTGAATTTAGGAAAATGATTGAAATTATTTGAATTTCAGAAGAATTTTGACGAGAATTTAAATAAAAAATTTTTGAACATTGAATTTAAGAAAATTTTTTGAAAGTAATTGAATTTTCGGAAGAAGAATTTTATTACTATACTAAAGATATAATTGGAAACTTTCGACGAGAATTTGAAACCATATTTTAAAGTAGTATTTAACAGTCTTGTGAAATGCAGATAGTTTTGTGAAAGTTGCTTTGCGAAAAATAAGTGTATTTTGTTTACTTGTTAAACTTATTTAACAGTTTTATGAAGTTTGTAAACTACAGCGTGGAAAATATGAAAATTGAATTTCTTTTTCTCGCATGCAGAATAAGGACTACTTTATGTTTTCTATACCCTCTGTTTTCAATCAACAATCAAGTACTTTCTGACAATATTTTATTTTCACTCTCTCTCTCTCTCTCTTTCTCTCTTCGTTTATGTAAATATTACGTATTGCTCTTTTCTTCAAAAGAAGAATTTATTTCACGAATTTTCATCATTTTTTTTTCTTTCTTATAATAATTTCGAAATTAATTTATGAGATTCAACATTCTTTTTTTTTAAGGAAGACAAAATTTTTTCTTGGAACAATAATAAGTTGTGATAATTAATTATTTACTTAATAAGTAATGAAAGTTTAAATTTTTTCAAGAAATAAATAAATATCATTTATTTGAACATTCAAAAATTAAAAATTAGAAAAGTTTAAGAGAATTTCTAATAAGCTGTAATAATTAATTATTTACTTAATAAGTAATGAAAATTTAATTTGCTCAAGAAATAAATAAATATCATTTATTTAAACATTCAGAAATTTGAAATTAGAAAAGTTTTAGAAAAGTTCAATAATTATAATTATTGAATAACAATGATATAATAAAACATAATTTTTAGAAACAAAAAAAAGTATTTAAAACTTTAAAAGGAATTCTCTATTTTAAGAATAAAATTATAATTATTACGGTCAATAACTTCCATCGACGATTCTCGAAAAATGTAAATAAACTTCTTAAAAAAGAATAAGAATTCCATTATTCAAAAAAAAATGTTCAGAAATTTCAAATATTTCAAAAATTTTCAATTATTTCTTTATAAAAATTCAATTATCTCGAAACAATAAAATTCGAAAAATGTCAAAAATCTTATTTTTCTTACTTTTTTGAAAAACACTGCGAAAATTCAATTTTATTAAAAAATTTAAAGTGTATTTTTTTCATAATTAACTAATAAAGATTTTAATTATTAATCTTCACACTAAGAAAAATGAATAAATTATAATTCGTTACTCTTTAATAAATTCAATTATTTATCAATCATTAAATTACAATACTTTGAAAATTCTATTCGTTAAGGGGAGATTCCACTGATTTTTTTTTTGAATACCGAAATTATTTTTTTTTAATTTTTGGTTAGTATGATTATCTAAAAATACGGGAAAAATAGTCTGAAGCGATAAGAATAGACTCGCTAGCAGGAGAGTAGGAATAACATCACCTTTCCACCTCGAAAATTCATGTTTTTTCATTAATTACCTAACTGCAATTTGTTTATTTTTAAATTTACATTTTTTCTTTTCGCACCGCTTGAAAGAGTAGTTCTTAAGTAATAAGAAATGTCTACTGTTACATATCAAAGGTTAGGCATATAACTTTAAGTTAAATTTTTGTATATTTGGTCCTTCAAACTTTAAACGCGTTTTTCTCGAAACTACACATTTTCAACTTGTTTACACTCTCATTTTTATAATTTTCAACGAAATAACTTGCAATTTGGACAGCATGCTCCTTGAATGTGTAGTTTTCGTGTAAACTAGGATGTTTAAGATCCATTAATATTTATAAAAGTTATAAACAATTTAAGTTGCAAAATTATAGTCGAAAAATTAAAAAGTCTGCCATTTGGTTATTTTTCAATAAATTTTTTTTGTTCTAGTTTACACGATAGCCATAATGGTATAGATTAAGAAAATTTTTGACTTTTTTAGTTTAGATTAATTGTCGCAGAGAAAAAATGTAAACAACTTTTAGAGGGGACCACTTTCGGCAGCCATTTTCTAAGACTCCATTAAAAAAATAAATAAATAAAAAATGGTTTTCATTACTGTAACACAAGTATTTTATTGTAAAAAAAGTTTAACTAAGAAATATTTATTTTACTACCTATAAAAAATTTTTTTAAAAAAACCTTAATTTCTGTGGAATCTCCCCTTAAAAAGTTTCTAATATTATTATTTAAAAAAACATTTAAAAAAATTAAAATTAATTAAATTAATTAAAATTTTATTAATCCCTAAAAAGAATTAATAATAATAAAAAAGAATTAATAATAAATTATTTACGAAAATAATTGAATTCCTGAAGACAATTTTAATAAATTTTTTGAGGAAATAATTGAATTATTGCAAAAAATTATTTTATAACAAATTTTTAAACAATGTTCAACAATTTTGTAATAAAATTTCTAATATAATTTTTGCAAATTCCATTTTTAATAAGAGTACAAAATTAATTTATGAAGAAAATTATTTTAGAAAAGAGAATATAATAATAAAAAACTAATTTATAGAAAAAATAATTTTAGGAAACAGAATAATAATAAAAAATTAATTCATGAAGAAAATATCTGAATTATTGCAAAGAATAATTTTATAACAAATTTTTAAACCGTTTTCAACGATTTTTAAATAAATATTCGAAAAAATGCGGTTGCAAATTCTTTTCTAAATAATTGATTTCTAGTGGAATTTTTGTTATTTTCGAAAATAATTATTGAACCTGGAACTTCTTCAATTGAAAATATATTAGAAATTAAAAACTATTAGAAATTAAAATTAAAAATAATTTCAAAGAAAAGTCAATTAATCTTTTGCAAAAAAAATAATTCCTCACATTTGTTAGTAAAAAATATGAAAAATTTCGAGTTTCAAAGTTTTTAGTTTGAAACCTTTTTATAATTCAATTATTTCTAAATATTCACGTTAGAGCTTCTCAAATTTAATTATTATCTAAAATTTGAACTGGAATAATTTCTTTTTAAATTGATTTTTATTAGAAAATTCTACACTAGAATTCAATTATTTAAATAGCAAAGCAATTAATTGAATAATTGAATGAAAATTGAATTTTTATACAGACTTTTTTGGAATTTTATCAATTTTTTTAAATAATTAGATTTTTTTGACAAATTTTAACAGAGTTTTTAAGAAAAATAACATTCATTAAGGAATTCAATTAAAAGAGTATTAAAAATAATTGAATTTCTATTTTCTACGATGAGTTTTATTATTTAAGAAAATATTTGAATTCCTAAAAAGAATTTTATTATTTAAAAAAATTAATTAAATCCCTGAACATAATTTTAATAAATTTATGAGAAAATAATTGAATTATTACAAAGAATTATTTTATAATAAATTTTTAAACATGCAGTCTTCAACGATTTTCAAATAAAATATCGAAAATATTTATACAAATATTATTCTAAATAATTAATTTACAGCGTGAAATTTTTATTATTTTCGAAAATAATTATTGAATGCAGAAATTCTTCTTTTCAAAATATATTAAAAAATGAAAAAATATGAAAAATTTCGATTTTTAAAGTTTTTACTTTGAAACCTTTTTATAATTAAATTGTTTCTAAAAATTTACGTTAGCGCTTTTTAAATTCAATTATTATCTAAAATTTAAAATTTAATTCCTTACTAAAATGATTTTTATTAGAAAAAATTCCACACTGGAATTCAATTATTTGCGAAAAAAAAACCTTTAACTTGAACAGCGATAACTTTTGCTAAAATAGAGAAAGTATTCGCTACAATAATTAAAAATTTCGCTAACATAGTTAAATTTGTAGTTGTTCCAGGTGGAGATTTTTTTCGTGTTTATATAATTAAATTTTAGAAGAATTTTAACGAGAAATTAAAAAATATGTTTTGAATATTGAATTTAGGAAAATTTTGGAAAATAATTGAATTTTAGAAGAATTTTGACGACAGGTTTTAAAAAAAATTGTTGAACATTGAAAATAATTGAATTTCGGAGAAGAATTTTATTATTTCTAAAGATACGAAGATAATTGAAAATTTTGAGGAAAATTTAAATACCAAATTTTAAACATTGAATTAACGAAATTTTTTTTAAATAATTGAATTTTAGAAGAATTTTGACGAGAAATTAAAAAATAAGTTTTGAATATTGAATTTAGGAAAATTTTGGAAAATAATTGAATTTTAGAAGAATTTTGACGATGGTTTTTAAAAAAAATTTTAAACATTGAATTTAGGAAAATGTTGGAGAAGAATTTTCCTATTTCTTAAGATAAGAAAATAGCTGAAAGTTTTGAGGAGAATTTTTTAAAGAAAAATTTTAAACATTGAGTTTAGGAAATTTTTGAAAATAATTTTAATAATTTTAATAATTTAATTACTTAATTTTAATTATTTTTTAGCAGAAATTTTTGACCATTGACTTTAGGGAAATTTTTTTTTTAAAATTAAATTTCAGAATAATTTTGTTGAGAGTTTTCAAAAAAAATTCTGAACATTGAATTTAGGAAATTTTTTGAATGTATATGAATTTTAGAAGAATTTTGACGAGTGTTTTTAAAAAAAAAATTTCAACATTGAAAATAATTGAATTTCGGAGAATTATTTTTATTTTTAATTTTATTATTTTTAAAGAGAAGAATATAGCTGAGAATTTTAAGGATAATTTTAAAAAGAATATTTTGAGCATTAAATTTAGGAAATTTTTGGAAATAATTGAATTTCGGAGAAGAATTTTATTATTTCTAAATATACGAAGATAGCTGAAAATTTTGACGAGAATTTTTTAAAGAAAATTTTGAACATTGAATCAAGGAAATTTTTGGAAATAATAATTAAATTGTTTCTAAAAATTTACGTTAGCGCTTTTTAAATTCAATTACTATCTAAAATTTGAAATTTAATTCCTTTCTAAAATGATTTTTATTAGAAAAAATTCCACACTGGAATTCAATTATTCGCGAAAAAAAAACCTTTAACTTGAACAGCGATAACTTTTGCTAAAATAGAGAAAGTATTCGCTACAATAATTAAAAATTTCGCTAACACAGTTAAATTTGTAGTTGTTCCAGGTGGAGATTTTTTTCGTGTTTAATTCAATTATTTAAATCTATTATTTAAATCAATTATTTAAATCCATTATTTAAATCAGTTATTTAAATAAATTATTTAAATCAATTATTTAAATCCATTATTTAAATCAGTTATTTAAATAAATTATTTAAATCAATTATTTAAATCCATTATTTAAATCAGTTATTTAAATAAATTATTTAAATCAATTATTTAAATTCAATTGTTTAAATTATAAATAAATTAATTAATCTATAAATAAATTTATGGATGACTTCAAATTTATGCAAAAAAAATTGTTTCGCAAAAGTGCTAAAATAGTTGATAAAAATCCATTACGAATAAGGTATTGAAAACAATTTTTTTTTGTCTATATGCTAAAAATAGTGGAATTTCCTGTATCTATAAATTTTCGAAATAAACTATGATAGAATGGGATTCTGATTATTGGCATAATGCGCGTTCTCACGCTAGGAAGGGAGGGGGATGAAAAGTGAGATTTACTTCCTGGGTGTGTGCATACACACATATATATAGTATATAGTATTGAAATATAGTGTACACTTACCTTGCCGGATGTAGCAGGGTTACCAGTAATGCTATCAACGGTAATGCTCCAGGCCACATTTCGACGGCCTGAAAACATGTGATTAAAGTACACAAAGAGGAATTACAGACTGTACATCTTAAACATGCTCAAATATAATTCTATATTCTCTCTCTAAATCTCATAATTTCAATATATGCTTATAAATATGATAAAGCTTAAAATAATATGTATTTCAACTTTATATTATTTCATTATTATTATTATTATTATTATTATTATTATTATCATTATTATTACTATTATTATTATTAGAAAATAGAAAAATTATAAATAGATTAAAAATAATTTTCCAAGGGGCAAAAATAATCTCTCCTTAAAAAATATTTATTTATAAATATAAAAATTCTGGGATTATTATTATTATTGTCATTAATGATAATAATTTATCAATAATAATAAATAATATTAATCTTTATTATTATTATTACAATTATTATTATCATTATCATTATTATTATTACTATTGAAAAATAGAAAATTTATAAATAGATTAAAAATAATTTTCCAAGAAGCAAAAATATTCTCAACTTGAAAGATATTTATTTATAAATATAAAAATTCTGGGATTATTATTATTATTATTATTATCATTAATGATAATAATTTATCAATAATAATAAATAATAATAATCTTTATTATTATTATTATTAGAATTATTATTATTGTCATTATCATTATTATTATTACTATTAGAAAATAGAAAATTTATAAATAGATTAAAAATAATTTTCCAAGAGGCAAAAATATTCTCAACTTGAAAAATATTTATTTATAAATAGAAAAATTCCGGGAAAAATTCAAAATAATGTAAATATATATTTTTTTTTTTGAAAAATAAAATATAAATAAAATAATTATTTACAAACATAAAAATTCTGGGAGGAATTCAAAATAATGTAAATATATATATATATATATATATATATATATAAATATATATATATATATATATATATATATTTTTCTTTTTTTTTGAAAAATAAAATACAAATAAAATATTTATTTATAAATATAAAAATTCTGGAGAAGAATTCAAAATAATAATGTAAATATTTTTTTTCAAGGAATTTTGAAAAAGGTTGGAAAAAAAGGTTGGATCTTATTATTTTATAATCGAATTTTATCTTTTGGAAAAATTTATTCTGGTAATCATAATTTTATTTGTTTTTAATAAGGTAAATTAAACAAAGAAAAAAGTACCAATTAATTATTATACAAACGCCGAGAGAAATTTTTTATTCAAAATTAAATTTTAATTAAATAAATTTTTCATTTATCTCAAGGCCTATAGTAAACTTTTTATTTGTTCGAATAAACATTATGTTTCTTCAAAAATAAACTTTTTTTTCTGGCGCAAAAAGAATTATTTTTATTTCAACCAAAGAAAATTTGTTTTGTGGGAAATTATTTCTCTTGATGAAAAAGAATTTTTTATTTTAAGCAAAAAAAAAATTTACTTGGAACAGAAAAACTGTTTTTGGCGCAAAAAAATGTATTTGTAACAAAAAAAAAATGTTTTTGGCGCAAAAAAATAGTATTTGTAACAAAAAAACTGGTTTTGGAGCAAAAAAACTGTTTTTGGCGCAAAAAAAATTTATTTGTATAAAAAAAAGGGTTTTGGAGCAAAAAACTGTTTTAGGCGCAAAAAACATTTATTTCTAACAAAAAAATTTTTTTGCCGCAAAAAAATAGTATTTGTAACATAAAACTGGTTTTGGAGCAAAAAAACTGTTTTAGGCGCAAAAAAAATTTATTTGTAACAAAAAAACTAATTTTGGCGCAAAAAAATAGTATTTGTAACAAAAAAACTGGTTTTGGAGCAAAAAAAATGTTTTAGGCACAAAAAAACTAATTTTGGCGCAAAAAAATAGTATTTGTAACAAAAAAACTGGTTATGGAGCAAAAAAAAACTCTTTTAGGCGCAAAAAAAATGTATTTGTAACAAAAAATCTGGTTTTGGAGCAAAAAACTGTTTTTGGCGCAAAAAAAATTTATTTGTAACAAAAAAATAGTATTTGTAACAAAAAAACTGGTTTTGGAGCAAAAAAACTGTTTTTGGCGCAAAAAAATTTATTTGTAACAAAAAAATAGTATTTGTAACAAAAAACTAGTTTTGGAGCAAAAAACTGTTTTTGGCGCAAAAAAAATTTATTTGTAACAAAAAAATAGTATTTGTAACAAAAAAACTGGTTTTGGTGCAAAAAAACTGTTTTTGGCACAAAAAAATTTCTTTCGTAACAAATATATATTTTTTGTGCAAATAGAATTTACTTGGAACAAATGTATTTTTTTTTTTTTTTTGCGAAAGTAAAATAAATATATAAATATATATTTTTTTGACGTGCAAATTTAAATTACTTGTAAAAAATATTTTTGGCCCAAATAGAATTTATTTGTAAAAAATATTTTTTTGGCGCAAATAGAATATTTACTTGGAACAAATGCATTGTTTTGACGCAAGTAGTATTTACTGGGAATAAATAAATATTTTTTTATCGCAAATAAAATTTATGTGTAAAAAATATTTTAGTTTTTGCACTAAATGGAATTTACTTGCAAGAAATACATTTTTTTTTTGGACTAAATAATATTTATTCGTAAAAAATAATTTTTTATTGTCACAAATCAGATTTACTTGAAACAAATAAATATTTTTTGAACGCAAATAATATTTATTTGTAAAAAATATTTTATTTTTTGCACAAAATGAAATTTACTTGGAAGAAATAAATTTTTTTTTTTTGAGTAAATAATATTTATTTATAAAAAACAATTTTTTATTGACACAAATCAAATTCGTTTCAAACAAATAAATATTTTTTGAACGTAAATAATAATTATTTGTAAAAAATATTTTTTTTTTCAACAAATGGAATTTACTTGCAACAAATAAAAATTTTTTTATCTCAAATAGCATTTAAAGAAATAAATTTTTCTTACCGCAGCAAATAGAATTTTTTTATCGTTAAACCAATTAATATTTGCATGGAGAAAATAAATTTTTTTTTCCCGCAAATATAATTTCTCTTTAGCGAACAAATTTTTTTGCGCAAATAGAATTTTTCATTTTAAAGAAATTTTCATTTTGCAGTAAGATAAATACATTCTTTTCTCTGATTTTGAACTTTTTATTTTTATGATTTATTAAACTTTTTTTTTATTAAACTTTTATATATAAAATAGAAAATTCTGTTTGAAAACTGAAAAATAAATAAATCATTATAATTGTGCAATTCAAAATAAAAAATTCCCGTAAGTGCTTTTAAGGCTTTGTTAGTAATAAAAAAAACTCATTTCAGAAAATGGTTAACAATAGATTTTTTTTACAAAAGAGCATCTAAATTCGAGACGAATTAAACTTTTTTTTTGTTTTTGTTTTCGAAGAATGCAATGAACGTGATTGTGAGTAATCTCTTTTTTTACATTTCAATCTGTTTTTCTTCTCCGAATGAAGATTTTTTGTTTGTTTTTTTTCACCTACTTTAAATTTATTCCAGTTTTTTTTTAAATCGAAATTTCAAGAAAAAAAATTTATTTCTTTATTTTAACACTACAAAGTTTATAATATTTATTTATTATTTATTTCAATATGAATTCATTATAGTTATTATTTATTTCAATATGAATTCATTATATTTATTCATTTATTATTTATTCAATTATGAATTCATTATATTTATTTATTTATTTATTATTTATTTAAATATAAATCTTAATATTTATTTATTTATTATTTATTTAAATATAAATCTATTATATTTATGCATTTATTATTTATTTAAATATAAATCTATTATATTTATTTATTTATTATTTTTTTCAATATTAATAAAAGAAAAAAAGAAATTGTAATAGAATCGAAAATTGTTTAAAATTTAAACTAAAAAGTATAAATATTGCGAAAAAAATAAATTTCAATTAAAATTTTTTTTTAAGTTAATTGGAACATTTTTTTCATTTTAAATTTAATTTTCCTTTTTTTCTCTTTTCTTTCCTTTTTTTCAAAAATAGAAAAATTCTATTGTTTCATCTATAGAATGAAAGGAGGAAGAATATCTATACGTGGAATCAGTAATTTTTCATATTCATGTAAATTGGAAGGGAAAACTTTCCAGAGATTCGCTCTATATATATAAAGTTTAAACTCAAAGTTACAAGGATTTAATTTAATGTAAGTTTCGAATAAGGATTTAAATCTTCTAAATCCCTGTAATTGAAAAACTTTACTAGAAATTAACTTTGTTTTTTTTTTTAAACAAATCATGTATAGTTTTGGAGAATAATGTCATTAATATCTCTAATGTAATGAAAAGTCGGAATAAATTATTCAAATTCAATATATTTATTTATTAGAATATAAAATATTTATTTTTATAGATTAAAATCAGATTTTTTAAGTTTAAATCAATTTTTTAATAATTATTTTATGCGCCTGATATTAATTAATTTTTAACCAATTTGTTTTGCTAAAATAATGTTAATATTAATATTAAATTAATTGTTAATCTATTTTTTTTTTTGCTAAAATAATGTTAATATTAATTTTAAATTAAATTTTTAACCTATTTGTTTGCTAAAATAATGTTAATATTAATATTAAATTAATTGTTAATCTATTTGTTTGCTAAAATAATGTTAATATTAATATTAAATTAATTTTTAACCTATTTGTTTGCTAAAATAATGTTAATATTAATTTTTAATTAATTTTCAATCTGTTCCAGTTAAATTTGTAGAGTTAAAATAATAAATGAATAAATATAATAAATTTATATTGAAATAAATAAATAAAATTATTTTTTTGAAATTTAGATTTAAAAAAACTGGAATAATTTGAATTTTTTATTATTTTTTTTTTGCTAAAATTTATAAATGTTAATATTAATAAATATTAATATTAATATCAATAAATGTTAATATTAATAAATATTTTATTTACAACCAAAGAAAAATTTTAGTTAAACAAAAAAAATTGAGTCAAGTAATTTTTATTTAAATCAAGTACTTTTGATTTGAATCAAAGTTATTTTTACTTAAACCAAATTGTTTTTGAATAAATTATTTTAGTCTTTGAATAAAATATTATTTAATTGATTTAAGTAAATTTATTTAATGTATAAATAAATATTTACTATTCCTACCAAAAAAATTTATTTAGTAATAAACAATTATTTATTCGAACAAATCAATTTTCTTTCAGCGTAAATATAATTTTTACATTCTCATTTTCAGCTAAATTATTATTTCAATTAAAGGAAAAAATTTATTCAAGTTTCGATAATAAATTCTTAATCCAATTTTCTTTATTATTTATTTCCCCATTTTTATAAAAAACTGATTGATTTGAATATAATAATAACTTTTCCCAATATTATTTTATTTACAGTTTTTTTACTTCAAAAAAAAAAAAAAATTATTTAGTAACAAACAATTATTTATTCGAACAAATAAATTTTCTTTCAAGGTAAATATAATTTTTACATTCTCATTTTCAGCTAAATTATTATTTCAATTAAAGCAAAAGATTTATTCAAGTTTCGATAATAAATTCTTTGTCCAATTTTCTTTATTATTTATTTCTCCAGTTTTATAAAAAACTGATTGATTTGAATATAATAATAATTTTTCCTAATATCATTTTATTTACAGTTTTTTTTTCCTTCAAAAAAAAATTATTTAGTAACAAACAATTATTTATTCGAACAAATCAATTTTCTTTCAGCGTAAATATAATTTTTACATTCTCATTTTCAGCTAAATTATTATTTCAATTAAAGCATAAGATTTATTTATGTTTCGATAATAAATTCTTTGTCCAATTTTCTTTATTATTTATTTCCCCATTTTTATAAAAAAAACTGATTGATTTGAATATAATAATAATTTTTAACAATATCATTTTATTCACAGTTTTTTATTATTATTAATATTATTATTATTATTTTTATTTTTATTTTTATTTTTATTTTTATTTTTATTTTTATTTTTATTTTTATTTTTATTTTTATTTTTAATTTTATTTTTAATTTTATTTTTATTTTTCTCTTTCGTGGAAATAATTTGATTTCACTGTATAATTTTGATAGTAATCGAGAAAATATATTGGATATTTTGTAAATGGGAAAATTGTGAAAGAATCTTAAAATCAATTTCCTTTCTCATCAGTGCGAGTGGGGAAAGTTTCTCTTTCTCTCTCTCTCTCTCTCCCTCTCTTAATATATGTATATATATAAATGTGAGAAATGAAAAGCAATGGCACCTATATTCCAGGGTTAATTTTCAGTTTCCGTATTGAAGCAATTAAGAACGCGTTTCCAATTACATTCGATAAAGGCCTCTGGAAATTAGTGTATACATCATCATGCAGCTCAACTGTCATGGAGATCTCAAAACTAATTCGATTACCATCGCCAATTTGTCATATTACTAAGCTCTGTGTATCAAATATCTGTCCAATTTTCTTGCTCGACCTGCGATATTGACTTTTCATATCCGGAGAAAAAATGACAAGAGGAGGAAAAAAAAAATTTTTTTTCGAAGAAAAAGAAATGAAAAAGAAAAAGAAAGAGGAAAAAATATCGAAGAGAAAAAGAAAGAGAAAAGAATTTTGCGAAGAGAAAAAGAAAAGAATAAGAAGAGAAAGAAAAGTGGAAAAAAGACATATTGTTTTCTTAGAAATTTTTAAACGTTTTTTTATTTTTTTTACCTATATTTTCTTTTACCAAAAAAATACAATTTTTCTTTTGTAAATTTAAATGGAATTTCTTGTTTTTTTCGTAACGTAAACTACAATTTTTTTTCTTGTTTTTTTTTTTGACAAACAAAAATACAACATTTTTGCCAAGAACCGTAAAATTTTTCTTGGACAAATAAAAATACTGTTTTTTGCAAATAGAAATATTTGTTTTCACTTTTTTCACAAATAAAAATACACTTTCTTCTAAATAGAAAATCTAAATAGAATCAAAAGACAATTTTTTCACGAATAAAAAGACAATTTTTTCTAAATAAAAAAACAATTTTTTCACGAATAAAAATACAATTTTTTCTAAATAAAAAAACAAATTTTTTCACGAATAAAAATACAATTTTTTCTAAGTAAAAAAACAATTTTTTCACAAATAAAAATACAATTTTTTCTAAATAAAAACAATTTTTTCATGAATAAAAATACAATTTTTTCTAAATAAAAACAATTTTTTCATGAATAAAAAAAACAATTTTTTCATGACTAAAAATACAATTTTTTCTAAATAAAAATATTTTCTTCACGAATAAAAATACAATTTTTTCTACCTTAATAAAGAAAATTTTTTCACGAATGAAAATACAATTTTTTTCTAAACAAAAATATTGTTTTTTCCAAATAAAACAAAACAAAAAATTTTGACAATTAAACTACAATTTGTTATTACAAACATAATGTAGTTTTATTGACAAATAAATATGCAATCTACTTGTTTTTACAAATAAGTAACAGCACAATTTTTTTATCAACAAAAATAGAATTTTTTTTATAAGTAAAAATAGAATTTTTTTATAAGCAAAAATAGAATTTTTTTTATAAACAAAAATAGAATTTTTTTATAAACAAAAATTGAATTTTTTTTATAAACAAAAATTTAATTATTTTATAAACAAAACTACAATTTTTTTATAAACAAAAATATAACTTTTTGACAATCAAAAATATTATTTTTTTGTATAAATAAAAATTCAATTTTGCTTTTGACAAATAAAACTAGTTATTTTAAAGGAATAGTACAATTTTTCACAAACAAAAATACAATTTTTTTGAAAAATAAAACTGTCATTTATTTTTATAAATCAATTATGCAATTTTTTTGTGTCAAATAAATAATACTTTTTTTTTAAATAAACAAATCTTATGGATAAAATTTCAATTTGTATAAATGAAAGCTTAATTTTGGTTCTGACTAATAAAACAAATTTTTTTTGCAAGTAAAATACAACTTTTTGCGAATAAAGAACAATTTTTTTTTGTTTGGAAATATCTGACGATACTACAATTTTTTATGCAAACGAAAGTACATTTTTTTACAAATAAAAATACAAATTTTTTGATAAATAAAAGTGTTAATTCTTTTTAGAGTTTTAGAAATGAATTGCAATTTTTTTCAGTCAAATAAAATACGGCTTTTTTCCAAAAAACACAATTTTATGAATAAAATATTATTTTTTATAAATAAAAGTCAATTTTTATTTCAGACAAATATAACTAATTGTTTTGACAAGTAAAATATAATTTTTTTTAAATAAATGAAATGTAATTAATTGATTTTTCTTTTGTAAATAACAGTACATTTTTTTGTGAAAAAAAAGAATGTTTTATAATTCAAGATATTACTTTTTATTAATAAACATCCAATTTGGATTTTTACAAAGAAACAAAAAGGAGGAAATTAATTTCTAATCAAAATATTTTTACCAAATATTTTTTCCAAATATTTTTTTGAAATTCTTTTTCTGAATATTTTTTAAACTATTGTAACTGAATATTTTATCCAAAATTTTGTTACTAATTATATTTTTACTGAATATTTTTCTCCAAATATTTTGTCGAAATATTGTAACTGAATATTTTTACTAAATTTTTGTTTCGAATATCTTTACTAAACATTTTTCCAAATATTTTTTTCAAATACTTTTTCTGAATATTTTTTAAAATATTGCAAATTTGTAACTGAATATTTTTTTCAAATATTTTTACTAAATATATTTTTACTGAATATTTTTTTTGCAAATATTTTGTCCAAATATCGTAACTGAATATTTTTACTAAATTTTTGTTTCGAATATCTTTACTAAATATTTTTCCTAATTTTTTTTTCCAAATATTTTTTTCAAATACTTTTTCTGAATATTTTTTAAAATATTGTAAATTTGTAACTGAATATTTTTTCCAAATATTTTTACTAATTATATTTTTACTGAATATTTTTTTGCAAATATTTTGTCCAAATATCGTAACTGAATATTTTTACTAAATTTTTTGTTTCGAATATCTTTACTAAATATTTTTTTCAAATACATTTTTCCAAATATATTTACTAAATTTTTGTTTCTAATATCTTTACTAAACATTTTTTTGAAATACATTTTTCCAGATATTTTTTCCAAATATTTTCACTAAATTTTTGTTTCAAATATCTTCACTAAATATTTTTTCAAAATACATTTTTTCAACTACTTTTTCCAAACATTTTTACTACATTTTTCTTTCAAATATCTTTACTAAATATTTCTTCAAAATACATTTTGTCAACTCTTTTTTCGAAATATTTTTACTAAATTTTTCTTTCAAATATTTTATCGAAATGCATTATCCGAAAAATATTATCCAATTATTTTAACTAAATAATACTTTTGTGCTGAAAAAAGTATATTTTTCCAAAAAAAAAAATATTTCTTTTATAGAACGAATGAAATTTTTTATTTTAGAAAATAAAAAATAATTTTTAGACGAGAAAATTAAATTAGAGATGAAATTTAGAGATGAGAAAAAAAGGGAATAATATGTACGATTAATGGAATAATGTTGATAATGTATGCGTAGACAAGAGTATTTAAGTTTCCCAGTGAAACACTTTTAGTTATATAATTCATGAAACTACGGATTCCTCTAAATCGTAAAACTTGGATTTTTACGAGCATCTCCCTGCACCTTTACGACGATGTTTCTTACTTGTCACAGACGAGAGAGAGAGAAAGAGAGAAAGAGGGTTAGAAAAAATCCCTCACTTCTTTTTTCAATTCTCCAAATCTTTTACTATTTGTTCAATTTAAATAAAAAGAATATTTACATATTTTTTCCACAATTTTCTTTTCTTTCCCTATTTTTGCTTTTTCCATTTCTCTTATTTTTCTAGTTTAACTAAAAACGTTTTTGGAATGAATAAATTTATATATTATTTATATATTATTTAATTTATATTATTATTATTATATAAAATAATAATAATAATAGTAATTATTATTATTATTTTATATAATTTATATCATTTTTCATTTTCGAAAATAAAAAATTTTATTCGTTCTATAAAAGAAATATTTTTTTTTTTTTGAAAAATTTACTTTTTTGAGCATGTTATTAATATATTATACAATAATTTTGAATTAAATTAATTTAAATATAATTAAATTAATTCTTCTATCTTTAATAATTTGTAATTACCATTTTTAATTATTATTATTATTTGTTGTTATTATTATTATTATTATTATTATTATTATTATTATTATTATTATTATTATTATTACTATTATTATTATTATTATTATTATTTGTTATTATTATTATTATTTGATATTATTATTATTTTCTACTTTATTTATCATTAAGAAATTGTAAGAATATTAAAAACAAGAACTAAGACCAAAAGACGAAAAAATATTAAGAAATAAGTATTATTTTAATAAATTATGATAATCAACTATTTTTATTAATTTTATTAATGTTAATTAGTTATAAATTTCTTTAAAGTGATTAATTTGATTATTTATAGGTAATGCCAAGTGAATTAATTTTATCTCTTTATCCAACTAATTATATTGCTGAATTAATTGAAAATGATTAATAATTAACACTAACAAATATATATTTATAAATTTATGAACTTTTTTTTGTCTAATTTAATTTATTTTTAATTTAAACTTTTCGAAAAATTTTGTGAGTGGAAAATTCAATTGAAATTGAAAATTCCATTGAAATCGAAATTGGAAAATCCATTGAAATTGAAAATTTAAGCAGAACCAGAAGTTTCCAATCATTTATTAAAGAATGTAAATTATTTTATTATTATTATTATTATTATTATTATTATTATTTTTATTATTATTATTATTATTTTTATTATTATTATAATTTTATTATTATTATTTTTTTTTATTATTATTATAATTTTATTATTATTATTATTATTTTTATTATTATTATAATTTTATTATTATTATTATTATTTTTATTATTATTATCGACACCAAAAAATGATTCTCGGGCAAACATGATTTGAAATTTCTTTAAATGGAGCGGCACATGGCACACGTATAAAAATCGATGCCTTTCATATTAGAACACTTTTTTTTCGATTTCACCCTCATCCCCTTTCTTTTCTTTCATTTTTTTCCCTCTCTTTCTATACATCCAGTATCTACAAAAAAGAAATGCTTCCCTATCAAAAAAAAAAAAAAAAAAAACATAACTCTTAGAATATAATATATTTTCCTGTCAATGCTAAATATATATATGTATATGTATAAGGGCAAATTTCTAGAACGTAAAATCCTACACAGATTATTCTTCTCCCCATCTCATTTCAAAGTTAATACTTCAATTCATTTACTATGTATATTTTTTCCATTTCGCCTCCAAATGTGTATACACTTTCATCACATATAACAAATCCTCTAATCAATTTGACAAAAAAAAATAAAATAAAATAAAGAAAGAAAAATAAAAGGAGAAATAAAATAATGATTCTTCAAATCCCTATTTACTTAAGTGCAAATGGAAAATGCGCGCTTTGGATTTAGGAAATTAATTTTTTTAAGCTGACAAATTTTATTCTCTTTTATTAATTGTCCATGGAAAAAAATAAGCATTAGAAAGGAAGGGGGAAAGGTGGACAAAATAATGCTAATAAATGTATTAAATAAAAAACAAAAATAATAGAAAGAAGAGAGAAAATAGAATAAATAATAAATTCCTTTCTATTCATTTTATTTTCTCTCTTCTACTTATTATTTTTGTTTTTTACTTAATACATTTATTAGCATTATTTTGTTTACTTTTCCCCTCCGGTTCTAATGTTTATTTTCCTATTTTTATTATTCATTATTAGTTATTATTTAATATTTATTATTTATTTTAATTTATTACTTTTTTTATTTTTTATTTTTCACTTTTTATTTTTTAGTTAATATTTTTTATTTTTTAGTTAATATTCTTCATTAGAAAAAGAATAAAAAACACAAAATAAATAAAAAAAAATTACAGTAAACAAAAAAGATTTAAACTAAATTAAAAATATATAAAAAATAAAGAAAATAAAAATAAATAAAAATATTTAAAAAGTAAAATAAATTTAAAAATATATAAAAATTAAAGAAAATAAAAATAAATAAAAATATTTAAAAAGTAAAATAAATTTAAAAAATATAAAAATTAAAGTAAATAAAAATAAATGAAAATATATAAAAAGTAAAATAAATTTAAAAAAATATAAAAATTAAAGTCAATAAAAATAAATGAAAATATTTAAAAAGTAAAATAAATGCAAAATATATAAATAATAGATAAAATAAATAAATAAATAAAATATGGCTTCCGCGAGGAAGCAGAGAATATAAAAAAAATTTAATAAAATAAAAAAATAAATAAAAATATAAATAAAATAAACTGAAAAAAAGTTGAAAATAAAAAAAGTCGACAATGCAAAAGGAAGCAAACAAAAAAACATCACAGGGAGTAAAGAAAACAAAAAGCAGAATAATTAAAGAATAATCATAAAAGAAAAAATAATAAAGAATCGTAAAAGCAGACTTTTTTTTAAAGATATAATAATAAGAAAAAGAAATAAAAAGAGAGTCCTCCGAATTCAAAAAAAAGGGAAAATAAATAGAAGAAAACTAAATTAAAATTAAAATGCACACGGCGAAGACGACAATTTGGAAGTAACGAAAAAAAAAGTTTTTTCGATAAATTGCCTATAAACGAGAAATTTAGGGAAAAAATATCATTTAAAATTTGTGTTATACAAATATTAATATTTAAATTAAATTAATACAAAAAATAAATTATCGTAAACTTACTATAATTATAATTATTATGAATTATTTATTATATTAATTATTATTAAGAATTATTATTATTATTAATTATTATTATTATTACTATTATTATTACAATTTTTGTTATTATTATTATTATTATTATTATTATTATTATTATTATTATTATTATTATTATTATTATTATTAAGTAAATAATTAATTAAAAATTTTTTTCTTTTTGTCATATTTTTCATAAACTCTGTAACTTTACACCGTAAAAAAATATATTTCACTCAGAGCCAACATGACTCTATTATTTAGTTTAAATAAAATTTGTCTCTGTTTGCAGATTAATTTTTTACTTTTTTTTTATTTATTTTTATTTTTCATTACACTATTTATTTATTTTTCATTATTACAAAAATATTGCAATAATTTGTATTGCCTATTAATGGTCCTCAATATTAATTACTATATTTTCTCCAAAAAGATGTCCGCAAAATTTATCAATGATTTCCAGAAAAAAAATTTGTTCTTTACAAAAACAAGTTTTTATTTTGTTCCAAAATTTTCTTCTTTTGAAATTAGAGATAAAAAAACTGTGAAAAACATTTTTCTACACAAAAATTTCAGTGGAAAAAAAATTTCATTTTTTAAAAATAAATTATAAAAAATAATTTGATTATAATAAACGTGTCACCAAAGTTAAGAAACAAGAAACAAGAAACAAGAACAAGAATCAATAAAACAAATAATAATAAATAATTATAGATAACAATAATAATAAATAAATTTCGGTGAAAAAAATGCTTCCATGAGAAATCAGTAAATAACAATTAAATTATATTTAAAAATTTGAATATAGAAAAATATTTTCCCTTTAAAATCGTTGATAATAAAACGTCGTCAATTTGATCAAAGTTGAAAAAAAATGAGAATTAAATAATTTCCAACTCTAGTATTAAAATTTTATCGAGTGATAGTTTTAATCATTATTTAATAATTGATAATAAATTAATTTTTGGGGAAAAAAAGACTTTTATGAAAAAACACTAAATAGGAAATAAAAATAATTAATTCGACAAAAAGAAAGAATGTAAAAAAATTAATTAATTAATTAATATTAAATAAATTTCGGTGAAAAAAATACTTCTATGAAAAAGTACTAAATAGCAAAATAAAAATAATTAATTCGACAAAAAGAAAAAGAAAGAAAGACAAAAAATTAGTTAATAATTAATAATAAAAAAAATTCGGTGAAAAAAATACTTCTATGAAAAAGTACTAAATAGCAAAATAAAAATAATTAATTCGACAAAAAGAAAGAGAAAGAAAGACAAAAAAAGAAGAGAAAATAATAATGATAGTAGTAACAGTAACAAAAATAATACGAATAGCAACAGTGACAATAATAGTAACAAAAATAAAAATAGTATAGTAAATGTGGGAATAATAAAATTAAATAATAATAATAATAATAATAAAGAGAATAATAATAAAAAAAATAATAATAAAAAGAATTATAATAAAAAGAATAATTATAATAGTAATAATAATAATTATAATAATAATAATAATAATAATAACAACAAAAAGAATAGTAATAATAACAATAAGAATAGTAATAGTAATAATAATAATAACAAAAGAATAGTAATAATAATAATAACAAAAAGAATAGTAATAATAACAATAAGAATATTAATAGTAATAATAATAATAACAAAAGAATAGTAATAATAATAATAACAACAAAAAGAATAATAACAATAATAATAATAAGGAATAGGTCGGGAGGTTACTTGATTACACCCTTAACGAGATAGACGTATCCGGTGACGGTTTGACCTGGATAATGAGATATTTGATGAACCCAAGAATTAGGAATGTGATGATCTCAATATAATTAACCATCTACTTGATTCAAACACCTCAAGTAAATTTACCTAATATATATAAATATACATACATAATATACTCATCGTCCCAAACAAGAAACAACAACAACAACAACAATAATAGTAAACTAATAATTTCAAATTCAATCCGCTAATAAAATCAAAGTTTGCCACATATAACATCGAAAACGCTATCCAATAATATTAATTTATCACCGTTTTCCATTTTCATCTTTACCTTTTTCTTTATTTTTTTTCTTTTTTTAGAAAAGAGAGAAATTTTGATTTACGCAAGAAAATAACATATAGACTCAAGTCCGCAACTTTATATGCATATATACGAAGAGAGGTTGCTTAATCCCAGTTTCTATAATGAGGGTAGTCAACAACTTCAAATAAGATCCAATCTTTCTTTTATAGCACACACACACACACGATAAATTTTTTATTTAATCAATATAAATTTGAAATTTTATCTTTTATTTACAAAAGAGGAAAAAATCAGGGAAAAAAATTGTTCTGAGAAAATTTCTTATACATTTAATTCAGTTTCTACTAAAATCAATTAAAAATTCGTTTGGATAGATTTTAATTTTTTTGCTATCAAAAATTTTCTATCATAGAGAGGGAAAAATTAATTTTTGTTTTTCGGTATTGAATTTATTTCTCATTTTTAAATTTACTTTTTTGCTCTGTTCATTATTTTTCGATAGCGAATTTTTTTCGTTTGAAAAAAAGGAAATTTTCACGCACATAGAATTTTTTGTTTCATTTTTTTTGTTTAGAATTTAGAAAAAATAGTTTTTTTCATTCAGATCCGTGTATTTTTAATTTGGAAAACAATTTTTTTATTCAGAAAAATAGTTTTTTGCTCAGGGAAATATTTTGTTATTGAGAAAATTTTTTTTTTACTTTGAAAACTAAATTTTTATTCAGAAAAATATTTTTTTACTTTGAAAACTAAATTTTTATTCAGAAAAATATTTTTTTACTTTGAAAACTAAATTTTTATTCAGAAAAATAGTTCTTTGATCAGGAAAATATTTTGTTAATCAGAAAAATTTATTTTTATTCAGGAAAATATTTTGTTTTTCAGAAAAATATCTTTTTACATCAAAACAAAATTTTTTACTAAGAAAATAATTTCTTTAATTTAGAAAACTAATTGTTTATTCAGAAAAATATTTTTTTAATTCGAAAAGAAATTTTTCATTCAGAAAAATATTTCTTTAATTTAGAAAACTAATTGTTTATTCAGAAAAATATTTTTTTATTTCGAGAAATAATTTTTTTGTATTCAGAAAAATATTTTTTTTTTCAATTTAGAAACATGAGGGATTTTTTTTTGTTTAGAGAAAAATATATTTCAGTCACATTCGTTGGAGAAAATAACTTCTGCGATAATTATGAACAGTGCGTGACTAAAAATCTAGAGAAATATTTCATTCTTCCGTGAATGTAAATCGATGTAAAATTATGGTTATAAAATGCAATTTCTTTTCGTTTCTTCACGAAGGAAATAATTCAAAATTACAAACAATAACTAGGGAAATGAAAATAAACTTCTTTTCCACTAGCAAAAACAAAAAAAAATGCGAATTATGAAAAAAATTAGTCTTTAATAAACGGCGAAAATAAAAAAGTCCTTCTTTCCATTAACAAAAACTTGAAAATCGAAATTTAAAAATTAATCCAAAATGAAGAAAAAAGAAAAACTACTTTTCCGTTAGATAAAAACACTTGAAAGAAAAAAATTCGAGCGAAATATAAAAATGAATCTGAATTAACGTCGAAAATAGAAAAAAAAACTACTTTTCGGTTAGGAAGAAACTTGAAAGAGAAAAATTGGAGCGAAATATAAAAATTAATGTAAATTAACGTCGAAGATAAAAAAAACTTCTTTTTTTCCACGAATAGAAACTTGAAAGAGAAAAATTCGAGTGAAATATAAAAATGAATCTAAATTAACTTCGAAAATAGAAAAAAAACTACTTTTCCGTTTGGAAAAATTATAAAAGAGAAAAATTCGAGCGAAATATAAAAATGAATCTAAATTAACTTCGAAAATAGAAAAAAAAACTACTTTTCGGTAAGGAAGAAACTTGAAAGAGAAAAATTCGAGCGAAATATAAAAATTAATGTAAATTAACGTCGAAGATAAAAAAAACTTCTTTTTTTCCACCAATAGAAACTTGAAAGAGAAAAATTCGAAAAATAAAAATAAATCCGTAAAAATTTGAATTTTCTAAATTAATGATCAATGAAAGAAAATAAAACGAATGCGGAGAAATTATTTGTCTAGCAATAGAATAATTTCCATCGAATCGCGGGAAATTAATTAAGAGAAACAATTCACGAAGAGAAATATTTCCACAAAAGGAGAGAATTAAAGAACAAGAAACTAATCCCACAAAGAAGAAACAATGTCACTAACCATGTAATCCGGAGAAAAGAGAGAGAGAGAGAGAAAAAAAAAGATAGTAAAACACAAAAAAAGAAAACTAGTCCTCGGAGATTTTCAAGTTCCACTAAATTCACGAAAATCTTCCCTAATCCATTTAATCACTTGATTAGATCGAATTGATAGGAGTAATAATGTCGGGGAAAACAATCGTGACGAGATTAAAAGGAGGGTTGCTCCTGGCAAAAAAGAAATGTGTATGTAAATTTTTCACGGGAAAAAACAAAAGAATGGAAAAAGGGGAAAAAAAGAAGAAGAAACAGAATCACTCCTTGGGAAATTTTCTTGATTATCATTGATAATATAAGTTTCTTTTTTAGTAGCTTCCACACCTATTCATCAGTCCCTCCCTCCCTCTCTTTCTCTCTCTCACTCATCTTGCCAACAATAGATAGCTGTCAATTTGCGATGGTCACTTTCTTGTGTGTGTTTTTTTGTATATTTGGCCCAAAAAAAAAAAATTTTTTTGTTATTATTGTTTTGGGTTCATGAAGGTAGAGAGAGATTTACCTGGAGTAGTTGAAAATCCTAGGCAATGAGAGGCCTATGATGTGTCGAATCTGGCATGGCGCCTCCGGTTGTGTCACTCTTCGGTGAGGTCGTTGAAAAAACGTCCTTCCTCGGAAGGCTCACCTCCTGGACTGCTGTTGTAGATGAGCCTAGAGCCACTCACACCGACTACCTGGTTTGTGCTCGCAACGTTATTGATCTCGTCCCAGACACCCGTCGACCCACGCAGACGCTTAGCGTTGCCGTGTCGCTTTAGCAACGTGACGTCATTTACCACCCAATCCTCATCCTCTCCTCACTCATGGAGCAACGACTACTTCTCTATACTCCGAGAGAGAAAGAAAGAGAGAGAGAGAGAAAGAGAGGGTATATACTTTTCTGCCTCATGCTCTACCCTAACTCCACCTTCTGTTTCCTCACCATCTGATTTTTAACCCTCCTTCCTTCTCTTCTCTCACTCTCTTCTTTTTTTCATCACTCTGACACACTCGCTTTTTCTCTCTCTCTCTCGGTGTGTGAGGTTCACATCTCTTCACTGACAGTTGCCAGTCCCACTGTGTACAAAAGCATCTCATCCCTTATGCCTATACATATCTTTAAATCCTTTCTAAACCCATTGCTGCTAGTTGTTTTCCTTCTAAATGATGGATAACCACTTCAATTGAATACTTTTTCTTCTGTTTTCTCTTATTTTTGTTCTATTTCTCCTGCTTCTTCTTCTTCTGCTTCTTGATATACTTTCTCTTTTTTTGGTACTTTTCCTCTTTCTTCTTCTTGGTACACTTTTTTTTTCTTCTTCTTGGTACTTTTCCTCTTTCTTCTTCTTGGTACACTTTTTTTTCTTCTTCTTGGTACTTTTCCTCTTTCTTCTTCTTGGTAAACTTTACTTTTTTTCTTTTTGATACTTTTCCTCTTTCTTCTTCTTGGTACACTTTTCTTTTTCTTCTTCTTGGTACTTTTCCTCTTTCTTCTTCTTAATACTTTTTCTCTTTCTTCTTCTTGGTACACTTTTCTTCCTCTTGGTACTTTTTTGTCTTTCTCTTCTTCCTCCGCTTTTTGGTATTCTTCTTTTTCTTCTGCTTCTTGGTACTTTTCCTCTCTCTTCTTTTTCTTTTCTTGATACACTTTCTCTTTTTTTTCTTCTTGTTACCTTTCCTTTTTCCTCATCTTCATCTTCTTCGTACTTTTTTCTTTTTCTTCTCCTTCTTGATATTCTCCTTTTTTCTGCTTTTCGGTATTCTTCCCCATTTTCTGCTTTTCGGTATTCTTTCCCTTTTTCTGCTTTTCGGTGTTCTTCCCCTTTTTCTGCTTTTCGGTATTCTTCCCCTTTTTCTGCTTTTCGGTGTTCTTCCCCTTTTTTCTGCTTTTCGGTATTCTTCCCCTTTTTCTGCTTTTTGGTATTCTTCCCTTTTTTTCCTCTTCAACTTCGCCTTATTACTTTCTCAGTGAACCGAAAAGCTCACTTTTTCCAAATTCCAAACGTACATCTTCGTCCAAAAACTATACGACAGAATATCCCCAAAAATCTGAAAAATTAATCAACAATAAGAAATAGATAATAATAAATAATAAATAATACGAATTTTTCGAATTACGATTGAAAATAGAAAAAAAGAAAAGTCAAAAAAGTCGCGTTTATTTAATTCGGTATTGTGAGAAAAATTTTTATTTTCCTTTTCTCTGATTTTACTTGTACTATTTTTGCTAAATAAATATTTAAATACTTCTTACTTCCTTTTTTTCACAGCAAAAAAAAATTACAAAAACTTCTCAATAATTTCGAAAAATTAAAACTAGAACACTTTCAAAAAATCAATTATTCTCTACAAGACAATTATTATTCAAAATCAATTATTTTCATTCTCTAAATAAAGTATCTTTAAAGACTTTCAGTACCAATTTTTAGGTATTTTGAAATTTTAAGCAAATAAGAAACAATAATTAGTTGAATATTTATTTTACAAAAGTGATTAAAATTTAATTTGCAAATTTTAGAAAAAAATTAAGTTTTTGAAAAATAGTAATTAACAATTTTTTTAAAGAAAAAGGTACTTGAATTCACAATAATAACTTTAACAAATTGAAACAATTGGAAATTCTGTAAAATTTTATTTTTTTAGAATTTTATTTTCCCCTCTTTAAAAATTGTCTATAAAATATAATTATATTTTTCAAATTATATCATTTTATGAATTTACAAAAATTATTATCTATTTAAATAATTCAATTCTCGCAGTTAAATTTTGATAGGAATTGATTTAAGAAAAATTTCAGTTAAAATTTAAAAAAATAATTGAATATTTAAACCGTTATAACAGGAATTTTAGGAATTAATTAAATTTTCAAAGGTTTTTAAATTAAATTCCTTGAAAATTTAAGGAAAGCAAAAGTTTAAAAATCTAAATTTTTATTTAAAAAAATTATTAATAAAATTATTTTTCTACAAAAATTATTAAAGTTTTTCAATAATTTTATTCAAAAATTCTAAAAAATAATTGAATTTTGCATGAATTACAGTTGCAAATTTTAGAAATAATTATATTTCATGAGGTTTTTCATTAAAATTATTTGAAATTTCAAATTCCTCGGGAAAAATAAATATGAATAAGTTTTAAAATTTTTGTTTAACAAAAAGTATTAAAGTTTTGAAAAATTCAATTCAGAAATTTCGAAAAATTGCTTCTCGAAAAAATGAAACTAAATTTTTTTTTTGAAAATACTTCTATTTCCGAAAATAATTTTAAAAAATTGAAACAATTGAAAATTTTGCCAATTTTTATTGAAATAAATTTTGAATTTTAATTCAAGTTGCTGTTAGAAATATTTTGGCATTTACTATACGAGTCGTTTAAATAATTACATTTAATGAAAGACCGAAAGAAAAATGATATTTTTTAAGAAATTAAGAATTTTCATTAAATTTGTAAAAGCATATTTTGAAAGTAAAAACGGAAAAGAAGATTTTCTTTTCATTCAAATTCTTTCATTTTTTCATAACTCAAAAATTTTGCTAGTTTTCTTTAATAATTTTCCGAAACTTTTTCGAGAATTATTCAATTATTTAAAATTTAAATACAAAAATTAAATTTTCTTTGTAATAATTGAAACCGTCTATTTTTCTCTTTTTAAAAATATTAAGATATTTTTTCAAACAAATTTTAATAAAGAAATTCGTAAAATTAACTATTAAAAAATATTCCTAGATAATTTCCGAAATACTACAATATTTTTACAATTACATATAAAAATACATTAATATATTTTTAAAAAATGTCCAAAAAATTTAATCTTAATAAAATCTTTAAAAAATCTTTTTTTTAAAGAATGATTTTAATTTCTAGTAAAATCTTTGAAAAATAATTCAAAATTCGGGATAAATTTTTGAAAAGTACCTGAGTTAGTAAAAAAATATAAAAAAAATTATTAACCATTTTAAAAAATTGTAATTATAAATAATTATGTAAAAATTCTAAAATAGTACATTTTTAAAAAAATGTAATTTACAATGTTTCGAAGGTAAATTGAATGTTAAAAAATCATGATAGAACAAAACTAAGAAATTAGTTTTTTATAAAACTATTGTAATGTAATTTTTTCGAAAACAATTAAAAAACTTTTTTCTAAAAATGTGAAAAATAATTCTAAAAAATTTTAATATTATTTTCTAAATGTATTTGAATTTTCTGAAACATTAAAAATATTGAATATCGAAATTATGGAAAATAATTGAATTTTAAAAAATAGTACCAAATCTTGGACGAAAAGTCGAAATAATCGCATTATTTGAAAATATTTGAAAAAAGTCGAAAAAGTCATAATATCCGAGGCTTGAAAAGAGAAAAAAAATTCTGGAGTTATTTACTGTGAATGAATTTTAATTCGTCAGCTTCTTCTTCTTCTTCTTCTTCTTCTTCTTCTTCTTCTTCTTCTTCTTCTTCTTCTTCGTCTTCTTCTTCTTCTTCTCATGCGTCTTTCTCTATTATTTCCTCTCATTTCTTTCTTTTCGGAACCGAAATTTTCACTTTTTGCAAATTTGAACTCATTTTAGTAAAAAAAAATCTAAATTTTCTTCTTTTCCCAAATTTCTGAGCTTTTTCCAAATTTCAAACGCATTTCACTCAAAAAAGAATAATAAATTCGATCCCCAAATCTGAAAAATTCAACAACAATAAATTTTTTAGAAAATTTTTGAAAACAATTATTACGAGTAGCAAAAGAGAAAATGAAAATTCCAGAGTTATTTACAACAAAACTTACAAATTTTCCTCTTTGCGAAAATGTACTCTTTATGGCGGAAGTTATTGTTGTTGTTGTTCTTGTTCTTGTTGCTCAAACTAAAGCCACATTTAATCGAAATTCTCACTTCCTTCAAAGATATTACATTTTGGCAAAGTTCACAACGCTTCACAACGTTTATAATCTAGAAATTAGGAGAAAAAAATGTTTTTCCTTAGGCAAATTTTCTTCATTTTTCTCGTCAAATTATTTTGAAAAAAAGAATAAATTTGTATGAAAAATATTTATTTTCTAGACAAGTAATCGTGATTTTTACCAAATTTTTTTAAAAATATTTTAAACTATTTTTAAATTCAAAAAATATAATGTTTTCCTCATCAATTATTTTGAAAATAAAAATTTGTAAACAGAAAAGTTCTATTAATTTCCGTGTGAAGAATATTTATTTTCTAGGCAAATTATCGTGATTTTTTCAAATTTATGTAAAATTACAATTTTTTAAAATATTTGGAACATTTTTTCAAATTAAAAAAATTTTTTTACTCATCAATTCTTTTAACAAGAAAGATTCATTTATTTTCACGGTAAAAAATATTTTCTAGGCAAATTTTTATCATGTTTCCTAAATTGTTTCTTAATATTTAAAATTTTTTTTAAGTTAAAATATTGTTTCACTCATCAATTATTTTGAAAAAGAAAAACTTGTAAAGAGGAAAAATTCCACTATTTTCCATGTAAAAAATGTTTTTCACGTAAATTTTTTATAATTTGTCGCCAAAATTTTTTTTAATATTTAAAATTTTCTTTCTAAATTGGAAAATTTTTTTAACTATTTTTCATATCAAAATTAGTTTAAAAAGGAAAAATTTGTATATAGAAAAATTCTATTATTTTCCTTATGAAAAACAATATCTAGACAAATTTTTGTAATTTTCCTCATATTTTTAAAAAAATAAAATTTTTCTAATATTTAAAATTTTCTTTCTAAATAGAAAAAATTTTTTTACACATTTTTCTCATCAATTATTTTGAAAAAGAAAAATTTCTAAAGAGAAAAATTCTACGATTTTCCGTGTCAGCAATATTTTCAAGTCATATTTTTGTAATTTTTCTCCTGGAAAATATTTTTTACTCAATTTTCTCATCAATTGTTTGAAAAGAAAAATTAGTGAACAGAAAAATATTTATTATTTGCCGCTTGAAAAATATTTTATTCGAAATTAATAGTTGATTATTAACATTATTAATATTAATATTTGGAAAAATTTTCTATCTATAACGGAAATTGTTGTTGTTAAAATTGAAGCCGCACTAAATCGAAACTCAATTTCTTCCCAAGATGAATGGATTTTAATCCAAAAATCGATTGAATATCTCAAAATCTAAGAAAATCATTAATATTAATAATTAATTTGATTTTTAATTAATAATTGATTTATTAATTCTGAATTTTAATTAATTTTCAATTTATTAATTTTCAAGTTAAATTGTTTCTTAATTTATAAATTTTTAATTTATAAATTCTTAATTTATAAATTTTTAATTTATAACTTCTTAATTTAAAGTAGTTCTTAATTTATTAATAATTTTCCTTGATATTCAAATTAATAACGATCGAAATAACGAAAGAAAAAAATTTTACCAGAATAATTTACCTTAAAACTTACAAATTTGCTTCCTTAGGAAAATACACCATTTGCGGCGGAAATTGTTATTGTTGAAACTAAAGCCACACTGAATCGAAACTCTCTCACTTCCTTCCAAGATGAAACGTATTTCAATCATCAGAAAATCGATTAAATATCTCCAAATCTGAAAAATTCGCCAATAATTAATTTTCCATGTTCTAAAGAATTAATTTCAGAAATTTCGAGTCAATTACTAAAAAAAAATTACCAGAATTATAAATTATAATAGAGTTAGTTACCACCAACTTTCAATTTCTCTCTTTTCTTTTAAGCAAAATAATATACTCATTGTGGCGGAAATTGTTATTGTTCAATATTCTCTTGAAACTAAAGCCACTCTAAACTTTATATTATAATTATAGACAATAAAGCCAATCGATCTCACTCCTGTAGATTAAATACCGTTTTATGAAGATAAAACTAAGCTAGAAAAATTGGTAAGAGAAATTAATATTTCTTTTTTATTATTATTATTAAACCTGTTCCATATTTTCAAAAAAAAAATATATAAACATGAAAAAAAATTGTTACAAATTCATTTCGGGGGGAAATTGCGAGGATAACGTTGACGTCAATCTAAACGATATATGTCTAAAATTATTGACGTCAGTCTTTCTCAATGTATGACCTCTCTCTCTCTCTCTCTCTTTCTCTCTTTCCCTCTCTCACTCTCTGTATATACTATATATGCACGGAAGAGAAATTTCTATGATCAAAAATTACTGTGCTGCCACCTGAAGATAAATACAAAAAATAATTTCCTTTATTTACGCAAAAAAAAGAATTGGAACAAAAAAATCGATTTCTCCTACTTTTAATTTTTTCGTCAAAAATTGCCGACGATTAAGTAATTTTGCATTGTTTGTTTTAACAGAAATAAAAGACTAATTCTCGATAACTATTAGTAGTAAAAAAAATAGAAAAAGTATTTTTATATAAAAAGAATTTATTACTCTTTTTGTTTTTGCTTTTTTTGTAACTAAACATAGAAAAGTAGAAAAATATCTATAGATGCATATTATTATATTACATATAAATGAGGTTTCAAGATGGACTTTTTTTAAAATTCTTATTCAGAATTTGGAATTTGGCTTTTGTGGTTCAAAAGCTTGTTTCCCACGTTCTTCTTTATCCCTCATCAGCTTTTTAAATTCCTCCTGCTTTTCGCGTTGTTTTCGTTTTCTCTCAAGACGCATTTCCTCCTCGGTCAAAGTTGCAGCTTCAAGAAAATAATTTTTTTTTACAAAAATTTCTACAGTGCTAACAATATTATTTTTTAGAAATAAACGAAGAAAAAAATCAAGACTGAATTTTTGTTGCTCTATTTCGAATAAAGGGAATTTTTGCAAAAATTACTATTCAAGAAGAAAATATTTAAAATTGAAGATTCAATTATTTACCAGTTGAGAATTAATTTCTTCGAAATATAAAATCATTTTCTTTGCAAATACGAATTTTTTTTGCAATACAAAAACAATACAAAAAAAATTCGTGTTTGCAAAGAAAATGATTTTATATTTCGAAGGAATTAATTCTCAACTGGTAAATAATTGAATCTTCAATTTCGAAAATTTTCTTCTTGAATAGTAATTTTTGCAAAAAATTCCCCTTATTCGAAATGTGGAAATAAAAAATTCTATCTTGATTTTTTCTTTTGCAAAATAGATGTAAAAAATATGTAAAAAAATACGATTGTTAAAAACTTTCCTCATTTACAATTCTTTAGAAACTTTGTCAATTTTTTTGTAATTTATCGAAAGAAGAAAACATGGAAAGAAAAACAAATTTCATACTCACAAGGACCAGCCGAACCTGTAACTAGAGTACTTGGACGAATGTTTATTTGCATCGGATTATCAAAAATACTGTCATATTCGTTAGCATTTATGGTTTCTAGATTGCTACTTAATTCCTTTAAGCCACTGTCGTGAGTTGATGAGCTGCTTGCTGTTTTTTTCAATTGTGTACTATCGAAGAGAGCAATGGAATTTTTCGTAATTTTCGGTGTCGATTGAGCAGCCGGTGGTAGCGGCGAATTCGGCCTCTTTAATGGAAACTTTGTTTTCGGAACAGTTGAAATGCTTAATGGAGAATTGAAATGTTTCAGTTCTTCATCCATTTCCGTGAAACACGATAAAACTTTGCTGAGAGCATTCGTGACTGAAGTCTATAAAATAAACGATTCGTGCGAAATTATTAAATCAATTACAGACAGCTGTATTATAATTATTAATTACTGTTACAGTGGGGAAAAAAATTAATTTGATTCAAATAACCGACTGCAGGGTTTGTTCAATTTTTGCTCAACAAAATTTCCGGTTTTTTCCGGCTATGTCCTAAATCTTTCCCATAAAAATTTTTTTTTTTTGCTCATCAAAATTAAAATTTATATTTGATTTCGAAATCGAATGAATCTTTAAATTTGTTGAAAATGTTTTCTTTTTTAATAATTTTAATAGATGATTTGGAAAATAATTGAATTAAGCAAAGAATTTTCTCTATTTGTTGAAAATAAACTTGTCCCTTTATAAAAATTGGAAAATTGATTTTTCAATTTTATTAAAATTTTAATTGGATTTCTGGAAAGAATTTTACTATATTTATAAAAGTAATTCAATTCCTCCAAACAATTTCTGTTATTTATTACAATAATTTAATTCTTGTGATGAATTTTATTAGAATCTTTGCAAATAATAAAACTGTAATAATTAATTGAGGAGTAAGTTTTCAAAACCTGATAAATCTAAATTTTGTCATTTCGAGTAATTTAAACAAATGACAATTTTCATATAACCATTAAAATTATCTTCAATGTAGAAAAAATGTAATAAATTATTCATTTTTTAATTATTTTTCTATTTAAAATGCTATGTTTGTAATTAAATTCTATTGTAATAGGAAATTTAAAGGTTTTAATAATTTTTTCTAATAAAAAGATAGAAATTAAAAATCATCAAGATTAGGCCAAAATATTTTTTAAACTGAAAATTCTTTATTAATAAATTTTTTTTCTTAAATTGAACATTGATAAATGGATTTCTAAAGATTTTAATATTTTAAATATGTGTTTATCTCAATTTTTAAAAAAAATGGATTTATCAACTTTTGAAAAATTGCTCCTCAATTACTTAATTGTGATGAATTTTATTAGAATTTTTGCAAATAATAGAACAGTAATAATTAATTATTTATTTATTTAGTAAGTAATAAACATTTAATTTATTCAAGAAGTAAATAAATATAATCTATATAAACATTCAGAACTTTGAAATTATGAAAATTTAATGAAAGTCCAATAATTATAATTATGTATTGAATAGAATAATATAATTTTTATAAGCAAAAAAATTCATTTGAAACTGTAAGAGGGATTTTAAATTTAAAAAATAATATAATTACGGCCACTAACATTATTTTCGAAAAATTTAAATAAAATTCTTTAAAAGAATTCAATTATTCTTCTATTTTTCAAATAATGTAAAGAAATTTCAATTATTTCACAAATTTTCAAATTATTTCTTTGGAAAAGTTCAATTATCTTGAAACAATATAATTGAAAAATTACAATCTTATTTTTCTGATTTAAAAAAAAATTGCGAAAGTTCAATTTTATTAAAGAATTTTATGTATATTTTTTTAAATTAACTAATAAAAATTTTAATTATTAATCATCGCCGTTTGAAATATGAATATAGAATATGACTTTTTATAAAATTCAATTATTAATCAGATATTAAATTAAAATACTTTAAAAATTCTATTATTTAATAAATTTTATTATTTTATTTGTTAAAATGTTTCTAATGAAATTCTTTATATAGTATTTTTATATAATATTTATATAATATTTTTAGAAAATTCAAATATTAATCAGATATTAAATTAAAATACTTTAAAAATTCTATTATTTAATTAATTTTATTATTTTATTTGTTAAAAAGTTTCTAATGAAATTCTTTATATAATATTTTTATAAAATTCAATTATTAATCAGTCATTAAATTAAAATACTTTAAAAATTCTATTATTTAATTAATTTTATTATTTTATTTGTTAAAAAGTTTCTAATGAAATTCTTTAACAAATTTAATTACAGATTTTCAGTGTAATTTTAAAATATTTCTATTAACTTAATAATTTTTTTTAAATTTATTTACATAATACGTTTAAATTGGTGACTGATTTTCTACTATTAAATTAATTATTTTTAACTAATTCAAATTTAGAGAACAGTATAAATATCTATAAAAATTGAAATAGAAAGTGATGATTTAAAAACAAATTAAAACAATAAAAATTTTTTTAATTTTGGTGAAAAAATTCCCAATTTGATATAAAAATCTCGGTTTTTCTCCGTCAGATTTATTTCTCGCTTATTTACTTAAATTAAATAATTTTCTTTTGTATTTAAATCAATTAAATCGTATTTGAACCAATAATTTCAGTATTTGAATCAATAATTTCAGTATTTGAAGCAAATATAAAAACACTAATTACTAACAGAATATTAGTTCGAAATATCAATTTAATTTCAAAGAAAAATTAATTTCTGCTTTTGAAAATATTTACCATTCTCGCTTTTTCAACCGACAATCCTTTCGAACTGGCTTCGATATTCGAATATCCGCAATCTTCGTGGTATATTCCATTTGCCAGTTGTATTTTCACTGTCGCATTACATCCTGTCGAATAGTTTATTCCATTGTGATCGATGAAATCTGGTTTTAAATAAAATTCGAAATTGTTGAATTGGAAGATTTAATCCTTCGGATTTTAGTTTTCAATTTTCAATGTTTATTATGTCAAAATAGAAAAATGATTTCAACCCACCAATTGTACAACTTGTCACCGAGTGGCTCCAACCATTGCCAAAAACTCGATTAGCAGCTTTTATGAGTTCATTATTTTTATTTTGAATACAAGATAAATCACTATTCGATTCTGACGTGCGTGACAAAAAGTCACTTTGTGTAACTGGCTGGAAATATATAGTTCAGAATGTAAAAATTGAAAAAAAAGATCTATTCACATTTTCCACTTAATACTAAGTTTGTTTACATTTATTCACTGCACGAAACAATAGAAATTAAACGATCTATTTAGAGGAAACTAATCTTTACTAATTTACAAAACCGGCTATTTTGTTGTGTAAATAAACATTCGAGATTCGACTTACCACTTTTATACAAGACATGTTTTTGTAAACTTAAACATCACTATTTTTATTCTTTCCAAATAAGACACTTTGTTATTACTTTTACGAATCTTCGGGTTATATTATTTCGATTTTCAATTTCTAAACGTTTTAAATAAGATAACAAGATTATTTTCCCACCCACGTGCTTTCGTGACGATTTTCTCAAAGGAAACAAATATGGCCGATGAGAAAAAATCTTAAGCTCTCTTCTTAGTGTTTGTCCAATTTTAAATCTACCGATCCCTGACAATTCTGCCTTGAGATGAAGTTTTGGGAGTATGAACTTGGCCTTAGATGTTTATCTTCGAGATCTTCGAAGATACTTAACCTAAAAATTATTGACACTTTTCTTTCGTCGATCGCTTATTGGATATTTCTCCTCTTCTCTCTCTTTTGATTAGTCCAGAGGGGAAAATTACAAAAAGATAAATAAGATAAACAAAAAGAGTGACAAAAACACGTGTGTCGAGTGCTTGTGAAAAGAGAGCAAGTTAAGTTTGTGCCTGATTTTTATTAATTAATGTCTAAGAATCGTTGAAAGTATTTTGTTCTTAAACAATTGTTTATTCTAAGTAAAAACTAAAAATAAGTGAAAAGTGAAAACAGTGAAAAGAATTCGAACGGAAAAAGAAAAATGCCATCTCTCGATAGAATAAAGTATGTTGCTTTGTGTATTCTATTAAATTTTCAACCTTGTTTCCTAATTTATTAAAAATTGGTTTTAATTTTCTTTACAGAAAGCCAGCGACTCATCGTGGTAAGAGAGCGATTTTAAAAAAAGAACCACAATTGTTGGAAACTGCGAAACAAGCACTATGCATCAAAGGAAGCACAAGTTCCAAATTGGCACACGATTGCATGAAAGATTTTGTAAGTTGTACTTTAATTTTATGTAAAATTATATACGTGATACGCTCCCAAGAAAGGTCCAAGAACCAAGAAGCAAACGAATTGTAGGTTAGGTTCGTGTTAGTTATATTTTGATTAAACGTTTATTTTTAATAATTTCAATTCGAAACCAATTTTCATTGAATATTTTGGATACAACGAAGACTTGTAGATCGATAATTTTTAATTAACAATTGATGCTCTTTGTATTTTTACTCAAAAAGTTAAAAACATAACCTCAAATTTTTTGCTTCTTAGGCAACTTTCTTGGAAGCGCGTCACGTATAATTATCTAATTATGTTAATTTGAATCTTTAGTACGACCTGAAAAAACCCGACGCACAAATGATGACAAAAAAGAATGAAATTCGACCATTCGAAGATATAACGCCAATTGAACAATTTGCGACAAAATTAAATGCACCTTTATTTATGTTCACGTCGCACAATAAAAAAAGACCGAATAATCTCATAATGGGTCGAATGTTTGAAAACACACTTCTCGATATGGTGGAATTTGGAATTGAGGATTATAAAGGACTTAAGGAATTTAAAGTTCCAAAAATTGCCACTGGAATTAAGCCATTGTTGATTTTCAATGGCGATATCTTTGAAAATAATCGCGAATACGGAAGAATTAGAAATCTTTTGATTGACATGTTTCACAGGGAGTCGACGAAAAATGTTCGATTACAGGGACTTGAGCATGTCATCAGTTTCACTGCTCGCGATAATAAAATATTGTTTCGCAGTTTTAGGTACGTTTCGATTTTTTATTTAATTAAAAAAACTAATTTTTTTGTAGAAAATGTAAAATAAAAATGATTTCTATAGAAAACGAAAAATAGAAATAATTTCTATGAAAAATATAAAATGGAAATAATTTCAATTGAATTGAATTGAAAAATAATTTTAATCTAATCAAATTGAATTGAAAAATAAAATTTAATTTAGTAATTAATTAATTTAATTTTAATTTTATTTTTCAATTCAATTTGATTGGATTAAAATTATTTTTCAATTCAATTCGATTGAAATAATTTCAATCTAATTTAATTTAATTTAATTTAATTTTAATTTTATTTTTCAATTCAATTTGATTGGATTAAAATTATTTTTCAATTCAATTCGATTGAAATTATTTCGATTTTATATTTTCTATAGAAATTATTTCAATCGAATTGAATTGAAAATTAATTTTCATCCAATCAAATTGAATTGAAAAATAAAATTAAAATTAAATTTAAATATAATTTAAATTAATAATTAATTAATTTGATTTTAATTTTATTTTTATTTTTCAATTTAATTTGATTGGATGAAAATGATTTTTCAATTCAATTTGATTGGCTTAAAATTATTTTTCAATTCAATTCGATTGAAATAATTTCTATAGAAAATATAAAATGGAAATAATTTTAATCTAATTGAATTGAAAAATAATGTTAATCCAAATAAATTGAATTGATAAATAAACTTAAAATTAAATTTAAATAAAATTAAAATTAATAATTAATTAATTTAATAAATAATTAATGAATTAATAAAATTTAAATGAAATAAATTAAAAATAAAATTGAGTTAAATTTGTAAAAAATACATTGATTTTAATACAATTGTTTCAGAGTCTTTTTAAAAAAATCCGGATCAAGAACTCCGAGAATTGAATTAGAAGAAATTGGACCACACGTCGATTTAGTTGTAAGACGAACGCAACTCGCCTCCGATGATTTGTTCAAACAATCGTGCAAGAAACCTAAAGAACTCAAGGTGAGCTCAATAATTTTCTTCCTCCTAATTTCTAATATTTAATAACTCAAGCCAAGGGAAAAACATTAAATTAGAACATTAATTTACAAAATTTACAAGTGATTATTAAAATTAATAAAACTAATAAGATTCAAACTTACGAATTCGAACATAATTATTGAAATTTGCAACTTATTTTTTCTACAGGTGAAGAAGAAGAAGAATATTTCCGAGGATCCACTTGGAAAGACACTCGGTCGTGTTCATATGGGAGCGCAAAAATTGAACAAAATACAAACAAGAAAAATGAAGGGTCTACGAAAAACAATGACCGAAAGAAAAGAGGAGAGAAAACGAAAAAGTTTAGACGCAGTTGTGACGCCAAATGGGAAAAAAACGAAAATTGTTGATGTTTAAATTTTTATAATTTTATTCATTTTTCTTCACGAATGACCATCTTGAAGAATTCTTTTGATCCTGAAATTAATTTCTATTTTTAGAAATATATATTGAGAATAGCTTGTAAAATTTATCGCATATTTTTTTGTACGTGAAATACAATACTATTTAGTCTTAAAATAAAGATAAATTGATAATTAAACTATGTCAATTAATTAATCACCTAATGAAAGGATTTAAATAATTAATTAAATCATTCATTCATTCATTCATTCATTCATTCATTCAAATCAATTTTTAGTAAAAAAAAAGGCTGGAAAATTACTCAAATTTATACCTTGATTTGAATTCCACAGGAGAGTAAATTTTGTCTGACCTCGTCGCACATTTTCAAAGTATTTACATCTTTTGGATCCTCCAAAGCTTTCGTTCTAATCGACTTGCGAAAAGCGACAAAATTATCGAGAATTTCAGTCAAGACGAATTGGTTTTCTTCCGTTGTTTTGTTACTCTCGAGGCCTAATTTTTTTAATACAGTTGTAATGTAATTGGAAACAGACGCGACTGCTGATGGATTTCTGACTTGAGAATCTTTCTGAAATCAATTTAGAATTAGATGAAATTATTTTATAATAATTATAATTATTATAATTATGATTTATAATAATTATAATTTATAATAATTATAATTCGTAATAATTATGATTTATAATAATTATAATTCGTAATAATAATAAATTATAATAATTAAATATAATTATTAGTTTAGTTAGTTAGTTAATAGTTAGTTTTTTTCGATATTCACCGATGTTTGTTGCAGCATTTTATTTCCAATTTTCACGAGATCAACGATTGAATGTACAACTTCCGGGGTATTAAAATCGTCAGCAAGGGCAACTTCAATCGTGTCTCTAGTTTTCTCCAAACTCTGAAAATTTAAGCGAAATTGAAGTAAAAATAGAACTCAACAAACTTACAATTTACTTACAATTTATAACAAACAAAAACTTACAATTAAATCAACTTTACTTCAATATTATATGTAAATTAAATTGTGAAAACAAAAATTTATTTACTAATTAAAAATAATAACCGTTAGAAGAAAGGATTCATCAATAAATCCTCCATTCAATTCCCCGGCTACATAACTTCGACAATCGCTGATGAAGTTTTCAATTTTTCCAAGTGTGGAAACAGCTAATTGTATCGAATCTTCGGAGAACTCGAGATCTAATTGACAATAATAGAATTTTTATTACTTCGAAAATGGAGAAAATTTTCGAATTTCGAAGAATTAGATTTACCTTTTCTGTAATGTGTCATTAGACACAATAATCTAAATTCATTTCCGCTGTGCTTCTTGAGAAACTCTTCGATTGAAATGGTATTTTTCAAACTTTTGGACATTTTCACGTCTCCTTGCGAATGTAAATGACCCGTGTGAATCCAATAGTTGATCCATTGTTCTATTCCATGATGACAGCAAGATTGAGCTTCCTCGTTCTCATGATGGGGAAATTCCAAATCTTTCCCACCGCTGTGAATATCGATCTGACTTCCAAAAATCGCACTAAATTTCAAACATTATTTTAATCATACATTTTATTCTTTTTATTCTTTTTATTTTTATTAAAACTAGAAAATGGAAATTTTCTTTTCCATTGCTATTTTCAAAATTTGCTTTTCCAAATTTAATGAAAATTTCTAATTTCTTAAAAAATATAATTTTTCTCACGGTCTTTTATTAAATGTAATTATTTGAACAACTCGTATAGTCAATGCCAAAATATTTCTAACAGCAACTTGAATTAAAATTCAAAATTTATTTCAATAAAAGTTGGCAAAATTTTCAATTGTTTCAATTTTTCAAAATTATTTTCGGAAACAGAAGTATTTTAAAAAAATTTGAGTTTTATTTTTTCAAGAAACAATTTTACGAAATTTCTGAATTAATTTTTTTAAAACTTTAATACTTTTTGTTAAACAAAAATTTGAAAACTAATTCATACTTATTTTTCCTGAGGAATTTGAAATTTCAAATAATTTCAATGAAAAACCTCATGAAATAGAATTATTTCTAAAATTCACAAATGTAATTCATACAAAATTCAATTATTTTTTAGAATTTTTGAATAAAATTATTGAAAAACTAATAATTTTTAAAGAAAAATAAAATAATTTTATTAATAATTTTTTAAAACAAAAATTTAAAGATTTTTAAACTTTTGCTTCCGTTAAATTTTTAAAGAATTTAATTTAAAAACCTTTTAAAATTCAATTAATTCCTAAACTTCCTGTTACAACGGTTTAAATATTCATTTATTTTTTAAAATTTTAACTAAAATTTTGCTTAAATCAATTCCTATCGAAATTCAACTGCGAGAATTGAATTATTTAAATAGAATAACTTTTGTAAATTCATAGAATGATATAATTTGAAAAATATAATTATATTTATAGACAATTTTTATACAGGAAAAACAAAATTCTTTAAAATTTAAATTTTTAGATAATTTCCAATTGTTTCAATTGGTTAAAATTATTATTAAGAATTCAAGTACTTTTTTCTTTAAAAAATTTTAATTACTATTTTTCAATAACCTAATTTTTTAAAAATTTCCAAATTAAATTTTTCAAAGTTTAATAACTTTTGTAAAATAAATATTTAACTAATTATTGTTCTTTATTTGCTTAAAATTTCGAAATACTTAAAAATTCGAACTACAAGACTTCCAAAATTCAGTTAATTTTCTAGAATTTTTCAGTAATATTATTCAAAATTTAATTTTTTAATTTTAAAATATAATTGTAAATTTTCTATTCCATGTAATTTTTCGATTTAAACTCAATTTTTTTCAATTCAAATACATATTTACTGTTACCTAGCCATTGCGCTGCATTCAATGTGCCAACCAGGTCTTCCATTTCCCCAAGGAGACTCCCAAAATGGTTCATTCTCCTTGGCTGCCTTCCATAAAGCAAAATCCAACGACGATTTCTTAATTGAATCCCGACTTTCCTCCTGGCATTGTCTAAATTTTCCATAATTTCCAAATTTTTCTGTGTCAAAGTAAACGGAACCTGCATAGCAAAAATTATCTCTTTTTAATTATTAAAATAGAAAATGAACAAATTGAAAAATGGTAAGAGTAGAAAAAAAGATAATTCACTACCATCGTTAGCCAAATAAGCAGCATCGTTTTTGAAAATATTCTCGATAAATCTAATAATTTTCTCTATATTATCCGTCACTCTACAACTCATAAAGGGCTTGGCAACATTCAACAATTTCATATCCCGAAAAAATTCCTCCTCGTAAAATTTTGTTAAACTCTTCCACGATTGATTTGTTTCTTGCGAACGTTTTATTATCTTGTCATCGATATCAGTCAGTCCCATTATTAAAACAACGTCTAGATTGTGAAAATTCGTCAATATCCTCCGAATAATATCGCATCTTACATAGGTACTAGAAATAAAATTTAAATCTTTAAATACACTAACTAGCAAATAGTACGCGCGCTAGCGCGCGGAATGTAGTATTTAATTTGATACTGTTATACAAATTACAAAATTTTTTATTAACAAACATAAATTTTATAAATAATTTTATAATCAAAATTTTTAAAAAATCACTTTTTAAGTACAAAATTATTTATTACTGTTCATATTGTCAAAAATTTTATTGAAATTTCACGAAAGAATTTCAATATTTCCTAAAATTTTAATAAATCTTTCTAGATAAACATAATTAAATTATTTTAAATAGTAAAATTTTTCTCAAGAATTCAATTATTTTTAATACAAATTAAAAAAAATTCTTCTCCATAAAATTTTAATTATTTTTAAAATGTTTAATTAAAATTATTAAAGGAATTCCATTATTTGACAAAAAAAATCAAAGAAATTCTGCAAAAGGAATTTAATTAGAATTTTTAAGAATTTAAACAAAATTCTCCGCGAGATTTAAGTTATTTTCCTAAATAGTGGAATTTTGTGAAGAAATTCTATTATTATTATATTTTTTGATAAAATTTTTTGCAATAATTCGATGATTTTCAATACATTAATTAAAAAATTTTAAATATTTGAAAAGAAAAATTACAAAAAAGTTAAGAAACAAAAAATCAAACAGCAACTATAACAATTATGATTACGAATTAAAATAACAATTTATATTCTCATTCATTATAAATTAATCAATAATCTTTGTCAATTATTAAAAGAATACAATTGATAGTCAATTAAAGATATACAATTTTTATTCTTAATTATTTTCAGTATTAAATTTAAAAAAGAAATTACAGAAAAAAAGTTATTTGAGCCAAAACATTTATCATCTATCTCTAAAAAATTAAATTTTTATTAAAGATTATGTTTAAAAAATTCAGAAATTATTCCAGTTTTTTCATCTTTTCTTAATAACATTTAACATTTTGTTAAATAATTTTCAAATTTTGTTAGAAATAAATAAAAGAAATTATAGAAATTCGATTTGTCCGACAAAATGTTTTTGACAACACTTTATATTGTTTAATAGAATAGAATGAAAGAAATTTCCATGATTTTGATTTGCTACCTGCACCTGCTTAATTTTAGAAATTAAATTTAAATGTTAAATATTTTTTGTTTTAAATCCAATATCGAATTTTCAAAAATTAAGTAGGACTGGTAACTGGATGCAAGTTTCAGTTTCATAAAAATACTTAACTTTTAAAATTCTATTTCTAAAGTTAATATATTATTAAAAAATACTAAATAATTAATTCTTATTATCTATTAATCAATACTGATTAAAAATATAATATTTTGATTTTGTTAAAAAAATTTTGATAATAAATAGAAATTATGCAAAAAAATATTAAAAATTTTGAAAAAACAATATGATTTTCAAAATTAATGACAAAATGGAAGTTTAAAAAAAATGTTGATGGATAAATATACATAGTTTAAATAAATTACTTTATTTTTTCTTCGTTTTTAAATACAGAAAAAGAAATTATGCAAATTTTTTCATTAATTTCTAGATTAAACTTAAAATAAATTGATTTTTAGAAAGTTAAAAAATTAAACCTTATTAAAGAAATTCTTCAAATGAAATTAAATATTTTGTTCTTTAATAAAAAAATGTGAATTGTGAATAGACATGATTATTACAATGAGAAAGTACACAAGCATTTTTTTAGCTAGTAAAATATAAAATATCTTTATATACATAAAAAAAGAAAAATTGTAATTATTAAATACACAAATTCTTCCTACACATTTTTTGTTATTAATTTAAAATAGAAAAAACATTATTGTTAAAAATTGTAATTAAAAACGAAAATTTCATAACTTTTTATTTCAAAAGAAATTAATATTTTTTAAAATATAAACAAAAAATAATTCTAAAATTTCTAAATCAACATTATGAAAATTTCTTACCTTATTTTATAAAAGCAATATCTATTAACCTTTTCTCTAAATAAACAATAAAAATTGATATTGACAAATCGAAAAACCAAAGTGTTTTGAAAAAGAAAAAAAAAACAAAAGCATATACAAAAACTAACTTCATACTGCGAACAGAATGAATGAAAACCCCACAGACTTTAATATAGTTAATTTTTAAATTTAAAAACTAAATAAATTTTTCCTTTTTTTTTAGTTTTCTTTTGGCTTTTTTTTAGTTTGGCAGGTAATTTTAATTTTCAATTACCTAGCGTGTCCAATATGGGCCGAATCGTACAAAGTCGGACCACACATGTACCAAGTGACGATATTTTTATTCTTCAATATCAATGGAAATTTGGATTTTAATAAACTATTGTACAAAGTAATGTTCGTTTTAAAACCATCCGGTTGTATCCATTGAATGGTCTTGTTCTTTTTCAATTCTGTATGCAATAATCTCTTACAGAACGAGTGAGAAATTTTAGTTAACAATTTCATAATTCTTACTGTATATAAAAAATAAGCAATTGTAATGTTTATTTTAAAATTGAGAATGGTTTTCAATTTTCTTACATTACTTTTTGCCTTTTATTTATGACATGAGGATTTGAATTTGAGAACTTTTCACTTTTTTAAGTAAGAATTTAGTCTCAAATTATGTTTTCTATTCAATAGATTGTTAGAAACAATGTATTTTATTCATTTTTTATTAATTATTTATTGGTAATGGAAGAGGTTATGTATTTTTATTTACAATAAAACAGGGTTGGGAAAGTGAAGTAAATTATTGTCCGGAAGGTATGAACTGGGCTTAATTTACGATCGTAGCGCTCTCAGACGAAACTTCGTCTTTCATTATGGAACGGTCACAGCTCGGCTGCCTGGCTGCCTGCCTGCAGGTCGTCATGGTAATACATAAGAGTAAGAGAATCAGACAATTTGAATTATTCGTCTCCTCTCTCTTAGTCTCGTGGCAGCTGCCTGCGCAGGCAGGCAGGCAGCCGAGGTGTGACCATGCCATTATTGGGTTTATTTCTATTGTAACTTGCAAGTTTATGGGTTCCAGGGGTTTTAAACGTTTTTAAACCAAAATAACCACTTTAAAAAACAACAATAAGCTCAACAATTACTTCATTTGACGCTGTTTGACGCGCGAAAAACGCTGGAACATGAGTATCAAAACAGCATCCGCACCTAAAGAGGTTCAAGTAAGTATTCAAATAGTAAAAATACTTGTAAATACTCTGTCAAAGTAAATATCCCCTCGGGAGGGAATTTTCTCCCCTTCTCTACTTTATAACAATTGATTTAAAGTCGCATATTGCCGGTAAATAACGTGAAAATTTTGAGGTTAGAAATACACTTTGTTTTTTAAATTGTTTGTAAAATAATTGTTTTTTATATTGTTGCAATGTTTTGCATAGTTTAAAAAATTGTTTTCGGGTAACACTTGTTCTTTTAGGAATTTCAATTTAAAAAGTCGAGTAAACATCAAATATCAGAGAAACTTGCAGTTCCCGTGAGTTGTAGTCTCGTAGCTGCAGATGGAAAACGAGGTTTACTGTACGTTGGTCATGAGAAGGTAATAACTGTTTTAAAACTTGGCAATGAGGGGAACATCGAATGGCGAACGGATGTCAATTTACCGGATAATATTACAAGAGTGGCTCTTAATTGTGACTCGACACTTATTGCCGTAACTCTCTTTGGACCTTCTGTTTTTATATATTCTGCTCCACTTTTGTCGAAAAATGTAAGTATAATTCTTTTTCCAATAAAGTCGAATTTTAACTAATATCCAAATTTCTTTTATTTTCGAATTATATAATTTTTACTAAGTGATAAGTTCTTTTAAATATAATATTCAAATTATAATCTCAGGGCTCGAAGTAGGTCCGTAAAACCTTAAAAAGTCCGTAACTTTGCTTGAAGTCCGTAAAAGTCCGTTTTTTGAAAAAAGGTCCTTAAAGTCCGTAATTTCATTCAAAAAGGATGAAAAGTTCGTAAATTGTACGATATAATTTGGAGAATTTTAGAGAAACTACAAATGATTGCAGAAATTCAATTATTTTTAAAAGTAATAAAATTCTTCGCAAAAATTCAAATATGTTCAATTTTTTTTTAAATTCTCCTCAAAATTTCAATTATCTTTAGAAATATTAAAATTCTTCTCCGAAATTCATATATTTTCAAAAAAAAAAAACTAAAAAAACATCAACTTTTCAATTATCTGTATAAATAAATAGCAAAATTCTTCAACAAAATTCAATTCTTTTCAAAAAATTTATTAAAATTAATTAAAAAATTTCAATTATTTTCAAAATTAACAATATTTATCTCACGAATTCAATTATTTTCTAAAGTAATAAAATCCAATTATTTTCAAAAATTTTAATAAAATCCATTGCAAAATTTGAATTATTTTCAAAAATTAAATATTGTTCATTGTCTACTATTTTTATAAAATCTATCAAAAGAATTTAATTATTTAAAAAAAAATTTAATAAAATTCTACAAAAACTTTTAATTATTTTCAAAAAGTAATAAAAATTTCACAAGAATTTCGTTAATAACAAATTTTGTTTATAAATTTCTTCGCAATCATTTAACTATTTTCATGATTAATAAAATTTTACCGGGATTCAATTATTTTCGTAAATAATAAAATTCTTTTTTAGGAATTCAATTATTTTTAATAGAATTTAAATCGAATTCCTCGAAAAAATTCTTTAAAATTTAATTAAAATTCGTCCAAAGAATTTAATTGTTTAAAAATTTGTTGATAAAATTTTTAATAGGAATTGAATTCCAAGAAACATGCAATTATTCAATAAATTATTTATTTTTGTATTTAAATAATTTAATTCTCGTGGAATTTTCTGATAAACATTTATTTAAAAATAGATTTCAGTTAAAATCTTATATTATAATAATTGAATTCTTTCGAAGAATTTCACTAAAATTTTAAAAATAATTGAATTTGGGAAATTTTTAAGATCCTAAAGTTCGGAACGTTCAAATGAACGAAATTTATTTATTTCTTCTAAAATTGAATTTTTATTGCAATTATTTTGCGTCACTAACAAAAAAATTAATTACTGAGTTTGTAAATGTAAAATTTAAAAATTTAAATTATTCTTATGATTAGTAATTTCTTAAAATATCTTCAATAAAAAATATTTCGTTCATTTGAACGTTCAAAACTTTGGGATCATAATTTTTTTTTAAATTGTCTTAAAAATAATTGAATTTCTAAAAAAAAAGTTTTATCAAAACTTTTTAAAATGTTTAAATTTCTGCTAAAATTCTAATATTTTTTAAAATAATTGAATTCTTGCGAAGAATTTTATTAAGACTATTGAAAATAATTGATTCCCTGCAAAGATTTTTATTATTTTACGAAAATTTTAAATTGTTGCGATTAATTTTATTAAAATTTCTGAAAGTAATTAAAGATCTGCTAAGAATTTTGTTATTTTTAATTCATACTTAAAATTTTTTAAAATAATTGATTCCCTGTTAATTTTTTAAAAGAATTTAATTATTTTTGAAAATTTTAACAAAATTCTTCGCAAGAATTCAATTATTTTCATAAATAATAAAATTCAATGCAGAATTTAAATTATTTTTAATAGAATTTTAATCGATTTCCTCGAAAAAATTCTTAAAAACTTTATTAAAATTCGTCCAAAGAATTTAATTGTTTAAAAATTTGTTAATAAAATTTTTAATAAGAATTGAATTCCAAGAAACATGCAATTATACAATAAATTATTTATTTTTGTATTTAAATAATTTAATTCTCGCGGAATTTTCTGATAAACATTTATTTAAAAATAGATTTCAGTTAAAATCTTAGATTATAATAATTGAATTCTTTCGAAATTAAAAAAATTTTAAAAAATAATTGAATTTTGTAATTAATTTTTTTGAAAAAGTTTAATTGAGTTTTTTAATACTATTTTCACTTTCTATTTTCTAATATTTATTGAATAAAAGAATTTAACTAATAATTGAAATTTCGAAAAATTAAATATTGTAAAGAAATGAATTTGAAAATTGTCAAAGAACTTTTTCGAAAATTCTGAAAAATAATCGATATAAAGAAGAATTTTAGATAACAATGCTGAAAAATAATAATTGAATTGATAATGATTTTAATTATTATAAATTATTTTTATTAATAATTAATATTTATTATTATAAAGCATTAAATTTCTAGTTTTAAGTAAAATGTTCTCTTTTATTTGATTCGACCTGATTCTGTTTTTGTCAGTTGGTCCGTAAATGGTCCGTAATTTTTAACTTTTGGACCATAAAGTCCGTATTTTTAAATACTTCTACTGAAAATAATCGATATAAAAGAAGAATTTTAGATAAAAATTCTGAAAAATAATAATTGAATTGATAATGATTTTAATTATTATCAATTATTTTTATTAATAATTAATATTAATTATTATTATGACTTCGAGTCCAAGACTCGAAGTCATCGATTTCTTTATGTTTTAAAGAATTATGAAAAATTGAATTTCTAATTTTAAGTAAAATGTTCTCTTATATTTGATTCAGCCTATTTCTATTTTTGTCAGTTGGTCCGTAATTTTTAATTTTTTGTCCGTAAAGTTCGTATTTTTAAATACTTTCACTGCTTCGATCCCTGTAATCTCAAAACTCGATTCTTTGAAATTTAGGTTTTGGATTTACTGCACGAAATACGTCTCTCGAGTTCAAGTGGCGATATTTCCGTTTGCGATCTCCGATGGAATCCGGCAATTCCAGGAATGCTTTGTACAGTGACGAGTGATCATACAATAGGAAGCTTTCAAGTGAGTGGTGACAAAAAGTCAGGTTTCGCCATAACCGGATCGGGCCGAATCGAAGGAGTCGATGCACTTTGTGCAGCATGGAGTCCAAAGGGAAAACAAGTCGTTGTCGGCTGTCGAAATGGAAATATAATCCAACTAAAACCAGAATTAAAAGTCGCGAGGACAATTGCTGGTCCCAATCCAAATATGGGAAATGTAATAGCAATTTTGTGGGTTAGTAATTTTCAATTTTGCGCCGCCTATCAGGAACAAACGGAGGGACGAGTGAATGTTTTAATTGTCGACGCACCCAAAGGCGAAACACTGGCGAAATTCACAAACTACGAGGACATTACTTACGGTGGAATTCCCACGAGTCAATATTATTTCGATTACATTCCCGAGTGGGGAGTTATCATTGCAGCGAGTAGTTCGAGTAGTGAAGTCGCTGTTTTGGGAACCGCGGATAATGGAATTTCATGGGAACAATGGCAACTCATTGACAATAGTCGAGCTGAACTTCCTCTAGTGAGAACTGATGAGTCCTTTCCCATTGGATTGGCTATCGATAAATCACCAACTACACCGCTTGCTCTGAATCCAGAGAATATTCTACCGAATCCGGTGCCGATTCTTCATATTCTCGCCACTTCTGGGCAATTTTGCAGTTTTCATATTGTTAATTTGAAGGCGGATTGTCCGGCGATTTGCGTTCCACCGGCGGAAATTGTCGTTCCACCACTGGCTCCAGGTAAATTCTAAAGAAAAAAGTCGTAAATAATTATAATAATAATCGTATTCTGAGTTTCCATGGAACCTAGAAATCCTGAAATTTTTCAGAGAATTTTAAAAACCTTGGAAAAATGAATGAATGAATGAATTAATTAATTAATCTTAATTCTTAAGTGAAAAAATAGTGATTAAATATTTATTTGAAAAAGAAGTAATAAAACATTTTTCTGATTTATTTTCTAAATTTTCAGTTGGATTGACAGTACCTCGGCCAACTATTCCCTCGTCTGAAATTTCATTCAATCTCACCACCGGAGCAACAAGTACGCCACGAGCAAAAATTGACTCACCGAAAGAAAAACCGAAGAACCTTATGGCCTCGAACTTTTTTGCTGACACTGCAAAAGCAACAGGCGCGCCAAGTTTCGCTCTCAAGTTCGAACCAGAAAAACCTCAGATAGTAAATCTCCCGCCAACGAATCTACCACCGCCTATGAATTTAAATTTGCCTCCTGCGAATTTACCACAATCTATAAGTCTTCCTTCGACCAATTTACCACCACCTTTAAGTTTAGCTCCTACGAATCTACCACCACCGCCTGTAACTTTACCTCCGGTTAATTTACCCCCAGTGAATCTGCCTACAACTCCCCTACCAAAAATCGAAACGAAAATCAACACCTTCCTCCAACCAAACCAACCAATCCAACTAAACCTTCATCCAAACGAGCCGAAACCTTTGGATCAAATCCCCAGCATTGAGTTAAAAATTCCAAAGACCACAATTTCCAAACTCGAGCCGCAAGCAAAGGCGGAAATTAAAATACAAAAGGAAATACCCAAGGATTCAGTGGCAGAAAAATCGAACATAGACGACAGTCTCTGTCTGAGAGCCTATCGAGAGGAGCAAGTGAATTTCGAAAAGGAATTAAAAACAAAACTCGAACCTCTAATATGGGAGGTTGGTACTAAAGTCGAGAAGGAACAAATTATCGACAAAACCTCCCTAATTGATGAATTTCTCCGCGATTTACAAGAGACAACAACGAGTCTAGCCAGTGACATTGCCTATCTACGAGGCTTTCTCATCCAATCCTTCGCCTGGTTAGAAGAGACAAATTCCAAAAATTCCGACAACGTGAAATTAACCTCAAGAAATCGGAGAGAAAATTCCAAACTCGTCGAACTACAAGAGCTCCTCTACTACACTCAATCGCAATTGGTCCAGGCGTCAAAAGTCATCGATCTACAATGGTCCGAACAGCAATCGCGCGAGCAGAAAAAAATGAAAATACCAAATATGGAGTGTATCTATCAAAGTTTAATGCGACACGGACAAATAGTCGCCAAGGAGAAGAGTAACATCGAAACACTTACCAAAAAATGGAAAACAATCGCACGCGGCATCACAGTCTCCGATCTCAATCGCTCCGTATCGAATCTTCACATTACGAATTCATCCCACGATTCTGTCATTGATCAAAGATGCAAGGCAATCGCCAATATCAATCAGAACTTCAGTCGCGAGAAACAAATGAAGTTACGCGATTTTCTCTCCGAATCGGCGCCGAGAATTATTAAACCCGCCAAGCCAACGTTAATTCAAGACCGTTTGGAATCGACTCTCAGTTCCTTGGCCTCAATGAGTCCGACGAAAGTTTCGAAACCAAAGCCGGAGCAAAAGTTGCCCGCTACTCAAAAGCCAAAGGTACAAAGCAGTCCTCTTGCTTCGCTAAATAACATAGTGTCGAAAATTGGTCTCACCGGCGAAAAACCAGAAAGTGACGTTCAGAAAATTGCCCCATCCGTCCCGGTCGTAGTTCCCCAAAAACCAAAACAAAGCATATCCTTCGCGCAGAGTCCGCAGAATGTCGTGAAACCGTTTCCAAAAGTCGACGCTATCAGCTTCGGGCAAAAAATTGACGAGAAGAATTTACCAGCAAAAGAGAAAAGTGTAATCGAAAAGGAAATCACTTTGGCAAAGAGTCCCGAAATTCCCCCAGGACTCAATTTCCCATCTGGAAATATTCTCCCAACGCCGACAATTCAATCGACCTTTAGTCTACAATCACCGCCCGCGTCGACGCCAACGCAGAATTTCTCCTTCGCCTCAAAACCCGCTTTTTCGTTCGCTGCAAAGCCCGAGGAGAAGACAACTATCGATCTCGGTGGGTTGAATCTCTCACAATCGGGTTTGACGATAACGCCAATTTCGGAAGTTAAGAGTGCTGGTAGTCAACCAACTGTGATGTCGAGTATTAATTTTGGAAAGTCGAATATTTTTGGAAATTCAACGAGTGGTGCGACTTTTGGAACTGGCGGGGCGACTGGTTTTGGAACGACTTTCGGAAGTTTGGGTACGTTCGGAACTCCTGCAGCGACTACGAGTGCGACAGTGAGTACGAGCTCGTTTGGAACTTCTTTTGTGAACTCAGGAGGTGGTAATTTTTCGACCCCGACGACTGTTGGAACGTCGAGTATTTTCGGAGCAACGGGAACAGCGAATGTTGGAGTGACAAGTAATGCAGGAACCACAGGGATTGCAGGAACCACAGGAATTACAGGAACCACAGGAATTACAGGAACCACAGGGATTACAGGAACCACAGGAATCACGGGAATTACAGGAATTACAGGAACCACAGGAATTACAGGAACCACAGGAATTACGGGAATTACAGGGATCACAGGAACCACAGGAATCGCAGGAACCACAGGTACCACAGGATTCACAGGAACCACGGGCACTACGGGAAGTATTTTTGGAACTAGTTTCCCGACCAGTGGGAGTCAATTTGGAAAAGCAGGAAGTATCTTCGGCGGCAGTTCGAACGTACCGACTCCTAGTACTCCGACTTTGGGATCAATGGCAATTTCAAGTACAACTCTAAATACTCCGCAGAGTTCGACTCCAGTTTCTTCCACTTCCTCCACTCCGGTAATCAGTTCGATAAACCTGACTCCGACTCCGCTCTCGAGTCCGAATTCCTCGTCGCAACTTTCAACGTCGAATTCGGTGATTGTTTCGAAGTCGTCATCGATAGCGAGTCCGATTCTGGCCTCGAGTTTAGCTTCGCCGACTAGTTCGACGCCGACGTCGATTGCTGTTTCCTCTCCGCCTCCGTATCCCTCGCCGACGATCTCCTTGGCATCTTCCACCGCCTCCGGAATGGATATGCTCTCCCTCTCTCTAAACACGACAAACTCTAAAACGACAACTTCCCTTCCTTTTCAACCGGCGACATCGACAATATTTTCCACACCACCCTTTGGAGCGAATGCGAATTCAAATTCAAGCGCAACGTCGACGTTAAATTTCGGCAAGGCGAGCGTGATCACTTCGCCGAATGTCGTTGCGCCTTTCGGTGGCGAACAGATGGCGAATCAAGGTTCGATTTTCGGTGGTTCGACGACGACGACGACAAATACCGGTGGGAGTGTTTTTGGAAAAACAGCAACTAGTGCGAATCCATTTGGTGGTAATACACTTGGTCAGAGTCCATCGTCCGGTACAACGACGTCGGTGTTTGGAAACGCTGGCAATACGACGGGGAATTCGATATTTGGCGGTGCTTCATCGACGAGTGGAACGGGATTTGGAATGAAATCGACGCCAACGTCGAATGCGTCTGTTTTTGGAATGTCGACGCCGTCGTCGGTGTTTGGCGGTGGACAGGAGACGTCATTATTTGGTGGCGGTGCTACTGCTGCTCCGGTAGTTGCAAAACCGCAGGAGACGAATTTTTCCATGTTTGGTGGAGGAGCAGCGGCTTCGGCGGCGGCAACTGGTGGAGCGTCGGTGTTTGGACAAGCGCCCGCTTTTGGTGCAAAGCCGGCATTTGGAGCGAGTCCCGATTTCGGACAGGCGAAATCTGTCTTTGGAAGTGGATTCGGTGCTGCTCCATCGTTTGGAGGAGCTCCTTCGTCGCCGGGTAATTTTTATTCATTTTTCTTTCTATTTCTGATAATAATTTCTTTTTTTATTCTTTAAGAACAATCAAGACGTTTCATGATTGTTCTTAAAGAATAAAAAAAGAATCATGACCTTTCATGATTGTTCTTAAGGAATAAATAAAAGAAATTATTAAAGAATTATTTTATTTCAATATTTGAAAATTAATTCAATTTTAAAAGAATGAAAATTTACGATATTCATAAATAAATCAAAATCAGGCCTCGGACTTTTTCGACTTTTTTTAAACTATTTTTAAAATGTTGCAAATTTTTATCGACTTATATTAAAAAAAAATTGCGACTTTTTCGACTTCTTTGTTTCAAGTATTTTATTAAAATTTTCGAAAATTAACTTCTAAAAAATTTTCAACGAAAATGTTAGAAATAATAAAATTCTCAAAAATTTTAATTAATAATCAAGTGTAAATTCAATAAAAATAAAAATGAATCAAAATTAGGTTTTAAAAAGAAAATATTAAAATAGTTTTGAAAAAAGTAATTCTCTGAATTGTTTCGTTATAATTTTTTAAAGTTTAATTGTTTTCAATCTATTTGCGATATACAATACTTTCAATATTTTCGAAAATTCAAATACATAAACAAAATAATAAAATTAAAACTTTTTAGAATTATTTTTCAAAGATTTTACTGTAAATTTAAATATTATTTTTTAAAAAGATTTTACCAAATTTTAATTTGTTGGACATTTTTTAATTGTACGCAATTGTCTTTTGAAAAATTATTTTGAAATATTTTTAAAAGATAATTTTACAAATATTTTTAAAAGATAATTTTACAAATATTTTTAAAAGATAATTTTACAAATTTTTTTATTAAAATTTTTTATTATATTCTACTTGAATATCTTTAAGAAAATAGACTGCTTTAATTATTATTAAAAATCGAAGGATTGTTGTTAAGTAATTGAAATGTCAGAGAAATTTTGAAAAATATAAAAAAAAGTAATACGGGTGATTGATTTAGAGATGAAGTTTAGTTAAAAATTATAAAAAATAATTTAATTTTCCAAAGAATTCTAGTATAAATTATTAAATCTTAAAAGATGAAATTTTATAAATTCTGTTTCCTGTAAAAAAAATAAATCTAAGAAGTATTTAAATATTTATTTAGAAAAATTACACATGTTTTGATTAATTGAATTTAGAAAGCAATGAAGAATTAGGGAAATAAAAAGTAAATTTTTTACGACAACGCTAAATTAAATAAATTACTTTTTCGATTTTTTTTCTATTTTTAATTTTAATCGACTAAATTAAAAGATATTAATTTGAAATTCCGGAAAATTCTAATTTTTAATGAATTTAATTATAGAAAGAACTTTGATTATTGCAAACAAAATTTTTAATAATTCAAATTCTTCTGCAATTAGTTTCACTTTTAATATACATCTATATTTAATTAATTATTGAAAATAATGGATTTAAAGAAGAATTTTAAGTAAAATTACAAAAAGAAAATTGAATTTTGGAGAAACTAAATAAATTCTTCGTAGAAATTCAATTATGTTCAACAATTTGAGGAAATTCTTGTCAAAATATCAATTTTCTTTATAAATAATGAAATTCTAGTTCGAAATAAAATGTAAATAAAAGTCTTTCACGAAATTTTAAATTATGTTCAAAAATTTTCCTTCATTCAATTATTTTTATCGATAATTGTTCCTTAAAATTTTATTAAAATTTGTCAAACGTATTTACTTATTTAAAATTTTGTTATTAAAATTATTTATGAAAATTGAGTTTTGAGAAACATTCAATTATTCAATAAATTGTTTATTTTTATATTTAAATAATTAAATTCTAATGGAATTTACTAATAAAAATTCATTTAGAATTAAATTTCAGTTAAAAATTGTAGAAAATAATATTTTAATTGAAATTCTCCTAAAATTAATTCTTTTTAAAATTTTTATTAAAATTCGACAAAAGAATTCAATTATTTAAAGATTTGTTGATTAAAAAATCTTTATAAGAATTCTATTTTTAGAAATAGCATGCAATTTTTTAATAAATTAGTTATTTTTGTATTTAAATAATTAGATTCTTGTAGAATTTTGTAATAAAAATCTATTTCAAAATGATGTTAAAATTTAGATAAAATTTAGTTAAAATTTTAGATAATAATTGAATATTAAAAGCAATAGCGTAAAATTTTGGAAATAATTGAATTTTGAAAAAAAATTATTTCAAGTTTTTGTTTTTTAAAAAATATTTAATTGAAGAATTTCTAAATAATGGAATTTTTTGGAAAAATAAAATAAAATTGTTAACAAATGAATTTTAAAATTGTTAGATAACTTTTTGAAAAATTATTAAATATAATTAATTAAAAGAAGAATTTTATTTACAAATTTTAGAAAATTATAATTTAATTAAAATTCTTTGAAATCGAATTATTCTCGAAAATTTTATTAAAATTTGTCATAAAATGCAATTATTTAAAGATTTGTTGTTTAAATTCTTAATGAGGACTCAATTTGAAAAAAACATTCAATTATTGAATAAATTATTTATTTTTTTATTTAAATAATTTAATTCTCGTAGAATTTTTTTGTAACAATTGATTTAAAGATGAATTTCTACAAAATGAATTTGAAAATTTCAAATTTCAAAATAAATTTGAAATTTCTCAAAGAAACTTTTAGAAAGTCATTATAAATAATTGATTTAAAGAAGAATGTTGGTTAAAAATTTAAGAAAATAATAAATTCAATTGAAATCCTCTGAAAATAGTTTTGAAGAAATTACAGTAACAATATTGTTATAATAAAAAATAATTATTTTATCTCTCAGTAATCTTTCATTTTTTTTAAACAAGAAGATGCGGATTACTCCGAGTCATCATCTTCACATTTTATAAAAAATAACCTCCAAACAACTTTAAAGAAATTGGAAATTAATTCAAATTAATTTTAACTTAATTCAAAGTAGATTGTAATTTAATTTCTTTAAATTGAAACGAAATATTGAAAATTTCACTTAATTTCAAGGTTTCGGAAGTCCACCGATGATGGGAGGAAGTCCACCACCTTTAGGCGGAAATCAAATGCAAAAAGTATTTGGAGGAGCGACTGGTAGTAATACATTTGAATCTCTAGCTAGTCAAAGTGGAGGTCTGTCTTTCAGCAGTTTAGCCCAAGGTTCACCCGTACAGCAACAACAGCAACAGCAGCAGCAACAACAACAAAAACCGCCAGAGTTTGCAGCGTAAGTATTTTTATTTTTTATTTCCAAGAACTTTAGGGGGGAAAAATTCTTTGTTTCACTATAATTCTCAATGTTCTTTTCCTTGTGTTTTACAGAAAAAGTTCATTCTCGAGTTGGCGTTAATGGAATCAACAACAAAACAACAAGAACAATTAGTATTAAATAAATATTAAGAATCTGAGACTCGGCTTTATAAAGCTGACATTGAATATTGTTTTCACTACGTTTTAAAAATCGAAATAAAACGAAGAGTCTATTTTATGAAACATTTCTCTTAATTCCGGTAAGTTTTTCTTTATTTTTTTTTTCTTTTGTTTCAAAAGATAACAGAGTAGATTTTTTTTTGTACAATATTAGCATTTTTTTTTCTTTTTTGCAAAAACTGCAAAAGTTGAAAGTTAAATTTCCCAATCAATAGCTTTCGGGGAATTTTTTTTACAATATTAGCATTTTGTTCTTTTCTTGTCAAAAAAACTGAAAAAATTTAAGTTAAATTCCCCGTTCAATAGCTTTCGGTGAAAGCTTTTTACAATATTAGCAATTTTTTCTTTTTTGCAAAAGTTGAAGTTAAATTCCCCATTTAATAGAATTTTTTACAATATTAGCTTTTTTTTTCTTTTTTTTGGCAAAAAACTGAAAAAAAATTTAAGTTAAATTCCCCGTTCAATAGCTTTCGGTGAAAGCTTTTTACAATATTAGCGATTTTTTCTTTTTTGCAAAAATTGAAGTTAAATTCCCCATTTAATAGAATTTTTTACAATATTAGCTTTTTTTTCTTTTTTTTTGGCAAAAATTGAATTTAAATTCCTCGTTTAATAGCTTTCGGTGAATTTTTTTCACAATATTAGCATTTTTTTTCATTTTTGCAATAATTGAATCTAAATGGCCCGTTTAATAGCTTTTGGTGAATTTTTTTACAATATTAGCATTTTGTCCTTTTTTTGTCAAAAAACTGAAAAAATTGACGTTAAATTCCGCATTCAATAGCTTTCGGTGAAAGTTTTTTACAATATTAGCATTTTTTTCTTTTTTGCAAAAATTGAAGTTAAATTCCCCATTTAATAGTTTTAGGTAAATTTTGTTACAATATTAGCAATTTTTTCTTTTTTTTTGGTTAAAAAACCAGGCCTCGGATTGTGCGACTTTTTCGACTTTTTTCGACTTTTCTAAGGAAATGTGACTTTTTTCGACTTTTTTGTGAAAAGATGCGACTAATCGCTTTTTTCGAGATTTTTTTAGTAAAATGCGACTGAAATTTTTTACATTTTCAGAAAATTAAAGTTAAAGGAAAAAGTTTTAGTCAAAAAAATGTCCTGTTAAGTTTTTTTTACAGATTTCTTTCAAATTTTTCAAAAAAACATTAATAACTTCTTTTTAAAATAAATATTTAATTATTATTTTTCCATAAGAATTAAAATTCTTTAAAAGATTCGAATTCAAACCTTTTTGAAATTAAACTACTTATAAAAAAATTGTTATAAAACATGAGTGATAAAATCATTATTTCATACTATAAGATTTTATAAAAAAAAAAAATTTGAAAACAATTGAATTTCTAGGATGATTTTTTTATTTATAAAGATAATTAAAATTTTGACAATAATTTTATGAAAATTCTTTGCAAATAATTGAATTTCAGAGAAGAATTTTATTATTTATAAGAATAATTGAAATTTTGAACAGATTTTTTTTTTAAATGTTTAAAAGTAATTGAAATTTGAAGAAAAATTTTGATATTTTTAAAAATAGTTGAAATTGTGGGGAGAATTTTAGAAAATTTGAAAATAATTGAATTTCTGCGATGAATTTTCTTATTTTTTAAGATAATTGAATTTTGCAAAGAATTTTATCTGAACTTTGGAAAATAATTAAATTTACATGATAAATTTTTTTTATTCATGAAAATAATGATAATTTGACGAGAAATTAAAAAAAAATTTAAGTAATTGAAATTCTGCGGAGAATTTTATTAATTTTGAAAATAATTGATTTTCCATGATGAATTTTGTTATTTATAAAATTTTGACGAGAAATTAAAAAAAAATTTTTTTGAATGTAATTGAATTTTTGCGAAGAATTTCATTATTTTTGAAAATAAATGAATTTTAGAGAAGAATTTTATTATTTATAAAGATAATTGAAATTATGACAGGCATTTTATTAAATTTTTTTTAAATAATTTAATTTTGGAAAAGAATTTTATTATTTATAAAAATAATGGAAATTTTGAACGGATTTTTTAAAAAAATGTTAAAAATACCTAATTAAAATTTTGTCATACATTTTATTAAATTTTATTAAATATTATTCCAGATTGTTTGATGTTAAAGTATTTGTTGGCGAGAAATGTGATTTTTTTTACAATTTTGACAATTTCGTGTTTCTTTTTCGGCATTTTTTCCCCTAAAATTTCATTCGACTTATTTCCGACTTTTTCGAAAATTTTATGCGATTTTTCGTGACTTTTGTTGGGAATTTATGCGACTAAAGCGACTTTTTTTTGAGTCTTAAAGACGATCCGAGCCCTGAAAAACTGCAAAAATTGAAGTCAAATTCCCCGTTCAATAGCTTTCGGTGAATTTTTTGTACAATATTAGCATTTTTTTTTCTTCTTTTGAAAGAATTGAATTTAAATTCCCCGTTTAATAGCTTTCGGCGATATAGACACTTTAATTGGTTTACATAAATCAATAACACAGGGATCGTCTTGTGGTGAATGGGTGCACATTGTCGACGATGGGGCAATTAAGGCAAGGGAAATTTCCACATTACACGCTTCCATCCAAACTTGATGGGAAAATAGAACAGTCGTTCGTAATCGATAGTCTTTAAGTTCACTATTTTGCTCCTTGAGATCGGTCTTTCTTGGCAATAGCAATTGCACCTGTTGATCGGGATGTCGTAATTTTATTCTCAATGTACTTGAATCGCGAAGATTGTGAATTTTCGCAGTCATGGGAATGCCGAGTAGAAGACCGCCGGTGAATTTCAAAGCTGAATCAGCATCGCCTCTTGGCTCTTCAATGATTGCTCGACAAAATCTCGTCGACGCTGAAGGTCTGGGAAGTCTTTCGTCACCAATTTGAAGCGGTGTCAATAGCAGAGGCATGAGTAGTCTCGTCAGTGGTCCGGGTTTCACTTCACCGAGAGCTGGCAATTGAATTACAAGCGACTTGGAAAATGGTGGTAATTTCATTGTGTCCTGTGGAAGAGCGTCTGCTTCGGAGAGAAATTGTCTCGTCAGAGGGAGGGCACTTCCGGTCGCGCTTCTCGTGACACGAACCAAATCTATTGCCAGCGCCTTTAACCAAACGTCGGAGGCTAACGCCATGTCGATTTCGCTGAGACCTGAGAATAATCTCTGTAATCTGAAAAGAGAATTTTTTTGTTAACAAATAGAATTCACAAATAGAAATAGTCTTGTCAAAATTAAATATTTAGTCAATTCTTCCAAAAATGTTTAAGTAATTTAATTTAGTCCATAAAACATGAGATATTTTAGGCAGGGCTCGAAGCAGTGAAAGTATTTAAAAATACGGACATTACGGACAAAAAATTAAAAATTACGGACCATTTACGGACCAACTGACAAAAATAGAATCAGATCGAATCAAATATAAGAAAACATTTTACTTAAAACTAAAAATTTAATGTTTTATAATAATTAATATTCATTACTAATAAAAATAATTTATAATAATTAAAATCATTATTAATTCAATTATTATTTTTCAGAATTTTTATCTAAAATTCTTCTTTATATCGATTATTTTTCAGAATTTTCGAAAAAGTTCTTTGACAATTTTCAAATTCATTTCTTTACAATATTTAATTTTACGAAATTTCAATTATTAGTTAAATTCTTTGATTAAATAAATATTAGAAAATAGAAACTGAAAATAGTATTTTTCTCAGAAGATCAATTACTTTAAAAAATTTTAACAAAATTCTTCCCAAAAATTCAATTATTTTCAAGAATAAAAAATTTGATTAAAAATAAAATAAAATTTTAAGAAATAAAAGAATTCAATTACCTTAAAAATGTTAACAAAATTCTTGCCGAGAATTCAATTATTTCCATAAATAAAAAAATTTTTTACAGAAATTTAATTATTACAAAAAAATTACTGAAATTCGTTGCAAAAGTTAAATTACTTTTATGAATAAAAAAATTTCTCATAAGAATTCAATGATTTAAAAAAATTTAATGAAATTCGTTGCAAGAATTCAATTACACTCATAATCACAAAAAAAAATTTCACTAGATTTCAACTATTTTTAATAATTAATTGAAATTCGTTGCAATAATTCAATTATTTTCATAAATAATAAAATTCTTTAAACAAATTCTATTATTTTCATAAATAATAACATTCTTTAAACAAAATGAATTATTTACAAAAATTTTAACAGAATTCTTTGGAAGAATTCAATTATTTCCATAAATAAAAATATTGTTAACTGAAAATCAATTATTTTAAAAATTTTAACAAAATTTTTCCCAAGAATTAAAATCATTATTAATTCAATTATTATTTTTCAGAATTGTTATCTAAAATTCTTCTTTATATCGATTATTTTTCAGAATTTTCGAAAAAGTTCTTTGACAATTTTCAAATTCATTTCTTTACAATATTTAATTTTTCGAAATTTCAATTATTAGTTAAATTCTTTTATTCAATAAATATTAGAAAATAGAAAGTGAAAATAGTATTAAAAAAACTCAATTAAACTTTTTCAAAAAAATTATTTACAAAATTCAATTATTTCTTAAAATTCACGCTCTATTGCTTTTAATATTCAATGAATATCTAAAATCTTAACTGAAATTCATTTTTATGAAATTAAATTCAATTTTTATTAGAATATTCTACTAGAATTCAATCATTTAAATAAAAATAAAATGCAATTAAATAATTTATTGAAGAATTGAACGTTTCTTAAAATTCATTTCCCATAAAAAATTGTTATCAACAAATTATCAAATACTTGAATTCGATTAACGAATTTTAATAAAATTTTTCCGAATAATTACATTTTTAGAAAAGTTCGATTTAAATTTTATTAAAAATAATTGAAATTCTGCATTCAATTTTATTATTTATGAAAATAATTGAATTCTTGCGAAGAATTTTATTAAAATTTTTGAAAATAACTAAATTCTTGTAAAAAATTAACAGGAAATCAATTATTTTAAAAAATATTAAAATTTTAGCAGAAATTCAAATATTTTAAAAAGTTTTGATAAAACTTTTGTTGGTAGAAATTCAATTATTTTTAAGACAATTTTTTTAAAATTTCCCAAATTCAATTATTTTTAAAATTTTAATGAAATTCTTCGAAAGAATTCAATTATTATAATATAAGATTTTAACTGAAATCTATTTTTAAGTAAATGTTTATCAGAAAATTCTACGAGAATTAAATTATTTAAATACAAAAATAAATTATTTATTGAATAATTGAATGTTTCTTGGAATTCAATTCCTATTAAAAATTTAATCAACAAATTTTTAAACAATTAAATTCTTTAGACGAATTTTAATTCAATTTTAAAAATTTTTTCGAGGAATTCGATTAAAATTCTATTGAAAATAATTGAATTCCTAAAAAGAATTTTATTATATTTACGAAAATAATTGAATCCCGGTAAAATTTTATTAATTATGAAAACAGTTGAATGATTGCGAAGAAATTTATAAACAAAATTTGTTATTGATGAAATTATTGTGAAATTTTTATAATTTTTTGAAAATAATTTAAAGTTTTTGTAGAATTTTATTAAATTTTTTAAAAATAATTAACTTCTTTTGGTAAATTTTATAAAAATAGTAGATAATGAACAATATTTAATTTTTGCGAAGAATATTATTACTTTTGAAAATAATTCAAATTTTGCAATGGATTTTATTAAAATTTTTGAAAATAATTGAATTTTATTATTGTAGAAAATAATTGAATTCGTGTGATAAATATTGCTAATTATGAAAACAATTGAAATTTTGTAATGAATTTTAATAACATTTTTGAAAATAATTGAATTCGTGTGAAAATATTGTTAATTATGAAAATAATTGAAATTTTTTAATAAATTTTAATAAAATTTTTGAGAATAATTCAATTTTGTTGAAGAATTTTGCTATTTATTTATACAGATAATTGAAATGTTGATGTTTTTTTTAGAAAATATATGAATTTCGGAAAGAATTTTAATATTTCTAAAGATAATTGAAATTTTGACGAGAATTTAAAAAAAATTTTGAACGTATTTGAATTTTTGCGAAGAATTTTATTACTTTTAAAAATAATTCAATTCGTGTGATAAATATTGTTAATTTTGAAAATAATTGAAATTTTTTAATGAATTTTAATAAATTTTTTCAAAAGATTTGAATTTTGTCAAAGAATTTTAATATTTCTAAAAATAATTGAAATTTGGACGAGAATTTAAAAAAAATTTTGAACATAATTGAATTTTTGCGATGTATTTTATTACTTTTAAAAATAATTGAATTTCTGCAATCATTTGTAATTTCTCTAAAATTCTCCAAATTATATCGTACAATTTACGAACTCCTCATCCTTTTTGAATGAAATTACGGACTTTATGGACCTTTTTTTTAAAAAACGGATCTTTACGGACTTGAAGCAAAGTTACGGACTTTTTTAAGATTCACGGATCTATTTCGAGCCCTGAAGTATTTAATTTATTGATTTAATTTTTTAGAGATTAGAATGAAAGGACTTACTTTTGCGCATGTTGGAGAAGAAGAGAAATATTGCTCGATGTGTTCGAACCAGATTTCGACGATGGTAGAGTTGATTGAGAGAAATCTTTGATTATCGATCGAATTAGAAGGAGACATTTAATATACAAAGCGGTGAATGTAGCGGCTCCTTCCATTTGACGATCCATTTCGGCTAGACGTTCAACATCGACGGAAGCGGCCTCCAAAAGTTGGGTATAAACTTTTCCTCCTGGTTTTGCTCTTTCGATTCCAGTGACCATTCTTTCGAGAAATTCCCTTCCGCGACGATCTCTAGACTCTTCTTCCATTTCCTCTTTTCCAAAACCAAGTCTCTTGTTCAAAACGGGCGTCAATCGGGGCACCAAATGTGGCATTGTGTCGCGTAAATATAAATAGTGTTTGGCCGCATGATCCGTGAATAAGGCGTGCATACTTGGACAATGTAGCGCCGCATTGAAAATTAAAACCAACGTACTCGCATCTATTTGCAATTATTAAGGAGGCTAATAAGTAGAATCGAAATTTAATTGAATCAAACAAACGTAGGCTTCGCATTCATCTACTACTTACTGATTTTTTTACCATCAGCTATTATTTGGTTTTTTTCTAATTTCTGCCACTAGAAGTTACTTTTTTCTATTCTTCTCTTTCAAAATTTGAACTACTTCAAAAATAAAAATTCCCTAATAGTTCAAGTAAATAAATTATTAATAAATATTCTATTCTTCTTAGAAACAATTGAAAATTTTTTTTGCATGAATTCAATTATCTTCAGAACTAATAAAATCCCCCGCTGAAATTCAAACATTTTCGAAATCTACAATTTGAATAAAATTTTTCAAAAGAATTCAATTATTTTAACAAGAAAAAATTAATAAACTACTTGGCATGAATTATTCAATTAATATTATGAATAACAAAATTTCCAAATTGATTAAAACGTGTTTTTCAATCGTCAAATTTAATTTTTCGATAGTCACTTTTTTACTATTTTTTTTATTTTTCCCTTCTAAAACTACTATTTACCACTTTTTTAAACATTAATTATTGAATGCGAAGCCTGCAAACGCAAAGAATAAAAATAAAATAAATACAATCTTTTCTCTATGAGAAAGCAAAAAGTTGCTATTTTCTTTTTTCAATCAAAAGGATACAGGGAGGATCGTCAACATCAGGTTCTGGAGTATCGAAAAATGGATGTCTACCCAGCATTTGCGGCACCAGTGGAAGAGTTAGGTAAGGATGAGAAGCTCCAAGTTCAGCTAGACAACTCCTTATACTCTCCTTGTCCTGTGGATATCGCGTTAAATTTTCCAAAAGTCTCGTGACACACATTTGAAGGCAATTTCGCGTTGCCAGACGACTAGCTCCTAAAGTTGCATGTAATCCCTCTCGTACTTCGCCGGAAAAATCTTCCAAAGCTCCTAAAATCGTTTGCAATTGATCCTCACGTAGTGTCACGCTCGCTGACATTTTTCTCAACGATTCAATCGCTTTTAATCGTACGTCCTGAATTTCATCGTTAAACATATCGACCATAAAGTCGAGGGAAATACAAGCGATGCAGGGTTGCTCCAAGGACAGAGCGCATAACGATTCCACGGCCGCTGTTCTCACCTAAATTGAAATTTCCATTAGCTTTCTTCAATACAAAATTAACTTTATTAAAATTGATAAAAAGAAACTGAATTAAATTACTAAATTAAATAAAATTATTTAATTACTAAATTAAATAAAATTATTTAATTACTAAGTTAAATAAAATTATTTAATTACTAAATTAAATAAAATTATTTAATTACTAAATTAAATAAAATTATTTAATTACTAAATTAAATAAAATTATTTAATTACTAAATTAAATAAAATTATTTAATTACTAAATTAAATAAAATTATTTAATTACTAAATTAAATAAAATTATTTAATTACTAAATTAAATAAAATTATTTAATTACTAAATTAAATAAAATTATTTAATAACTAAATTAAATAAAATTATTTAATTACTAAATTAAATAATTTCAATTATTGACAGTTAGCAAACTATTGTTAAGTACTAAAATTTCAACACTTGTAAAATTTAATTTTTACACTTCTGGTAGAATTTAATTTCTATTTTTGTACAGAGTTGCCACAAATATTTAATTTTATTTTTCCCTGATTTCCAGACAAAATTCTCACTTTTTCCCTGACCATAAAAAATATTCTGATTAGATACTCAAAAAAATGTTCTATTAAATTTATTTACAAATTTCATTAATTGTAAAATTATTCAAAAACATCAATAACTAAATTTTTAAATAAGTATTTAATTATTACTTTTCCACAGGAATTAAAATTCTTCAGAACATTCAAATTCAAACCTTTTTGAAACTCAACAATTTATAAGAATATTATTACAAAACATAAAGAAGACGATCACCTTCTTCATGTTTTGTTATAATTTAAATAACCATGAAATTTTTCAACAAAAATTTAATTATTTACAAAAATCCTAATAAAATCCTTCGCAAGAATTCAATTATTTTTAAAAGTAGTAAATTTTCTCAAAAAAATTCAATTATTTGAAAAAATTGTAATAAAATTCGTTGCAATAATTCAATTATTTTCATAAACAATAAATCGATTATTCGGTAATTTCATTTTTTAATCAATTTTTATTAGAAAATTCTAGAAAAATTCAATTATTTAAATTGAAAAATAAATAATTTATTAAATAATTGAATGTTTGTTGAAATTAAATTCTCATTAATAATTTTATCAACAAATTTCTAAATAATTGAATTCTTTTGACAAATTTTAATCAAACTTTTAAGAATAATTACATTTTTCGAGGAATTTGATTAAAATATTGTATCCAAAATTAATTAAAATCCTGCGATAAGTTTTATTATTCATGAAAATAATTTTAAAAAATTTCCAAAAATATTATTAAAATTTTTCTAAAATAATTGAATTTCGGTAAAGAATTTTATTATTTATAAAAATAATTCAATTCTTGTAAATAATTTTGTTAAATTTTTTTTAAATAATTGATTCATGCGACGAATTTTATGAAAATCTTTTTAAATAATTGCTATTTTTCAAAATATTTTATAAAATTTTGTATATTAAATAATTGAACTCAAGTGAAAATTTTATTATTTATGAAAATAATTGTATTATTTCAAAGAAATTTATTAAAAATTTCATAAATTATTGAATTTCTGTGAAATTTTAACAAGAATTTTATTCAAGTTTTTAAATATATTTTAGTTTTGAAAAAGAATTGTATTATTTATAACACTAATTGAAATTTTGACGAGAATTAAAGAATTTTTTTTTAAATAATTGAATATTGATGAATTTTATTATTTATAAAGATAATTGAAATGTTGACAAAAATTTTTGAACATAATTGAGTTTTTGCGAAGAATTTTATTACTTTTGAAAATAATTTAATTCTTCCAATGAATTTTATTCAAGTTTAGAAAAATAATTTAATTTCAAAGAAGAATTTTACTATTTATAAAAATAATTGAATTCTTGAAAAGAACTTTGTTAAATTTTTTTCAATAACTGAACTCTTGTGACGAATTTTATAAAATTCTTTTTAAATAATTAATATTTTTCGTAAAATTAATTGAAATTTTTTATATTAAATAATTGAATTCCTGTGAAATTTTTCCAAGAATTTTGTTAAAGTTTTTAAAAATAATTGAATTTCGGCGAAGAATTTTACTATTTATAAAAATAATTGAATTCTTGAAAAGAACTTTGTTAAATTTTTTTCAATAACTGAACTCTTGCGACGAATTTTATAAAATTCTTATCAAATAATTGATATTTTTCGTAAAATTATTTGAAATATTTTATATTAAGTAATTGAATTCCTGTGAAATTTTTCCGAGAATTTCGTTAGTTTTTAAAAATAATTGAATTTCGAAGAAGAATTGTATTATTTGTAAAGATAACTTAAATTTTGACGAGAATTTTTAAAAAAATGTTGAACATAATTGAATTTTGGACAAGAATTTTTTAATTTTTAAAGATATAATTGAATTTCTGCGAAAAATGTTATTACTTTTGAAAATAATTGAATTTCTGTAATTATTTCTAACTTTTCCCAAAATTAAATTTTAAAGTATTTTTAATTAAAATTCTTTAATCAATCTAGTATTTATGAAAATTGTAAAAATCATTCATTACATAATTTATAAGTCATAATTTTATGAAAGTTCTTTTAAAATTAAGTTATTTAAAAAGAAATTATTGACTGAAATAGAAAAAATTCAAGGTTTTGTATTAAAATTCGTGGTTATTTTTAAAGTTTACAAGGCAAACAAAAAAACATCAAAATTTTAGAGTTTTTTCATGAATTTTTGAAATTTGATTTTTTACAGTACTTTTACTAAAAATCCCTGAATTCCTTGACTTCCCTGACTTGTGGCAACCCTGTTGTAGTAAATTTAATTCCTAGACTTCTGGTAGAATTCAGTTTTTACCTCTAAATATTCATCCTCTAAACCGTGAATAAATGCACCGCACGAGCCGCTTCTTTCCTCGACTTCCGAGCCTTCGTCCTCGACAGTTTTTGGCTTTTTATCCAAAGCCTGCTCAATATAACGTCGAGAGACTCCTTTCATTGATCCTAATAAGGCCATAGCTGAGGCACGAACTCGTGGCGATAAATCGCCCATTAATCCGCATATTTTCGAAAAGGCACTGTCAATCATTCGAATTTCCTCTCCCTCTTGTTCGGGAATCATTCTAGAAAAAAATTGAAGTATTTGACGCATTTCAAACACTTGAATTCGAGTAAATTAAATTAAGTGAATAATAAAAAAAGTAAAAGAATAAATTGAGTGAATAATAAAAAAAGTAAAAGAATAAATTGAGTGAATAATAAAAAAGTAAAAGAATAAATTGAGTGAATAATGAAAAAAGAGTAAAAGAATAAATTGAGTGAATAATAAAAAAAAGTAGAAGAATAAATTGAGTGAATGATAAAAAAAAGTAAAAGAATAAATTGAGTGAATTCAGTAGAATCAAAAGTAGAATAATTTTGTATTTAAATAGAAAGAAATTGATAGAATTAATTACTGATCAGGATATTCATTGCCCAGGAGCCAAATTAATTTCAAAACGGCACGACGAACAATTTCGTAATCGTCCTTCAAGGCTCCGCAAGCTTCCGAGAAAAAAGTCGCCGGTAATCGACAACCTCTGTGCGAATGAAGTTCCGCCATCGTTTCGAAGGCTTGAGCTCGAACTCTTGGATCCTGCGAACGCGCATAATTTCCCACTAGTGATAAAGTGTCGTCCGATACATTTGCAGAGAGATATCTTCCAATTATCATCAGGCATCTCGTTTGCACTCCATGCCAAGTGTCCGGTAAATGTTCCCTCGCAATTTTCAAAACGGCGGTTCTAGAAAAACGAAAATGAATAATTTATGAAGAAGAACAATTAAATACGTTCCTCTTATTTAATTTACTATTTAGTTATTTTTATTTTACTTAATCTTTCTTATTTCTTTAATTTTAGTTTAATTTTGTTTAGTTAATTTAGTTCAATTAAAGTTTTGTTAATTTAGTTTAATTTTGTTTTGTTAATTTAGTTTAATTTTGTTTTGTTAATTTAGTTTAATTTTGCTTAGTTAATTTAGTTTAATTTTGCTTAGTCAATTTAGTTTAATTTTGTTTTAGTTTAAACAAGTTTAATTATTTTTGAGATTAATTTTTTGTTTCAGAAGAGAAATATTTTATTTACTGATTAAAACTGCCGAGTTTGAGAAGAGTCGCGAGTCCTTGACTCTTGACTCGATGTGATTCCTCGTTTTTTAAGAGATTCGCCGTTTCGTTGATAATTCGAGCCTTTTCAGCGGGATCGTTAGTAACTTCGCCGAGTTCGGCGAAAACCCAGAGAATCTTCGTTCTCACAGCAGCTTCTTGTTCGATTGTAAATCTTTCGACTAGTTTTTTCACAGCTGTTGGCACATCTTCGGGAATCATTTGCGAGAGAATATCGGATATTCTCACCAATAGTTGGAGAGCATCATTTCCACCTTTGCATTTTTCCAGACATTCAATGTAAACAAGAACGGAACTTCCATTGACACTGGAACCATTTCTGTTCGATCCACTCAAGGAAAGGCGAAGAGTTTTTAGCCTCTTTACAGGTGGTTCGTTAATAACCTGAAGAAAGAATTTTTTTTAAGTTTTTATAATGGAAAATAGTATAATACAATTAAAAAAAATATTAAAACGGAATTAAAAAATATAATTTTTCACCAAGTTGAAGTCCTCAACGTTTATCAAGGAAAAAAAATTATTCCACTTAGTAAATTAATTAATAACGACGCTGCAATATTGAGACAAAAATATTTAGAAAAAAAGATTTATGTTTATATTTTGATAATAATTATTTCACAATTAAATGTAAAAATAAAAATAATATTTGGATGAATTAAATAAATTTTTTTCCTTGATAAACGTTGTGGACTTCAAATTCGTAATTTTTCTTACGGTTTTTCATTAAATTTAATTATTTGAACAACTTGTATAGTAAATTGTTAAAATATTTCTAACAGCAACTTGAATTAAAATTCAAAATTTCTTTCAATAAAAGATGGCAAAATTTTCAATTGTTTCAATTTTTCAAAATTATTTTCGGAAACAGAAGTATTTTCAAAAAAAAATTTAGTTTCATTTTTTCCAGAAGCAATTTTTCGAAATTTTTGAATTAAAATTTTCAAAACTTTAATACTTTTTGTTAAACAAAAATTTTAAAACTTATTCGTATTTATTTTTCCCGAGGAATTTGAAATTTCAAATAATTTCAATAAAAAACCTCATGAAATAGAATTATATCTAGAATTCACAAATGTAATTCATCCAAAATTCAATTATTTTTTTAGAATTTTTAAATAAAATTCTTCAAAAACTTTAATAATTTTTAAAGAAAAATGTTATTCATTTTTTTAAAATAAAAATTTAAAGATTCTTAAACTTTTCCTTTCCTTAAATTTACAAGAAAGTTAATTTAAAAACCTTTTAAAATTTAATTAATTCCTAAAATTCCTGTTATGAAGATTTGAATATTCAATTATTTTTTTAAATTTTAACTGAAATTTTTCTTAAATCAATTCCTATCAAAATTCAACTGCGAGAATTGAATTATTTCAATAGAATAATTTTTGTAAATTCATAAAATGATATAATTGGAAAAATATGATTATATTTATAGACAATTTTTATACAGGAAAAATAAAATTCTATATTTAAAAGAATTTATCACTTGGTAAAAAATTATATAATTCAAATTAAACAGAATTTATCAATCTTCCAAGTCAAAAACTTTGACTTGGAAGATTGATAAATTCTGTTTAATTTGAAAAATAAAATTCTTTAAAATATAAATTTTTAGATAATTTCCAATTGTTTCAATTTGTTAAAATTATTATTGAGAATTCAAATATTTTTTTCTTTAAAAAATAATTTTTTAAAATTTCCAAATTAATTTTTTCAAAGTTTAATAACTTTTGTAAAATAAATATTTAAATAATTATTGGTCTTCATTTGCTTAAATTTCGAAATACTTAAAACTTTGAACTTCAAGTCTTCCAAAATTCAGTTAATTTTCTAGAATTTTTGAGAAATATTATTCAAAATTTAATTTTTAAGGAAGCTAACAAATTAAAACACTACACATTTAACACAAATTTCTACACATTTTTTTACAGTCTACAAATTAACTTTCCTTCTTTTGACAAGTGAATTTAAACTACAAAACAAAACATTGTAATAAAACAAAGCTAATTTCAGGTGAAAACAAATTATTATTATTATTATTATTATTATTATTATTATAATTAGTAATGAATAATGTTAACAAAGTTATTAATGAAAACAAAGTATTATAAAAAAATATAGTGAATGTTGTAGACCTTATTGTTAAAATAATTTTATTGAATAGACCACAAAAATATGTTTAAATATGTTTAATAGACCGCAAAAATATTATCTTAATATAAAAAAAATTATTATTTATTCTACTTACTTGGCTTTGCGTGAATTCCGCCAAAGCTCTCTTTTTTATTAACGCTGCCATTGCTTCGGTTTTTTTTTTATTAATAATACAATATTAAAGAAAAATTGATGATTTATTCATTTATTCCATTTATTCATTGCATTCATTGGCACGTCATTAATTTTCGTGCTTTTTGTGTCACAAATTGTCAAACTCAATATTTAATTTCCTGAGGTTAGAAAATCCATTTTTTCTAGATTGATAATTGAAAAATTATATTTCAATAAATAAAATAAATAAACAATTATAACAAAAGAATTGTTTACAAAGATAAAGATCGTAATTCCCGTAATTTAAAGAGCGCACTGGCACTAGAAAACTTAACCTCAATTTCGGTGAATTTGTTTTCGTCCTTCGCAGTTTTCTGTTACCATATGAGTAGGTCAGTAGTTTCTTGATTTACCGACAGATGGCGATGAATTGGATCAAAATCAGGGCAGCCAACCTTGTCGCCTTTGAATTCTTATAATTTTATTTCAATTATATTCATTATTAACAAAATTATTCTGAAAACGTCTAAACGAAATCGATCTATAATTACTTTTAGTTAACTAAGCAATGTGTTATTAGATCTAATTATTTTTATTAATATACTTAATTTATGAAATTTAGGGAATTTTTGTACAGTTCCCGGCCATTGTTGAATCAGCGAGTCAGCCAATCAGAGTCAAGAAGACGCTGGTCGTGTTTCGACTTGTTCTTTATTGTTGAAAAAAGTTGAAAAAGTTCTCGGGAGCATTTTCTTTTGTAATCAAGGTATATTTTTGATATTTTTACAAATTTTTTAGATATAATTTCTCCTCTAATTAAGTAGTTTGATTATTTATGAACACAATGGTACAAACTGATCAGTAGAAAATGGGTAAAAGTGGAGTAATTTCTACACGTTTTGGAACATTCTTTGTTGTGTCTGTGCCTATTTTACTGTGATAAATGATAAAACTTGAAAGTGTTATAGAATTTTCGGAATTTTTCAATATTTTCAAAAATATGTTCGATTACAGAGATAGTTTTATAGGTTATGTTCTTTTGTGCGTAAAAGTGCTGTTAAAATATTGTCGATTTAGAAACAAAAATCGATGGTGAGTGTCGCAAATTTTCAAAATGGCGTCGATTTGCTAGGCATTGTTTCAGATGTTTGTCTTATAATTAGAAGTACTTTTTGATTCAAAAATTCTCTAATTATTATTTTTTATAAATGAAATGAAATTATTAAATATAAATAAAATAATTAAAGAAAAAAATTTGCGGTATTTTGTGTTTTGCAGTTTTCGGCCAATCATGGTGGAGACAAAGGTTGTGTTTCTACCTGTTTGTTGTTGTTGAAAAGTTTTTGCTGAAAAACGATGATCGATATTTGTAATGAAGGTACATTTTTTTATATTTTTGTAGTTTTTCGACATAATTTTCAATCTAATCAAAAAGTGTAATTATTTACGTGCATATACAAAGAGACTAATCGTTAAGTGTCTAAATCGTGTAAATGAACGATTATACAAAATCAATCAAACCTAAGTCGTAGGTAATGTTTTTTTTTACAAAAAGTGCAAAATTTTTTTTAAAAATATGAAAAATATGCAAAATTCATTATAAGTTTTTGTACTTGGAGAAATTTTGCGTTTGGCAAAAATTGTTTTTAAGGTTATGTTTTCAATTCAGCGCATGAACGACGTGAAGTTATCGCAATATTGTCAATATTGAGCGAACGTTATCAATATTTCGACAATTTTTTGTCTTTTTTCAAATAATTATTGTTTATTAAACAAAATGTTCTGAAAAATCGAATCATTTTCGTTTTCTGAATGATAAAAAAGATCAGTTCGAGTGATTTAGTTCGACTCGGAATAATCGGTTTCTTTCACTGTTTCCTAATTAAGACAATTGAGTGATAAAAATTGTTGATTTGTAAATTAATATGTTAGTCAATTTTAAAAAATTACTTTAATAAAAGTAAATACGTTAATATAATTTTACGAAATGATAAATCATAAGAATGAGAATAAACCGTTAAAAATTTCTTTGGTTGATAAGTAATATTGTAGATAAAAATGTAACTGTCTAATGTTCACAAACAAAAAAATGTTTCTAAAGAAAAGAATGAAGGAATTCATCCAAAGAAATGAAATTTAACAATTAATTAACATTAACAATTAAAAAAAATTAACAATTAACAATTAAATAAAATGCGATAAATGTATTTTTCTATAATATTTATTTCATGTATATGTCTAAAAGGTTTTTACAATTTTTCTCTTTACGATTGTACATATAGATTTAAAATTATAAATTTTCTTTCAGATTTCGTCACGTAAACAATTTTTAATGGCACACTTTTCTTTTGGCGAGTCAAAAATAATAATTTCTACAAACGCTGATCTTTATCGTAATTGAAGGATTAAGAAGGCAGAAATTTGGAAACATTTCCGAAAGTTGATTGACGTGTTCCTCGTCGTGTGTATCATCGAATGGTGAGTCCCTCCTGATTTCAAGAGTGGTCAGGTTGTAACAATTCTTTTCTTTTATTCCTTCGTTTTGTTTCTAAATTTCGATATCAAAATTTCCATTCAATTTGTTGAATTGTTTTTTGTACAATCTATTTTTTCGCTTACTCTCGAATTTATTTTCAATAGTTATTTTTATTTATATTCAAGTCTTATTTTTATCGCTAAGTAAGATTTTTCTCGAGATATCAAAATTTGAACTTTCAACTTATTATTATTTATTTATTTACATGATTATAGACTAACGAGTAATAGAAAACTAACGATGAAATTCTCCTGGCATTGAGTGGGGGGAAATATTTGAACATTTTTTTTTTTATTTAAATTATTTAAAAAAAAAGAATTAAATAATTTTTTTTTCGTATTAAATAATAATAGTAATAATATTAGAAGTAGAGAGATTTCTTAAATATAGGAGGAATAATGAAAGGCCTCTGTGATTAGAGAGCGTGACCATATATACGAGAGATACTGGCAAAAATCAAATTAATTATTGGAAATCAAGATGTTATTTCTTCCAACATTTTCTAGTCTTTTTCTTCTCTTCGTGAATTTATAAACAGCTTGTTTTTCTTGTACGGCAGGTTCTCATTTTTTGAATCCCAATTTTCTAAGTGCTTTTAGATCCACATCGCCGTAGTAGTCCTCGCTAGAGAAATTCATTTATTTATTTTTTTCATTTTATTCTTGTTCGCGAAATTTTCGGTGAGAGTAGAAAAATAATGAATAATTAAATAACTTGTGGGAAATTATTTTAGAACTGGATTTTTTTTTATTGATAATTGGTATTTTTATTCGAAGACATTAACTGACTTTTTTTTAGAAAGAAAAATAGAAGTTGAAAATTAAATAGCTGATGAATATTATTCATACTATTCATATTATTTATATTATTAATATTTTTTATTAATAATTAATTTATTGTATAGTAGAATATTTTTTTATCTTTAATTTTCTGAATATTCGAAATTCGATATTTTTACTGAAGTATTTTCTCGTCAAATTTTTGGTTATTTTGAGAATTAAAATTTTTTAGATAGTGAATGAGAAAGCGAACGGAAAAGTAAAAGTTTTTACTTACCTTTCAATTATTTTATTGACTAGTATTTTTGATTTTTGAAATTTTGATCTAAAATAGCGAATATCTTGAGACGATCAAATAGTAAAATTTTAATTCGGTTCTGGAAATTAAATTCGTTCGAATTTCTTATTTTTTGCTTATTTTCTTAAATTCAGTTTAATAATTTTCTGAATGTACAATAAGTTTTCTCAATTTTTATTTATTAAGTAAAAATCAAATAAAATACGAATTAAATTAGATAGAGTTCTGAATTTAAATAAAATTGAAAATTGAATTAAAAATAAAATTATTAATCGAAGAGTAATTAATATTTAGAAAAATTTTCTATTTCTCGTGACAAGAATCGATTTTTAATATAATGAATTTTCCAAAAATAGGAGGTTAAAATATTAAAAAGATATAAAAAAATTAATTCATTACATAAAATTGAAAATTGGATTGAAAATAAAAATTTGAATTGAATAAAATTAAGAATCAAATGAAGCAAAAATTAAATTTAATAGAATTCAAAATTTCAATAAAAGCAGTGATTAATTAAATTAAAATAAAAAGAATTGAACATTGAATTGTCAATAAAACTTTGAATTGAATAAAATTAAATATAAAATGAAGTAAAAATTAAATTTCTTAGAATGGAGAATTTAAATAAAATTGAAAATTAAATTAAAATAAAAAATGAAAAATTGAATTGTAAGTAAAACTTTAAAATGAATAAAAATCAAATGAAATAAAAATTAAATTAAAATAAAAAATAAAAAATTGAATTGTAAATAAAACTTTAAAATGAATAAAAATAAAAATCAAATGAAATAAAAATTAAATTAAATAGAATTCAGAATTTAAATAAAATTGAAATTGAAATAAAATTGAAATTAAAATTAAAAATACAATTGAAAATGGAATTTAAAAAAAACTTTGAATTGAACAAAATTAAAAATCAAATGAAAATTAAATGAAATAGAATTCAGAATTTAAATATAATTGAATTTGAAATTAAAAATAAAATTGAAAATGGAATTAAAAATAAAACTTTGAATTGAATAAAATTAAAAAATCAAATGAAGGAAAAATGAAAGTAAATAGAACTCAGAATTTAAATAAAATTGAAATTTAAACTAGAAATAAAATTGAAAATGGAATTAAAAATAAAATGTTGAATTGAATAAAATTAAAAATAAAATGAATTAAAAATGAAACTAAATAGAACTCAGAATTTAAATAAAATTGAAAATTTAAATAAAAACATAAAAATTAAATCAAACAAAATTCGAAATTAAATTAACAAAAATTAAAACCAAAATTAAATAACGAAAAATAAATAAAAAGCATTAAAAAAAGTTTTTTTGTTGTTTTAAAGAAAAAAAGAAATGAATTGTATTACGAGTGCAATTTGCATATATATTGTGAGTGTAATAAGCATGCAAGAATTAAAAAAAAAAAATGTTTTTCCAATTTTTAATACGAAAAGTAAGTGTGTCAGGGTATATAGTTGCATTGTGCGGAAAAAAGGTGGAAAGTTTGAGGACACCAAAGGTCAAGCACACATCAATCGATTTTTTTTTTTAAAAGAGATAAGACAGAAAATTTTTAAGATTTTTTTTATTTTCTCATTTTTTTTCTCCTTACACTTAAAAAAAAAGTAAATGATAAAGGGTAAAAAAAAGATTTTAACTTCTCGAGGGGGCGTTTTTTTCGGAGGACGGGGGAAATGAAATACGTTGATGCCTAATTTTTGAGGCCAAGAGTACAAGTTTTGGGGGGGAAAAGGGGGAATTTGGTGATAATTTTTTTTTTTTTACAATTTATTGAAATACAAGAAAAATAACTATTATTATTACATTTTCCCCTCGAATTATCTCGATTCTGAGTGAAATGAAAACGAAGATAACATTTTTTTTTTAAAATTAATATCAAATAATCAATAGTAAAAAAAAACTTAATTTTTATGGAATTAAATAATTTTCTGTACAAGTATTTTTTTTTATAAAAGTATTTTCTTTAAATCTGTACAAGTATTTTTTTCATAAAAGTATTTTCTGTGCAAGTATTTTTTTTATAAACGTATTTTTTCTGCATGTATTTTTTTATAAAAGTATTTTCTGTGCAAGTATTTTGTTTTTGTATTTTTAGGAATTTTTTATTTTTTTATACATTTTTTTATAGAATTATATATTAACAAATTTTTTTTTATAAAAAAAATATTTTTTTTTTTTGAGAAAAATGAATAGTTTCGTGTTCTATTTCATTCAATGATCGGATTTCCAAAGAATGGGAAGGAAATGGTAGAAAAGAAAACTTTAATGGGGGTCATTGAAAATTGTTTATAGGGCTCAGAAAATGGACCATTTGGGAAAATCATTTTCTATTTTTTCCTTAAAAATCTCGCTTCCTTTCTCTCCCTCTCTTTCACTCGTGTCGTCTTTCTCTCTCTCTCTCGCTCACTTTCTCTCAATCTTTATTATTTCTATCAGAAATTCTCACTCTCACTTTTTTATTATTTCTGTGACTACTGGTACCAAAAAATAGTATTTTTTTTTTTGTTTTTTTTTTGGTACATATAGTACTCTTGGCTCTCGGATGATGTAGATGATAAATTGATAATGTCGAAAGAGCGCATTTTAATGTTTTTTTTCTGTTTTTTGAGAAAGGTTTTATTCCTGATTGGATGGTGAGGGCCTGGCGGCATTTGGCGTGGGCCTAGGCTTTGATTGGGGTTTGCCCGTGTTCCTTGTTTCACCAGAGCCCCCCTGAAGTCCAGCGAGCAGCTCACTCTTCCTGATGCTCTTCAGGTCCAGATCTCCATAGTAATCCTCACTGTGAAGCAAAATCGAGAAATCGATGATGAAGACCGATTGGTCTCAATTTTTCATTCTTTCGATTCGATTTGCTCCTTTCGCATGATTTTTTATTTTTTTTTTTTGGTGGGGAAGGGACTTTTCTTCCTTTCGTACTTTTTTTCATTTTGAAAATCTCTTTTTGGTTTTGTTTTTATTTGTGAATAAATTATGCGGTGAATAAGGGATTTTTTATTTTTAAGAAATCAATTTTTAGCGTTTTTTTTTTATTTTTGGAAAATTAGTAATTAATCTTTGGAAATGACTGACTTGAGAGAAAAAGATTTGGCGAAATTGAAAATAATTTTTTGTAGGATTTTTACATTCTCGTCAAAATTGAGAAAGTCTTGTTTTAATTTGAAAGAAAATTGTAGAAGTCTAGAAGCAAAAGTTCGAATTTTCATTCGCTTTAAATGGAAATGTAAATGGAAATTTTATTAATAGAATAATAATTAATATTTACCAAAATTTTCTATTTTTCGTGACAAGAATCGATTTTTTAAATAATGAAATTTACAAAAATAGAAGTTTCAAATATTAAAAAGAAATGAAAAGGTAATTAATTGAAAAATAATTTTTTTAACTCAATTGGAGGTGAAATTATAATTTTTAGTTTTTTCAGTTACAATTAAAACAAAATGAAAACTATTTTGAAAGTAATAGAAATTAGAGAAGGAAAATATTCAAAATATACTGAAGGAAATTAATTACTGTCAATTTTTGTTATAATAAAAAAATTAAATTAGATTGTAAAATTGGAATATTTGTAAATTCTAGAAAAAAATTGATTTGAATGAAAAATATTAGTTTTGTAAAAAAATAAAAACAAAAAAATAAAAAAAATAAAAAGAAATTAAATCGAATAATAAGGATTGAGTTTCGTTACTTTTTTTCATAATTTTTTTTTTTATATAGAATTTTAATTTACTATTAATACTTTTTTCGATTCATAAACTATTTAATAATTTTTCTCTTCAGTATATTCGTTTGTTATGAACAATTAATAGAAACAAATAAGTATAAATTTGTTGTAAATGCGAGTTATGTCATTCCAAAGAATTTTTTTCGTTAAAGTTAAGATTTAATAATAAACATTAAACAGAAATTGTGTTACATTGAAAAAAAATTGAAACGCTTGGGAAAAAATCATCGACAGATGTTGATTGACCTCTCGTTTGATTAAAAGAAAAGAAGAAAAGATTTAAAGAGAAGTATTTCGAAAATTATACTTTCAAATTTGAGAATTTTTTTTAAACACTTAGATGAAAGTAACTCCTTGAATTTTAATCGAATTATTTATTTCTTTTTCAAAATATTGTTAATAGTTTTTATTAATTGATAATAAATGGATAATAAGTAAATAATAAATTAATAATAAATATAAAGTAAAGAAATAATAAATTAATAATAAATATAAAGTAAAGAAATAATAAATTAATAAATATAAATACATTAATAAATTAATAAATATGAAATAAGTAAATAGTAAATAAATAATTACTAATTTATTAAATAAATTAATATTAATATATTATTAATATTTATTAATAATAATTATTATTATATATATTAATATATATTATATTATTAATATTTATTTAATTTATGAAGAAACATTTTGTTATCAATTTAAAAAGAAACATTTATTTACGAAATTAAGAAGAAAAGTTTATTTTTTCTTTTTTATTGTACTTAAATTGCAAATTAATTTGAAAGTAATGAAAATTTTTGGAGTTACTTTTTTCTACTAATAATTATTTTGACTCAAGTTAGACACATTCGGTTAATTTTTTTTTATTCATTCTTTTGAGATATCCCTTATTTACCAGCAGTTTCGATAGGGGAATTATTTGCCCTGGGAAGTTTTTTTTTGTTGTTGTTAAATAAATAGAATAAAATTCGAGATAAAATAGAGAATATTTTGGACACGCAAGTTAGGTGCATAAAGAGATTGAAAGGCAGAAATAGTTAAAGAAGTGTTTAGTCAGAAGCTTAATAGAAAGAAGTCATGACAGTCCCACTTCATACCATTGTCATGCATTTTCGGTTCTTCAGTTAATGTCTCAATTTTTCTTTTTGCAAATTTGAAAACTATTCTTCTCTCCTCGTGGAGGAAATTTTACTCTTGATATTGTGAAATTGAAAATTAATATATTGACAAAATTAATATAAATCGAAAATTAAGATTTAGGAAAAATTAATATTCGAAAATTAATATTCGAATGCTAATATTAATCGAAAATTAATGTTAATCGAAAATTAAAATTAATCGAAAAATTAATATTTAATTGACAATTAATATTAACGGAAAATTAATATTTAATCGACAATTAATATTAATCGAAATCTAATATGAAAAAGAATGTTTTCCAGAATACTTTTTGGGTTGAATAAAATTTGGAGTTCTAGTAATAATTTGAGGATTAACTCACCATCCGGGAACGTCTTCAGGGTCTTCGCAAGCGCCACTTCCGTCAGAGTCGCCGATTTTGAAAACGGTACCAATTGGACATCCGTATTCTCGGGCAATTCCCTCTAAGCAAATGTAGTATTTTCTGCAATCATCAGGATGCGCGTGTCTCGAGAAACTTCCGGAACTTCCGCTCACTTCGCCAGCAGCTGGACACGTGAATCCTCCAGCAATTTCTGTTTTTAGGAAAAAAAAGAGTTCTTCTATTAAAAATCTTCTCTATTTACTTTGGATTTTATTTTACTTGATTTCGATTACTTTCAATAATATTTGAATTGATTTTTAAATTAATTTCTAAATTAATTTCATTTGAATTGATTTTTAAATTAATATCATTTAAATTGATTTCAAAATTAATTTCACTTGAATTGATTTTTAAATTAATTTCATTGAAATTGATTTCAAAATTAATTTCATTTAAATTGATTTCAAAATTAATTTCATTTGAATTGATTTTTAAATTAATTTCATTTGAATTGATTTTTGAATTAATTTAATTTTTTTTTTTTTGATTTTCAAATATTCACCTTCGTTTTTGCATTCAGGGACTTGATCGGCCCACATGCAGACTCGGGCTTCACGATCGTAAGCTAATCCGGGACTGCATTGATATCTGGAGGCCTCGCCGTTCCAACAGTTCCAGAAGACGTCACATTTTTTGTCATCGGGGAAAATACCGTAGAGTCGTGAACAATGTGGAGTGGAAATTGGTGGTTCCAATTGTGTTCTTTCGCCGCAATCAACATTGTGTAAATAATCACAATTTTCCGTGAGGAATTTCGGATCGGATGAATCGAATGCCAAACCATTGCCGCATGTCTTTAATTCGGCAACATTGCTATCACATTTCCAATATTTATCACATGAAGTGTGATGTGGATAGAATCCAAAATCATCTGGACATTTGAAACCTTCCTGCGCCCTTGCACCTGGAAAATTAAGTGACAAATTTCTCGTCAGTTTCGATAAAATAGGAAATGAAATTTTTTCTATTCTCTTTTTTCAATTTTATTCAAGTATTCATCTTGGAGTAAAAGATCTTTAAATCGAACTAGATTCGTGAATTTTTCGAAAGAAATTTCTTCTAAGATATTTGAATTAAGTTCGAAATTTTTTTAAAATTCTTTTCCAAAATTTTAATTATCTTTCGAAATAATTAAATTCTTTTCCAAATTTTAATTATCTTTCGAAATAATTAAATTCTTTTCCGAAATTTCAATTATCTTTCGAAATAATTAAATTCTTTTCCAAATTTTAATTATCTTTCGAAATAATTAAATTCTTTTCCAAAATTTCAATTATCTTTCGAAATAATTAAATTCTTTTCCAAATTTTAATTATCTTTCGAAATAATTAAATTCTTTTCCAAATTTTAATTATCTTTCGAAATATTTAAATTCTTTTCCAAAATTTCAATTATCTTTCGAAATAATTAAATTCTTTTACAAAATTTCAATTATTTTTCCAAATAATAAAATTCTTTTCCAAAATTTCAATTATCTTTCGAAATAATTAAATTCTTTTCCAAATTTTAATAATCTTTCGAAATAATTAAATTCTTTTCCAAAATTTCAATTATCTTTCGAAATAATTTAATTCTTTTACAAAATTTCAATTATTTTTCCAAATAATAAAATTCTTTTCCAAAATTTCATTTATCTTTCGAAATAATAAAATTCTTTTCCAAAATTCAATTATCTTTCAAAAATTTTAATAAAATTCTTGGCAAAATTTCAATTATTTTCAAAAAATTCCCTCAATTCAATGATTTTCAATATCTGCTACTTTTATAAAATTTTCCAAAAGAAGTCAATTATTTAAAAATTTTAATTAAATTCTACGCAAAATTTAAATTATTTTCATAAAAAAATAAAATTTTCAAAGGAATTCAATATTATTTATAAATGTTTTTAAGAAATTCTTTGCAATAATTGAATTGTTTTTCATAAATATTAAAATTCTGTTTGGGAATTCAATTATTTTTATAAATAATAAAACTTAAAAACTTAAAACATTTATTAAAATTTCTCAAAAGAATTCAATTATTTAAAAATTTATTGATTCTTTATTATAGAATCCATATAAATTTTTTTTAAATTAGTCAAAAATTGAACGTTTTTTACATTCAGTTTTTGACTAAAATATTTATTTCTGTATTTAAATCATTCAATTATCGCAGAATTTTCTTTAAAAAAATGGATTTAGAAATGAATTTTAGTTAAAAATTCTAAAAAAAATAGTAATTGAATTTTAATCTTCCAAAAATATAAATTTTTTTCGAATTTTTATAAAAATTCTTCAAAAGAATTTAAATATTTAAAAAGTTGCGAATTAAATTCTTTCTGAGAATTCAATTTTGAGTAAAATGCAATTATTCAATAGATTTTTTGTGGTAATTAAATAATTAAAATTCTAGTAGAATTTTTAAATAAAAATTAATTAAATAATGAATTTCAGTTCGATAAAAAATTAAATTTTTAATTATAATTGCGAATATTAAAAGCATTAGAGCGTGAATTTTTAGAAATAATTGAATTTTGAAAATGTTTTTAAATTGAAATCTTCGAAAGACTAAATTTTTCATATTTTTAATAAAAAATTTTGTGGAATTAATTTTTTTGAGGAAATTTAGTTGCAGATTTTTTTTGAATTATTTGAAGTCATTATTTTCTAATATATATTTTTTACATAAATGAAGAATTGACGAATGATTGAAATTTTGTAAAATTGAATATTGCAAACAAATGAATTTGAAAATTCTCAATGAACTTTTTTAAAAATTATTAAAAATAATAATGTATTTATAGACGAATTTTAGTTAAAAACATGAAAAAATGTACTTTTGGAATAGTCAGAAACTTTTTGCAGAAATTCAATTATTTTCGAGAGTAATAATATTTTTCAAAAAATTGAATATTTTTCAAAAATAATATAATTCTTCTTAGCGATTCAGTTATTTTCACAAATAATAAAACTCATCGCAGAATTTTAATTATTTTGAATAGAATTTTAATCAAATTTTTCGAAAATGTAATTATTCTTAAAAATTTTTTGGAAAATTCGTCGAAAGCATTCAATTACTGAAAAAATTGTCGATAAAATTGTTTATTAAAATTCAATTTTTAGAAACATTCAATTATTCAAATAAATTATTTATTCCTGTATTTAAATAATTGAATTCTCGTAGAATTTTCAGATAAAAATTGATTTAAAAATGAATTTCAGTTAAAATTTCTGACTATAATTGAATATTAAAAGAAATATAACGTAAATTTTTAAAAATAATTGAATTTTGAAAATACTTTTTATGAGATAAGTTTATTTAAATTTTTTTATATTATTTGAAGTTTTTGTTTTCTAATATAAATTTAACAAGAAAATTCAAGAATAATTGAAATTTCGAAAAATTGAATATTGTAAACAAATGAATTCGAAAATTGGCAAAGAATTTCGTTAAAAACTATAAAAAATTGATTTTAAGAAAAATTTAATTCAACTTTTTTGAAAATATTCTCTTATTCGATTTGGATTCACATTTTTGTCAGTAATTGGTCCGGAATTTTTCTTTTTTAGTCCACAATGTCAATATTTTTAAAATACTTTCACTGATTCGAGCTCTGATTTAAGATCAAGAGAATTATAATAATTGGAAAATTATTTTATTACTAATATAATTGGAATATTATTCTTCTTCTTATTATTATTATTGTTGGAGAAATTGATAATTGAGAATTGTATAATTTCCCGGTTAGTCGTTTTCTAAGTTCATTGAATCGTCACGAAGAATCTCGTTATTAATTATTATTAATTCAATAATACGAGTAATTCTATATAAAATCCTGTGGAATATTGATAGTATTCGCTATATATCTCGTTGCCATTCGACTTTTCATTTTTCCTTTTTCTTTTTTCTTCTCGCGAACTTGTTTCGAAAGTGTATTTAAGGAGATGAATCTAAGCACGTATATGCTAATTATTTTTCCCCGCTTCACGCATCGATGGACGCTTTTCAATTAATTTATATCAATGGCAAAGAAAAATGTATTATTTCTTTTTTTTAATTTCATTGAGAAAGTTTTGATTAATAGTATTTATCGTACTGGTTGATGAAAAAAAATTTCTTATCGTGGTGAACTATTTTTTGCTTTCTTTCTACTCGACAAGTTTTTTTTTCTTTTCTACTTTTCTTTTTTATTTTCCACTTTTCGTTTTTATTTTCCACTCTTCTTTTTTATTTTCCACTTTTTTGTTTTCCACTTTTCTTTTTTGTTTTCTACTTTTCGTTTTTCGCTCTTAAATTTTTTTAAAACTATTTACTATATTTGATAATATATTAAATGGCAGGTAATTACAGTGTTTTTTTTTTATTTATTTTATTTTGTATTTTTCAGATAGGGTAATTAAAAAATATTGTTGGATAAATGAATAATTATTTTGGGAGGATTTTTGTTTTGGGGAAAATGTGTTTGCAATTTTTTTTCGAGAGATGGAGAGTAAATAAATATCTTAATAACCTTAGGAGGTATAAAATTGATCTCTGAATAGTTAAATGTCTTATGTAAGAGTACAAAGACTTTCGCTATGGACTTTCACTTGGGACCGAACCGACAACTTGTCTCAGCATCCCGTTCACTTGGGTCCCATACGAGAAACATTTTTACTTTCATTTTTCTCTTGGTCCAGCCTTCGTTTCACTGATCGAAGGACCAAAATCAGGTTTCGTGCCCCAGTTTTCGACCCTCGTTTATAAATATAATATATTTTCTCTGCATCTTTTTTTTGGCTCCTTTTTCTTCTTTCTTGGGATTAAAAAAATTTTTTCAACTCTGTTCCTCTCATTGCTCGCTTTTTAATTTTCTGGCTTATCTCGTTTGTTTTTGAATTAAATTCTCAATTTTTTCAACTTTTTTTCTTCCTTTTTCGAGTATTTTTTGATACTTTTTTGTTGTTTGAATTATGGGAAAATTTATGGTTAAATTTTGGTAAAAAATAGGATGGAAAAAAATTGTTTGAACGCAAAGATCACTTGCCTTTTAGCAAATAATTATTTTTACTCGAGAGAAATTTTTTTTTATTTAAATTGTGAACTTTGGTTACTTTTGTTAGTAAATTAACTTTAATTACTAGGCGAATACTATTCAGTTTATTTAAATAAAAAATTTTTTCTAGATAAATAATTATTTAGAGGATAAAAAAAATGTTTCGTTTGTTGTAAATGATTAATTTATTTATTATGTAAAATTTTGTTATAAAAATAAGTAAAATATTAATATAAATAAGAACAAACTGAAAGTAGAAATACTAATAATTAAATAAGTAAATATTTATTTTATAAAAAAATATTTTGTACAAATAATTATTTATTTTGACAAATATTATTGGAGTACAAAAATTGTAAATAAAATTAAACAAAATAGTAATATTAATAATAAAAAATGAAAATAAAAACATGAATAATAAGACAAATAATTATTTAAATTATTTTAAAATTATTATAAATTTTTTTTAAAATAATATTTTTCCTCAAATAATGACTTATTTGATAAATAATATTTTATGCAAGTAATGAATCAGATTGAATAAAATATTAATAATTAAAAAGATTAATAAAATAATAAGAGAATTATTTATTTCATAAAAAATATTTTATTTCCTAATAATCATTTATTTGATACTCAAGTGGTTCGTAAATATTTTTTCCATTAAATAATTTAATTTCCAGATTTGATAATTTAAATTAATTTGCAATCAGCGCCGAAAATTTTGTGCAAAAAAAAAATTCGATTTTCTATCAATGAAATGAAAAGGAAAATTTTCCTCCTTTTTGCGGGAGAGGGAAATTTTTTTGTTTAAGGAAGCGGAAATGGTCAAGGTTGTAATATTTTCGAAATCAGGAATCACGAGGGAATTTGTAATTAAATGATACATTCGTTGAAGGTCAACTTCGTGATCTTTTGTAGCAACTTGTTATAAATATATTTATAGTAAATTATCATCGAGAGAAAGGATTATACTTATATGTTACCGCGTGAGATTCTTAAAGATAATGTGTGAAATCCTCTCCCAGTTTACTTTTGAATGTCACGAATGATTTTCTTCTTTTTTTCTTTATTTATTTTTTTTATTTTTTTTGCAAACATCTAAATGTCATTTATATAGTCGATGTCACATGATTTTAGCAATTCCGTAAATTCCAATTAAATTATTCCTTTGAAAAGTCAACGATTCGCAATTCGTTTGGAAGATTAATTTCTTCATTGGCATCTCAATCTGTTGCAATTTAGAGTTTTGAAATTTTCTCCATTTATTTTTAAGGGAAGGAGGAAAATAAATGTCAGTTTAATTGCATTTTTTCTGTTTTCTTTTTTTGCTTTCAAATTGTTAGTTGGATTAATTATTAAATTTGGCATTTTTCCAAAGATCTTTTTTATAATTAAAAATATGTTTCTATTTTGGGAATTTAAAAATATTTTTTTTATTAAATTTTTATTTAATAAGTATAGTGAGAAAATAATATAGTATTATTATAAACAATAGACATGGGGAAACCAATTATTTGAATCAAATAATAATTTTTTTTCTTTTGTCAACGAAATTTATTTAAATCAAGTAATCGATTTTTTTTTCAACGAAATTTATTCCAATCAAATAATGGATTATTTCGCTTTTGTCAAATATTTTTTTTCAATCAAAGAATTAATTTTTTTACCAAAGAAATTTATCTGAATGAAATAATTGATTATTTGGATTTCGTCAAATAAATATTTTTTTGAATCAAAATAATCAATTATTTGGCTTTTGTCAAGGAAATAATTATTTGAATCAAATTATCGATTATTTGGTTTTCGTCAAATAAATATTTATCTGAATGAAATAATTTTTATTTGAATCAATTATTAATCATATTATTTGTTGCAAATAATGAAACTATTGTTTCAAATACAATTTATTTTTAATTCGGTTTCATTTGAATAGAAAATTATTTTATTTAAGTAAAATATTTATTTGAGAAGATAGAATAAAAATTTAATTTTTTAAAAAATAAAAGTAAATTTTTTTAAAAGTAAAAATAAATTTTTTCAAATAGATAATAAAATAAATCAAATTAGATGCAAAATAATTTTCCTATGGGAAAACATTTTCTATTTGAGAAACAAGTTAGAATTTAAAAATAAAAATAAATTTTTTTTTCAAGTAGATAATAAAATATACCAAATTAGATGCAAAATAATTTTCCTATGGGAAAACTTTTTCTACTTGAAAAACAAGTTTAATTGAATTAAAATTTTATCTATAATTGCAGGAATTAATTGAATTAAAATTTCTTTTTCGAATTCCTGCAATTAAATAAATTTTTAATTCAATTAAACTTGTTTCCAAATATATCAATTATAGACATTAAATTCTGTCCTTGGGAAATTGAGTCAGTTTAATAAAGATAATATTCCTTCAATGATTTAGAGTAAAAAAAAATTCTTTCTTCAATCTTTGTTTTTCTTGATAAATGAAAGTGATCTTTAACAATGAAGGAAAAACGCAATCTTGCCTAATTCGATCAACAGGATATAAGCTATTGATCTTTTTCTATTTTTATTTATATATATTTATACACTTTAGCGTGAAATCAATTATTATACACGTGTGTCATTACCTCCCCCCCTCTTCTCTCTTATTTTTTACATTGGCAAATAATTCCTTCATGAAAACAATGTGGAAAAATTGTTTCAATTATTTGAAATATAATTTATTTCAACTTTTATTTAGTTGTTTAAATTTATTTTATAAATAAATATTTTTTTAAACGAATTATTAATTTAATTATGAATAAGTTATTATTTTATTTTATAAACGAATTACTAATTTATTTACGAATGAATTGTTATTTTGTTTTATAAACGAATTATTAATTTATTTATAAATAAATTATTATTTTATTTTATAAACGAATTATTAATTTATTTATAAATAAATTATTATTTTATTTTATAAACAAATTATTAATTTATTTGGGAATAAATTTTTATTTTATAAACGAATTATTAATTTATTTACAAATAAATTATTAATTAATTAGTTTTCCATTTTTATTACCTTAATTTTAGTAAATAAATAATTTATTTATTTGATTTTTATCTTGATTTTCTCTTCGTGAAAAAATAATAATTCCAGAAGAAATGGAAAAATTATTATAGAAATAAATTTAATACAATTGAAACTTTTAATCAGAAATACAATTATTAAATATTTTAATATTATAGTTGTGAATTATTAATTAAATTGTTAATTAACATATGATTTTTTTATTAATTAATTAAATATTACTTGAATAATAATAATTTAATATTAAGAAAAAATCGACTGATTTTCAGTTTATGATTGAAAGTTTAATGTGTATAATAAATTTGTTTCTATAATAATTTTTCCATTTATTTTGGATTTTGTTTATATTTTTTTAAATAAATTTATTTATAAATAAATGTATTATAAATATATTTTAAATATATTATAAATATATTGTAAATATATTATAAGAATGTTGTAAATATACTATAAAATATTTTGTAAATATGTTATAAATATTTATAAATAAATTTTAATAATAAGCTTTTCAAAGAGAAAGACTAGAATTATATTTTAAAATTCAAAGCAAATTTTATCGAAAAAAAGAAAAGATTTGATTTTATGTAATGAATAAACGGAGAGGTTATGTTGCCTTATATTTATTTTAAATAACCGGAAGTGCGATTTTGATGCAAATTGCTCCTATTTTTTAAAGAAGTCTTATTGCAATTCGATGTATACTGTGAAAGTATTGTCTCTCGTAAAATTCAACTAACAAAAATGAAAGTTTGTTTAAGTTATTTAGTGATTAAAATGAGTGCGAAATTTTTTAATACACGAAAGGAAGAAAATTTCCGAGATATAAAATGGAAAATATCTATTATTATAATTTTTATATTGTATATTGTGCCAAACTATTTTACATACAGTATTAAGATTTTTATTCTTTTTACTTGTCTGTATATTTTTTTACTTTTTAAATTATTTTTTTATTTTTCTATTAATTTCTATTTCGATCTTTTTTTATTATTTATTTATTTTTGTACTGCTACTTGTCTATTAATTTATTTTTTTAGTTATTTACTTTTTTATTTAGTTATTTATTTTCTTATTTAGTTTTTTTTCTTATTTCGTTATTTATTTGCTTTATTTATTTACTTATTTATTTGCTTTTATTTATTTACTTACTTATTTATTTAGCTTTTTATTTAGTTATTTACTTCTTTATTTACTTCTCTATTTAGTTTTTTATTTAGTTATTTACTTATTTTTTTAGTTTTTATTTAATTATTTATTAAAATTTTTATTTATGTACTTTTTATTTATACTTTTTTTACAAAAATTTTCCAAACGAAAGTATTAAAAGAAAAAAAAATTCGTTATAATTTAAAAATATTTACTTCTTTATTTAGTTTTTTATTTAGTTATTTATTTAACAATTAATTATTTATTAAAATTTTTATTTATCTACTTTTTTTTTATTTTTTTGTTACAAAAATTTTTCAAACGAAACTATTAACCGAAAATATAATTAAAAGAAATAAAATTCGTTATAATTTAAAAATATTTACTTCTTTATTTAGTTTTTTATTTAGTTATTTATTTAGTTATTTATTTAGTTATTTATTAAATTATTCATTAAAAATTTTATTTATCTATTTATTTCAATTTTTTATTTATTTTTTTTTACAAAAATTTTCCAAACGAAACTATTAACCGAAAATATAATTAAATGAAAAAAAATTCATTATTATTTAAAAATAAGCAAAGAATGTTTAAAATATAAAACAAGTAGTGAAGCTCAATTACTGTCGGACTGTATTTATTCGCGATTTTATGTTCATTAAACGTTTGAAAGACGTTTAATAATAATTTTTAATTTAACGTACAAAGTTCGTTGATTTTTTTCCGCAGAAGAAATGGAATTTCGAACTAAATTATTTTTTACAAAAAAGAAAATTAAAAAATAAAAGTAAAAGAATTTTTTTTTATTTCTATTTTGATTATATCGAAAAAATTGACGCGGTTTTTCGTACGATCAAGTAGTAAAAACTCATTCTCGTCAGACATGTGGAAATTGTATTATAAAGTTATTCAAGTAGTATAAGTGCTGAGACGTAAGGCGTTACATAAATATTTATTATACAATGTTTTAACCAGTAAAAAGTATTATTTGAATTTTAATATAAATTTTTCAGGTATATATAATTTAACTGCTTTCAGTTCCTTTTATGCATATATAATTAAAGAAACTCGTTTTTCTCATTTCCCTTCTTTTTTCTTATAATCTCGTCAAAATTTAACTTTACTTTTTCTTCCACTTGTATGACATTTTTTTTTCTCTTTTTTTGTGTAATTATACTTTCAAATTAAATATCAAATAGGTGGTCCCACAAAAAGGGACGATTGGTGAAATAAATTTGTCTTATTGAGAAAATAAAATCATTCAAATTTTTTTCTGATGTTTTTTCGTTTTCGAAAACTGGGTTTTTTTTTGGTTTATTTCTATTTTTATTGTATGTCAGATTGAAAAATTATGAAAACGGGTTTTTTTGTTTTAAAAAAAGTTTGTGTTTTGAAAAATCAGTTGAGGGTGTATTGATTTCAGTTTTCGGTAAAAAAAATTTATTTTCAACAAACTGATTTTTATTTCTATTTATTTTTTATTAGAAAAATGTAAAAACGAAAATGGAAAAACGTAGTTTATACGTTAAATTTAAACTATCGTTTTTACGATTGAGAAATATAATTTTTTGAAAGTAAAAAACCTTTGAAATTCATATTTTGTTGTAATAAATTTATAATTTTAATTTAAAATTTAATTAGAAAATTAAAAAAAAATTTAATTTAAAAATTTAACTTCAGAATGTAATTTAAACATTTAAATTAAAAATTTAACTTAAAAATATAATTTAAACATTTAATTTAAAAATGTAACTTAAAAATATAATTTAAACATTTAATTTAAAAATTTAACTTAAAAATATAATTTAAACATTTAATTTAAAAATTTAACTTAAAAATATAATTTAAACATTTAATTTAAAAATATAATTTATACATTTAATTTAAAAATATAATTTATACATTTAATTTAAAAATTTAACATAAAAATATAATTTAAAAATTTAACTTAAAAATATAATTTAAAAATTTAACTTGAAAATATAATTTAAAAATTTAACTTAAAAATTTAATTTAAAAATTTAATTTAAAAATATAACTTAAACATTTAATTTAAAAATTTAATTTAAATGAAAAGACAATTTGTTATTATTTTTAAAAAAATTTAATATTAACGAAAGTAAATTTGTTATAACTTTAAAAAAATTTAATATTAACTAAAGCAAATTTGTTACAAATTAAAACGTTTGAATACGTATAAGATTATTGCAATAAAATAAATTTCTTCTAAATTAATTAAAACTTAATAGAAATTAAAGAAATTTTTAGTTTACATTTGAATGAATTTAATATTATTAATGATTTAATCCATAAGTCATGGAGGGGAAACAATTAAATTATATCAATTGTAAAAAAATTTTTTTTTAAATTGTTGCTTGTATTTTACAAAAAAGTAAATTTCGGAAAAATTAATCAAAATCTAAATGTAAATAAAATTCAATTTTACTTGAAATAATTTTGTTATATTTATTTAAACAATTATTTGTTTTCACAGGATTCATTAATTTATTTTTACTTAAATGCTTCTTTTTCTAATTTTGTTCAAATCTTTTTTAATTTTGTATAAACAGACAAAAATTTATAAAAAAAATTAATAATAATAATAATAATAATAATAATAATAATAATAATAATAATAATAATAATAATAATAATAATAATAATAATAATAATAATAATAATAATAATAATAATAATAATAATAATAATAATAATAATAATAATAATAATAATAATAATAATAATAATAATAATAATAATAATAATAATAATAATAATAATAATAATAATAATAATAATAATAATAATAATAATAATAATAATAATAATAATAATAATAATAATAATAATAATAATAATAATAATAATAATAATAATAATAATAATAATAATAATAATAATAATAATAATAATAATAATAATAATAATAATAATATTTACTTGAATCTTTTGAACAAATTTTTACTTAAAAAACTTTATTTTAGGGGGAGAGTGGAAAAATTGCAAAGAAACTTTTCCCCTTTAAAAAAAAAGTAAATTGAATTATTAAAAACCCCCACTTTTTTAATTTTCACTGTCAAACGAAAAGGTTTCACTTTGAAAAAAAAAATTTGAATGATTTTTTCTCACTTTGAAATTAAGGAAAAAATAATTTTGGGACTGAAAATGGATTGGGAGTATATTAATTATGGATACTTTGAGATGATCACTTTGGATAAATTTTCACAGAATAAAAATCCAGTTTAATATTAATCACACACTGGTTTCACTAAAGTGGCACTTTCTTGGTATATTTTTGTATTTTGTTTTTCTTTTTTTTTGTTTTTCTTTTTTTTTTAAAGTCGAATTAAATTTTTTGCTCGTTGATTTGATTCCATTTTTCAAGTACGTACCGGCGAGAAGAATGGCGGCTAATACGACGTACGTCCTCATGGCAAGGTTTATTTTTCTGTGAAATTAACTGACTACTACCGGCTTAAATCTAGGAGAGAGTTAACAAAAAACAAAATTTTTTTTTTTGACTTGACACAATTAAAAAATAAAAAAAATGATAAGTTATTGGACACTTTATATATCCCCCTTGCTAAGGAGAACTGTGTTGGCGCCCTGCCGGTTCTCACCTTTATATAAGTCATTGGTCACGTGTCAGTCCCACTCTCCCCCTATTTTCCATTAGTTCAAGAAGAAGTACTGTTTGTGGGCCTCAACTCTCTTCTTGCTCGTCTCACCGCATGTCTTCCTTGTCTCACTTTTTCATTGTGTATCGTGCTCCTTCTCTTTTTTTTTCTTCTGGCTCTTTTTTTTTATTGTCTTACACGAACCCTTTCACTGGGAAAAAAAATTATTTTTTCTTCTAAATTAAAAAATTGTCTGTTTAGGAATTGAATTAGCATCTCGGCTTTCTCGATTTTTATTTCTTTCACGTGTGAAGAATTATTTTTGTGAAATATTTTCTTTTCTTCCAAATTTTTCACTCTCTTCCAATTCTCTATAATAAAAAATAAATTGAATAAAAAGGAATTTTTTTTATTTATTTAGTAAAGAAATTATCTTGGAAAAAAATTTGATAGAAATATAAAAAAACTAGAAATTTATTTTCTTGATGAAAAAATTAACTTGAAAAAATATTTGCTAGAAATAAAAAGACTAGAATTTTATTTTCTTGATAAAAAAATTAACTTGAAAAAATATTTGATAGAAATAAAAAGACTATAATTTTATTCTCTTGATGAAGAAATTATTTATTTATTTAATAAAAAGATTATCTTGAAAAAATATTCGATAGAAATTTAAAAAAAACTAGAATTTTATTTTCTTGACAAACAAATTAACTTGAAAAAATATTTGATAGAAATAAAAAGACTATAATTTTATTCTCTTGATGAAGAAATTATTTATTTATTTAATAAAAAGATTATCTTGAAAAAATATTCGATAGAAATTAAAAAAAAAACTAAAATTTTATTTTCTTGACAAACAAATTAACTTGAAAAAATATTTAATAGAAATAAAAAGACTAGAATTTTATTCTCATGATGAAGAAATTATTTATTTATTTATTTAATAAAAAAATTATCTGGAAAAAATATTCGATAGAAATATAAAGAAAGTAGAGTTTTATTTTCTTAACAAATAAATTAACTTGAAAAAATAATTGGTAAAATAAAAAAAGACTAGAATTTTATTCTCTTGATGAAGATATTATTTATTTTTTTAATAAAAAAATTAACTTGAAAAAATATTCGATAAAATAAAAAAACTTGGATGGAAAAGAAAAAAAATAAAATTTCATTGTCTTGATGAGGGAATATTTTTCTGATTTAATTATTTGATAAAAAAATAATTTTAGAACAAATTTTCAATAACAAACAAAATACTGGAATATTTTTTCTGAATTGAAAATAATTTGTTTTATTTTTTTAACAAAATAATTGATTTGGAAAAATATTGGATAAAAAACAAAAAATATAATTTTATTCTCTTGGTAAGAAAATATTTTATTTATTCTATTATCTATTTAAAATATAAATTTGAATTTAGAAATAATATTCTACAAACAAGACAAAATATTGAAATTTTATTTTTTGAATTGAAAATAATTTTTTTTATTTATTTATTTACTAAAAAATTCAATTTTAAAAAATATTCTATTAAAATAAAAATACTAGAATTTCTTTTTCTGAATTGAAATATTTTGTTTTGTTTATTTAATATAAAAATTGATTTGAAAAATATTAGAAATAGAACAGAAAATATAATTTTATTCTCGTGCTAAAGAAATATTTTATTTATTCTATTATTTGGTTATTAAATAAAAAATTTAATTTTAGAAAAAATATTGTACAAAAAAACGAAATATTGAAATTTTAATTCTTGAATTGAAAATAAATTTTTAATAATTTATTTATTTGTTTACTGAAAAATTCAATTTTAAAAAGTATTCGATTGAAATAAAAATACTATAATTTTATTCTCTTATGATAAAAAAATTATCTATTTATATTTTTAATAAAATAATTAACTTGAAATAATATTCGATAGAAGTAAAAGAAATTAGAATTTTATTGTCTTGATAAAAAATTTATTTATTTATTTTTGCAATATGAAAATTAATTTGAAAGAATATTCGATGAAAAACAAAAAATTAAAATCTTATTCTCTTGATAAAAGAATATTCTTCTGATTTCATTATTTAATAAAATAATTAATTTTAAAAAAAATTTTCCATAAAAAACAAAATGCTGGAATATTTTATCTGAATTAAAAATAATTTGTTTTATTCATTTAATATAAAATAAAATTGCTTTGAAAAAATATTGGATACGAAAGAAAGAACTAGAATTTTATTTTCACGATACAAAAATAATTTTTGGTTTATCTATTTAATGATAAAATTATATTAAAAAATATTTGCATATAAAACAAAAAATATAATTTCATTCGCTTGCTAAGAAAATATTTATTTATTTTTGAATTGAAAATAATTTTTTATTTTCACTTAATAAAGTAATTAATTTGTAAAAATATTGTACAGGAAAGAAAAAATTAGATTCTTTATTCTTTTGATAAAAAATTTCTTTTTGTTCCATTTATTTAATAAACAAAATTAATTTTTAAAAAGTTTTGTATAAAAAGCAAAAGTTCTGGTACTTTTTTTAAAATTGAAAATAATTTTTTTTATTTAATAAAAAAATTACTTTAATAAATATTTGATAATAAAACAAAAAATATAATTTTATTTTCTTGATAAAGAAGATATTTTATTATTTTTTTTCATAAAAAAATTAATTTGAAATAATATTTGATAGGAAAGCAGAAAAACAAGAAATTTATTTTCTATATAGAAAATAATTTTTCTTTTTATTTATTTATTTACAAAAAATTCAATTTTACAAAATATTCGTTAGAAGATAGAAATGTGAAATTTTATTTTCGTACTGATTTTTTAATTCTTAGTTATTTTAAAAAATTATTATTATTATTGTTATTATTGATGATATTATTGTTATAATTATTATTATTTTATTCTTGTTATTATTTTATAATGTGAAAAATGAGAAAAATTTAAATATTTCATATAAGAGCCAAAATTTAGTTTCACAAAATCATAAAAAATGTATTTTAGTGTTTTTTATTTCTCATTTTTTCTTTAAGAAAAAGAAATGAAATTTTTATTGCGAATGCCATTTGAAATTGAACTCACTAACTTGAGGTTAACTAACTGAAAGACCTTCCTTGGGAAACAATTTTGTTTCCTTTTTTTTTAAATTTCTGGTTGCATATAAAGTGGAACCAGATTGCAGAACGAGTTTCAGAAGATGAATTAACTCTCAATTTCGTAGTAGTTTGAATATTTGGTTACTATGTGCGAAAAAGTGCCTCGTTTCTTTCATTTTTTTTAAAAATTATTTGCAATTTAATTATTTATAATAATAATAATAGTTAATCACTTTATTTGCATTTCCTTTTCTTTCGAGTGTCGAGAAAAATTTTACCCTTTGCATTTCTTTTGGGAAAACTTAATGTTTTTTTTAATAAATATATTTCTTAAAAAACAAAGATTTTTTGAAAAATATATTTTTTAGGAAATATATTTCTTCAATGATATATTTTCCTATGAATATATTTTTTCAAGACTATATTTTTCCATGAGTATATTTTTTTAGAAATTTATTTTCTTCCTAAATGCATTTTTTAGTAAAATATATTTTTTTTCAATAATATATTTTTAGTAAAATATATTTCTTGATACGAAACAATGTAATTTGTAGTATTAATGAATGAACTTATTATTATTAAAGTAAAATATATTTTTTGAAATAATATATTTTTCCACGAATATATTTTTTTTATAATTTATTTTTTAGGAAACTGATTTTCTTTCTAAATGCATTTTTTTAGTAAAATATATTTTTGTCAATAATATATTTTTCCACGAATATATTTTTTCATAATTTATTTTTTAGGAAATTGATTTTCTTTCTAAATGCATTTTTTTGTAAAATATATTTTTGTCAATAATATATTTTTGCACGAATATATTTTTTCCATAATTTATTTTTTAGGAAATTTATTTTCTTCCTAAATGCATTTTTTTTAGCAAAATACATTTTTTTTCGTGAATATATTTTTCTAAGTAAAAATGAAAAAAAAAAAAACATGAAGAAATTTCGGAAAAATTTTAAGTTACATTTGATTTAATTTACATTTTTTTTTCCATTTACAAATGAAAAATAACAAAACAATATAATTTGGAAAAATTTAATTCCACATTAATTAAAAATTCTTCTTGTATATATACAAAATTACAGAATAAAAAGAATGTATAAATTAATATGTATATTATGTATTTAATAGCATTATGCTCAATTTTTACAAGCTTTCTAACATTCAATTGAAAAATCAATGATTCCAGTTCTTTTTTTCTCTAATTCTTGAATAATTTAACTATATGTGAGAATATTCATTTACAACAGTCAATAGTAAAAAAAAAGAAACCGTTTTGAAAACACGAGGCATTTCATTAAAAATAACAGTATTTTCACTCTGATGAAATTTCCAAAGAGAATCATAAATTATTTATAGTTTAATACGTACATACTTATAAATATATATATAAATTATGTAAAAACCGGAATGGTAATATTAGCTTTATATAGCGTATGTAACGTATGCTGTTGATTAATATCCAAATTCTAATATTGATAATATTAATATTATTATTATTAGTATTTGTGAGCAAAACATTAAATTTTGTGAATTTTGCGAAAAATTATAACGTAAAATTTTATTTTTCTGTAACAATTATACACTGAGAAAAAAAATCAAATATAACCGAATTAGTTGACTTTTATTAATTAAATATTTTACTTTAATCAAATAATTTTTACTATGTTTATTAAATAAATAAAATATTTATCATATTTTTTAAATAATTAGTTTTCATTTCATTAATCATTAATTTTTATAAATTAATTTTATTATTTAATAATCTTAAATCTAACAAAATTAAATATTTCCAAATTTTTTTTTATTAATCATTAATACTTATTAATTAATTTTATTAATTAATTTTATTAATTAATTTTATTAATTAATTTTATAAATTAATTTTATAAATTAATAACATTAAATGTAACAAAATTAAATATTTCCAAATTTTTTTAAATTAATTTTATTAATTAATGAAGAAAAGAAAATTTTTTATTTTCAAATACTGACATTTTTGGTTTAAATACCATTTAATTGATTTAAATAAAAAATTTATTTGGTTAAAGTAAATATTTTAAATAGTCAAGTCAAAAATTTATTTGGTTGAAGTAAATATTTTAAAACAGTCAAGTCAAAAATTTATTTGGTTGAAGTAAATATTTTAAACAGTCACGTCAAAAATTTATTTGGTTCGAAAATATTTTAAATAGTCAAGTCGAAAATTTATTTGGTTCGAAAATATTTTAAATAGCCAAGTCAAAAATTTATTTGGTTTAAATTTTGATTTATTTGAATCAAATAAATTTTTTCCAGTGTTTGCGATTTTTAAAAATTTATTTTTGTGAAACAATTTAATTTCTTCATCGCAAAATCATTTATGGTAGAATTAGTCATCGTGCTTTTAATTAAAATGTTTCATGACTCATCGTCTCCGATCAAATGAGGCGTTCGTTGATCTTAAAAAAAAAATAATTAATATAATCTATAATAATTAAAAATTTGGAAATAGTTAAATTTGCTAGATTTCTATTATGGAAAATATTTTTTAAATAATTTTAAAATAATACAATATAATAATAATAATAATAATAATAATAATAATAATAATAATAATAATAATAATAATAATATTAATGACAATAAAACAGTTAGTAAAATAATAAAAAAAATTATAGTTAAAATAATAGTAGCAAAAATATAAAAATAATAATAATAATAATAATAATAATAATAATAATAATAATAAATAACGATATTAATTAAAATAATGATAATTGTTTCGTGAAAAATTCTGGGAAAAATTAAATTAATTATGTTTGGTTACAATGTTTAATTATTAATTATAATTTTTATTGTTAATTATTATTATTATTATTATTATTATTATTATTATTATTATTTTTATAATCTTGTAATTACTTCAATGAATGTAATTATTATTGTACTATTATAATTAGTTCAATGAATATAATTATTATTGTACAATTATAATTGTTTATAATTATAAGTATAATATAATTATAATTATTTATTATTATAATTTTATTATTTTGTACAATAGTATTATTACATGTGATTACTTGTAAATTATCAAGTAACAGGGATTTTTTTTTCAATGTAACGAGAGGAAAAAGCGAAAATTTTGTTGAAATTTTTGAATTGTTTTCTGAAAATACAGAAAGAAAGGGATTCAAATATTATTATTTTAGAAATATCAAATTCTGGTAAATCCAGTATTCGAAAAGAAAAACAATCGAGATGTGGTTTCTGTAGCAAAAGAGAGTGGAAGAGGCGAAGGCCATTTTGGAGAGTAAAATATTGATTCGCAAAAGTCGCTGAGAGACCCACAAACTATCTCTCAAAAAAAAACAAAAAATAAATATTATACTTACAAATTTGCATATTTTTTGTTCTATTTCTGCTCAGGGAAAAAAATATATTTCTCCACGCTTCTCGCGCTATATTGACTTAAAAAGAAAGTTATGAATTATTCATTATAAAAACGCGAAACTTTTATCAAAATTTTCATTTTTTTTGTGTTCCTAAAGTTTCGAACGCTTAAATGAACGACAATGTGTTTTTTACTTCTTATTTATTTTTATTTCTTAATAACATTTTATTTCATAAATTTATTAATTTTATTTATTTTATAATAAAATTTTATTTCATAAATTTATTAATTTTATTTATTTTATAATAAAATTTTTATTTCTTTATTTTTATTTTTTTTACAAAAAAATTATTTTTTTAAATTAAAACAAATTTATTCTTAACAAAATATTATTTAATTTCAATTATTTTTCTTCTTTGGAACGTAATTTTCAAATGCCCTTAAGGTGGAAAAAAATTTTGTTCATTTGAACGTTCAAAACTTTAGTCACATTTTTTTGGGGAAATTATTAAGTATTCAGTTTTCTTTTTTTTAAATTGAGCATTTATTTTTTTAATTAAGTATTTTTTTTTTAAATTCTGTATTTAATTTTCTTTTTTGAATTATTATGTATTTTATTTTCTTTTTTTTTTGAATTATTATGTGTTTTATTTTCTTTTTTTTGTGTGTAAAAAGAAAATCTGAAGGTACATAAATATTCATATTATGATGAAGAGATAATGATGTTATATTATCATACGTGCATCGAAAGCAATTCGAAGGACGATTTCTTTGAATAATTCCTGTTGCACATAACGGCTCGTAATACACATAATAATTAAATAAAAAGTTACACCTCTTTTAGGTCATGAATTATATAATGATATCATTTGCAAAATTTTAATTAGATGCGTGTGTCTATACGAATCTTTTTCAAATTTATATTTCAATTTACTTTTGTATATTTATTTTGTGCAGTGAGGGGAAAATTTATTTGGAACAATTTGATTAATTGCTCTTTGACTGTTATTTTGGGAAATATTTTTTATTATCAATTAATTTTGTAATTCATTTCATATACTTGAAAATGAATAATTTTTATTTGAATGAAATTAAATTTATTTGAGAAAATAATTTTTGTATTTAAAATAAATGCTGCTCTGAAAAAAATTTATTTTATTCAAATAATTTGATTACTTGGCTACTGTCACGGAAATAGTTTAAATTGATTGGAATAAATTTTCTTTAAAGCAGGTAAATTTTATTTGAACCAAATAAATTTTATATAAATCACTTAAATTTTATTTGGACCAAATAAATTCTATTTAAAACACTTAAATTTTATTTGGACCAAATAAATTTTCTTTAAATCAGATAAATTTTATTTGGATCAAATAAATTTTATTTGGACTAAATAAATTTTCTTTAAATCAGATAAATTTTATTTGGATCAAATAAATTTTCTTTAAACCAGATAAATTTTACTTTGACCAAATAAATTTTATTTAAATCAGATAAATTTTATTTTGACCAAATAAATTTTCTTTAAACCAGATAAATTTTACTTTGACCTAATAAATTTTATTTAAATCAGATAAATTTTCTTTAAACCAGATAAATTTTACTTTGACCTAATAAATTTTATTTAAATCAGATAAATTTTCTTTAAACCAGATAAATTTTACTTTGACCAAAATAAATTTTCCTTAAATCAGATAAATTTTATTTGGACCAAATAAATTTCTATTTAAATCAAGTTATTTGCATTTAAATCGAATAAATTATAAATATTTTTTGTCAATAGTGTAAAGTGGTTTTTTTTCAGTGCAGAAATAGAAATAAAATATAAGAGAAAATTAGATTGGTTTTCATAAATATAATAATTATTTTTTTCTTCAAAATATTCACTCGGATTTATTCAGTGTAATCAGTAAAGCAAGGATAATATTTATTCAGGAATTTGGAAGTTTGTTTTTTCCTATTTCTATCTTGGGGAATTTCCAAATTGATTGCTCGCTAGATATTATTAGAGGCGTAATTGGATTTTTCCCAGACTCACATTTCTGGTGAGAATTGAGATATAATATCACTTGGTAGCTGCAAAATTCTCCAGTTTCAACTATGTTTATGAAATTGTAAATTTTAAAGTTTAAAGTTGTTGAAAATTAATTATTTCAGTCAAAATTATTATTTGGTGCTTTAAAATCAAAGTTTTGTGTTCCTGAGAGTAGCAATTAATTCAATTTTAAAAAAGTTATTTATTTAAATTTTTGTAGATGAACTTGAACAGATTTTCATTTAAAATATTGAAACATTTTTGTTTAAACTAATTTTATTACAAAATTTAAAAAAATCTAGATTTAAACAAAATTCTTAGTAAATAAAATTCTTCTAAAATTATAAAAAAATTTTAATATATATTTAATTGATTATTAAAAAACAACGGATTTGTAGACGAACTTTCGTTCTCTAGAATTTTTAACTAAAATTCTTCTTTAAATCAATGATTTTTAATAATTTTTCAAAAAGTTCTTTGACAATTTTTAAATCGATTTGTTTTCAATTCAATTTTACGAAATTTCATCGATTATTTGAAAATTCTTCAACTGTATAATAGAAAATAAAAAAAAAATTCAGTTAAACTTTTTTAAAAAAATTTATTCTATAAAATTGTTAAAAGTAGGAAAATTCAAGTTTAATTTATTTAATTTTAATTTAAAACCCTTTGAAAATTAAATTATGTCCAAAAAATCCACGGCTATAATGCTTTCAATATTCAGTTACAATCTAAAATTTTAACTAAAATTCATTTTTAAATCAATATTTATTAGAAAATTTTACGAGAATTAATTTATTTAACTCTAAAAATAAACATTTTATTGAATAATTGAATAATTTTTTAATAATTTTTTTTTTGAACAATTTTATTGAATAATTTTTTTAAATTAAATTTTGGTGGAGAACTTTTTAAACAAATTTCTAAATAATAATTGAATTTTTTGTTAGAAAGTTTGATAAAATTTTTTAAAATAACTTTTTGATCTTTCGAGAAATTTGATGAAAATTTTGTATATTGAAAATAATTGAAATTTTGACAAGAATTTTATTGAAATTTTCGAAAATAATTGAATTTTGGAGAACAATTTTATTATATATTATATAAAGATAATGTAAATTAATTTAAATTAATTGATTATTAAAAGCAACAAAATTATTGACGAACTTTAGTTTTCTAGAATTTTTATCTAAAATTTTTCTATAAATCAACTATTTTAAATAATTTTTTAAAAAGTTCTTTGACAATTTTCTAATCGACTTGTTTTCAATTCAATTTTACGAAATAAAATCATCAAATATAATTTCAAAATAAAAATTTAGTTAAACTTTTTTAAAAATATTTATTCTACAAAATTGTTCGTTAAAAGTATGAAAATTTAAATTTGTTTTTATTTAATTTTAAACCTTTCAAAAATTAAATTATTTCTAAAAAATCCACTGCTAAAATGCTTTTAATATTCAAATTTAAAATCTTAACTGAAATTGAGTTTAGAATCAATTTTTTTTTTAAATTCTACTATAATTCACTTATTTGAGTCTAAAAATTAACATTTTATTAAATAATGGAACGGTTTTTTTTTAAATTAAAATTTCATGAAGAATCTTAGGAACAAATTTTTATATAATAATTGAATTCTTTTAAGAAATTTAAATAAAATTTTTAAAAATATTTTAGTTTTTCGAGAAATTTGATAAAAATTTGGTTTACTAAAAATAATTGAAATTCTGACAAGAATTATTGAAATTTTTGAAAATAATTGAATTTCAGAGAAAAATTTTATTGAAATTTTTGAAAATAATTGAATTTTGGAGAAAAATTTTATTATTTATAAAGATAATTTAAGTTTTGTCGGGAATTTTTGGCAGTTTTGGAACATAATTGAATTTTTGTGAAGAATTACTTTTGAAAAATTACTTTTGAAAATAATTGAATTTTTGTGACGAATTTTATTAAAATTTCTTTGTAAATAATTTAATTGTTTTGTAAAATTTTATTTAAATCGTAGACATTGAAAAGTAATTGAAGTTTAAGAAATTTTTGAAATTAACTAAATTACTACGAAGAAGCTAATAAAATTATTTTTCAAAAAATCAGAATGTCACAAATGAATGTTATTGAAATTATTGAATATAATTTAATTCTTTGAAAAATAAATAAAGGAATAAAAAAAACAATTAAGTTTTTAAAAATCTTAATTTCTATATGAAAAAATAATAATTAAATATTTTTAAAAAAATGAAGTTATTAATGTTGTCCAATAATTTTCTGATTAATAATAAATGTCGTTTTGAAAACTTGGAAAAATTCCGTTGCTTAACTTGCAAAATCTGGAAAAGTCAGGAAATTTGAAATTTAGGGAAAAATCGTGGCAACCCTGTTTATTTTCCTAGGAAGTTAAAAGCTTTTCCAAAGTAGTTTCTTATTTTTAAAACTGCGAAAAATTCTTCTGTTTTCGGTTTTGTAGGGAAAAATTTTCTTCCATCCAAAGCAAGGGACCAACAACGACGCTAACTTTCGAAGTTAACGTCGAATTTTTTACCAAAAATTTGAATAAAGAGCAAAATTTGCCGAAAAGCTTGATGAACTCATTATTCAGATTGTTCGTAAAAATGACTTTTTTTCTTTTACAATTGTTTCGTCAATGAAAAGGAAAATAAAAAAAATTCAAAATCGAGAGGAAGTGGATCGGAAAGTTTGTCCTTGATATTCTTATATTATTCGTTGGCGAAAAAAGGGGGTGTTTTTTTTGTTGTTGTTTTTTTGAAGAAAAAGTAGAATTTCATTTGAAGGTCACTTGGGTCCATGGGAAGTGACATTGGATATACTGGGATAGTGAGATATAATCAGGATTCGAAGGAGACGAGATGAAAGAGCAAGGACGATGTAATATACAAGGTAAATACGCAGAATGTAAGTACGTGACACTTTCAACAACGGAACTTTCTCGTTCACTCGATCCAGTTTCTTGAATAATTCCAACAGGTATATATATATATCCAAAGTTGTACAACAGACAATTCCGATTTGCGGAAGAATTTCATTAATACCATGAAGGTGAAAACGTTTAGGAAGCTGCAAAAATTTGTTTCTTTGGTGAATTTTTCTTTTTTTGCTCGGGAAAAAATTTAGGTTTGAAGATATTCTTATTACACTTTACTGTATGAACATTTTGGCAGGTGTTTGTATTTTGATTCATGTTTATTGTTGAGTTTTTAGGTGTATGATCTTTGTTAATATGGATTTTTTCCTAAAATGATTGGAATCCGTTGTTCTTTGTCCAAAAATCGGACAAGGAGAAAGTGGGTAATAAACATTCGATGGTTTAATAAACATTAAAATCTGGTGTTGTTTATTGATCCGAATGTTTGGTACTTTTTGCCCCATTTGACGGTGGGGAAAATTCTGCAAAAATGCCAGTGAGGGAAATTGGTGTAAAAATATTTAGGTTGTTCTGTATACTAGTTAGCACCCGAGGAATTTTTCTGCAGAAAAAAAAACCGTTTTGTAGAATTAAAATCAAGGGGAATTGTACTGTGGGTTAATTGTTAATGCGTATGGGTTTAATGATGATTAGTATGATACATCTTTCATTGGAGAAATACCGTTCCTTTAAAATCACGTCAGGTAGTCTGAATAACGTAATTGGTCTTGAAACTTTGGCATCGATGAAACGTTAAGAATCCTCTGCAGGTGCGACGACGCGATTAAGGTTATGTATAACTGACCGGATGGCATCAGAATAAATGCCTTCCGGGTAACGGTTTTATTGCAATTGCCCGAGAGTTTTGTCAACCTTTTTACCAGACACATTTATGATTTATTGAAGGTTATTTTCATGAATCTTCGTTCTTTTTCCTGTCTTCTATTTTTATCCTATTGTTTCTTTTTTCTTCTCCTGTTTCTTTTTTCTCCTTCACGGGAAAATGTAAAGTGCACATGATGTACCTACCTTTCGAAAAATTTTTCACTTCTTACAGAGAAGAGAAAAGAATGGAAAATAATAAACGTGACATGAATTGAATAGTAAAATTTTTGATAGGGTTACAGATGCACCAAAAGGTATACAGACAATGGCCCGAAAATTTTTTCTGTATTCTAAGGCTTTTTTGTGAAATAATATCCAAAAATGATTTCTAATACAGTTCGGATGTTAAATGACCTGATAAATATTTGATTACTTTGTATGAAGTGTTTATTTTTTACTAAAAATTGATTTTGATGTTATCATGCATCAGCATAATATGCTGATGAACATTAAAATATTATTTTTTATGTTTGGATGGAAATTTATTTAATAAATAATTTATTAAGTTGCAATAGTAGATGTTAAAAAAAGATACAATGTGCATTGGATTTTGAAATAGAATTTTTGACATTATATGAATGTGTCGAGGATGATATTAAAATAATCTGATCGTTTAGATGAATCTGGCTTGATGTGAGAAATTACGGATTCGTATTTATAATGAAGTTGAAAAGTGAAAGGCCTCTCTTTTTTTTTTATTCAAATTCCAACAAAGTAGAATTTCATTGATGTCTTTTCGAGATGGGCGGTACATTATTTCGTAAGTCTCGGAAATGCAAATAAGACTTTTTTTTCACTTTTAAAAGTTGACAAAAAAGATGTGTGTATTTGGAAATCGTCGTCTTTCACTGATCGTTAAGGAAAATTTGACAATTCTGGGTTTGGAATTATAAGTTCCTCGGTCTTTTGTGTTTCTTTTTTTGTTTCTTCTTTTGTATTTTATTTTGTATTGTATTCTTTTAATGGTTTTTAATTCTTTGTTTGCTTTCTTTAGTTTGTTTCTTCTTTTGAACTATGCTCTTATTTTGGTTGCTTTTTAATTCTTTGTTTGCTTTCTTTTGATTGTTTCTTCTTTTGCATTACACTTTGTATTGTATTATTTTGTTGCTTTTTAATTCGTTGTTTGCTTTCTTTTAATTGTTTCTTCTTGCGGATTACACTTTGTATTGTATTATTTTGTTGGTTTTTAATTATTTGTTTGCTTTCTTTTGATTGTTTCTTCTATTGCATTACACTTTGTATTGTATTATTTTGTTGCTTTTTAATTCTTTGTTTGCTTTCTTTGGTTTGTTTGCTCTTTCGTACTATGTCCCTACTTTTGATGGTTTTTAATTCTTTGTTTGCTTTCTTTTTACTTTCTTAACTTGTTTCTTCTTTTGGATTATACTTTGTATTGTATTCTTTTGTTGGTTTTTAATTCTTTGTTTGGTTTGTTTCTTCTTTGGACTATGTCCTTATTTTTGTTGCTATTTAATTCTTTGTTTGGTTTCTTTCGATTGTTTCTTCTTTTGCATTACACTTTGTATTGTATTATTTTGTTGCTTTTTAATTCTTTGTTTGCTTTCTTTGGTTTGTTTCCTCTTTCGTACTATGTCCCTACTTTTGATGGTTTTTAATTCTTTGTTTGCTTTCTTTTGATTGTTTCTTCTTTTGCTTTACACTTTGTATTGTATTATTTTGTTGCCTTTTAATTCGTTGTTTGCTTTCTTTTGATTGTTTCTTCTTGCGGATTACACTTTGTATTGTATTATTTTGTTGCTTTTTAATTCTTTGTTTGCTTTCTTTGGTTTGTTTCCTCTTTCGTACTATGTCCCTACTTTTGATGGTTTTTAATTCTTTGTTTACTTTCTTTTTACTTTCTTTCTTTGTTTCTTCTTTTGGATTATACTTTGTATTGTATTCTTTTGTTGGTTTTTAATTCTTTGTTTGGTTTGTTTCTTCTTTGGACTATGTCCTTATTTTTGTTGCTATTTAATTCTTTGTTTGGTTTCTTTCGATTGTTTCTTCTTTTGGATTATACTTTGCATTGTATTCTTTTGTTGGTTTTTAATCCTCTGTTTGCTTTCTTTGGTTTGTTTCCTCTTTCGTACTATGTCCCTACTTTTGATGGTTTTTAATTCTTTGTTTGCTTTCTTTTGATTGTTTCTTCTTTTGCTTTACACTTTGTATTGTATTATTTTGTTGCCTTTTAATTCGTTGTTTGCTTTCTTTTGATTGTTTCTTCTTGCGGATTACACTTTGTATTGTATTATTTTGTTGCTTTTTAATTCTTTGTTTGCTTTCTTTGGTTTGTTTCCTCTTTCGTACTATGTCCCTACTTTTGATGGTTTTTAATTTTTTGCTTGCTTTCTTTGGTTTGTTTCCTCTTTTGTACTATGTCCCTACTTTTGACGGTTTTTAATTCTTTGTTTGCTTTCTTCGGTTTGTTTGCTCGCTTTTTCGAACATCATTAATCTTTCTATTGTTTTGTTTGCCACTTGTTGCTTTTTGTTTGACTTTTGTTTCAGTTTGATTTGTTGAAAATTTGCTTTTGAAAAAAATGTGAGACGATTGTTTTTCCACTGCCAGAAGATGAAAAAAACCCATTATTATAATGTAAATTCTTTGGAAGATATTTGAATTTTGATGAATTTTAATGCGCAATATTAAATTTTGCACTCTTGTATAAATGTTGAGAAATGTGAACTCCTCTCTTTGTGGATTTATCATGATTTCTCGTGAATTGAAACTGAGTTGACTTGTTTTGCGGTGTGATATTAACCAGCATTAATGCTCCTACTACTGCATTTGTCTACTATGATGCTGAAGTAATGCATTACGTAATATTACTTGAGAAGCTATGAGGGGAAAATTAAATTCGTGAAGGCGAGAAATCGGAGAGAGAGAGAGAGAGAGACCTGCATTGGCTCTACATAATCTGATAGCTCATCTCTTGCGAGAGTGAAAGTACTTAACAGGTGCTTCACGATCCTGATCTCAATTCTTCCAAAGGTTCCAAAGGTTCCAAAGCGTCTCGAATTTTAGAGCATGACGAAAAAAAAATTATTGTTCTGAAAATATTTTTTCTTTTGGTTTCTGTAATTTTTTTTTTTTGTTGTACTTGGTTAAAAATTTTACAACTGTTGATTCTGGATGAATTTTAATTTACAATCTTTTTGGTTGGAGGCAAATTTTTCTCGTCATTGAAAATAATTAGAGAGAATGAAAAGAAAATATTCTATAATCATAGTTGATGAAAATTTTCTTCGTCTGTTAATTTAACAGAAGTGATGATATAAGATTGAAGGAGGAGAAAAAAAATAATAAACCTGTATATTATAATGAAGTTTTAGTAGCAAAAGTGTGAGGTTGATGACACCTTACGTTGTCATCGGCAACGTCGTCTAATGTCTCGAATACTAAATAATTCTCTCTATCCTTTTCTCCTTTTTTCTTTTAAACAAGGTGTTGGCTATGTTTCTATTCCATCACGTACATGAAATCTATTCAAGGAAATGTTGTCTCGGTTCATTCTTATCAGGTTCAATGAGATCGAAAATAAAGAAATAAAAAAAAAAAAATTCCAGACAATAGTGAATGTTTTTCAAATACTCGGGGGAAATAGTTCTTGTTTTTACGAATTTTTACCGTTTTATTTTTTTTTTGTAGTGTTCTAAAAAATTTGTTATTTTACTTATTAATTTATTTTCTTTATTTTTTCTACTTACTTGACGATTGTTTTATTTATGTTTTTGCCTTTTTTTTAAAAGGACAAAAATAAATTGTTTTATTTATTTTTTTGGCTTTTTTTTTAGAAAGGACAAAAATAAATTGTTTTATTTATTTTTATGCCTTTTTTTAGAAAGGACAAAAAAAATTTTGATTGGACGAAAATGGAACTCGGGAAAATAATTTTATTTCGATATGGTTTTAATGAACGGCATAAAGGTAGATGTACAATAAGATTAAAGGGCATTGACGTTATAAAATTACTCAGTCTCGTGTTGCAACATTGAATGCACAAGTCGATTAATAAATTTAGCTTCAATTGATTGATTTTATCTGAAACTGATCAAAGAGGCAAAGTGTCTGCACGTCTTGAGATCTCTTCACAATGATTTTCAAATGAATCTCTTGGAGATTTTTTTTTTCTTTGGAGGAAAGAAAGAGGATATTTTTATTTTTTTGTATTTTTACTTTTTTTAATTTTTTATATTTTTACTTTTTTTATATTTTTGTATTTTTACTTTTTTTATATTTTCCTTTTGTTTATTAAAAAAATTTTCTTTTACTGTAACATTAAAATTTAAAAAACAACGTGAAATAGAGTTTTCATTTCTAATTCTGTTTTTTTCGGTTTTATTATTTATTTTTTTTTTTAAATTTTTTTTCAAATGAAGTTTTCTCTCTTGGGCGGTTGAAAAGTCTACGATGCATGAATTTCTTGTGATATCTATTCGTCTCTATTGATTTACAATTTCCAGTAGAAAGTATCATTTCGCGTCACCACTTTGCCCGTTGCTCGACATACAAAGTGGTCTTAACTTATAATTTACATTGAGAATCCCTCTCTGTCACTCTTGACTTATTTCTCCACGATATGAACGGTTTTTTTTTTTTTTTACTTTTTCCAGATATATATTGCCTCTTTTTCGATTTGAAATAGCTTTTACTGCGATGTGCAAGACATTTCGCATTGATGCACGAGGGAAGACTCTTAATTGGCGCCCGATTTCTTTTATTTTGTCCTTTCCTTTTTTTCATCACATTTTAGAGTTGAAACCGTTGTTTTATTTTTTTTTTTTTGATATTGTTCTTTTTGCATTATTTTTCTTTCAATTTTCAAAGAGTGAGGAATTTATTTGTAAATAATGTATAAAGATAATTTGCTAATATTTTTGTAGAAGAAAAATAGCAGATTTTTGAAAAATCTAGATTGAGTTTGTAAGGCGCTTAGGATAGTAGAGGGGGAACGTGAGCGTCGGAGTGGGGAGAATGCTACTGAGAGAGAAAGACTGGAACTTCTCTCTCGCTCTCATTGTCATTCGACGCATGCGCTCTGCGTTTCTGTAGTTTATTTCTTTATTTTCATTTATTTTTCCTTTCTCTTTTTCTTTATTTTGTTATTTTCTTTTAGTTTTTCTTTTATTTTTTCTTTTATTTTTTCTTTTTATTTATTTTTCCTTTTCTTCTTTCTTTATTTTTTTTTATTTTTTCCTGTTTCTTTTCTTTTTTTTTTATTTTTCCCCTAGTCATTTTACAGGTTTTTTTAACGTCTTCTTTACTTTTCCTTTCTTTCTTTCTTTCTCTCTCTCATTCTTTCTTTCTTTTTTTTCTTTTGGTAAATATTTTTTTCATTTTTAATAAAAATAGTGTCATTAAAGTTAGTGGTAAAAAATTGTTGAAGAAATAAATTATTTTTCTAATAAAACAATTAATAAATTTGTAACTTTGTAAAAAAAATATTAATGTATATTTAATTAAAATATTGTTGCTATATATTAATTGCAGTAATTATAGTAATATTAATTATATTATTTTTGCTATATTAATATTGTAGTCATTATAATAATATTAATTATATTATTTTTGCTATATTAATATTGTAGTAATTATAATATCATTAATTATATTATTATTGTTGTATTAATATTGCAGTCATTATAATATTATTAATTGTAATTACAATAATATTAAACATAAAATTATTATTTTAACGATGTTTTTACATAATTACCGATAATTTTTAATAACTATTTCTAATATAAATTACTTATAAGTATTATGAAAATTTTATTCTCGATACACTTTCTACTTTTCTAAACAGTGCAATGCCAAATTTTAATGCATATTTATTATGCATACATTAGAAAATTTTTCATCTATCGCAGTATTGCGTAAGCGTGGGATTTTTAATATTCCCTTTCGAATGTGAATTTTTTATTTTATTCCAATTTTACAAACTTCATTCCTGGAGATTTTTTTCTTATAAAATTTTCACCTACTTTACCGTTGGTACGTGTTACCAAAAAAAAATTTCATTTTATTTTTGATTGAAAGGATATAATTAAAAAATGAAAGTTTAAATTAAATTAACTTAAATTTAATTAAATTATAGTTTTAATTATAATTTTAATTATAATTTAATTATAGTTATAATTAACTTCAATTATAATTTTATTTTATTTTCATTTTATTCAAACACTACTTTCAAAAATTGTAATTTTTATAATTATTAAAGAGTATTATTCAATTATTAAATATTATTATTTAATTATTAATTTAATTTTTTACTCCATTGTATACTTTACAAAAGTTTTACAATATACTTTCCCTGAATATTACTATTTAATTATTATTAAATAATAAAAATTAAATAATAAGAATTAAATAAATTAAATTATTAAATAATTATTCAAAATAATTTACTTATTAAAAAAGAAGAATTAAATGAATTAAATTATTAACTAATAATTGAAATAATGAAATAATTAAATTTTTTACAATAATAAGATAAGAGCGAGAAAAAAAGGAAAATAAATAAAATTATTATCTAAGAAAATTACAAGTAGGGAATAAAATGAATTGTTCATTATTATCATTAGAAAGAAAAAAAAAGAATGTGAAATTTTATCCATTTTTCCCTTTGAAATTATAAAGTTAATCACAAACCGATTGACCGACGTTTCATTCAGAACGGAACGATCTTTTCTAAATGAGATTTCTTAACGCATCGTTAATTTTTTCTCCCACTTTGTTTAAAACACTGCATAGTGAGATGTTAATTTAATCTAGGTTAATGAATAATTAAAATGTAAAAATACTCACTCGTAAAATACAATGGGATTTCACACAATTAAAACACGAACAAAATTTCGTATTGTTTATAGTTTATAAACTTGATAATGAATAAAATTTATTATACTCCTCGAGCATGTTTGGAGGAAATAAATTTATTGTTTTTCAAATATAAACTTCTTGTTTTGTGGCGTGAAAAGTTTCATTTTAATTTAAAGTTTGATTGAAATTTATATGGTGTAGTAAATTATTTTTCTATAATAAATTATTGATGTTAAGAAATTGTGGTAATAATAATTTTTCATTATTAATATTATTATTATTTAAATATTTTTTTTATTTATTTTATTACTTTTACTTTATATCTATTTATTTATGTACAAAATTGTCTCCGTTAATTATGAATATTTATATTTTTAATATATTTATAATATAAATAATTAAAATAAGAATATTTATTATTAATCTATAAAATAATATAATAATAATAATAATAATAATAATAATAAAAGTAATAAATACAATATAAAATAATAAGTACGTAATATTTAAATAATATTAAACTTTCATACAAATATTATTGAAAATATTGAAAATATTTTTAAAAATATTTTAAAATATTTTTTTTTATTGATTGAATTTTTTTTTCCTGAAAAACATCACTTTCGGGAGTAAATTATGTAAATGTTATAAACAGAAGATTGGTTATATTATTATTTTGACGAAATTGTTCTGGAAAAAAAGCAGTTGGTGGCAGGAAGCAAAAGTAATAATTATACTAAAATGCTTTTCGCACTGTTCTTAAAGACGTATTGGCAAGGAGAGGGAGAAAGAGAGAAATTCCTTGACTTTCAGTTTTGAGGCGGCGAAGATAAATAGTAATGCCCAAGATGCATAAAGGACCAAGATCTCTTATTAGTTGCACGCCACACAATCATTGCGGCATCGTCAAATGTCAGATAAATACCATTTTTTTAAGATCAAAATGTCTTGATTTAAAAAAAAAAATTTCCAAGCAGAAAAAAAATTATTCTTACGTTAAGAATAATTTTTTTTCCTGAAGAAATTAAAATCGTATTAGTAAAAATCTTTTGCACATGCTAGTTAGTTTTTTTATTTTTGAAATTTACTGTAGGTACAAATTTCTTACAAAATTTACTGCAATAATTTTTACAAAATTTGCTGCAATACTTATTACAAAAGTTACCACAAATTTTATAAAATATTTTATACAAAATTTTATAAAATATTTTATACAAAATTTACTACAAATTTTATAGAATATTATTACATAATTTACTACAAATTTACTAAAATATTTTTTACAAAATTTGCTACAATACTTATTACAAAATTTACTACAAATTTTATAGAACATTATTACATAATTTACTACAATTTTACTAAAATATTTTATACAAAATTTACTACAACAAATTTTTACAAAATTTACTGCAAATTTCTTACAAAATTCACTGCAAACTTTTTACAAAATTTACTACAAATTCGCTAAAATACTTTTTACAAAATTTAATACAAAAATTTCTGCAACGATTTTTACAGAATTAACTCCAAACTTCTTACAAAATTTAATTAAAAATCTTCCAAATTTGTTCAAATATTTTTTACAAAAATTAATACAAATTTTTAACAAAACCCGGCGAAACATTTTTTACAAAATTTACTACAAAGTTAATACAAATTTTCTTTCAAAATTGACTACAAATTTCTTACAAAATTTACTGCAACGCTTTTTACAAAATTTTCTCCAAATTTCCTTTAACTTTTAATTACAAATTTTATAAATTTGCTAAAATATTGTTTTCAAAATTTACTACAAATTTCTTACAAAATTCACTGCAACACTTTTTACAAAATTTACTACAAATTTGCTAAAATACTTTTTACAAAATTTAATTACAAATTTTAGAAATTTGTTAAAATATCTTTTACAAAAATTAATACAAATTTTTAACAAAATCTAGTGCAACGCTTTTTACAAAATTTACTACAAAGTTATTTCAAAATTTACAAGAATATTTTATGTTATTTATTGCAATTTTTTTGATAAAATGTTGGTACAAATTTTTTCGAAATTTACTGCAATACTTTTTACAAAATTTTTTTTAGAAAATTTACTACAACACTTATTACAATATTTACTAGAAATTTGATAAAATATTTTTTACAAAATTAAATACAAATTTCTTTCAAAATTTACTGCAACTCTTTTCACAAAATTTACTACATCAATTTTTACAACATTTACTATGAAATTTCTTATAAAATTAACTAAAACATTTTTTATAAAATTTACTATAAATTTCTCTTCATATTTACTGCAACACTTTTTACAAAATTTACTACAAAGTTCATAAAAATTTCATACAAAATTTACTACAAATTTAATACAAATTTCTTACAAAATTTGCTGCAACGCCTTTTACAAAATTTACTACAAATTTTTTACAAATTTTACTGCAACGCTTTTTACAAAATTTTCTCCAAATTTCCTTTAATTTTTAATTACAAATTTTATAAATTTGCTAAAATATTGTTTACAAAATTTACTACAAATTTGCTAAAATACTTTTTACAAAATTTAATTACAAATTTTAGAAATTTGTTAAAATATCTTTTACAAAAATTAATACAAATTTTTAACAAAATCGACTGCAACGCTTTTCATAAAATTTACTACAAAGTTCTTACAAAATTTACTACAGTATTTTATGTTATTTATATCAATTTTTTTGATAAAATGTGGTACAAATTTTTTCGAAATTTACTGCAATACTTTTTACAAAATTTTTTTAGAAAATTTACTACAACACTTATTACAATATTTACTAGAAATTTGATAAAATATTTTTTACAAAATTAAATACAAATTGCTTTCAAAATTTACTGTAACGCTTTTAAAAAATTTACTGCAACCCTGTTTAGAAAATTCACTCCAAATTTCTTACAAAGTTTACTACATTTTTTACAAAATTTAGTACTTAAAATTTGGTAAAATTTAATTACAAATTTTACAAATTTTCTTACATATTTTTTACAAAATGTATAACAAGTTTCTTACAAAATTTACTGCAACGCTTTTCACAAAATTTACTACATCAATTTTTACATCATTTACTAAGAAATTTCTTATAAAATTAACTAAAACATTTTTTATAAAATGTACTACAAATTTCTCTTTAAATTTACTGCAACGCTTTTTACAAAATTTACTACAAAGTTCATAAAAATTTCATACAAAATTTACTACACAAAGTTCATAAAAATTTCATTCAAAATTTACTACAAATTTAATACAAATTTCTTACAAAATTTGCTGCAACGCCTTTTACAAAATTTACTACAAATTTTTTGCAAATTTTACTGCAACGTTTTTTTACAAAATTTTCTTCGTTACTGACTTGGTTTTTGAATTGCTAAATTTTGACAATAAATTAGTAAAAATTACTATTTATTAGGAAAATTTTTTATTTTGTAAGGAACCAATTAATATATGATAACTAAATTGATTAATTAGTTAATATTAATTAGTAAAATTAATTAAATTAAATTAATTAAATTAATTAAAATTTACTTATTTAAAAGCAAAAATCCAGACACTAATTGAGATTAGTAAATATTATTACTTATTACAATTTACAGTTAGGTATATATTAATAGTGTAAAATAATTATTAATTAATTATTATTAATTATTATTATTAATTATTATTAATTATTATTAATTATTATTAATTATTATTAATTAATTATTATTAATGATTATTAATTAATTATTATTAATTATTATTAATTATTTATTATTAATTATTATTAATTAATTATTATTAATTATTATTAATTAATTATTATTAATTATTATTAAAAAACAATTACATTTACAATAATAAAACGTTGTTTTCTTTATTGTAATGCTTGTTAATGTTACTTTTTTTCTGGGTGTGTTTATAAAGTTGTAAATAAAATTGAAAAAGAAATAAGTACAGAAGATGTTGAAGATAAATAACAGACTATAAATGTTTGTAGAGAGAAACATAATAGAATCTTTGTAGACAATAAGTTCTTTGACCCGGTAAATTGTGATGCAATCGACTTTTCTTACAATGTGTATTTTAACTCTTTTGAACGCGAACGTAGGTATTGCATATAGCATATTGTCTTAGCAATTGTCGAAGACTAACGGCTAATAAATGTCAAGCGACACATCAGACGATCAACGAGGTGATTTAATAGACATTTGTGTATTAAATAACCATGCTACATTAATTAGATTCTCCCTCCATTTCTCTCTTGCGCTTTTTCTCACGGAAAAGTATAGCAATATTGATATCAAGATACTCCCTGACTTACAAGTTTTATAAACGATATTCATATTGCATGAATTAATAAATAATTTCCCGATGACAAGTGCATAATGTTCTGTAAACAGAATTGATGTATAAGTAGTTCGTAATTTATGCGATCGTTGGTGAAAAAAAATTTTTAAAGGCGAATAAAAGTTTATTGCACCTCGTGAGAAATAGTAGCGGAATTAAAATTTTAGGTATTTTACTATTTTTATTTCTTTTTTTTACTTTTTAATATTTTTTCTGCATTTTTGTATTTACTTATTATTTTTTACATTTATTTTTACATTAAATTCTTTATATTTTAGGTATTTTATTTTTTTACTTTTTAATTTTTTTTTTGCATTTCTGTATTTACTTATTATTTTTTACATTTATTTTTACATTAAATTCTTTATATTTTAGGTATTTTATTATTTTTACTTTTTAATTTTTTTTTCTGCATTTTGTATTTACTTATTATTTTTTACATTTATTTTTACATGAAATTCTTTATATTACAATTTATTTGGTTTGAAAAAGATCAAAAAACTCAGGGAATTCAGGGAAAAGTCAGGAAAAGTAGAATTGGCCAGGAAAATCGTAGAAGAGTCCGGGGATTTTCATTAAAAGTATTGGAGAAACTGAAATTTTTAGAATTCATAGGAAAGTTCTGAATTTTTAATTTCTGAATTTGACTCATAAACTATGAAATTATCACGAATTCTCATTCAAAATCTTCAACAATTTTTTTCTATTTCTGACCAGAATTAATTTTTTTTAACACTATTTAATTATTTAAAAAAGTTTTAACATATTCATTCAAAACTTTCAATAATTTTTTCTATTTCTGACCAGAATTAATTTTTTTTTAACATTATTTAATTATTTAAAGTTTTAACGTATTTATTAAAAACCTTCAACAATTTTTTTCTATTTCTGACCAAAATTAATTTTTTAACGTTATTTAATTATTTAAAAAAGTTTTTACGTATTTATTCAAAGCCTTCAATAATTGTTTTCTATTACTGACTGGAATTAATTTTTTTTAACATTATTTAATTATTTAAAAAAGTTTTAACGTAGTTATCTTGAAAAATAATTAAATTCTTCATAAAAATGCAATTATTTTTAGGAATTTTAATAAAATTGTTTGTAAAATTCAATTATTTTCATAAATAATAATATTTATTACAAGAATTTAATTGTTTTTAAAAGTAATAAAATACTTGGAAGAAATTCTATTATTTTTAAAAATTTCAAACGAATATCTCGTGAAGAGTTTAATTATCTTTATAAAAAGACAATTTTTCCATCAAAAGTTCAGTTATTTTCAAAATTTTTTAAATAAAATAATTCTTTGCAAAATTTCAATCCTTTTCAAAAGTTTTTCGTAATTCGATTATTTTTAACGTTTACTATTTTTATAAAGTTTTTCGAAAAATTTAATTATTGAAAAAAAAAGTTTTGAGATACAAATTTAATGAAAACATTAAACTATTTTCATAAATAGTAAAATTTCATTTTGAAATTAAATTATTTCATCGCTGACTTTCAAATATTTTTAATACAATTTTAAATTGTAAAATTTTAAAAATTAAAATTCTAAATTTTACATGAATTTTAAATTTTAAATGAATTCTTCGAAAAATGCAATTAATGTTAAAGATTTTATTAAAATTTGACTAAAGAATTCAATTTTAAGAAACATTTGAATTATTTAATAAAATAATAAAATTCGTTGCAATACTTCAACTATATTTTTATAAATGACTTTTAATTCGTCCCAGGAAGTAAATTTTTTCAAAAATTTACAAGTAATTCTGCAAAGAAATTTAATTTACTTGTTAAACAATAAAATTTTCCCCATAAAGTCAAAGATTTGAAATTTTTAAGAAATTTTAATGAAATTATTTTTTAAAATTCAATTATTTTGATAAATATCAAGATTCATCACAAGAATTCAATTCTTTTGAAAAGTAATAAAATATTTTGGAGAAATTGAATTATTAAATTGGTAGCGAAATTCTTCTCGATAGTTAAATTATTGTCCAGAAGTTTAATAAAATTCTTGGCAAAATTGCAATTATTTAAACAAAATTTAATAAAATTCCTCGCATAAATTCACTTATTTTCATAAATTATTATTTTAATTATTTTAAAGAATTTAATATTATTATTAAAAATTTTAATAAAATTCTTCAATATTTATAAATTTTAGTAAAATTTTTAATAAATTCTTTAAGGAAATTGTTTTAAAAATTTCTTAATAAGATTCAACGTAAAACAACGTAAAAATTAAATTTAAAAATAATATTCATTTATTGAATAAATCATTTATTTTTCCATTATTAAATAATTCAATTCTAGCAGAATTTTCTGATAAAAATTGATTTACAAATGAATTTCGGTTAAAATTTCAAATAATAATTTAATATTGAATGCATAGCTCAAATTTGTAAAAAATAATTGAATTTCAAAAAGGTTTCAAATTCAAATTTTTGGAAATTTGAATTTTTCTTACTTTTAACTTACAATTTAGTAGAATTACTTGTTTTTTAAAAAAGTTTTATTGAATTTTTATAAAAATTATTTGATGTTTTTATTAATTAAAGAATTAATTAAAGAATTAAATTAAAGAATTTTCGAATAAATATTGAAATTTCTTAAAATTGAATTTTAAACAAATAGATATGAGAATTATTAAAAAACTTTTTAAAAATAATTTTCAAATAATTGATTTAGAGAAGAGTTTTAGTTAAAAACACAAAAAAAGGTTTAATTTTTGAGAAATTGCAAATTTTTGCATAATTTAATCATTAACAAAAAATTTCTTTTTAAATTAGTTAAGGGCATTTGAACCTTTGTGACGTCACAGCATTAAAATATATGTTTTGCATCAATTGTGACGTCATAATGGTTCAAATGCCCTTAATAGAATAAATTTTAAAATTTTAATTAAATTCCTTAGATGAAATTATTGTTTCTTGAAAAGTTAATAATAAATTCTAAATTTCTAAGTATAAGTAAAATTAAAAATTTTAATTTATTCAAATTTATTCAGTTATTGAATAAATTGTTTATTTCTGCATTTAAAAAATTCAAGTTTCGTAGAATTTTCAAAACAAAAATGGATTTAAAAATGAATTTCGGTTAAAATTTTAGATAAAAATTTAATATTGAATTTAATATTTATTGCATGAATTTCAAGAAATAATTGAATTTTGAAAAGGTTTCAAATTACAATCTTTGGAAAGGTTAGTTTTTCGTAACTTTTAACTATTGATTTAAAAAAATTGATTTAACGATAAATTTTAGTTAAAATTTCTAGAATTTAAATGAGGAAAAAAAAATTTATAGATGTTAGAGTAATAATTTTTTTATGTCAAATAATAATAATTTTATCCATGGGTTATCTTTTATTATTATTATTATTATTATTATTATTTTTATTATTATTATTATTATTATTATTATTATTATCATCATTATTATTATTATTATTTTTATTATTATTATTATTAATATTATTATTATTATTTTTATTATTATTATTATCATTAAGTGAATTAAAAAATCTAGAGTGATACAATAGTTAATTTTCAACTTCCTAGTGAATTATTTCCCAATTTCAATTTAGACAAGGAGTTAAATTTACTGGAGTGAAATTTTACTCCATTTGAAAAAATTTCGACTCTGACAAGTGAGCGATTTTAATTTTTAATACAGAATTGGTAGGAAAAGTCTAATTCCCTTTTTTTTACCATTATTAGACTGCAAATTTATATTTGAATAATTTCCAACTCATTGTTTGGCTAAACATGTTTATTTCGTTTCTGATTTGAATAAATTGATCTAAAGTAACTATAATTGTGTGCATAAAAATAAAAAAAAAAAAATTTACATATGCGAACAAACACACCCGCGGAGAGTGCACGCGAACATTTCGTGTCGAATAGAAGTGCGAGAACGCGAATTTCTAGGGTGCAGTACCAAAGTGGTTCTCCTTGGATGCTGATGCCGCATTCCGGTCCATGAGTCCTCTCATCTCTTTCCTTCCCACATAATTATAAATTCAGGTACAACCAACTTTTCTCAAATGCCACAAATTTTTTTTTCCCTATCTCCTTCCCGTTCGTGTATTTAATTGAAACTTTTTTTTTCTTCATATCTTCAATTTTATTGTCATTGACAATTTTTTTTTCTTTTGGGATCTTAGGAAAGGGAAAAATATTTGGAAATTATTTTTCTTCATCTTCAATTTTATTGTCATTGACAATTTTTTTTCTTTTAGGTTTTAGGAAAGGGAAAAATATTTGGAAATTATTTTTCTTCATCTTCAATTTTATTGTCATTGACAATTTTTTTTCTTTTGGGTCTTAGGAAAGGGAAAAATATTTGGAAATTATTTTTCTTCATCTTCAATTTTATTGTCATTGACAATTTTTTTTCTTTTAGGTTTTAGGAAAGGGAAAAATATTTGGAAATTATTTTTCTTCATCTTCAATATTTTATTGTCATTGACAATTTTTTTTTCTTTTGGGTCTTAGGAAAGGGAAAAATATTTGGAAATTATTTTTCTTCATCTTCAATTTTATTGTCAATGGCAATTTTTTTTCTTTTAGGTTTTAGGAAAGGGAAAAATATTTGGAAATTATTTTTTTTTGTAGAGTATTAATTATAGAAAAAAGTTGATTAATTGTAAATTTTATGGTATAGGAATTAGAAGCTTCTTCTTCAATTATCATTGAGAATGATTTTCTTCTTTTGGGTTTAGGAAGAAAAAAAAAATTTTTAGGAGAAACTATTTTTGTTTTTCGGTATTAATTAGAAAAAAATGAATTAATTATAACTCTTATGAAGTAGGATTTAGAAGCTTCTTCTTTAATTGTCATTGAGAATGATTTTTTTTCTTTTGAATTTAGAAAGAGAAAAATATTTGTAGGAGAAATTATTTTTCTTTCTAATTAATACATTAATTTGAAATAATTGATTAATTATAAATTCTATGATAAGAATTAGACATCTTCTTCAATTGTCATTGAGAATGATTTTTTTTTATTTTGAATTTAGGAAGAGAAAAATAATGTCTAGGAGAAATTTTTTTTTCTTTTACGGTATTAATTAGAAAAAAATTGATTAATTATAATTTTTATGACAGGAATTAGATATCTGGCGTTTGTCTTATTGGTCCAGTCTTGCTGCAAATGCGAGAAAGTATCAAATTTCTCGGGGGAAAGTTAACGCATTAAAATATATAACTTTTGTATTTGTATATAAAATTTTATATATATACGGACAGTTTGAATTTTTTAAGAGTTCCGAATTTCGAAAAAGTTTCATTTCTTCGCTCCAATTAGTAAAATTATTTCCTTTGTTTATTATTTTCATTTCTTTATTTATTGTTCTCAATGTTCATCTTTTGAATATTTGTTTAATTACACAGAAAAAAAGAAGTGTTGTTTTAACACTAAAAGTAGTGTTAAAACAACACGCAACATTTTTAACCCATACAATGTGATTTTAACCTACATTTTGTGTTAAAATAACGCCATGAGTGTGTTAAAATTAATGCATATTTTTAATGACTGTTAAAATAACACCATCTTGAAAACTACACGCAACAAATTTAACACATATTTTTTTGTGTGTATTAATATTATGTCTTTTGATTTTATTATTATATCTTTTGATTTTAATATTAAACCTTTTGATTTTTTTAATACTATCTTTTGATTTTTTATTTCTGTCTTTTGATTTCTTATTACTATCTTTTGATTTTTTATTATTATCTTTTAATTATTTAGTTTGCTAATGAAAAAAAATTTAACAAAATTAAATTTTTTGAAAATGGAATATTTTGTTTTGTTTTCCTGTTTTTGTAAGTTTGTATTATTTTGTTCTTTAAATTCAAACTTATTAATTATCGTATCTACAAAGATAAAATTATTTATTGTCGACTTCAGTATTTAGTTAAAAAAATTGTTTCTTTTGAATAAAATTTTTTTTTGATAAATTGTTTACTTATTTAAACAAAACTGGATTGTTTCTAATTCAATGTTATTATTATCGAAAATACATTCAATGATTGTACATTCAATAATAATTTAGTGAAATAATAATTACAAGGAAAATATATTCAGTGAAGTAATAATTTTGTTAAATAAAAATAAGACAAGAATTAATAAAATAAAAATTAATAAATAATTTTATTTTGATTTTCTATTTATGTCTTTTTTTCAATAAAATTACTCGGTTCTTTTAATTTTTTGTTGTCCAAAGTCAGGAAATAAAATTTAAAAAAATTCTTCGCATGAATATAATTATTTCCATAAATTATTATTTAAATTCTTGTCAAGAATGCAATTATTTATAAAAATTTTGATAAAATTCTTCAATATTATAAATTTTAGTACAATTTTAATTAAATTCCTTAAAGGAAATTTTTATTGAAAATTTGTTGATAAGATTCTTCGTAAAAATTAAATTTAAACAAAAAACATTCAATTATTGAATAAATTACTTATTTTTGTGTTTAAATAATTCAATTCTAGAGGAATTTTCTGATATAAATTGATTTAAAAATTAATTTTGGTTAAAATTTCAAATAATAATTTAATATTGACAGCATTATAGCACGAATTTTTAGAATATAATTGAATTTTAAAAAGGTTGCAAATTCAAACCTTTGAAAATTTGAACTTTTTGTACTTTTAACTTACAATTTTGTTGAATTCATTTTTTTTCAAAAAGTTTTATTGAATTTTCTTGAAATTATTTGAAGTTTTTATTTTCTAATATGATTTGAATTGGAGAATTTCCGAATAATTGAAATTTCGTAAAATTGAATTTTTAACATAGATTTGGAAATTCTTAAAAAACTTTTCTAAAAAATATTTTTAAATAATTGATTTGGAAAAGAATTTTAGTTAAAAACACAGAAAAACAATTTATTTTTTGAGAAATTTAAAATTTTTGTAGAAATCAATTACTAAAAATTTTTTTTTTAATTCTTTAATATAATAAATTTTAGTAAAATTTTAATTAAAATCCTTAAATTAAGTTATTTTCCAAAGTTAATAAGATTTAACGTAAAAATTAAATTTAAACAAAAAACATTCGTTTATTGAATATAAATTATTTATTATTGTTTGAATAATTCAAGAATTTTTTGAATAAAAATTGTTTTGAAAATGAATTTTGGTATAAATTGCAGACAATAATTTAATATTGAAAGCATTACAGCATGAAATTTTAGAAAATAATTGAATTTTAAAAAGGTTTCAAATTCAAATTTTTGGAAATTTGAACTTTTCGTACTTTTGACTTACAATTTTGTTAAATTAATTTTTTTTCAAAAAGTTTTATTGAATTTTCTTGAAATTATTTGAAGTTTTTAATTTCTAAAATGATTTTAATTGTAGAATTTCCGAATAACATTGAAATTTCGTAAAATTGAATTTTAAACAAATAGATTTAAAAATTCTTAAAAACTCTTTCAACATTATTTTAAAATAATTGATTTGGAAAAGAATTTTAGTTAAAAACACAGAAAAAAATTATTTTTTGAGAGATTTCAAATTTTTGTAGAATTTAATTATTAAAATTTTTTTTTAATTCTTAATATAATAAATTTTAGTAAAATTTTAATTAAAATACTTAAATGAAATTATTTTCAAAAGTTAATAAAATTTAACGTAAAAATTAAATTTAAACATAAAACATTCACTTATTGAATAAATTATTTATTTTTGTTTAAATAATTCAAGAATTTTTTGAATAAAAATTGATTTAAAAATTAATTTTGGTTAAAATTTCAAATAATAATTGAATATTGACAGCATTAGGAAGAATTTTTAAAAAATAATTGAATTTCAAAAAGGTTGCAAATTCAAATCTTTGAAAATTTGAATTTTTCGTACTTTTGACTTACAATTTCGTTAAATTAATTTTTTTTGAAAAAGTTTTAAGAAACATTCAATTATTGAATAAATTATTAATTTTTCCATTATTAAATAATAATTGAATTTTAAACAAATAGATTTGAAAATTCTTAAAAAAAACTTTTTCAAAAATTTGTGAATAGAATTTTTAAATAAAAATTGATTTAAAAATGAATTTCGGTTAAAATTGCCGATAGTAATTTATTATTAAAAAAAATTATAGCAGAAGAATACAGTTTTTGTTTGATCGAATTTTTTTTTAATTTTCCCCTTTTGTTTCGAAAATTATATTCTTTGGGGATAATTTATATTTATTCGAAAATTTTTTAAAAATTTTTCCTCTTTTGTTTCGTAAATTATATTCTTTGGTGCTAATTTATATTTATTCGAAAAATTTTTAAAAATTTTTCCCCTTTTGTTTAGAAAATTATATTCTTTGGGGGTAATTTATATTTATTCGAAATTTTTTTTTATTTTTTCCCCCTTTAATTCGGAAATTGTATTCTTTGGGGATAATTTATATTTATTCGAAATTTTTTTTTATTTTTTTCCCCTTTTGTTTCGAAAATTATATTCTTTGGGGATAATTTATGTCACGGTCAATAATCGCATTCTGTGCAAAGAATTGGATGGGAAAAAAAATAATGATAATAATAATAATAATAATAATAATTGTTGGTCATTGTTTTTGAATCGTAAAAATAGAGTAGCTTCGTTTATTTGTTTCCCAGTGTATATATAGTCTAATAAATGCAATAATAAGTGCTAAAGACCGCACCCTGCTCACTCTCGTGTCGAATGAAATCGAAACGAAAACACAACGAAGAAAGCAGGCTCTCGGGTGAAAGTCATCCAAAATGTCACAGGAGTTTAACCTTAAAGTGAATGCCAAAGCGAGTGTGTTATGCGACAAATACGCATATATGAAGTTTCTTGCATAAGATTGTAACGTATCTTCCAGTATTAATATACACGGCAATTTTATAAACATTTCATAGATAATCTTTATTTTTCATTATTTATTTATTAATTTATAAAAAAAAATTTATTTTTTCTCAAAATATTTGGAGTCTATTTAACAAAAATTTTTTTTCTATTAGCAAAAAATAAATTGACAAAAAAGAAAGGAATAATAAATAATCCCCTGAACTTCTAAGTTTAAGAAAAATAAGATAATTTTTTTGCTTTAAAATTACAAGAAATTTTTTTTTCCATTTTTTACACAGTTTATAGATTAAAAATTCGAAAGTCAGAGCTTTCCGAGTGAAAGTTGATTCAAGAAAATAGTCTCTAAAATTTAAATTTCATAGCTTTTGGAATTTTTCTCTTTTTCTTTGGTTAAAACTTTGTTATATTTTCTAAAAGTTTAACACTTTTTTTTAAATTTATTCTATTCGTAATTAAATTAACGATAAATTTCGCAAACTCTAAAATTTAAATTGAAAAACAGTAAAATTTATTGATTACATTTTTTTAAAGTATAACACAATTTTTTCAGAGTGTAATAATATTTTTTTCAATTTATTCTATTCGTTATTAAATTAACGACAAATTTTTCGTGAGTTTTAAAATTTAACTTTGAAAACAGTAAAAAATTTGTTCATTATATAATCAATAAATTTTAATTTTTAAAAAATAGATTTTTAAAAAATATATTTTTAAATTAGAAAACAGTAAAATTTAATGATTATATAATGAATAAATTTTTTACTGCCTTCTAAGTTAAATTTTAGAATATTCACTAAATTTGCCATTAACTTAATTACGAATAGAATAAATTAAAACATTATTAGTTTAAAAATTTATTCCTCGAAAGTTGTAAAATCGAAAGTATTCTTTAAAATTACAAAATATTTTTTGGAAATAGTAAAATTTGTCAAACGAGACGGAATTATTTCGAACAGTTTTTTAAATGCAAAAAGTACTTTATTTCGTTTGGGAAATAAGTTAATAAAAATCTGTAAGGTAATAAATAAGTTAATAAATATTTTATTAACATTTTATTAATATTTCATTAATATTTCATTAATATTTCATTAATATTTCATTAAAATTTCATTAATATTTCATTAAAATTTTAATAAAACTCCGAAAGAATAATTATGTGAAAAGAAATTTTGACCTTATTAAAGGCTAGAGTAATAAAAGTTTCTTTTTTTTTTTGAAATTGAAATCATCTTTGATTTTGAAATAGATGCGCCTTAAATGGAAGAATTTATTTTTTTAAAAGCCTTAATATTATAATAATAAATTTTTCACTTTGACGCAATGTTGATAGAATCATTTTACTTTCTTTTCATTAAAGAGAGTATACATCTCGAACTAGAATGACTAAAGAATTTCATAAAACTTATAAATCATGCAAAGAAAATGTAAATTGATTTGATAAATTAATATTTAAGTAGGGAAAGTAGTTCAAATTGGGCGGAAAGAATACTTTTTTTTTTCTTCAATTATCATCGTGAGGAAAATTGGATCTTTCAATAAGGTTGACCGAATTTTTTTTTCTTTTTTTAATTTCTCTGTTAAAATTTGTAAAATGAAACTAAATTAATGTTCAGTTTATTTTGTTTATTTTTTCATTTTCCAAAAATTTAATTCCTTTTTGAGAATTCGAAACATTTGGATGAATTACTTTTTACACAGGTGCTTCACGTTTGTCTATATCTGAAATAGTAAATTTTTGTTTTTGTTAGTACAAACTTTATTTTTGACTCAATTTTTTGTTCTACTTAATTTTTCCTAGTTTTTCCTATTCCTATTTTTTGATAACTTTTTTTTTTGGAAAAGAAAAAATTTGCTTCTCTTGAATTTAAAATTTTGGAAAAAAATTGTTTTCGTATTTGTACAAAATAATTTTTTATTTTTTTATTTTTTTATTCTTTAATTATTTAACTAATTTTGATTATTAACTATTCACTATTGATTAAGACTATTAAGAAAATAATTTTTTACACTGTTATTTCATTTTTTTTGAGTAAATTTTTGAAATTGCACAAAAAATTAGTTTTTTTTAATTCTTTTAATTTTTTTTTTTAAATGCAAGAACGAATATTATTAATTTAAAAGTTTGGAAAAAAAAGAAAAGTTTTTTCTTACTTGATTGACCGGCAGGAGCGGCTTCCCCGACAACTGCCCAGCAAACAAGTAAAATTGCTGCCACGAAAAGTGTTGAATAAAGTTTCATTGTCGTTGTGTTTAACTTGAAAATTTGCAAAATAGTTGTGAAAGAAAAACTATTTCTCTCTTTTTATACTAATTTTTTAAAATTATTTTTACCTTGAGCTTTATTGATATTTCAAAGCAGGTTTTTATCAACTGAAAAGTAACATAAATTTGATAAGTAAATAGTGGAAAAATAATAAATTTATTTTTTAAAATTATTCATTTACTAAAAATGTAAATATATTTTCTTTAACAACAGCATTATATTTTATTTAAATATTCAATATAATATATAAAGTATTAATATGTAACGTACAATAATATAATTTTTTTTCTTATTATTTATTAGTTTACAAAAAAAAAATAGAAAACAAAAAATTACTTTATTGAATTAAAGTTTTATTTGCAATTAAAGGAGCTGTAAATTAAAATTAAAATGCGCAAGGAATTCTGTATTTTTTTTTGTATGAGAAATAATTTCCCAGGTCATTGACTTTTGAATCAATTTAATTGTCCTTGAGTAGTTATCAAATGCCCACGAAGGAAATATAAACGTGAACGATATAAAAAAAAGGATTTGTTGTATAGAAAAAAAAAATTTTCTCTTGTACAATGTTTTATTATTGTGCAATAAACATTAAGTAACGTAAGATCGCTTTGAAGAAGGTGACGAAATGATTCATTATTGTTTCAGAATTCTATTTTCTCCAATAAACGTGGGTAATTTTAACTTTTACACATTTCCTTTAAAATGTTGACGGATTTAATGTGCAAAAATGTGTGGGGGCTTTTTTATGTAAATTATCTGCGGAATTGTCAATTAGTGATTATGTGTCTTCTTTTCTGGCATCGTAATCGTATAATTTAGAGAAAAGTATCTTTTTAATTATTTATTTCTTTGTATTTTTTTTATTTACTATTTTTTAATTTATTTTGTTTACAATATTTTGCATTTATTTACAAATCGCTTATTTTAGTGACTATTTGTTTATTTTAATAACTATTTGTTTATTTATTTTGTTTTTTATTCTTTATTTTATTAACTATTTGTTTATTTTAGTAACTATTTATTTATTTTTTTTACTAGTTTTTAAATTTATTTTGTTTACTATATTTTTAATTTATTTACAAATTGTTTATTTTAATAACTATTTGTTTATTTATTTTGTTTTTTTATTCTTTATTTTATTAACTATTTGTTTATTTTAGTAACTATTTATTTATTTTGTTTACTAGTTTTTAAATTTATTTTGTTTACTATATTTTTAATTTATTTACAAATTGTTTATTTTAGTAACTATTTGTTTATTTTAATAACTATTTGTTTATTTATTTTGTTTTTTTATTCTTTATTTTATTAATTATTTGTTTATTTTAGTAACTATTTATTTATACTATTTTTTAATTTTATTTACAATTTACTTATTTTAATTTGTTTTTTAATTTGTTTTTTTATTTTTTTTATCTATTTGTTTATTATTTTATTTAATTTTTTTATTTCTTTGTTTATTACTTTATTTTTTATTTTTTCATCTATTTGATTATTATTTTATTTTTTATCTCTTTGTTTATTATTTTATTTAATTTTTTTTTATCTCTATGTTTATTATTTTATTTACCTAACGATAATATTTAAATGCCCTCATTGTTTTTTTTCCAAATAACAATCGTGTTCGGTTAAATAAAAAAAATGTCAAATTGTTTATTTTGTTTTCCCTAGTAATCGATCGCCGTAAAATTACTATTTACTGTACTATTTAAATACTAAAATAACTTTTTTTTTGTATTTATTTGTTTTTAAAGACCATTCGTCTTTTACTGTTTGGCGAAAATTATTTTCAAAACCATCAGCAATGTGGTAAATAAATTTTCGAAAAATAATAAATGTTAAAATAAATAAATTTGCGAGTTTTAAAAAGACGAGAAATTTTTTTACTTTTCTGCAATTTTCACAATTGCAATTTTACTGATAAAATAATAGAAATAAATATTTACGCAAATAAAAAAGTTTAAAAAATATTTATTTGGTAATAGTTTAAAAATAAATAATTAAAATAATGATTAATTAATATCGTGAATATAGTTAATTGTCATTATTATATGGTAATTAATAATAGATTAATAATTATATAATAATTACTGCAATAAATAATAGCAAAACTTATTATTATTATTATTATTATTATTATTATTATTATTATTATTATTATTATTATTATTATTATTAGTATTATTACCTATTGTTATTATTATTTATTCTTTTTTATTATTTTTATTTTATTTTTTTTTATTTTTTCAGTATTACAAAATTTAATAAATTGAAATTGACTGCAACTGGAAATATGATGAAATAAAATGAAATTTTGACTGGATAATTTTAATATATAATAGAGAAATGTAATTTGAAAAAAAAAGAAAAGTGCGGTTGTAGTGCATAATGACGAAAAAAGAAAAGAAACGAAAAATGGTTGAAGGAAAAAAATTTGACCAGAAGTTATGACAATTTTATGTCGATTATTTTATTTGAGAAATTGCATAATTGAAATGCTTGTTTAACCTGATGTATAAAATTTCCTGGTGCCCACGAACTAGTTTTCTAAAAGTCTGCGAAGAATGTTAACAAGAAATATAGACACGTTTGAAAATAAACGGTTCAGCTTATTCTCACGTAGGGTTTTGACAAGTAGAACACGATTTACCTTAAATGGAACTGTAATTCCCATAAATTTTTTCTCTTCATTTCAAATTCTAAAGGTAAAATAACTGCATTTATTGCCATTGTTCTTGATTGTCTGTAAGAAAACAAAAAATTAACACGAAAAAAAGGAAATATTTTTGCGATTAGAGGAAAAGTTCGAAATTTTGAATTTGATTTTACGTGCAGAGGGGATTTTTTTTGCATTTTTGGGAATAGAAATCATTTGGTTCTTTGTATTTTTAAGAATGGGAATCGTTTGGTTCTTTGTATTTTTACGAAAAGGAAACATTTCTTTCTTTATATTTTTAAGAATGGGAATCATTTCTTTCTTTGTATTTTTAAAAATGGGAAACATTTCTTTCTTTGCATTTTTTACGAAAAGGAATCATTTCTTTCTTTGCATTTTTTACGAAAAGGAATCATTTCTTTCTTTGCATTTTTTCCGAAAAGGAATCATTTTTTTCTTTGTATTTTTACGAAAAGGAATCATTTCTTTCTTTGCATTTTTCACGAAAAAAAATCATTTATTAAAAAAAAAATTAAAACACTTTATGTTAGATAGGAATTTGTAGTTATCAGTACAAAATTAGATGAAAAAAAAATGTCTCTTGGTGAAATTTTTCAGAAATGATAAATTTTAAGTAGTTTCTTAAATTTATTAAATCATTAAAGTTTGAGTTGTCTTGTCCATTAGTTGAATTAGCAAGAGGGTTGTGTGGTACAAAAAGAAAAAAAGATCGTATAGAGGCGCTGTTCCTCCTTCTCCTCCTTTCCTTTTTGGTTGTGTTAAAAATTATTGCAGACCTCGCCGTTTAAAATCGTAAATGGTTATAAACGAATGATTCCTGGAAGTTTGGAGACAACCCTGAGACTGCATATATTTTTTCTTTTCTTTTTTTTTTTGCTTCTTTTTTTCTGAAACCGGATTTTCAAGCCACGTGTTGTCGTGCTGCATCGGTTTCAGTTTCGTTAGATCCGATATGTTGCAAAACCTCCTGGCAAGGTGACCTAGTTTTGTTATTATAAAGAAAGGTTATAATGCCGCCCTCTTATTGTATAAAATAAATCCGATCCCTCCTCGGAATTAATGCGATGAACTAGACCTCGCTGTCATAATTATTAGATAACGCGAGAACGATGATTTCCTTGTTTTATTGGTGTTTTGAAACAATTTTTTTTTTTTAAGGTAGAAATTTAGGAGAGGAATAAATTTTTCAGGTAGAGAAATAAATTTGTGGGATATTGTCTGGGAGATAAATTATGTTTTAGGAGTTTTTTAGAGTTTTTATTGAAAGGTTTTGGCGTTGGTTCTTTCGATCTCGAGTGCGCGCGCAGTAGATAATACCTGGAGTGGGAGGCGAGCCAATCGCTGTATTTCGCTCCCCTCTTGTGGACATTGAGCGTCCTTGAAGTTAATTTTCGCTTGAATTATTCGAAAATTAAGTAATAAATATTAATTAATAGAATGAATAAATGGTAAACAAAATTGATGAACAAATAGTTACTAAAATAAACAAATAGTAAATAAGTTTTAAAAAATAGTAAACAAAATAAATAAACAAATAGATACCAAAATAAAAAAAACAAATAGTTACTAAAATAAACAAGTAGTAAATTAAATAAAAATAATAGTAAACAAACTGAGGGAACAAATAGGAAACAAAATAAATAAAATAGTCAACAAAATAAATAAACAACTAGATACTAAAATACACAAGTAGTAAATAAATTAATAAAATAGTAAACAAAATAATTAAACAAATAGTAAACAAACTATAGAAAAAAATAGTAAACAAAGTAAATAAACAAATAGTTACTAAAATAAACACGTAGCAAATTAAATAAAAATAATAGTAAACAAAATGATTAAACAAATATTAAACAAACTAAAGAAACAAATAGTAAACAAAGATAAAAATTGTCAACAAAATAAATAAACAAATATTTATCGAATAAACGAGTAGTAAATAAAGTAATAAAACAGTAAAAAAAATAAATAAACAAATAGTTATTAAAATAATAAAATAGTAAACAAAATAATTAAACAAATAGTAAACAAACTGAAGAAACAAATGAAAAACAAAATAAATAAACAAATTATAAAAAAATTAAACAAATAGATACTAAAATAAACAAGTAGTTAATAAATTAATAAAATAGTAAACAAAATAATTAAACAAATAGTAAACAAACTATAGAAAAAAAATCAACAAAGTAAATAAACAAATAGTTACTAAAATAAACAAATATTTATCGAATAAACGAGTAGTAAATAAAGTAATAAAATAGTAAACAAAATAAATAAACAAATAGTTAATAAAATAATAAAATAGTAAACAAAATAATTAAACAAATAGAAAACAAACTAAAGAAGCAAATAGAAAACAAAATAAATAGAATAGTCAACAAAATAAATAAACAAATAGTTAACAAAATAATAAAATAGTTAACAAAATAAATAAACGAGTAGTAAATAAAGTAATAAAATAGTAAACAAAATAAATAATTAAATAGTTAACAAAATTATAAAATAGTAAACAAAATAATTAAACAAATAGTAAACAAACTGAAGAAACAAATAAAAAACAAAATAAATAAACAATTTATAAATAATTTAAATAAATAGTTACTAAAATATACAAATACTAAATTAAATAAAAACAAAGTTAACAAAATAAATAAACAAATAGCAAATAAATAAAGAAATAGGCAACAAAATAAGTATACAAATAGTTACTAGAATAAACAAGTAGTAAATAATGTAATAAAATTGTCAACAAAATAAATAAACAAATAGATATTAAAGAAACAAGTAGTAAATATTTAATAAAATAGTAAACAAAATAAATAAAGTAATAAAATAAGAAACAAAATAAAAAAACAAATAGTTACTGAAATAAACAAGTAGCAAATTAAATAAAAATAATAGTAAACAAAATAAATAAACAAATAGCAAATAAACTAAAGAAACAAATAGAAAAGAAAATAAATAAAATAGTCAACAAAATAAATAAACAAATAGATAACAAAATAATAAAATAGTAAACAAAATAAATAAACAAATAGTTAATAAAATAATGAAATAGTAAACAAAGTAAATTGAAATGGGAAAATTTTTTTAGACTTTTCTTGACTATTTGTACTATTATAAAGTCGCAGACGTGGTAGCAAGACAGTCGAGTGTCATATTCATGGAAAAGCCATTGTTCGTAATGACAGAATATTCTTGTGGGTTCATGTGTCTGACTCGTGTGTGTCGTGTGGGACGTCTAACTGCATTTCTCCTACGTGACGCACTTCACACGCACTGACAATGTACACACACGGCACATATAGGTAAATATGCGAGGAAACGAATAACTCTTCCAGGAATATCAAAGAACAATGACAGGGATAAAAAAAGAAAAAAAAATTAAAGACGGAGCCCCGACAATATTCTTCACAAACGCCTACTCTGTATATAGACAAATTTTTTCCTTTTAATGACTTCGAGGCAAAAAAAAATTTTATTTTAAATGACTTTTTAGTCAAAATCAGGGTGGTGATTTTAAGGTAGTTTGAATAATAACAATAGTAAACAATAGTAAACAATAGTAAACAATAGTAAACAATAGTTAACAATAGTAAACAATAATAAACAACAGTAAACAATAGTAAACAATAGTAAACAATAGTAAACAATAGTAAACAATAGTAAACAATAGTAAACAACAGTAAACAATAGTAAACAATAGTAAACAATAGTAAACAATAGTAAACAACAGTAAACAATAGTAAACAATAGTAAACAATAGTAATAATATTAAAAGGAAATATTACACCCTAAATTTTAAATTTAGTCAAAATGTTTACTAATTTGAATTAGTGACTGAATTTTTATTTTTGACTTATAGTCAATTTTAGTAAAAATTAGTAAAAAATTACTAATTTTAATTTTAAAAATAGTTTGTCAAATTTAGTAATAAATAAATAATTATTGTTGTTATTATTATTTTTATTATACACAGAAAAAATTTATTTAATTTAAATAAGAAAAATAATAATAATTTTTATTCTTCTTTACATGTCGATTGTTAAATAAATATTTACTTGAACTAAAACAATTAAATTGTAGCGAAGAGATCAATAATTAAAATTATAAAGTAATTTTAATAATAATTATTGCATTAATTATTTTAATTGTAATATTCATAATTAATATTATTATTCTTACGTTAAGAATTAATTACTCGATGGTATTAATTAAATAATTTAATTATATTTATCAAGTTCTGCAGGTCAACTTTTTACAGAATGAAAGTTTGATTTTTTTTTGTATAATTTTTATTTTCCAGAAACTTGATTTAGAGAAATTGATAAATTAATTGATAATAATAATAATAATTATTATTATTATAGTAAACCAATTAAAATAATAATAATAGTTATTATAATTGCAGTTATTTATTTATTTATTTATTTATTTATTTATTTATTTAAGATAAAAGTTCCTAAGTCTAAAATAGTAATAAAAAAAATTTGAGGTTAAAAAAATCCGTTTGTCTATGAGGAAGCAATAAAATAATTATTTAATAATATAATAATCATAAATAATGATAATTATTTTGATGACGTAAATATGTAAATAAATATAAAATATATATGATAATAAACGTAAAATTAATAATATTAATAAATAATTTTAATATTGAGAATAATAAAAAAAATATTACAGTAATGGTGGTAATAATAGTACTAGAAATAGTAATAATAATTTTTTTTTATTACATATTCAGATTTCAAATACATTTGTACCTTGTATTAAACATTCCAAAATATATCACGTTTATTCTGTACTGTAAAATGAGAAAAAAAAGGAAAATTTAATATTTTTTTTGTAATTTAAAAGTAGAAAGGAGAAATATTTTAATTGAGAGAAATAATTATTTTTTATTGGGTAAACAAATTGAAGTAAATGAAGGAGTTTTTTTTAAATTTGTACATAATAATAATAATAATAATAATAATAATAATAATAATAATAATTATTATTATTATTATAAATTAATAATAATTTTATGAATAAGTTACCCTTGGCTTGTGCAATAGTGACCATAGTGACAATTATTGTCATTGTCACAATGATAGCTGCTGAAACTTTCATGATTAAAAATATTTAATTCAAAAATTTGAAGTGCTTTAAAAAAATAATACTTCTTCGTTCCTTTTATCCTTAGTTTTTAATTATTTTTTTTGCTTTCTTGTTTTATATACATGTTTTAATAGCTGTGCAATTTAGAAAAAAAATTAAAGCCCCATTTCTATTTTGTCAAGATGCCGCCTTTTATCGCCATAATGACACATAATTGCGTAAATAATTAATAGTTTCTAAACTAAAAAGTGTATCAATTTTGCAACAATTAAAAATAATTTTAAGGACATTGAAAAAGTGTTATCTTGCTATTTATTATTATTTACAATGTTTTTGTAATTTTAGTCATTACTAATTGATAACATTTTTCTTTTCTTTCTTTTTTTCTTTTTCTTTATTTTTTCTTTTTCTTTCTTCTTTTCTTTCTTTTCTTTTTTTTTTGCAAAATAAAGAAATAATAAAAATAATATGTAATAAAAAAAATGTTATATTTCTTTTTAAGCTCAATATTCTAAAAGTCACTTAACAACTTGTGGCATTAAATTCTTCGTAATAAATGATTCACAAAAGAAAAAAATTTTGTGAGATAAAATTTAAGTTAATTTAATTAATTAACGTAATGTTAAATTATTTTTATAGCGCATTTGAGAACTTTCAGTTGTTATAATTGAACTTTCCTTTTTTGTATGATTAAATAAACATTTACTAGAATTAAATAATCAATTAAATTGTAACTATTTGCTTTAAATAATGAAATTATTGGTTCAATGTCAAATTATTGGCTCAATTTCAAATTAATGGTTCAAATTTTAATTAATGGTTCCAATTCAAATTAATTGATCAAATTCAATTAATGGTTCAAAATTAATTTGATTAAAATAAAAATTTCTTGATTCAAGTAAATATTTACTTGTCAATAGACATTCAATTAATAAAATAAAAAAATGATAGGTTTTTTAAATAAAAGAAATTTTCATTTATTGTCTATTTTTCATTGTAGTGAAAACAACGATAATTAAAATTATAAAATGATTTTAATAATAATAATTACTGCAATAATCATTTTAATTATAATATTTATAATAATAATAATAATAATAATATTTATTGTTATTACATTGAGAATTAATTACTTGGTAGTATTAATTAAGTTATCCAATTAAATTTATCAAGTTCTGCAGATCAACTTTTTATAGAATGAAAGTTTAATATTTTATTTTTTGTTGGTATAATTTTTATTTTCCAAAAACTTGATTCAAAGAAATTGATAAATTAATAATAAAAATTATTATTATTATAGTAAACCAATAAAGGTATTAATAACTATTATTATTGCAGTTATTTATTTATTTATTAAATTAAGATAAAAGTTCCTAGCTCTAAAATAATGTTATAAAAATAATTTATATTCACAAAAGTCCTTCCTCTATGAACAAGTAAATAAATAATTATTTAATAATATAATAATCAGAAATAAGTAAAGAATGATAATTATTTTTATGATCTAAATGTAAAATATACGACAATAAACATAAAACTAATAATAATATTAATAAGTAATTTGAATATTGATAATATTAAAAAAAAATTACAGTTACAGTAGTAATAATAGTACTCGTAATAGGAATAATTATTTTTTTATTGCATATTCAGTTTTGCAAATACATTTGTATCTTCCTTTAATCATTTAAAACAACATCACGTTTCTTCAGTACTGAAAAGTGAAAACGAAAATTTAATAATTTTTAGTAATTTAACATTAGAAAGAAGAAATATTTTAATTTAGAGAAATAATTCTTTTTTATTACACTGAAAAAAAAATTTATTTGATTCAAAAAACCGATTATTTGTCTATAATCAAATAAATATTTACTTGAATGAAATAATTTTTATTTGAATCAAATAAATTGTATTTGAATCAAATATTTCAGTATTTGAAGCAAATACTAATTAATTGATTCAAATAAAAATTATTTGATTCAAGTAAATATTTATTTGATTATAGACAAATAATCGGTTATTTGAATCAAATAAATTTTTTTTTCAGTGTAGGTAAATAAATTGAAGTGAAAGAAGGAGAGTTTCCTTTTAATTCGTATATATTTAATTAATAATTTTATGCATAACTTACTGGTAGTTTGTGCAATAGTGATCATACTGACAACTATTGTCATTGTCACAATAATAGCTGCATAAATTTTCATGATTAAAAATATTTAATTCAAAAATTTTTTAAGCGCTTCAAAAAAAAATACTTCTTCGTCCCTTTTATACTAAGTTGGTTTCAAATTATTTTTTACTTTCTTGTTTTATGTACATGTCTTAATGGCTGTGCAATTTAGGAAAAAAAATGAAGACTTATTTCTATTTTGTATAGATGACGCTTGTTATCGCCATAATAACACATAATTGCGTAAATAATTTATAGTTTGTAAACTAAAAAGTAGATCAATTTTGCAAGAATTACAAATAATTTTAAGGACATTTGAAAAAGCGTTATCTTGCTATTTATTATTACTTACAATTTTTGTCTTACGATGTTTTTGTAATTTTAGTCTTTAGTTCTTGTTAACATTTTTTTCCTTTTTCTTTCTTTATTTTTTTTTGAGAATAAAAAATAATAAAATAATATATAATAACAGGTATAATTATAATTACAAGTATAATTGAAAATCATTATTTTTTTATAATAATAATTATGAAAAGAGAAAAAAATTTTTAATATTAATAAAAGGGGAAATAAATTTTTAGTATTAATAAAAGGGGAAATAAATTTTTAGTATTAATAAAAGGGGAAATAAATTTTTAGTATTAAAAATCATTTGTCACAGTTATAAGTGAAATAAGTTTTTTATTTTTATTATTAATATAATAATAATAATAATAATAATAATTTTTAATAAATAAAAAAATTGATTTGACGAAAGTAAAAACTTACTTGTCGATTATTATTAAATAAATATTTACTCGAATTAAATAATCCATTAAATTGTAACTATTTTTTAATAAAACAATATATTTGACAAAATTAAAAAAATTACTTGTCGATTATTATTATGTAAAATATTTACTAAAACTAAATAATCAATGAAATTGTAACAATTAACTGTAAAGTTAAGTTAACTTAACGTGTAACATTTTCAGATAATTAAATTATTGCTCTAACTTTAACACTGTTAATTTAAAAGTATTGAATTGCAACAAATTAATACCAAAAATGTGGATCAAATAATAAATTGATTTAAATTTTTGTTATCGATTTGATTCACTTTGGTGTTAAAATTGATATTTTCGATAAAACTGTGAAATTATTGGCTCAATTTTAAATTTAATGGTTCAAATTTATCTTAATGGTTCAAATTTATCTTAATGGTTCAAATTTAAATTAATGGTTCAAGTTCGACTAATGGTTCACATTTAAATTAATTGTTCAACTTCAATTAATGGTTTACATTTAAATTAATTGTTCAACTTCAATTAATGGTTCAAATTTATTTGATTAAATTAAAAATTTTTTGATTCAAGTAAATATTTACTTGTCAATGGACATTTATAATTAATAAAATCAAATAAAAAGAAATTACAGGTTATTTAAATACAAAAAAAAATATTTATTCATTGTGTATTTTTCATTATATTGAAAACAACAATAATTAAATTTATAAGAGTTATAACAATAATACTTTTAATAATAATAATTATTTATGATAATAATTTATGATTATTATAATAATTGATAATTATTTATGATAATAATTTATGATTATTATAATAATTGATAATTATTTTGATAATAATTTTCATTTTTAATAGTTATTACAATAATAATTTTAATTATAATAGTTATAATAATGATAATTATTATTATATACATTTATAATAATTGTTATTACATTGAGAATTAATCACTCGGTGGTATTAATTAAATAATTAAGTTTATCAAGTTATTCAAGTCAACTTTTTACAAAATGAAAGTTAAATTCTTTTTTTTACCTGTTTTTTGGTATAATTTTTATTTTTCAATAACTTGATAAGGAGAAATTGATTTAAAGTAAATTATTTAATAATTATAATTATTATAGGAAACTAATACAGATAATTATAATAATTATTATTGTTGTTGCAGTAATAAAAATTCTTCCTCTTTGGAGAAGTAAAAAATAATTTTTCAATAAAGTATTAATAATAATAATAGTAATAATAATTAATAATAATAATTAATAATATTAATATAATTTATATATAATGATAATTTTGATTATACAAACAAAATATCATAATAACTATAAAGAAATATTAATAAAAATAAATAAATAAAAATTATTAATTTTTTATATTACGATCGAGATTAGAATATCAAAATTAATTATTATTATTATAAAAAATAGTACGGAAATGGTAGTAATAATGGTAATAATAATTTTTTTTTATTGCATAAAACATATATTATTCAGTTTTTCAAATACATTATTTGCACCCTCTATTCATTACCGCCGATCCATACATCACGTTTCTTCAGTACTGTAAAGTGAAAAAGATAATTTAATATTTTGCATTAATTTAAAAACTAGAAAGGAGAAATATTTTAATTCAGAGAAATACATCTTTTCTATTATAGGTAAAGAAATAAAAGTGAAAGAAGGAGAATTTTTTCTTAATTCGTATATATTTAATTAATAATAATTTTATGAATAACTTACCGCTAGTTTGTGCAATAGTGACCATACTGACAATTATTGTCATTGTCACAATAATAGCTGCATAAACTTTCATGATTAGAAGTATTTAATTTAAAATTTTTTTTAAGCGCTTTAAAAAAATACTTCTTTGTCCTTTTTATACTAAAATTGGTTTTTAATTATTTTTTACTTTCTTGTTTTATGTACAAGTCTTAATAGCTGTGCAATTTAGAAAAAAAAAATGAAGCCCCATTTCTATTTTGTCAAGACGTCGCCTGTTATCGTCATAATAATACATAATTGCGTAAATAATTAATAGTTTCTAAACTAAAAAGTGTATCAATTTCGCAACAATTATAAATAATTTTAAGGACATTTGAAGAAGTGTTATCTTGCTATTTATTATTATTTACAATGTTTTTTGGAATTTTAGTCTTTAGTAATTGTTAACATTTTTTTCGTCTGTTTCTTCGTTTTTTTTTGAATTGTAAGAAATAAAAATGAATAAAAATTAAAAAAAAAATAAATGAAAATAAGTAAAAATAAATAGAAATAAATGAAAATAAATGGAAATTAGTAAAAATAAATAGAAATAAATGAAAATAAATAGAAATTAGTAAAAATAAATACATGGGAAAAAATTTATTTGATTCAAATAACCAATTGTTTGACTATTATCAAATAAATATTTTCTTGAATCTAATAATTTTTATTTGAATCAATTAAATAATATTTGCTGCAAATACTGAAATATTTGATTCAAATACAATTTATTTGATTCAAATAAATATTTATTTGATAACAGTCAAATAATCGGTTATTTGAGTCAAATAAAATTTTTTTTCAGTTTAGAAATAAATAAAAATAAATAGAAATCAATAGAAATAAATAAAAATAAATAGAAATCAATAGAAATAAATAAAAATAAATAACAATAAATAGAAATAAATAAAAATAAATAGAAATAAATAAAAATAAATAGAAATAAATAGAAATAAAAAAAATAAAAATAAATAGAAATAAATAGCAATAAATAGAAATAAAGAAAAAATATTAATTAAAAATAATAAATGATAAAAATTTTTAGATGTCTTTTTATGCTTGAAATTCCAAAAGTCATGTAATAACTTGTGTCATTAAATTCTTTTTAGTAAATGATTCAGAGAAGGAAAAATTTTTCAAGATGAAATTTAAAAGTTGTTTAATCTAATTAATGAACATAAGGTTAAATTATTTTTATAGCGCATTTAAGAACTTTCAGTTGCTATAATTTAACTTTCCTTTTTTATACTCTAGAAAAATGAGCTGAAAAAAATGACTTCACTTTTTTATAATTCTTTATAGGTGTCCTCTTAATTAATGGGAACTTTATAGCTAATTTGGAATATAATGATTAAAATTCGTTAATTACAGTTGAAAGTGAATGAAAAGTAAATTTATTATTTTAAATAATATTATTATCGTGAATATTATTATTATTATTATTTTTATTATTATTATTATTATTATTATTATTATTATTATTATTATTTTTATTATTATTATTAATAATATTATTCAATTTTTACCAGAATTTTTCATGAAACAATTGTCAATTCAATAATAAGTCCCTTTACTAACTGTTTTTTTTTATTTTTTCCATATTACTTTTTTAATATTTTTTTCCTAGTTTTGAAATTTATTTTTCAGTTATATTATTATTAAACTGAAAAAAAATTTAATTGATTCAAATAACCGATAAATTGACTATTATTAATGAAATATTTACTTTGAATCAAATAATATTTAATGGATTCAGTATTTGAAGCCAAAAAAATTTAATGGATTCAGTATTTGAAGCAAAAAAATTTAATTTATAATAGTCAATCAATCGGTTATTTGAATCAATTAAATTTTTTTTTTTCAGTGTATTATTATTATTATTATTATTATCTTATTTATTTCTTTTTATTATTGCTATTACTGTTTTTTATTGATTTAAATTATAAATGGGTTTACAGAATTCTACCCATTTTTAAGGAAAAAAAACTATTATTGCTATTATAATTTATTTTAATTATTTATTTATTTATTTTTATTATTGCTATTATTGTTTTTTATTTATTTAAATTATCAACGGGTTTACAGAATTGTATCCATTTTTAAGGGAAAAAAATATTATTGCTATTATTATTTATTCTAATAATTTATTTATTTATTTTTATTATTGCTATTATTGTTTGTTATTTATTTAAATTATCAACGGGTTTACAGAATTGTACCCATTTTTAAGGAAAAGAAAAGAAAAAACTATTATTGCTATTATAATTTATAAAATTTTCACTTTTTAATTTTGTTTTTATTTTTATTTTTCATCATTAGAATAAATAATAAAAAAAAGAAAATGAGGAAAAATTTCAATTTATTTACATATGAAACAATTATTTATATATTTGAAAATCATTGTAAATTTTAAAAGTACTTTCCACGTCTCTGGCCTGAGACTAAGAATAGTTTTGTAAAGCAATATCACTTTCCCGGCTTTCTTGAAGTGACCACGCCCAATTCTTGCAGTTTTGTATATACGTAAATCACGATTTATAAATATGTAGTTCGATCGGAGGAGAAAGACTTCTTTTATCTTATAAAACTTTATTCGTGTATACCCATAAAGATTAAACTGTAAAATTATTATTATTATAAATTTTAAATGACCTTGTTTGTGATCACAAGCTTAGAGACATAAATAATTTATATCTCGTTGTAAATACCTAGATATATATACTATAATAGTGAAGAAATCTGATTTAATAAAATTTTATTATTCTAAAACCGGAAGATCCGGTGTATCAACTTTTTTTTTCTACATGAAAGTTGTCAAATTTTTCGAATATATACAATATTCTCGCGTGATTATAAGAATGGAAATTTACTTGTCGTGTCTAGATTTTTATTTTTATTTCTGTTTCTTTTTGAAAATGTTTATTTTTATTGTACGACTTTGTTTTTGTTTTTAATTATTTTTATGGGGATAATTTATTTGGAATTATTTAGTAGTTTTATTTTTTGAATTTAGGATTAAAACTTTGTAATTATAACTTTAAAATTTTATGATTTTTAAGTACAATTTTTTGTACTAATTTTAAATTATAATTTTATGGCTGAAACTTTATAATTGTGATCTTACAATTTTATGATTTACAATTAGATTTAGAATTTTTTTACAATTCGAATTATAATTTTTTTACACTTTCTATTTCTATTTTTTTACAATTACTATTATAATTTATTTACAATTACTATTATAATTTATTTACAATTACTATTATAATTTATTTACAATTACTATTGTAATTTATTTACAATTCCTTTTATAACTTATTTACAATTATAATAGAAATTTTGTGGTTAAAACTTTTTAATTATGATTTTTAAATTTTTTGATTTACAATTCGAATTATAATTTTTTTACAATTACTATTTTAATTTATTTACAATTACAATAATTATTTTGTGGTTAAAACTTTGTAATTATGATTTTCAATTTTTTTGATTTACATTTACAATTTTAATTTTTTTACAATTACTTTCATAATTTATTTACAATTATAATAGAAATTTTGTAGTTTAAAGTTTGTAATTATAATTTTTAAATTTTTTGATTTACATTTTCAATTATAATTTTTTTACAAGTATAATAATAATTTTGTAGTTAAAAGTTTGTAATTATAATTTTTAAATTTATTGATTTACATTTTCAATTACAATTTTTTTACAATTACTATTATAGTTTATTTACAAGTATAATAATAATTTTGTAGTTAAAAGTTTGTAATAAGTTTTAAATTTTTTGATTTACATTTTCAATTATAATTTTTTTACAATTACATTGAAAAAAAAATTTATTTGATTCAAATAATCGATTATTTGTCTATAATCAAATAAATATTTACCTGAATCAAATAATTTTTATTTGAATCAAATAAATTGTATTTGCTTCAAATACTGAAATATTTGATTCAAATACAATTTATTTGATTCAAATAAAAATTATTTGATTCAAGTAAATATTTATTTGATTATAGACAAATAATCGATTATTTGAATCAAATAAATTTTGTTTTCAGTGTACAATTATAATTTTATGGTTAGATATTTAAAAATTATAATTTGTACTATTTTAGGATTTAAAATTACAATTATAATTTTTTGTTATATAATGTACATTTGTCCTCAAAATTATAATATTATTTTTTTTAAATAAAATATTTCCGTTGATAAATAAAATAATCAATTTACCAACTTAATATTTAGTCACAATTGGTTTCAATTTAGTTTTTTTCAAAATCAAATTTTAAGAAAACATTTTTTTTCGTGAAAAATTCAAAACTTAAAGAAATTTTAATTATTTGTTTTTTCTATTTTTTCAAATTAATAATTAAATTGTAGTAAATTATTTACCTGCTGTCGATTTTTAATTGACTGTTGGAATACGTTTTTAAAATCGGCTTGGATGGTGATGCTCTCTACCGATCGTGTACTTAACTTTCAACAACAATTTTCGTGAATTCTACATTATCAACATTTAGGGTTTATTTTTTCTTTTAAATTTTCGATTTTTGTAATTTTATTTATTGTAATTTTTTTTATATAAACTCCGTTTATGTCAAAAATTTATTTTTATGCTCTTATTCAATTTTTATTGTTTATTTTTTTATTCTATTTATTTACTGGAATTATTTGTTCAGTTTGGTACTTTAATAAATAAATAAATTGTTAATATTATTCAATTTACTATTTTATTAATTTAATTTTAGAGAAATTTTTGTTTTTGGAAGATTAAGTAATTTGTTATTAATTAATTTTAGGATTTAATAGTTTATTTTTATTTTTCGAATATTTCTATATTAATTATTATTATTATTATTATTATTATTATTATTATTATTATTATTATTATTATTATTATTATTATTATTATTATTATTATTATTGTTATTTATTATTTATAGTAAATGTAATTTTTATTTTAAATATAGTACTTAGTTATTACTAATTATTGTAATATTTTCAAGAATACGTTATTAGCAATTCGGTTTCAAAATTATTTTCGATAATTTTTTTTAATTTTGAATACAGAATTTAGTATTTTATGAGAATAGGAATTGTTTTTAATATCTAAATTTTTTTTCATAATTAGAATTATAAATTAAATACAAGTAAAGAATAAAATAAATTAACAGAATTATAAGTTAAAAAGAAAAAATTATAATGACTCAATTTTTATTTACAGAAAATATATTTTCTATTTTAGAATATTTTTTCGTTTCGTTAAAAATAAAATAAAAAAAGTAAAGTAAAGTCTGAGAAAATAAAATGAAAAAAGTAAAATAAAAATTAATGTAAATAGTAAATACAAATAATAAATAAATAGAATTATGAGTTAAAAAACATAAAAATAAATAACCCAAGTTTTCTCTATTGAATATATTTTTAATTTTAGAATCATTTTTCGTTTCATAAGAATTAAAATAAAGAAAGTTAAATAAGAATCAAGAAAATACAATGAAAAAATTAAATAAGAATCAAGAAAATACAATGAAAAAATTAAAGTAAAAGTGAAGAAAATACAATGAAAAAATTAAAGTAAAAGTGAAGAAAATACAATGTAAAAAGTAAAGTAAAAATTAAGAAAATACAATGAAAAAAGCAAAATAAATATTAATAAAATAAATATTCTTGACAACGAAAAGTACGAAAATACTTATAAAGTTAGAAAAAAAATATTTCTTTTATTTTTCTTGAACTTGGTACTAATTCTAGTTTGAGATGCAGGAAAAAAGAAAAACAGTAAGGATTCTTAAGTATAAAAATTTATTTTATTTAAGCTCGTAATACACGTCATATTATCTAGGGTCCCCTCGATTAGCTGTAACAGAAAAATTAGAAAAATTAATTAGCTCCATTGGTTTTAGATTAACTTTTTTTTTTAACAAATAAGGAAAGAAGAACAAAAACAAAGTTAAATAGACACAAATGCCTTTTGGAAAAGTGTTCTCATGCCGTTTGAACTTACCATTTAGCAATAGTGAAGGGTTTACAGGAATCAGAAGGCCTATCATAGGTTTCTCCTATACCGCATTGAACAAGTTCTGGTCTTTCATTTCTACAAACGATTACACTCGTGCAAGAGTCATTTAACCTATGAATAAGACCAGATTGGCAAGGAACTTTTGTAAATTCTAATGGAATAGAATTTAGAACTTGTTCCCATGGATTCGATATCGTTAGGGCTTCGATGTCGGCGCTGTCCGGACTTGTCTTTAAACAGAAATTTTTGTATGATTAATTTATTTTGTTATTGTATTATACAAAATTTAGTATTGGAATTGTAATAATTAATGTTTGAGCTAATGAAGATTAACGGATCGGATCGAATTGATACCAAATTGGATCAAGTTCGTGGTTTTTCTGGGGATAACAAAATTGGGCCAACAAACGAATCTAAATTGTGGCGAGGAAAAACTTTTGATTCTTCTATGACTCAATTTTGTTATCCTTGAAAAGACTGTGTTCACAATTTTTTTGATTTTCTGATAGATACCAACTTGGTTTAAAATTTGTATCGAATTGGTTCAAATTCATACCAAATTAGTGCAAATTGATACTAAAAATTTGATACTGATTGTTAGCAGAAATTTGAAGCTATAATCGTTACCAAATTGTGTCAAATTCGAACCAAATTAGTTTGTATTCGTATCAAAAATTTGAAGCTAATTGATGCAAAATTTAATCAAATTGATATTAACTTGGATTAAATTGGTACTAAATTGTTTTAAATTTATATCAAATTAGTTCCTATTCGAATAAAAAATTTGGAGCTAATTTTAACAAAATTTAATCAAATTGATATTAACTAGGTTGGTACCAAATCGATTTAAATTCATACCAAATTACTTCAACTTGATGCCAAAAATTTAAAGCTAATTGTTACCAAATTGAATTAAATTCATAACCAATACAACGAAATTAGTTGAAATTTATACCGAACTGAATCAAATTCATAGCAAATTGGTTGAAATTGATATCAACTTGAAATTGAATTGGTACTAAATTGATTCAAATTAATATTAACTTACTTGGAGTAAACTTGTACCAAATAGGCTCAAATTGATACTAAATTAGTTTAAATTGATACAAAAAAATTAAAACTACTCGTTAACAAATTGCTTCAAATTGATTACAAATTTGTTAATTTAATTACTAAAATACTTAAATTTGAGACCAAAAAAAAATTAAATTGCCAAACAAATTCTTTCAAACTTGATGTCAATTAGAAATAAATTTATACTCCATTGTTACCAATTTAGTTCGAATTGCTACCGACTTAGCTTAAATTGTTACGAATTTAGTTCAAATTGTTACGAATTTAGTTTAAATTGTTATCAATTGAGTTGAAAATGTTACAAATTTGAATTAAAGTTAAAATTTAAAACAAAATTAGTTCAAATTTACAAGAAATTAGTTAAAATTGATATAAAAAAGTTTGATGCTGATTAATACTAGAAATTTGAAGCTATTTTCTTTCTAAAAATCAAATTCGTTGGAATGTTTATCAACTTGAATGAAATTGGTATCAAATTGGTTCAAATTAATATGAATTAACTTGGATTCTTGTTGTATAATTGTTACCAAATTGAATTAAATTTATAACAAATACAATAAAATTAGTTGAAATTTATACCGAACTGCATCAAATTCATAGCAAATGGGTTTAAAATTGATATCAATTTGAATTAATTTGGTACTAAATTGATTCAAATTTATATTAATTATCTTTTAGTAAACTGGTACTAAATTGTTTTGAAGTGATACAAAATTAGTTTTAATTGATACCAAAAAATTTTAAGCTATTTTTTAACAAATTCCCTTAAATTGATTACAAATTTATTTATAATAATACCAAAATAGTTTAATGTGAATCCAGACTGGATCAAATCGCTAACAAATTGTTTCAAAGTTGCTGTCACTTACAAAATAAATTTATATTAAATTGTGACCAATTTAGTTCAAATTGTGACCAATTTAGTTTTAATTGTTACCAATTTAGTTTAAACTGTTACAAATTGTGATTAAAATTAAAATTTGGTACCAAATTGGTTCACATTTACATGAAATCAGTTCAAAATTCAGATTGAAACTAAAAATTTGATGCTTATTGTGACTTAAAACTTTTAGGTAATTGTTACTAAATTGGATGAAATTTATTCCAAAAATCAAAGAAGTTGAAAGTTTTATCAACTTGGATTGAATTGGTACCAAATTGATTTAAATTCATATTATTTAACATGGATTAAACTGATACCAAGATGGTTTAAATTGGCAGTAAATTAGTTGAAATTACAGCAAAAAAAAAGTTAAAGCTAATTGTTAATAAATTGTTTCAAATTGGTACCAAATTTGTTTAAATTGATGTTAACTTTGATTGAATTGGTACCAAATTGGTGCAAACTCATGTCAAATTTCTTCAAATTGATACCAGAAATTTGAGGCTAATTGTTACCAAATTAGAACAAATTAGAATTATCTTGTTACCAAATTGTTGTCAATTTAATTTAGTTTTTTGCTAATTTAGTTCAAAATGTTACTGATAAAGTTCAAATTGTTACCACTTTAGTTCGAATTGTTAGCAATTTATTTACAAACACATTAATCAAATTGATAGCAAATTTTTATTGGTTTATTTTAAATGAATATCAAATTGTTGCCAATTAAAGTTTAAATTGATACCGAATTGTTACCAATTTAGTTAAAATTGATACCAAATTGTTACCAATTTAGTTGAAATTGATACCAAATTGTTACCAATTTAAGTTTAAATTAATACCAAATTTCTACCAATTTAAGTTTAAATTAATACCAAATTGTTACTAATTTAGTTTAAATGGATACCAAATTGTTATCAATTTTTTTGTTTTTTTATCAATTGTTATCAATTTATTGTTGTTTTTTTTGTTATCAATTTAAATTGTTGCCAATTTAGCTCAAATTGATACCAAATTGGATAAAATTAATAACAAATTTAAATTCAAATTAACACATAAACTTTGAATCTAATTAAAATTACCAAATCAGTTCAATTTGACACTATCGAATTAAAAATACCAGTGTCTGTGAATTTCGTTTCGGATTTCGTAAATCCTTATTTGTTTCAATTCCAATTTTAATTTATTCAAAATTTTTGTTTCCCCCTGAACTTAATATATCAATGCCAAGAATTTTTTTAAATCTTTCTCCCCTTTTTTAAAAAGAAAAAAAAATACTTATATATACTAATCAAGTGGACGAATAAATTATAATTTTCAGACTGATAGGAAATCAGAGAAACTCCTATTCATCAAAGCAGATTCACTCTTTATTTTCTTTTACTTGTTGTATTTATTTTTTTTAATATTTATTTATTTTTTTTTCTTCTTTTGAAATTCCAACTCTATACCTGATCCAGACTTTCGTTGTCGAGTTCTATTTGTGAAGAAGCTGGTCGTTGATGCCAAGGATCAGGTTCTATCCTGGTTCCTTGGGGTGGTGGTGGTTGATAGGGGGGGAGGTTGGGACCAGTTGGCGGCTCCCACGGATTCACAGGTGGCCTTGGAGGACCAACTGGTGGTAATGTTGGTGGTAATGTTGGTGGCAATGTTGGTGGCAATGTTGGTGGCGGCGGTGGTGGCGGTCTGGGGGTGGCTGCTCCCTTGCAATCCACTTTGTAGGGGTAGTCACAAACTCCCAATTCCTTGAAAATGGAAATCAAAAATGGGAATTTAGTTTTCTTGTTTATTTTCTTTACCTTCAATTTTGTTCTCCAGAGGAACAATTTCTTCTTTATTTTTTTTATCTTCAGTTTTTTTCTCTTTGAAAACAATTTCTTCTTTATTTTTTTAACTCTAATTTTTTTATTTTTGAGAACAATTTCTTCTTTATCTTTTGTCTTCAAATTTTGTTTTTGAGAAAAATTTCTTCTTTATTTTTTGTCTTCAATTTTGCTTTTTAGAACAATTTCTTCTTTATCTTTTGTCTTCAAATTTTGTTTTTGAGAAAAATTTCTTCTTTATTTTTTGTCTTCAATTTTGCTTTTTAGAACAATTTCTTCTTTATTTTTTTTGTCTTCAATCTTATTTTCAAGTAAAGAAGAATTAAAAGAAAAAAAGATTTTGAAAAACAAGTTCAAAATAAATACTAATCTTAAATGATGGAATTAACAAAAAAAAATGCAGTAATTGGAGCATGTGCAGCAATTGCTATCACAGTAAAATGTGAGGTGTTAAAATAACATCAGAATGTATTAAAATAATCTGCAACTGTTTAATCCCTCTATGATTAAATTAACACCAAAAAAGATTAAAATAATCTATTTTGGTGTTATTTTTAACTATAAATGAAATTTTATTTTGAATAAAAAACCAAAGTCAACGATTTGTGAAAATTCAACGAATTTAGCTTCTCCAGGGAGAATACTAAGTTAGTTACTAACTTAGTTAACAACTTACTAACTAACTTAGTAACATAGTTACTAAATTCAATTGTGTTCAAAAATTTAAAAAACTTCTCGTCAAAATTTCAATTCTCTTTATAAATAACAAAATTCTTCTCTGATATTTAATTATTTTATACAAAATTTAAATCAAATCCTTGTCAAAATTTCAATTATTTTCAAAAGTTTTCTAAAATTCCATAAATTTTAATATTTGCTATTTCAATAAAATTTTCCAAAAGAATTCCAATATTAAAAAAATTTGAATACAATTCTATACGCAAACATTCAATTATTTTCGAAAATAATAAAAATTTTTACAGAAATTCAATTATTTACAAAATTTTTTGTATTAAATTTCTTCGCAATAATTCTATTATTTTCATAAATAATAACATTTCTACAGGGATTCAATTATTTTTATAAACAATAAAATTTTTATAGAAATTCAATTATTTTCATAAATAATAAAACTCATTGCAGATTTTCAATTATTTTTAATGTAACTTTTAATCAAATTCCTTGAAAAATTTAATCATTCTTAAAAATCTTATTAAAATTCGTCCAAAGAATTTAATGATTTAAAAAATTTGTTGATAATATTTTTTATGAGAATTTAATTTTAAGAAACATGAAATTAATAAATTATTTATTTTTGTATTTAAATAATTGAAATCTCGTAGAATTTATTAAAAAAATGGTTTTAAAAATGAATTGCAGTTAAAATTGTAGATTAAACTTAAGTATTAAAAGCATTAAAACGTGGATTTTTTGAAGTAATTAAATTTTGAAAAAGTTTCAAACTTAAATCATAGATAATTATCATAGATAATTAAATTCTTAATTTTCCATGTATTTTTGCTAAAAAAAATTCTGTAGAATTAATTCTTTTTAAAGGTTAATAGCATTTTTATCGAAATTATTTCAAGTTTTTATTTTTTAATGTATATTTAATTGTAGAATTTCCGAATAATTGAAATTTTGTAAAATTGAATTATAAACGAATAAATTTGAAAATTCTCATAAAACTCATCGCAGCGTTTCAATTATTTTTCATACAATTATAATTGAATTCTTTAAAAAAATTGATTATATTCATGCAAGTTTTAATAAAATTCGACAAAAGAATTGAATTATTAAAAAATTTATTACAAAAATTCTTTGTGAGAATTGAATTTTAAGAAACTTTCAATTATTCAATTCAATTCAATTAAATTTAATTCCAAATGAATTCCATTATTTAAAAAAATTTGAATACAATTCTACGCAAACATTCAATTATTTTCATAAATTGTAAAAATGTTTACAGGAATTTAATTATTTACAAATTTTTTTATACATTTTATCGCAATAATTCCATTATTTTCATAAATAATAACATTCAATTATTTTTATAAATAATGAAATTCTTTTAGGAATTCAATTATTTTCATAATTAATAAAACTCATTGCAGAATTTCAATTATTTTCATAAATAATAAAACTCATTGCAGAAATTCAATTATTTTCATAAATAATAAATCTCATTGCAGAATTTCAATTATTTTCATAAATAATAAAACTCATTGCAGAATTTCAATTATTTATAATGCAATTTTTAATCAAATTCTTCGAAAAATGTAATTATTCTTTAAAATCTTATTAAAATTCGTCCAAATAATTTAATGATTTAAAAAATTTGTTGATAACATTTTTTATTTGAATTTAATTTCAACAAACATGAAATAATTAAATTATTTACTTTTGTATTTAAATAACTGAATTCTCGTAGAATTCACTAATAAAAATGTGTCTAAAAATGAGTTTTAGTTTAAATTGTAGATTATACTTAAGTATTAAAAGCATTATAACGTGGATTTTTAGAAATAATTAAATTTTCAAAAAATTTCGAACTAAAATCATTCAAAATTCTTAATTTTTCATATTTTTGACAAAAAATTTTGTAGAATTAATTCTTTTTAAAAGTTTAACAGAATTTTTATGGATATTATTTCAAGTTTTTATTTTTCAATATATATTTAATTGCAGAATTTCCGAATAATTGAAATTTTGCGTAAAATTGAATTGTAAACGAATAAATTTTGAAAATTCTAATAAAACTCATCGTAGCGTTTCAATTATTTTTTTTTTATACAATTATAATTGAATTCCTTCAAAAAAGGAATTATGTTAATGCAAGTTTTAATAAAATTCGACAAAAGAATTGAATTATTAAAAAATTTGTTACTAAAATTCTTTATGAGAATTGAATTTTCAGAAACATTCAATTATTCAATAAATGATTTACTTTTGCATTTAAATAATTAAATTCTTTGTACAATTTTTCAATAAAAATTGTTTTTCATTTCATAAAAATGAATTTCAGTTAAAATTTTAGATTATAATTGAATACTAAAAGAAATATAGAGTGAACTTTTTGGAAATAATTGAATTTTCAAAATTAATATTTCTGAAAAAGTTTAATTGAATTTTTAAAATTTTATTTGATGTTTTTATTTTCTAATATGCATTTAATTAAAGAATTTAGGAATAATTGAAATTTCGTGAAATTGATTAATTAATTATTATTAAGAATAATAGATATAAAGTAAAATTGTAGGTAAAATTTTTTGAAAATAATAATTGAATTGAAATAATGAAAATTGTTTTGAAGAAGTAATTATTATAATATAAAATAATGATTTTATTACTTGGTCATCTTTAATTATTATAAAATATGAAGAAATCGATCACTCCGAGTCGAAGACTGGGAGTTATCGATATTTTCATATTTTATAGTTATAAAAAAATTTAATAAACCAAAATTTCATTCATTGTAAAAAATAACACCAAAATTGATTATTTTAATTTTTTTTGGTGTTAATTTAATCTGCAACACTTTTTAATACCTCACGATTTACTGTGACACTAACCCTATTAAATGAACTTATATCATTAATATTATATTTATAAATTTAACTCTATTGATATAATACCTTATATTTGTAATTTCACTGAAGTTATATTTACAATATAAATTTATAGAATAAATTATTTTTTTTCAAAATCTGTTGACTGGATAAAAATTAAGAAAAAAGAGTACTAACGTCATTGTAGACCAGTTCGGGTGGACAGTTAAACTTAATCGGACTTCCATCGAGGCAAACGTAGAATTCTGAACAGTTGGTCGAGCTCCTGTAACGCCCATTCATTTCTGGACAGCGTTTCGATCCCGAGGGTAATGGAGGTTCTGTAAAAATACACAAACGAAAAAAAAATGAAATAAATAAAAACAAGTTGAGGCAAAATCCCAGATTTAATTGGACGTGAATCGATTTATAAAATTATGCACTCTGGGTAATTTTCTTCAAATGAGGGTTTCGCAATTAAGACCGGATACCAGATTATTTTTCCACTTCTCTATTCGAAAAAAAAAATTCCTAACAAGAACTTATAAAAAAAATATTTCCCAGATATTATATTGTAGAAAAATTTTATATTTGCAAAATGTTATACGGAAAAAAAACTCCACTTGGATCAGAGATAACTTTCGCTAAAATAGCGAAAGGATTATTTAAAATAGCGAAATTATTCGTTGCAATAACTAAAATCTTTGCTAATTTAGTGAAATTTGTAGTTGTTGCAGGTAAAGATTTTTTCTCGTGTAAAGTTAAAGGCACTTAAAGAAAAATTTTATACCGTCTTCTATTTTTGGAAAAGAAGAAAATTTTATTGTTTATTTATGACGAAAAATTCTCTCCGCTCAGAGAAGAAAAAAGGGGAAAAGCTATCAATTTTGAAGTCATAAAAAGCGCATATTGTGCGAGTGTAATTTGCATGTTGAAAAAGTAAAATAAAATAAAAGATTCGATTGTATAGAGTTGCAGAGAGGCCTTCGGTTTAAGGTCAAAGAAAATTTTACTTGCAATTCGTCTGGGCATTTCAAAACTATTAAAAAAAAGGCTCAAGTGGAATTTTGAATTCAAGACGCTGCGTCCGAGATTTATCGACTGCACAATTCTCTCTATAAGATATCCATCCAATCCTCAATGATCCTTTTTTCCAATCACGTTCCTTATTCGTCGAATAATAATTTTTTCCTACACGTTCAAAAATACTGTCATCAGTGTTAATTCAAAAGCTGAACACGAGGTCTAAAAATATGACTAGAATTCGACGCGTGTCATATCGTTCTCTTTCGCTTATTTCCTTATTTTGTCAAGACAGAAATATTTTTTATTTGGAATTTTTTTTTTGCAGTTTTGCTGCGAAATGAATTGAATTGCTAATTTTTGAATTAAATTCTCTTTTTCTATTTTGAAGCAAAATTAAGATTTCTTCAATTTACTCGAGAAGGATTTTTTTGTCAAAAATTTTTTCCCCTTTAATTTGTGTGAAATTCCCTAATATTTTATCATTTTTCTATAATTTTGTATAAACTTTTACTAATTTGTGGAAAATTCCACAAAAATGGAGAAAAAAATACTTTTCCTTATAAATTTGTGGAATATTCCACAAGAAACGTAAGGGAAAATTCCTCAAATCTTTTTACAGTGTATTTATTCTTAAACTGTAATTTTTCTTAAATATTTCCAAATTATCCTTATTTTAATTTTAAAAGAGTTGATTTTATACGATTTTCGTAATTAAATGAACTTGAAAAGATTTTCATTTGACGTTTTTTAAAATTTCAATTTTAAACTAATTTAATTAGAAATTTAAAAAAAAAATTTTTTTAAACTAAAAATGTTCTGAAATTAGTTAAATTTTTGAACATATATTTAATTGACTTTCTACTTCTTCGAAGAATAAAAATGTTTTTAAAAATTTGAATGAAATTCTTTTGTAACAATTCAATTTTGTTTAAAATAATTTTAATAAAATTCTTCGTAGCAATTTGATGAATTTTAAAAATTTGACAAAATTCAATTATTTTCAATGTTTACAATTTGAATAAAATTTCACAAAAGAATTTAATTATTTGAAACGAATTTTAATAAAATTAGTCGCAAGAATTCAATTATTTTCAAAAGTAATAAATTCTGCGCAAAAATCAAATTATGTTAAAAAATTTACAAAAATTTTAGCTAAAACTCCAATTATTATCTTTATAAATAATAAAATTTTTTTTCTGAAATTCAATTATATTTAAAAAAATTTTAATAAACTTCTTAGCAGAATTTCAATTATATTTAGAAAAATTTTAATAAATTTCATAGCAGAATTTCAATTATTTTTAATATATTTTATAAAATTCGTTTCATGAAATTTATCGAAAACTGAAATTGTTCTTAAAAGTTTTATTGAAATTTATTAAGAGAATTCAATTATTATTTAAATTCTTAAAAATAATTAAATTTTCAAAAGGTTTTAAATTCAAATCTTTGAAAGTTTGAATTTTTTATACTTTTAACGAAAAATTCAGTAGAATTAATTCTTTTTTAAAAGTTTTCTTGATACTTTTTAACTGAATTTCTTCAAAAATTATTTCCATCATAACGATTATTATTTTTTTAGAATTTTTAACTAAAACACTTGTTTAAATCAATAAATTTTAATAATTTGCGTAAAAGTTTTTTTTGACATTTTTCAAGTCCATTTGTATACAATATTTAATTTTATGAAATTTTAATGATTCGTAAATTCTTCAATTAATTATATGTAAGGAAATAAAAACTCTAAATTTTATCTAAAATTTCAACTAAAATCTATTTTAAAAATTAATGATTAATTATTATCAGAAAATTCTACGGGAATTCAATCATTTACATACAAAAGATAATTAATTGAAAAAAAAAGATAATTTATTGAATTATTCAATTTTTCTTAAAATTCAATTCTGGATCTGGTGAAGAATTTTAGTAAAAATTTTTTAAAAAATAGAATCCTTTTGACGAATTTTAATAAAATTCTAAAGAATAATTACATTTTTTAAAAAATTCGATCTAAATTGTATTAAAAATAATTGAAATTTTGCAATGAGATTTTGAAATTTTTATGTTTTGGAAGAATAATTGAATGTTCGTGCAGAATATTATAAAAAATTTTGTTTAATAATTGAATTTTTTAACTATAAAAATAAATATTTTATTAAATAATTGAATGTTTTTTAAAATTGAATTTTCATAAAGAATTTTAATAACAAATCTTTAAATAATTGAATTCTTTTGACAATTTTTTTTTAATTGACTAGGATTTTTGTAAATTTTATAATATAATAATTGAATTTTTTAACTATAAAAATAAATATTTTATTAAATAATTGAATGTTTTTTAAAATTGAATTTTCATAAAGTATTTTAATAACAAATCTATAAATAATTGAATTCTTTTGAGAATTTTTTTTTAATTGACTAGGATTTTTGTAAATTTTATAATATAATATTGGTTTCATTTTTAAATAATTTAATTTTTTTAATGAATTTTTAAAGAAAAATTTCTAAACAATTGAAAACTTCAGAAGAATTTTATTATTTATAAAAATATTTTGAACTTCAGAGAAGAATTCTATTAATTTGGAAAATAATTGAATTCTTTCGAAAAACTTTGTGAATTTTTTTAAATAATTGAAATAATTGAAGTCTGTTAATAAAATTTTTAAGAATAATTGCATTTTTTGAGACATTCAGTAAAAGAAATGGAATTTTTTATAAAAATATATAAATTTTTGCATTAAATTTTTTAAGAAAATTTTAAACTAATTGAATTCTAGAAAAAATATTTATGAATTATAAAAATAATAGAATCCTTACTGAAGAACTTTAATAATTTTTTTTTAAATACTTCAGTTCTACAGAAGAAATTTAATAAATTTTTTTTTAAATATTGCATTCTGCAAGAAATTTATTTAAAGAATTAAATTTCTTGTAAAAATAATTGAATTTTTGCAATGAATTTCCCAAGTAAAACTTTTAAATAATTGAAATTCTGCCAAGAATTTTATTAAAATTTTGCCGAAATGTTTGAATGTCAGAGAAAATTTTTATTTTTTACAAAAGTAATTGAAATTTTGACGAGAACTTTTGTAAATTTTTCGACATAATTGAATTTTTGCAAAGAATTATATTAGTTTTGAAACTCGGAAAAAAACCTTTAACTGGAACAGCGATCACTTTCACTAAAATAGCGAAAAAATTAAAAAAAAATAAAAACTCGTTGCAATAACTAAAAATTTCGCTAATATAGATGAATTTTGTAGTTGTTCCAGTTGAAGATTTTTTTTCGTGAAATAATTGAATTCTCGAGACGAATTTTATTAAAATTCCTCTTCAAATAATTGAATTCTTTTGTTGAAATTCTTTTTTCCAAATAGTAGACATCGAAAATAAATTGAACTCTGAAATCGTAATTGAATTTCCGGTTTTCAAGTGTATAAACGAGCCGCTAAAGAGGTAAAATTGCATGTTTTCTCTCCTGGCAACTGTCTTGTCGATCCAATCAATCAAAGCCGGGTATAATTTTCTCCTTTGAGCATCATCGGTGCGTTGAGCAAAAGTGAATTAGCATTTTAATTATTATGCAAAAGGGATATAGTCATTTTAATGCTGGCGTAACGCTCACTATATACATTTGTTGCATTAAAATGATCATGTTCGCGCCGCGGGTGTTTCTCATATTACACACTGTTAGCCAGAGTTCGCGAGTGCTTGCAATAAATCATGTGTTGGTTAGTCACCGAGCGCGCGCTCGCGCAAAAAAAAAAAAGAAAGAAACAAATTTTTATCGCTACCGATCAATTATTTAATGCGGATACAAAATAAAATACAAAATTCCACTTACTTGATGTGGGTCCAGGTCTATTGCCACACTTGACGTTCTCGGGGAAGTCGCAGTAGCTTCTCATTTCATTGAATAATAATCCATTGGGACATTTCTCCTCGATAACTGTATCGTCCCAGCAATTATAATAGTTTGCACAACTTTTTGGACTTGGGAATTGACCTCGTGGTTTGGGGCATTGACTAGGACGGGTGGGGGGTTTTGGTGGGGTTCCTGGCCATGTTCCTGGTGTTCCGGGTGAGCCTGGGGAGCCTGGACTACCGGGCCAAGTGCCTCCGGGTGTTCCTGGTGTTCCCGGAGAGCCTGGAGATCCTGGGGAACCTGGGGAGCCGGGCCATGTACCCCCGGGTGTGCCTGGAGTTCCTGGGGAGCCTGGGGAGCCTGGCCAAGTGCCTCCGGGTGTTCCTGGTGTGCCCGGTGAGCCTGGGGATCCTGGAGAACCTGGAGAGCCGGGCCAAGTTCCTCCTGGTGTGCCTGGTGTTCCGGGTGAGCCTGGGGAGCCTGGCCAAGTGCCTCCGGGTGTTCCTGGCGAACCTGGTGAGCCTGGGGATCCTGGAGAACCAGGCGTTCCTGGCCAACTTCCGCCTGGTGTGCCTGGTGTTCCTGGGGAACCTGGGGAGCCTGGCCAAGTACCACCGGGTGTTCCTGGCGAACCTGGTGAGCCTGGGGATCCTGGAGAACCTGGGGAGCCAGGCCATGTACCACCTGGTGTGACTGGTGTTCCTGGTGAGCCTGGGCTACCTGGCCAACTACCGCCCGGAGTTCCTGGCGAACCTGGCGAGCCTGGGGATCCTGGAGAACCAGGCGTTCCTGGCCAACTTCCGCCGGGTGTGCCTGGTGTTCCTGGACTGCCTGGAGTGCCTGGCCAACTACCGCCTGGAGATCCTGGCGTTCCGGGTGAGCCTGGTGTTCCCGGCGATCCTGGTGTGCCGGGCCAACTTCCGCCTGGGGTTCCTGGTGTTCCCGGTGATCCTGGAGTGCCTGGCCAACTACCGCCTGGAGATCCGGGCGTTCCTGGTGAGCCTGGGGTACCAGGTTGTCCTGGAGTGCCGGGCCAACTTCCTCCGGGAGTTCCTGGTGTCCCTGGTGATCCTGGAGTGCCGGGCCAACTTCCTCCGGGAGTTCCTGGCGTCCCTGGTGATCCTGGAGTGCCGGGCCAACTTCCTCCGGGAGTTCCTGGCGTCCCTGGTGATCCTGGAGTGCCGGGCCAACTACCGCCTGGAGATCCGGGCGTTCCTGGTGAGCCTGGGGTACCAGGTTGCCCTGGCGTTCCTGGCCAACTTCCGCCTGGGGTTCCTGGTGTTCCCGGTGATCCTGGAGTGCCTGGCCAACTACCGCCTGGAGTCCCTGGCGTTCCCGGTGATCCAGGCGAGCCTGGCTGTCCAGGGGTTCCCGGCCAACTTCCACCTGGTGATCCCGGTGTTCCTGGAGTGCCTGGCGTACCAGGCCAACTACCACCTGGTGTTCCTGGCGAACCTGGCGATCCTGGTGTTCCCGGTTGTCCTGGCGTTCCCGGCCAACTTCCCCCAGGCGTTCCTTAAATCAAAACAAACCCTTTTTTTGTTAATTTTTTTCTCACACTAACATCGATTCGTTCTCTTTTGGGGACCATTACCTGGTGCTCCAGGTTGGCCTGGCGTTCCAGGTGCGCCTGGTCCCGATGGCCAGCCAGGATGATGTGGATGACCAGGATGATGCGGATGTCCTGGCAAATGCGGGTGTCCTGGCAAGTGAGGATGACCTGGTAAATGCGGATGTCCTGGTAGATGCGGATGTCCCGGTAAATTCGGTGGGGGTATCGGATGCGGATGATTCGGGTTGTGTCCTGGCAAATGTGGGTGATTCGGATTGTGTCCAGGCAAATGCGGATGATTTGGATTATGTCCTGGCAAGTGTGGATGATTCGGATTATGCCCTGGCCAATGTGGGTGTCCCGGTTTTATCGGATGCGACGGTCCCGGAGTAGGTTTCGGCGGTCTTCCCGGAGTTCCTGGTGTGCCAGGTTGCCCTGGTGTTCCAGGCTGACCTAAAGTGGGAAAATTAGACTCAGATAAATATTCCAAAGTTTTGAATCCGTTATTTTTAAACTGTTGGCTTTAGTTTAATTACATTTAAAGGAATTTTAATTAGAATTAAATGAATGTTACTGACTTGGTGATCCTGGTTGACCTGGCGTTCCTGGTTGACCTGGAGTACCGGGTGGACTGGGTCCTCCTGGGGTGCCTGGTTGTCCTGGTGTACCTGGTGAACCTGGTGTTCCAGGCGTTCCTGGTTGTCCTGGCGAACCAGGTGATCCAGGTCCTCCTGGGGATCCAGGTCCCCCAGGTGATCCGGGTCCTCCTGGGGATCCAGGTCCTCCTGGCGATCCGGGTCCCCCTGGTGATCCTGGCCCTCCTGGTGATCCAGGACCACCGGGCCATCCCGGCCTTGGGGGATTTGGCGAGTCAGGACCCCCAGAACTTGGATGTCCTGGCGGTGGCCAACCACCACCTGGTGATCCCGGTAATCCTGGATAGCCCTGTCTCGCTTGAACCTCAGGTTCTTCAGTCGAAGTTGCTTCAACTTCGTTCGTTGAACCTTGCCATGAATTTTTTCTCGGATTTACTTTCTGTATGTCGACGTTATCCCACAATTTATCCAAATCTGCAATCAAGTTAAATTAACATTCAGTCCAGAATGAGATTCTTCACACGATTAAGAATAACAGTTCCATAGCTATGCCTAATATCCGTTATTTGAAAAATTGAAAGAAATTAACATATTTTGCATTAGGAAAGGAATCTTTTTTTCTTGTGATTGTATCAAAAAGAGAGATGACACACGAATGCAAATTCTTGAATTATTTACAATTTTTATTAATGACTTCTGGTTCTTTTTTTTTGAGGGTTTAAAATTCATTACATAATTATGAATGTTATATTTGTATGGTGTGTGTGTGTGTATATATGCTAATTATGCGTGGCAAACTATTATATCAGCGAAGACGCCAATATTAATATTAATGGTTGGAAAAAAAGAATATTGTGGAGAGATCTTTTTACTGCTATTTCTAAAGGTGGTTTTTCTTTTAGAGCTAAAAGTATTTCTTTTACCCTCGCCGTTAATGTGTTCGAGTATTGAATTCCTTTATCAAAAACGAGCATTTGCAAGGATTGTAATGACTATTTAACGAGCGGGAAGATAAATTTAATTTACAGATAGGAGAATAAAGATCACTTTTCATTAAAATTGGTATAAAGTTTCAAAGATATGGAAATCTTTTGCTTTTATAAGCTTGATCAAATCATTAAATTGAGTGTCGCTTTTCTACAAAAACAAAATTCCTTACTTTATAAATCAAATTCTAAAAATATAATTAGTTTACTAAAAATAAAGTTACTCTAATAATTTTTGCTGAAAAAAAGTGAAAGAATGTTTAACGTTCTTGTTATTTCTTTTACAAATGTTGCTATTTAAGGAAATTTTATGTTTTATAGTTAATTAATAGTTTATAAAATAAACTTATAAAATATTGTAATAAACTATTATACTTTTTATAAATTTCTATTATTTATTCAATTATTAATTTAAAATTAATTAATTTCTATTATTTTTTCAATTATTAATTAACAATTAATTAATTTCGAATAAATTCAATATTAATAAATTATTAATAACTGAATTATACTCTCTAAATATTAATTAGTAGAAATGTTTACTAATTCGAATCAGTGATTGATTTTTTCTGTTTAAGTTAATAAATTGATAAAAAATATTATTTATTAGCTAACATTACTAATTCAAATACAAAAAGTCAGTTAATAATTCCAGTTAATTAACATTTTTTCTAATTCAAATTTAAAGAGTAAATAAATTATTATCAATTAACTGTTCATTGATTATATTAATAAATTCACTATTAATTTACTATTAATAAATTTAAAATTAATTGATTAATAATAAATTTATAATTAATTGATTTTTGACAAATTTGCAATTAATTGATTATGAATAAATTTACTATTAATTGGTTATTAATAAATTTATAATTAATTGATTGATTTTTGATTTGCAATTAATTGATTATGAATAAATTTACTATTAATTGGTTATTAATAAATTTATAATTAATTTACTATTAATAAATTTAAAATTAATTGATTAATAATAAATTTATAATTAATTGATTTTTGATAAATTTGCAATTAATTGATTATGAATAAATTTACTAATTATTGGTTATTAATAAATTTATAATTAATTCATTGATTTTTGATTTATAATTAATTGATTATGAATAAATTTACTATTAATTGGTTATTAATAAATTTATAATTAATTGATTATTAATAAATTTATAATTAATTGAGTTTTGATAAATTTGCAATTAATTGATTATTAATAAATTAACTATTAATTGATTATTGATAAATTTACAATGAATTGATTATAAAATTTACTTTTAATAACTAATAATAAATTAATAAATAACTGGTCATTTTTAACTGTTTTAAAAAAATTACGAAAGCAATAACAAGGTGGGTCTTGTTTATATTAAAAAAAACTTTAATTTCATTTTAATTATTACCGAATGGACTTTAATTACAAAACGAATTAATTACAGCATCATCATTAATTATTCCCCTCACTGAAAACAAGAATGTAAATTTGTCTAACTTTATGCAAAAGAAAAATAGTAATTTTTTTTTTATGTATAAAAGTGTATTTTTTTATTTTTGGATGAAAATTTTCTCCTTATTTATAAAACACAAAAAAAATCGAATAAGTGGATAATAATTTCAATTTGATAATAAGAGTGAAAAAGTTTTGTGTGTATGTATAATTTAAGAGCACTTACAAGTCATTCATTTATTAATGAAGTTGCCCTTGCTTTATAAATCCCGTCCCTTAAGACCTTAAGTCATTAAAAGTGAGACCACATATATATTCGATAAAAGATAAGTATAGTCTTCAGATATCTCTAACTATATTCGAGTGCTTATAAGATTAAAAGTATCATCTGCAAAATTTTCAAGTAGCCTTGATAGGAGGAGAAAAAAAATTACTTCTGTCTTTTTACTTTCATTATTACGATGCTACATAATAATTCACCTATAAATTAGTCACTGGACCATTCGCCAATGAAATGGAATAATGATTTTTTTTATGGCATTTAAATAACCAATTAGGGAAAATATATTGTTTTCAGAGGCGAATATACAACTGGGTATTTTTAATGGAAAAAAATTTTTTGGATGAGTAATTGATAATTGGTATTTTTTTGTAGATTAACATTCTTATGAAGGTATTCTTATTATTATTATTCTTATTATTATTATTATATTTTTCTTATTTTTCTTATTTTATTTTTTTTCTTATTATTTTTAACATTATTATTTTTTTATTATTATAATTTTTCTTATTATTTTTAATATTATTATTTTTTTTTATTTTTATTATAATTTTTCTTATTTTTAATATTATTTTTCTTAATATTTTTAATATTATTATTATTATTATTATTATTATTATTATTATTATTATTATTATTATTATTATTATTATTATTATTATTATTATTATTATTATTATTATTATTATTATTATTATTATTATAAATTAAGGTAAATAAAACGGAAACGAAAATGAAGAAAAATTATATAATAATTTTTGCCTGAGGTTGTAATTAATTTTGATTCTTTATGAGAGTTAATTATTGCGATAGGTCATTATGAAAATATAATACATAAAGTATTAAGTGATGTTCAGTATCGCTATTAATTTATTAGCGAAGAGTCATATTAGAAGTATACAGAGCTCCCTGGTGAAATTTATTATCCTGTGTGGAATGCTTGCTAGCTGAGCGATAAGGGAGGTCTCAACTTTTCAGTGACATAAGTAATGAGCGTCAAAAGATTAAAATTCACTTTATTATTTATTAATGTTGCTTGCAAATTTTTGCAGGAAAATAGATTTTGATAATGTAAATTTCTCTCAGTTTAAAAATAATAATTAAATTACGTGTTTCGATTTTTTTTCTTTTCTTTTTTTTTATTGACTGTTTGATAATAATTTGCACTGACTTTAAAATATGCTGATAGTTGGAGGAAAGGAATAGAAAAAAAATAATAATTGAATTACATGTTTCGATTATTTTTTCTTTATTTTTTATTGTTGTTTGATAATAATTTTCACTGACTTTAAAATCCACTAATAGTTTGCGGAAAAGAAAATTATTCTCAAAAAATTTTTAATGACATTTCGTATTTAATATTTAATATCTAGTATTTTAATAAAAAACATTTATGAAAGAAATTAATTTTTTTTAAATGTAAAATTTTTCGCAAAATTTTTATTATTTTTTTAAATTTTTTATAAAATTTGTTGCAAAAATTCTATTGTTTTTAGTATCATTTAAAATAAATTTGATGAAAAATGCAATTTTTTAAAAAATATTTATTAAACTTTTTCAATTCAATTATTTAAAAAAGTTATTAAATTTCTTCACAAAAATTCAATTAGTTTTATAAAAAATAAAATTCTTCCCTAAAATACAAATATTTGAACAATTTTTTTAAAGAATTCAATTATTTTTGCAAGAAATTCAATTTTCTTAAATACATTTCTTGACAAATTCAATTATTTTAAAAAATGTTATTAAAATTCTTTAATTCAATTATTTAAAAAAATTATTTTTTCAAAAGAGTTCAATTTTTTTTTTAAATTAATAAAATTCTTCTCTGGAATTCAATTATTTTTAAAAATAGTAAAATTCTTCTGTAGAATTCAATTATTATTCTAAAATTTCTCTTCACAAATTCATTGCAAAAATTCAATTATTTTTATAAGTAAAATTCTTCTCTAGAATAGAAATATTTAAGAAATTTTCTAAATAATTCAATTATTTTTATAAGAAGTATATTCTTTTAATGAATTTCTCAAAAGTTAGAAATTAATCTTAAAAATTTTATTAAAACTCTTCAATTCAATTATTTGGAAAAATTAATAAATTTCTTTGCAAGAATTCTATTATATTTATAATTTATAAAATTCTTCTCTGGAGTTAAAATTTTTATAAATAATATTCTTCTGTAGAATCTAATTATTTTAAAAAATAGTAAAGTTCTTCTGCATAATTCAATTATTTAAAAATTTTTCTTGTAAAATTCCTTTCATAAATTCAATTATATGTAAATAAAGGTCAATTTTTCAAATGAATTTTTTTTTTCGAAAAATGCAATTTACTCTTGAAAAATTCATTAAATTTCTTCTACAGAACTCAACTATTTAAAAAAAAATTAGTGATGTTTTTCAAAAGAATTCATTTTCTTTTCATAATTATTAAATAAAAATTTTCTCTAGAATTCAATTTTTTAAAAAAAATTTATACATTTCTTCGCACTAATTACAATATTTTCCTGAAAAATTTTCCTGAAAATTGTTAAAAGAATTCAATTTTTATGATTATTAAAACAACATTGCGGAATTTTAATTGTTTTTCGTAAAATTGTAATCGAAATTGTCAAAAAAATGCAATTATTATTAAAAGATTTATTAAAATTCTTCGAAAGAATTAAATTATTTTAGAAATTTTTGATGAAAAACTTTAGAAGAATTTACATTTATGAAACTTAATTTAAAATTAAGATTTTAAATAAATTTTAAATAAATTTTAAATAAATTTTAAACAAAAATTTAAAAATAATTGAATTCTCTTAGAATTTTTTATAACTAAAGAAAAATCTTCAGAATTGTAGAAATTCAATTGTTTGCAAAAGTAATAAAATTCCTCGCAAATGTTCAATTATGTTCAAAATTTAATACTATTTTGATAAAACTTTTCTCTAGAATTTAATTATTTACAAATTTTTGTTTGGGAAATTCATTGAAAAAATTCCATGATTCAATTATTTTTAAACATTTTATTCAAATAGAGTCTTTAATATAATTTAATTATTTTAATAAATTTTATAAATTTCTTATTAAGAATTCAGTTTTAAAAAATATTCAAGTATTTAATAAATTATTTACCTTTTTACTTGAATAATTGAATTCTTTAGTAAGAATTTATTTAAACTTTTTTTTTAAATTAAATTTTTTTTAAATTTAAAATTAAATTTCAGTTAACATTTTTAATAATTTAATATTAGAAGTGTTATAGTGTGAATTTTGCAAATAAATTAAATTTCAAATCATTTTTCAACTGAAATCTTTGAAAATTTTAATTTTTTTGTAAAACTGTAATAATATTTTTAACATTACATTTAATAATTTAATATTAGAAGCGTTATACTGTGAATTTTTGAAATAAAATTAAATTTCAAATGATTTTTTAAGTGAAATCTTTAAAAATTAAAATTTTTTTATATAACTGTAATAATATTTTTAACACTTTTAATAATTTAATATTAGAAGCGTTATAGTGTGAATTTTTGTAATAAATTAAATTTTAAATGATTTTTCAACTCTGAAATCTTTGAAAATTTTAATTCTTTTTGTAAAACTGTAATAATATTTATATTTTCGTTTTGAAATAAAATGATTAAAGTTTTGAAGAATTTTGTTTAAAAATTTCAACAACAAAAATAATAATTGAATTGAATTAGAGTTGTAATTTTTAGAAATAAGATGAATTTCAAAAAGGCTTTACATTGAAATTATTTTAAATTATTTTAATTTTAGCTGGAAAAAATAGGTATTTAAATATTTTATTTAAAATATTATTCTATTTTTGAATAGAAATATAAATCAAAATATTATCTACATTTTTGGATTAAATGAGAATACTTTTAAAGTTCAGGGAGAGATCATTTATTTCTATCTGGAAATTAGGAGAAAAAAGTAGAAATATTGCACAATTGAATTTTAAATCATTTTTTACTGTAATAAAATTTAAAAAAATCGAGATTCATCAAAATTAAAGTCCACAACGTTGATCAACAAAGAAAATTTGTTTAATTTACTTCAAAATTATTTTTAATTTAATATTTATTTACTCAACAATTGTTATCATAACATAAACATCAATCTATTTTTTCTAAATATTTTTATGGCAATATTTTGCTTAATTTTTTTTTAACTTATTAAGTAAATAATTTTTTTCGTCGATAAACGTTGTGGACTTCGACGTCATCATTTTGACAGATTTTTCCAAAAGGTTTGAGTTTAAATTTGATTTGAGTTGATTGATTTAATTTGAGTTTAAAAAAAAATCATCATAAGTGTTGCAGCGATACAATGTTTTTGATACTTTTTTTGTGTCAATTTGTTATTCTTAGACCTTTTGTTTTTGGACAATCTGTAGTGTAATCTAGAAAAATCTATGAATAGAGAAAGAGAGGGAAAATGAATCTGAGGAAAATATGTATTAATTATTTTGGTAAACTATTAAAATTGCGACTTTACTAGCAAAGTTCCAGTTTAAATGACGTGTTTGCGCGCAGTTATTGTTCTTCCGTTATAGTAAAGTAGGAAGAAAACCCCTTTTTTCTTCTCCCTATATAAAGAAAAGGGAAGAATGCATAGCACAGTATAAACTCTTGGGCTCACTTTGCCTTAATGAAGATGCACTAACCGCATCGTAAATCACGTCTACATTCTGCGGTTTGTAATTTACTAACGAATGCATGTAAAATAAACGATAACGCAAGTTCAAGATACCTCACGATTAGCCTAATAAGTATACATGATAGTAAACTGCATATAGTGGCGGTAGCAATGCTCGGTATGAAAGGGGGAAAAAGGAGAAAAATAAAAATAGAAGAAAAATAAAAATAGAAATAAAAACAAAAACAACAAAAGAATAAGGAAAGGCAGAAGAAGAAGAAGAAGAAGAAGGAGAAGAAAATGAAATGCGAAAAATTTCTTTCCCTGAAAGTGAAGATTCACTCTCTTGTATGGGAATAAAGGCATCTTCCCATTGAAGTGTAACCTTGGACCTTGATTTATTTGTAACTGAAGTGAGTCTGCACTGTAAATCATGTCAGCCTTTTAAGGTTCGTAACTCTTTGATGAATACAGGAAAAATAAAAGAACGACTATCAAATGTTCCGACTGTCAAGTACTTGTACATAGGTATATTTATCCGATAACAACTGTTGCTAAATATTTCTTTACGCGATTACTATCTGTTCTATAAAGTTTTTTACATTTTTGGAAACATTTTTTCTTTATACTCTTAAAATAAAAAAACGATAGAAGTCTTCACTGTTAGATAACGAAACATTTCGCTTTTTCTTCTTGTTTTTTTGAGCGTATAGAAAATTGACAAAAATAGGACAAAAATGGACGGAAAGAAAATTAGTTTTTAATAAAGTGATGATTCTTACTTAATTATTACTATTTTTGAATGAGTATTTAGGATTGCAGAAGAAAAAATATTCACTCGAGTAAATGATTAATTGTCGACACTGAACAAAATTTATTTGATACAAATAACCGATTATTGGACTAAAATTATCAAATAAGTATTTACTTGAATCAGGTAAATGTGACGCGATCTGAAGAAAGGGACCTTAGAAGCAAAAAATTATAGGTTATGTTTGCAATTTTCGAAATGAAAATACAAAAAAATGATTAACTGTTAATGTTAATCATTAATGTTTAAGTTTTCATTATCACTGAAATATTTAATAAATACTGATTTTAATTTGCAAAAAGTAAAAAGAAACTTTTAATCAACAAAAAAGTAGCACTAACATAACCTTAAAGTGATTTGCTTCTAAGGTCCCTTTCTTCAGATCGCGTCACAAATATATATTTGATAATAGTCAAATAATCGGATATTTGTATTAAATAAATTTTTTTTTCAGTGTATTACTAAATAAACATTTATTCGTATTTGATTCAAGTGAATATTTATTTGACTAAAATAAAAACTGTTTTATTCGAGTAAATAATAATTTGACTTAAATAAAACTTATTTGATTTGAGTGAATAATTATTTGACTTAAATAAAATTTTTTTTTGATTTGAGTGAATAATTATTTGACTTAAATAAAATTTATTTGATTTGAGTGAATAATTATTTGACTTAAATAAAATTTATTTGATTTGAGTAAATAATTATTTGACTTAAATAAAATTTATTTGATTTGAGTGAATAAGTATTTGACTTAAATAAAACTTATTTGATTTGAGTGAATAATTATTTGACTTAAATAAAACTTATTTGATTTGAGTAAATAATTATTTGACTTAAATAATATTTTAAATGAGGTAAATATTTATTTGATCATAGAAAATTAATCGGTTTTTTCAACCAAAGAAATATTTTTCAGTGTAAAGTTACTTAAAAAATATATATTTTTCAAAATTTTTTTTTCAATTTTTTTTTATTTGGTTTTTAAATATTTTTTTTTCGTAGTATTATTTTTTAATTTTAAAAATTATATGAACGTAGAATTATACTACAGTGTAAAAAAAAATTTTTTTGTGCAAATCCATAATGGAATTGTAGAAATTCCATTGTTTGCAAAAGTAATAAAATTCCTCCCAAAAGTTCAATTGTGTTTAAAATTTAATACTATTTTAAGAAAAATTTTCTCTAGAATTTAATTATTTAAAAATTTTTGTTTGGAAAATTTATTGAAAAAATTCCATTATTCAATTATTTTTAAAAACTTTATTCAAAAAGAGTCTTTAATAAAATTTAATTATTTTGAAAAATTTTTTTTATAAATTTCTTATTAAAATTTCGATGTTAACAAATAGTTAAGTATTAAATAAATTATTTACCTTTTTACTTGAATAATTGAATTCTGTAGTAAGAATTGATTTAAAATTGAATTTCAATTAACATTTTTAATAATTTAATATTTGAAGCGTTATAGTGTGAATTTTTGAAATAAATTAAATCCATAATGGATTTGCACAAAAAAAATTTTTTTTTACAGTGTAGTTATAATTCTACGTTTGTATAATTTTTAATATTAGAAAATAATACTCATAAACAAATATTTAAAAACCAAATAAAAAAAAAAATTTTTTTTGAACAGTTAATTAACAGTTTAATTTAATTTAACAGTTAACACTTGTTTTGATTTAAAAATTTGTCTGTTGAAAAACTTCATATTTTAGGAATGCACTGAAAAAATCACTTGTTTCATTAAAATAGTGGTTTGCTTAATTATTTGTCAAATAAATATTTCCTCGCGACGAATAATTTTTACACTAAAATTTTCTACACCAAGAATCTTAATTGAATTTTCGAAATTATTGGTCCGAATTGAATTTAATTGCATTTGAAAAAAAAAAATATTTGCTGCAAGTATAAATATTTTTTTGAAAAATCGTCAAGTGAATGATTTTTTTTTTAATAATTTTTTTCCTCGGTGTAAAAGTAAACTAAATTTAATTATGTAACCTTTTCTCTAAATTTGAATCAATAAAAAGTAAATATTCTCAATACCTTGAATTAGTAGTTCAATTTTTTTATTATTGATATTTATTTTTTAATTTACTAAGAAACTTTTTTTCGAATTGAAAATATTTTTCAATCATTTAATTCAAAGAACGTCGAAATTTATTTCGAACTGATATATTTTTTTACGATTACAATTTTTTTCAAATTGAAAAATAAAATTAAATAAAAAATGATATTAAATATTTTCTTGAAGTGAGAATATTTTTTGTATTTTTAAAAAAGAAATAAAAAATTCCGAATTTATGTAATTTTTAAAAAATTTTAAAGTTTAAAATTTGGTACGTAAAGAAGAAGAGTATATTTTTTAAAGTAAAAATTTTTTTGTAATACAAAAATTATGAAATTTAATAAAAAAATAATTTATTTTCTTGAAATGAGAAGTTTTTTTTAAATTTAAATTTTATAAAAATAAATAGCAATGGAAATATAGGATGTAAATATAAATTCGTCAAATTTTACTGTTGAAATAAGTAAATAAAAATAGAGATACAAATTTACGTCTAAGTAAAACTTTTTCGTGTAATTTAAAAAAAACTTGAAAAAATGAAGAAGAAAAAATTTTCTTTTTCTAATTTTGATTACAGTTTAAAAATTTTTGTTGTAAATTTGTAGTCAAATTTGTTTTGAATTTTGTAGTAAACTTGTACTAAACTCTGTAATGAATTTTGTAGTAAACTTGTAAATTTTGTAAGAAATTTTTTTTAGTAAATTTGTAGTAAGTTTTTTTAGTAAATGTGTAGTAAGTTTTTTAGTAAATTTGTAGAAAGTTTTTTACTAAATTTGTAGAAAGTTTTTTACTAAATTTGTAGAAAGTTTTTTACTAAATTTGTAGTAAGTTTTTTAGTAAATTTGTAGTAAATTTGTTGTCCATTTTGAAAGAAATTTACTAATTTACTAATTTCAATTAGTGAATAAGTTTTTGCTTTTAAATTATTAAATTTATCTAATAAATAGTAATTTCTACTAATTAGTAAAGTCACAAGTAGTAAATTTAATTATTTTAATCAGTAGTTTTCAACTCTCTAAATTTGAATTAGCGAAAATGTTTACTGTAATTTGAATTAGTGACTGACTTTTTGCTTTTGAATTAGTAAATTTTACTAACAAATTGGTAAAAAATTACTCTTTGGTTGTAAAAATAGTCAATTTTACTATAATAAATAGTAATTTCTACTAATTCATTATTAAAATTTACTAATATTTAAGTTAAATATTAAATTAATTAAATATTTAAATTTACTAACAAATTGGTAAAAAATTACTCTTTGGTCGTAAAAATAGTCAATTTTACTATCATAAATAGTAATTTCTACTAATTTATTATTAAAATTTACTAATATTTAAGTTAAATATTAATTTAATTAAATATTTAAATTTACTAACAAATTTGTAAAAAATTACTCTTTGGTAGTAAAAATAGTCAATTTCACTATAATAAATAGTAATTTCTACAAATTTATTATTAAAATTTACTAATATTTAAGTTAAATATTAATTTAATTAAATATTTAAATTTACTAACAAATTGGTAAAAAATTACTCTTTGGTAGTAAAAATAGTCAATTTTACTATAATAAATAGTAATTTCTACTAATTTATTATTAAAATTTACTAATTCAAAAGCAAAAAGTCAGTCACGTAGTAAATTTTGTAAAAACTGTTTTAGTAAGTTTGTAGTAAAGTTTGCAAAAAAAATATTTTAGTTAATTTTGTAAAAAGTATTGTAATAAATTTGTAGTTTACTACAAATATAATAATAAATATTTGTAGTTTACTACAAATTTATAAATTTCGTTAAAAATATTTTAGTAAATTTGTAGTTAATTTTGTTAAGAATATTTTAGTAAATTTGTAGTAAAATTTGTAAAAAATTTTTTTTAGTAAATTTGTAGTCAATTTTTTAGTAAATTGTGTAAGAAATTTTGTACACAATTGTAGTAAATTTTTTTTGTAGTAAATTTGTTGTCAATTTCGTAAGAAATTTACCAGTTTACTAATTTCAATTAATGAATAAGTTTTTGCTTGTAAAAAACATTTTAGTAAATGTGTAGTAAATTTTGTAAAAAGTATAGTAGTAAATTTTGTAAAAAGTATTGTAGTAAATTTTGGAAAAAATATTGTAGTAAATTTTGTGAAAAATATTGTAGTAAATTTTGGAAAAAATATTGTAGTAAATTTTGTAAAAAATATTGTAGTAAATTTTGTAAAAAAATATTTCAGTAAATTGTTAGTGAATTTCGCAATAAATTTGAAGTAAATCTATTGAGAAATTTTTCATTAAATGTCCCGTAAATTTTTGAAAAAATCTTCCAGTAAATTTTGTAGTAAATTTTTAAACAAATGTTAAACTATTTTATAGTAAGAATTCTGCAAAAAAAATTTTTACTAATGTGAATTTAGCTGCTCACTTGTCACTAATTAAAATTTAGAGTATAAAACACAGATGGAACGAAACAATAAAGTTTTAGTGAAAAAATATTTTTTCTCGCAGCAAAATTTAGTAATTTTTTCGAAATAAAAATTGTCACTTTTCAATATTAAAAAAATTAACACACACAGGAGGTAAAAAATATCCTAATTCATTTTCCTAACTCACTTGTTTTTCTCCTGAACTTTTTTCTGACACTTTGTAAGGGAATTAGGTAAAAAAAAAATACTTTGAAACTATTTTTTAAAAAAAGGGTACGAAAATCGTTTTTTTTTGCTCGAAATCACACAATCACACTCACCTTCGGGTTGTTCGGGCAAAGCGAGTTGTCTACCGCGATTAACAACAACCCTTCTTCGTCCGATGGCAGATGCAAGGGTGGCAAATGCCAATAACACGAGGAAAATCCTCATCGTTGTTTTTGCCACAATCGTTGTGTGGCCAAAATGTGCACAATTTTATGAAGAAAAAAAAAACAAATTACAATAAATTAATTAAATAAATAAATAATAATGAAACAACAACAATGACGACAACATTTGAAGAGAAAAATTGACCGCGCGAATAATTCGCGTGTGTTGTTGTTCGAGCGCGTTTTACAAAGAAGATGAATCCTTGTCCTGAGTTCGTGTCCTGATGCTGGATGGGCTGGACCACGGCAGTCCGAGGGCTTACATAGGGCAACCCCCACCATTCACGTGGGTATATGCAGGGAACCGTCAGGACCCCAATTACACGGGCGCAGGACCTCGAAGACTCTTGCGCAGGAAGTTGCGGGAACTCGTCTCCAACCCAAAAAATATCGTCCTCACTCCCTCCACTTTTTTTTTCTCTCCACTTGCTGAATTTGTATACAGTTCTCTCCACTTCTCTATATTTGTCTTCTCTACTCGCTGAATTTGTACGTAGATTGTCTTTTTCACTCGGCGAATTTGTAACTTTGTGAATAAACGGAGGAAAATAATTTTTTTTCAATCTGTAAATAAGTAAATTTGAAGGAAAAATTTTTTTTCCGATGTAAATTTATTTTAGAATTAAATTCAACTCGATTTTTATTTGAATCAGGTGAAAATAAGTGATTTAGAAGAAAAAAAGTTAGGTGCTGAATTAAATAGTAATATTTCTAGTGACAATTAGTCGAAAATAAGTGATTGTTAGTTAAAAATATCTGGTTGTCAGTTAAAAATGACTAAAAATTAGTTGAAAATAACTGACAATTAATTAAAAACTGATTGAGAGTTAAAAATAACTGATTGGCGGTCGACAATAACTAACAATTAGTTAAAAATAGCTGATTGTCAGTTAATAATAACTGACAATCAGTTAAAAATAGCCGATTGTCAATTAACAATAACTGACAATTGGTTAGTGACAATTACTTCAAACTAATTGACAATTTGTTAAAAATAACTGATTGTTACTTAACAGTAACTGACAAATAGTTAAAAATAACGAAACTGCCAATTAGTTAAATATAACGAATTGTCAGTCAACAATATTTAATTGTAAAAATAACTGACAAAATGTTTAAAACAACTGACAGTTATTTAAAAATAGCCGATTGTCAATTCAATAACTGTCAACTATTTAGTGACAATTACTTAAAAATGATTGACAATTTGATAAAAATACATGATTATCACTTAACAATAACTGACAATTAGTCAAATATAACTAAATGTAAGATTAAAAATCGAATTTTCCTTTAGTAATTACTGTCAAGTAGTTAAAATTAACAGATTGACAGTTAAAAATATTAAATTGTCAGTTGATAAAAACCGAAAATTAGTTAAAATAACTCACAGTTAATTAAAAATAACTGACAATTAGTTAAAAATAATTGACAATTAGTTCAAAATAATTGACAATTAATTAAAAATAATTATGAATCAATGAAAAATAACTGATAATCAATAATAACTGACAATTAGCTAAAAATAACTGCCAATTAAGCGATTAAAAGTTTAAAAAAATGACTAACAGTCAACAATTACTGCCAATTAGTTAAACATAACTGAAAATTAACTAAAAATAAATTATTTTGATTTAAGAATAACTGACAATTAGTTAAAAGTAATTGACAATTATTTAAAAATAATTGACAATGAATTAAAAATAATTGACAATAAGCTAAAAATAACTGCCAATTAGTTAAAAATAACGAATTGTCAGTCAACAATATTTATTTGTAAAAATAACTGACAAAAAGTTAAAAACAACTGACAGTTAGTTAAAAATAGCCGATTGTCAATTAACAATAACTGGCAACTAGTTAGTGACAATTACTTAAAAATAATTGACAATTTGTTAAAAATAGCTGATTATCACATAACAATAACTGACAATTAGTTAAAAACAACTGATTGTAAGATTAAAAATCTAATTTTCCTTTAGTAATTACTGACAAATAGTTAAAATTAACAGATTGACAGTTAAAAATATCAGACCGGCACTTGATAACAACCGAAAATTAGTTAAAATAACTCACAGTTAATTAACAATAACTGACAATTAGTTAAAAATAATTAACAATTAGTTCAAAATAATTGACAATTAATTAAAAATAATTATTAGTCAATAAAAAATAACTGATAGTCAATAATAACTGACAATTAGCTAAAAATAACTGCCACTTAATCGATTGAGAGTTAAAAATAACTGACTATCAGTCAACAATTACTGCCAATTAGTTTAACATAAGTGAAAATTAACTACGAAAAAAATTATTTTGATTTAACAATAACTGACAATTAATTAAAAGTAATTGACAATTAGTTAAAAGTAGTTGACAATTAGTTAAAAATAATTGACAATTAATTAAAAATAATTGACAATTAGCTAAAAATAACTGCCAATTAATTGATTGACTGTTAAAAATAACTGATTGTCATTTAATAATAACTGTCAATCAGTTAAAAATAACTGATTGTTAATCAACAATAACTGATATTTAGTTAAACATAACTGTTTGTCAATAAACAATAACCGACATTTAGTAAAAAATAATTTACAATTAATTAAAAATAACTGATAGTTAATAATAACTGAAAATTAGCTAAAAATATCTGACAATAATTAAAAAATAACTGCTAATTAAATAAAAGTTACCCATTGACAATTAAAAATAACTGATTGTCAATCAACAATAACTGACAATTATTTATTATTATTTTTTTTAAGTTTTTTAGTTATTTATTGGTTATTTTTAGCTTATTAAAACTGATAATAAGTTAAAAATACCTGTTTTCTATTAAAAAATATCCGATTGGCAATTAAGAATAACTGATTGACAGTTAAAAATATTTGATTGGCAGTTTGTAATAACTGACAATTAATTACAAATAACTTACAATTAATTAACAATAACTGATTGTCAATTAACAAAAACCGACAATTAGTTAAAAAATAACTGACAATTATTTAAAAATAACTGCCAATTAGATAAAAATAACTGCCAATTAATTGATTGACAGTCAAAACCAACTGATTGTCAGTCAACAATAGACAATAACTGACAATTAGTTAAAAATAATTGGAAATTAATTAAAAATAAATTATTGTGATTTAATAATAACTGACAATTAATTGAAAATAATTGACAATTATTTAAAAATAACTGATAACTAGTTAATAATAACTGTCAATTAGCTAAAAGTAACTGACAATTAATTCAAAATAACTGCTCTTTTAATGAATGTAACGGATTGATGGTTAAAAATAACTGATTGTTAGACAACAATGACTGACAGTTAAAAATAACTGATTGCCATGTAATAATAACTGATTGTTAGTTACTGTTAACTTATTGAAACTGAAAATTAGTTATAAATAACTGATTGACAGTTAAAAATAACTGATTGTTAAGCAACAATTACTGACAATTAGTTAAAAATAACTGATTGCCATGTAATAATAACTGATCGTTAGTTATTGTTAACTTATTGAAACTGACAATTAGTTATAAATAACTGATTGTCAGTTAATAAAACCCGACAATTAGTTAAAAAATAATTGACAATTATTTAAAAATAACTGATAATTAAATAAAAATAACTGACAATTAAATAAAAATAACTTGCCTATAAATTGATTAACAGTCAAAAACAACTGATTGTCAGTCAACAATAGTCAATAACTGACAATTAGTTGAAAATAACTGGAAATTAATTAAAAATAAATTATTGTGATTTAATAATAACTGACAATTAGTTGAAAATAATTGATAATTATTTAAAAATAACTGATAGCTAGTTAATAATAACTGTCAATTAGCTAAAAGTATCTGACAATTAATTCAAAATAACTGCTCTTTTAATGAAAATAACTGATTGATAGTTAAAAATAACTGATTGTCAGTTAATAAAACCCGACAATTAGTTAAAAATAACTGAAAATTATTTAAAAATAACTAATTGATAGTTAACAATAACTGACAATCAGTTAAAAATAATTGATTGTTAGTTAATAATAACTGATTGTCGGTCAAGAATAACTGATTTTTCGTAAAAACAAATCTCAAAAATTACTTAAATCTGACTAATTGGATCAGTAAAAAAAATTTACTGAAGCATTAGTTATTTTTTGACTTTTTGTCAGTAGAAATATTACTTTATTTGAATTAGAAAATAAATAAGTTATTTTAACTGAATTAAATTTAGAGAAAACTAATTCGAATTTAGAGAGAACTGATTCAATAATTTAGAGAGAGAGAGTGAGTGAGAGAGAGAGAGTAGAGAGAGAAAAAATACTTGCAGGAAACACTCGGAGTCTAATCGTTGTTACAAGAGGAGGTATCGAGCTGATATGGTAACAAACGAGGGATGCCATAGACATGAGAGTTTGCGAGAGTTGATGGCGGAGAGTGAACGCCATTGAACTTGAACCTGAGATATGTGGCCGTGATCAGGTCGTTTGTCAACTTGATCAAACGCGTTCAATTACACCGCGTTTGCTTTTATATTCTCGGCAGAGTTACAGAATTTTATTCTTTCCAAAGGTGTTGCCTTCATAATTAATTAGATGAGGGGTCTTGATAAAAATTCTTCTCTCTCTTTCTCTCTTTCACTCTTTCACTCTTGTCTTGCATTTTTCCCCTTGCCCCCTTTTTTTGTTTCTTGACATTCTTTCGTCAGAAAAAAAATGCAAACGGCATTTTAATTTTTTTCTTCTTTTCTTTTTCGTTTGGGGGAAAATTTTCTTCTGCTGATAAATTTAATGAAAATTATTTTCGTGATTTGAAGATTTGAAGACAAAACATTGATATCTGGCTTAATTTTTAAAAAATTTCTATTGATTATTTACAATTTCTAAAATTATATTAAAAATAATTTAAATTCGTCGAAACAATTGAAACTTCTAAAAATTTATTCAAAAATAATTGAAATTTTTGAAAATACTATTAAAATAATGATAAATTAATGAATTCATTGTAATTTCACCAAAATCCGATTAAGAATAATAAAAATTAGTACAATTAATTGAAATTTTCTAAAATGTTTTAAAAAAATTAATTTAAAACCAATATTTTACTGAAAATAGTTGAATTTTTGTAAAAAATGATTAAAATTTCTGACTTTAGGGAAATTTTGTAAAATTCTATTAATAATAATTGAATTTTTGAAAGCAAATAATTTGAATTCGTTGAATTACTTGAAATTTCGTAAAATTCTATTTAAAAAAAATAAAATTTTCTAAAATGCTATGAAAATAATTTAAATTTGTTGTACTAATTGAAATTTCTCAAAAATTCAATTTAAAATAATCGAAATTTGTTAAATTAATTGAAATTTTCTGAAATGTTATAAAAAAATTAATTTAAAACCAATATTTTACTAAAAATAATTAAATTTTTGTAAAAAAATAATTTAAATTCGTTGAAACAATTGAAACTTCCAAAAATTCTTTCAAAAATAATTGAAATTTTCTAAAATGCTATTAAAATAATTAAATTATTAAAAATTAATGAATTTATTGTAATTTCCCAAAATTTCTATTAAAAATAATCGAAATTTTCTAAAATGTTATTAAAATAATTGAATTTTATGAATTAATATAGAAATTCTCTAAAGTGTTGTTAAAAATAATTAGATTTTTATAAACAAATAATTAAAATGTGTTGAATTACCCAATTGAAATTTCGTAAAATTCTATTAAAAAAAAAAATTTGTTGAACTAATTAAAATTTCTTAAAATTCAATTAAAAATACTTACAATTTTCTAAAATGCTATTAATGTAATTAAATTATATAAATTAAATTATATAATTAAAATTAATTAAAATTTTCCAACAAATTCAATTTAAAATAATCGAAATTTGTTTAAGTAATTCAAATTTTCTGAAATGTTTTTAAAATAATTGAAATTTATGAATTAATATTAAAATTTTCTAAAATTTTATTATAAATAATTTTTTTTTTATAAACAAATAATTAAAGTTTTATAACATTACATAACGTAATTGAAATTTGCTGAATTAATTGAAATTTCCTAAAATTCTATTAAAAATAATTGAATTTTCTTGAATTAATTAAAGTTTCCTAAACTTGAAATAATTTAAATTTCTTAGAATCTTATTAAAAATAAAATAATTTTTTTTAAAAATTCAATTTAATTAACAATTGTAAAACTAACTGAGAAAAATTAACCTCCAGTAATTAATTTTTTTTTCTAAAATTGATATCACTAAATTTCAAAATTTTCTTTATTTCAAATTTTTATTTTTACGAATTGTAAATTAATAATTAATATTATTATTCTAATAATGTTTTTAAATGGAAAAGAATAACATTTTTGTCGAGAGAAAAAAATTAGAAGAAAAAGAAAAAGTTCTTTAATCGAGAGAAAGAATTAGAAAAAAAGAAAAATTCTTTTTTCACGGGAAAAAATTAGAAGAAAAACGAAACTTCTCTCGATAGGAAAAATTGGAAGAAAACTTTTTTTTTGTCGAGAGGAAAAATTAGAAGAAAAAATTTTTTTTGTCGAGAGGAAAAATTAGAAGAAAAAGGAAGAAATTGAAGAAAATGGAAAATTCCCCTTCCAAGAGAAAAGAAAATTTCCCCAAAGAAAATTGAAAGATTTTTATTTATAGCAATGGCGTTGTTTTCTTTAAATTCCTTGACCTCGATTAAAAATATAGAATCTATGTATTTATGATTGGTTGTCAAAATAATAAAACGAAGAAGAAAAAAGAAAGAAAAGATTGTAAATACAGAAGTCCGTATAGATACAAAGGCGATAAATATTTTAATTAATGTTGGTATATAATTACACGAGACACAGGCCATGTAATGCAATCTAGACAAAACGACCAGTTTGAAAATATTCCATTCGGACTGGTTTCTTCCGTTGTCTTTGAAAATGTTCTCATAAATATCAATCTTCTTCCTAATTATCTTTTTTTTAAACGCGACCATATAGTAAATTTTGTGATTTTTCATTTCTTATTTTTGTAACTAGAGCTTCTTAATTGCAAAATCGCACACATGAAGATGATATATTAGTCTCAACTATTTTTTCAATAATTTATTACGTCAATTATTATTATTATCATTATTATTTTTTTGCGTTTGTAGTTTATTATAATTTAGCGATTCATTTCAATATTCAATTAATTGCTTTCTTCAGAGTATTTATGTGTATACCGCTAATTTGCTTTATTTATTGAAACATAAATTTAATTTATAAAATTTTTTTAATTTTTGGGAATATTTTTAAACGTTTCTTCTGGTTTATATTTTTAAGATTTTTTTTTTAATTTTCGTTGGTAATAAATTTTTAATATATTTTTTGAATATTCCGAAAATATTTTTCAATGTTTTTGTTGGTAAATGATTTTTGAATATTTTTTAAAAATTTGTTTAAAAGATTCTGACGGAAAATAAATTAAATTTTTTTTTACAATTCTGAAGTACTAAAAATTTTAAACATTTCGATTCTATTGTTTAAAAAACTGATTTTTTCTAAATTAACAATTGAAATTTGCTTAATTAATTTAAAACCAATATTTTACTGATAATAATCGAATTTTTAATGAAAATAATCGAAATTTCTGACTTTATGGAAGTTTTGTAAAATTCTATTAATAAGAATTGAATTTTTAAAAGGAAATAATTTAAATTTGTTGAATTACTTGCAATTTCGTAAAATTCTATTTGAATTTTTAAAATAATTGAAATTTGTTGGATTAATTGAATTTTCCTAAAATTCTATTAAAAAAAGTGAAATTTTCTAAAATGCTATTTAAATAATTTAAATTTGTTGCACTAATTGAAATTTCTTAAAAATTCAATTTAAAATAATCAAAATGTGTTGAATTAACTGAAATTTTCTGAAATGGTTTAAAAAATCCATTTAAAACCATTATTTTACTGAAAATAATTAAATTTTTATAAAAAATAATTTAAATTTCTGACTTCATGGAAATTTTGTAAAATTATATTAATAATAATTGAATTTTTGAATGGAAATAATTTAAATTTGTTAAATTACTTAACATTTCATAAAAATCTATTTAAAATAATTAAAATTTGTTGAATTAATTGTAATTTTTTGAGATTTTATTAAAATAATTTAAATTTGTTGAATTACTTTCTTTTTCCCACAGTTCTATTAAAATATATTTGAATTTTTATAAAATAATTGAAATATGTAAAATTAATTAAAATTTCCTACAATTCTATTTAAAAAAGTGGAATTTTCGAAAATGTTAATAAAATAATTTAAATTTGTTGTCCTAATTGAAATTTCTTAAAAATTCAATTTAAAATAATCGAAATGTGTTAAATTCATTGAAATTTTCTGAAATGTTATTAAAAATGTAAATTAAAACCAATAATTTACTGAAAATAATTGAATTTTTATAAAAAATAATTGAAATTTCTGACTTTATGAAAATTTTGTAAAATTCTATTAATAATAATTGAATTTTTGAAAGCAAATAATTTAAATTTGTTGAATTACTTAAAATTTCATAAAATTCTATTTAAAATAATTTAAATTTGTTGAATAAATTGAAATTTGTTGAATTACTTTAAATTTCCAAAAATTCTATTAAAAATATTTGAATATTTGTAAAATCATTTTTGATATTTGTTAAATTAATTTAAATTTTCTAAATTTTTAATAATATTAATTGAAATAATATTGATTTAATTAAAATTGCCTAAAATTCTATAAATAATATTTAAAATTTGTCCAATTACTTTAAATTTCATAAAATTTTATTTAAAATAATGGAAATAATAATATTTAATTACTTAAATTACCTAGAAATCTATGAAAATAATTTAAATTTGTTAAATTACTGTAAATTTCATAAAATACTATTAAAAATAATTGAAATTTGTTAATTTACTTTAATTTTGATAAAATTCTATTTAAAATAATCGAAATTCGTTGAACTCCTTTAAATATCAAAAAATTCTATTTAAAATAACTGAATTTTTACAATATAATTGAAATTTGTTAAATTACTCATAATTTTCGAAAAATTTTATTAAAAATAATTGAAATAATATTGAATTAATTAAAATTGCCTAAAATTCTATTGAAAATAATTTAAATTTCTGTTGAATCACTTTCAATTTTCTAAAATTTGATTAAAATAAATTGAAATTTTTGACAAACAATTATTTGAAATTTCGGGAATTAATTAAATTCTCCAAAAATACTCTTAAAAATAATTAAATTTTTATAAACAATTAATTGCAATTTGTTGACTTCATAAAAATTTCCTAAAAGTTTCTGCCGATAAATAATTTAAAATATTTTTCTAAAGCTTCTGTTTATAAATATTTTTTGTTTTAAAATTTGTTAAATTTTTGTTGATAAATATTTTTTTAAGAATTTTAAAAATTAATTTAAAAGTTGCTATTGCTAAATATTATTTGTAATTATGTTTAAAAATATTTTTTAAATACTTTAAAAATATTTTCTAAATACTTTAAAAATATTTTCTAAATACTTGAAAAATATTTTCTAAATACTTGAAAAATATTTTCTAAATACTTGAAAAATATTTTCTAAATAATTAAAAATATCTTCTAAATACTTGAAAAATATTTTCTAAATACTTTAAAAATATATTCTAAATAATTAAAAATATCTTCTAAATACTTGAAAAATATTTTCTAAATACTTGAAAAATATTTTTTTAATACTGTAAAACTTTTTTTTTTTATTTAAATTTTGTACTTGTTTTGCCATTGAATAAAATGTTTCACACTTTGAAGTCTTGTAAAGATGTTCCCGTATATTTTTTTTTTTTTATTTTTAAATTTTTTCCCGAGACCTCGTGACACAATTTGATAATTCCTGTGTATATTTTCATTATTGCAAAAGTCCTTCGACGAAATTCTTATTTGCGAAAAGATAATTTTTAATTTATGTAAGTATATTTTGATATCAAGTACAGGACATTTAATGGTATTTGGTATCTACATACAAAACGAATGCTAAGAGAAATTCCAAACTAAAACTGGTTTTCTTCTTCTTTTATTATATGGCTTTGCGAAAACCGTGCAAAAATTCTAACTGTAAAACTTTTTTGAAGCGCGCTTTTACAAAAATTTTATTGGTTTCTCAAGTTAGATATATCTATTATATAAGTGCGTGTATGTATATACAGCACTATAATAGTCGAGGAATAAATTTTGTGACTCATTTCTTTTAGCGATTTTTTTTTCTTTTTTTCTTTTTTTTTTTAATAATAAAAATGTTAAAGTTTGCACAAAAAAAATAAATATGTAGATTTTTTTTCCTGAATAGAAACAAATTTAAGATTAAACTTACAAAGTGTGAAGTTTGGTGAGATTTTACGATGAACTAAATTGGCAATTCTCCTGTGGCGAAATTGACACTAAAAGATAGAAACAGTGATGTAGGGAAATAATTAAATGCGAGTATGAATTTAAAATTTGCATAATTCATTCTTTCTTTCTGTCAGTTTTGATTATTTCTGTTGATGCATTTTTACTATTTCCGGATGAGTGGGAATAAAAGTGGAGTTTGACAATTATTTTTGGAATTTATTTCGTGAATAAAGTGAAATTTACTTCGAAAGTTGTAAAATTTACTCTCCGGAAATAGTGAAATTTACTTTCAAGTTATGGTAAAATTTACTCTCTTGAAAGAGTAAAATTAAAAATAGTAAAATTTTCCCTTCAGAAATAGAAAAATTTATTTCTAAATTAGTAAAATTTGCTTTGAAAGAATTAAATAATTTCCAAAGTAGTAAATTTTACTCTTATGGAATTGAAAAATTTGCTTTCAAAATTGTAAAATTTGCTGTGAAAGTTTAAAATTTTTCTCTCTGTAAATAATAAAAATTTACTTCCAAAGAAGTAAATTTCAAAGAGTAAACTCTTTGAAAATAGTAAAATTTACTTTCAAAATTGGAAAAATTTCTTTAAAAATAGTAAAATTTGCTGTCAAAGTTTTAAAATTTCCCCTCCGGAAATAGTAAAATTTACTCCAAAATTAGTAAAAATTTACTCTTCGGAAATAGTAATTTTACTTCCAAAGTATTAAAATTTGCTTTTACTTACTCTTTGAAAATAGTAAAATTTACTTTCAAAGTTGTAAAATTTACTTTAAAAATAGTAAAATTTGCTGTGAAAGTTTTAAAATTTCCCCTCCGGAAATAGTAAAATTTACTCCCAAATTAGTAAAAATTTACTCTTCGGAAATAGTAAAATTTACTTACAAAGTATTAAAATTTACTTCCAAAGTATTAAAATTTGCTTTCTATATTTACTATTATTAATTTATTTTTCTTTTGAATTTGAATAAATTTAAATTACGAATTTTAATTATTTAAATTTTGAATTTTAATTACTTTCATTTTGAATTTCAATTAATTAAATTGTGAATCTTAATTAATTGAATTGCGAATTTTAATTAATTAATTTAATTTTGAAACTTTGATAATTGAATTGCGAATTTTAATTAATTAATTTAATTTTGAAACTTTGATAATTTAAATTTTAAATTTTATTTTTTTTGGAATTTTGAATAATAATTTAAAAAACAGGGTAAAATATTAAAGTTTTAGATTAATTGGAGCGTGTAAAAATATTTTTCATAAATTTTTCCCATGATGGAGAAATTCCTTGTGTTTTTTAAAAAAAAGGAGGGTGAGTCGTAAGTTGAGAACGTTGACAGCTTGAGTAACTCTTCGAGTCTTACCTTTCCCTTATGTACGCGGATGATCATGATCTTGATTATGACGGCATAAGAAACGAGCTCCTCGTCGCGTTGCGTCAAGGTCATTTTATAATCGCCAGGGGTCAAGGTAATCATCAGCATTTTCAAAACCTGATCCACTAAATTTTAATTACGCCCTCTTTAAAATTCCTTCTGCATATTATTATAGGCATTATTACCGCATCTAGTTGCTCGCTTAAATGTTAATTTTCGAACAGAATTCTTTTTCTGAAAATATGAAATTTTAGAAATCGAATTTTTATGTTTATTCCAGTGAATATTGGGTGGAAATTTGCAATAATTAGTTTCTTGTGGATAGAAATTAGGTATTTTTAATAATAATATGTTATTAATATTAAAATATTTGGGAATTAAATTTTTCGTTTTTTGAATTTCGCGCCAATAGTTCGTTCAATCGCCGCGTAGATGGCATGAAAGTTCTCTCGCAAACGAAACGAAATACAGTGAATAGAGAACATAAAGTGAAATTTAGTATAATTGTATTAAAATTTATTTAATATTTTTAATGTTTGATATAATTATATTAAAATTTAATTAATATTTTTAATATTTGACATAATTATACCAAATTTTAGATAAGTTTTGTTAAAGTTATAGTATTTTTTAATATAAAAAGTTCTCATGTAGTGACTGATTTTTTGCTTCTGAATATTAGTGAATTTTAATAATAAATTAGTAGACATTACTATTTATTAGTAGGCATTACTATTTATTAGTAGGAATTACTATGTTTATTAGTAAAATTTTCTAATTAAAAATTAAAAAGTGACTCACCAATTCCAGTTAGTAAACATTATTTTGAATAAATTTAATTAGAAATTTTAAAGAATTTAGATCTTTGAAAAAATTTATAAATTCAAATTCTTATGAAATTAGTTAATTTTTTAAATATTTATTTAATTAATTATTAAAAATAATGGATTTAAAGAAGAATTAGAAAAAGTTCATTTTAGCTAAAAATATAGTGAATAAATAGATTCGAAAATTGAAGACGTTTTTCAAAAATTATTGTAAACAAATGATTGCAAGAACAATATTTTTATAATTGAAAATAATAATTTTATCACTCTATCATCTTTCAATTATTATTTTTCTAATGTTTTACAAAAATATTCTTAAAAACGTTTTTGAATTTCAAAAAGGTTTGACTTTGGAAATTTGAATAGTCTTAATTCCTATGGAAAAAGTAGTATTATTTTTAAATTAAATTAAATGTTAATTAAATATTTGTTTATGTTAATGTTGATAATAATTAATAAATATTAGTATTAGTATTGGTATTTTTTTTATATAAAAATTTCGTTTTGTTGCACTTTTTGCCTGAATTGAAAAAAAATTTTTTAAAAATCTATATGTGAAATTTAGTAAAGTTTATATTAAAATTGAATAAAAATTCTTGATATTTGATATAATTATATACTAAATTCGAGAATTTTTTTTTAAAGTTTAGTATTTTTTATACCAAAATTTCGGTTTATTTGCATTTCTTCCCCAAACTGCAAAATACTTTTACAAAATTTAATATACATTTTCTTGCCGTTTACTTGATTGAATATTTGTTATAAAATAAAAACAATGTTTTCTCATTCTGCACGTTCGTTGACTAATCCTAGAGGACTTAATTAATTAAAATATAAACATGCCGGGGAAAGAGAAAAATAATTATCTTATCTACAACATAAACTTTTGGACAGATGTCTTATTATACTGATGATGATGATGATGATGACGACGATGGTCATTGCACTCAAGTATGTATGTGAGATGCCTGCATAAAATATTGCAAAAAAAAGGAGAAAAAAATACGCTAAATCGTATTTCACATTCAATAACCGTTATCAGGGTCTTTAAAACGGAGATAATTGTCTAGTCACTGTTTATTATGTAAAAAAAACTTGTATTACATGCGGCCTCTCTTGACTCTATGATACGGTCAAGATATCGTTTATTTATTGGCATGTCTTTATTCCTATGAAATTTTGTCCCCGAGTTTCTTTCTTTCCATCTTTCCTTCTTTCTTTCTTTCTATCTTTCTTTCTTTTTTCTTTCTTTCTTTCTTGCTTTCTTTCTTTCCTTCTTACTTTTTTTTCTTCTTTCTTTCATTCCATCTTTCCTTCTTTCTTGCTTTCCTTCTTTCTTTCTTGCTTTCTTTCCTTCTTTCTTTTTTTCTTCTTTCTTTCCTTCTTTTTTTCTTACCTTCTTTATTTCCATCTTTCTTTCTTGCTTTCTTTCCATCTTTCCTTCTTTCTTTCTATCTTTCTTTTTTCTTTCTTTCTTGCTTTCTTTCCTTCTTACTTTTTTTCTTCTTTCTTTCATTCCATCTTTCCTTCTTTCTTGATTTCCTTCTTTCTTTCTTGCTTTCTTTCCTTCTTTCTTTTTTTCTTCTTTCTTTCCTTCTTTTTTTCTTGCCTTCTTTCTTCCCTTCCTTCTTTCTTTCCATCTTTCTTTCTTGCTTTCTTTCCATCTTTCTTTCTTGCTTTCTTTCCTTCTTTCTTTTTTCTTGCTTTCTTTCCTTCTTTCTTTTTTCTTCTTTCTTTCCATCTTTCTTTCTTTCCTTCTTTCTTTTTTTCTTCTTTCTTTCTTTCTTTCTTTCCATCTTTCCTTTTTTCCTTCTTTCTTTCTTTCCTTCTTTCTTTTTTCCTTCTTTCTTTCTTTCCTTCTTTATTTTTTTTCTTGCTTTTTTTCTTTCCTTCTTTCTTTTTTTCTTCTTTCTTTCTTTCCATCTTTCTTTCTTTCCTTCTTTCTTGTTTTCCTTCTTTCTTTCTTTCCATCTTTCTTTCTTTCCTTCTTTCTTGCTTTCCTTCTTTCTTGCTTTCTTTCTTTCTTTCCTTCTTTCTTTCCTTCCTTTTTTCTCCCGTTTTCTCTGAATTTTGAGGGAGAATTTCACGTGTGGACTTGAGAAGGAAAAAAAATTGAAAAGAAGGAAGAGAGAGAGAGAGAGAGAGAGAGAGAGAGAGAGAGAGAGAGAGAGAGAGAGAGAGAGATGCAAAGTATATGTAATTATCCGGAGCTCGTTCAGAAACGTCATTGCCCTGCTCTCGCGAGAGCGAGCAAAAGATTCAAACACGACGAGATGAGAGAGGAGCTGTCGGAAATTGTGAACTCGTACAAGCGGGATAGAATGACACTGCTCGTGCGGTCATTGAAATCACCAAGCGCCTCGAATTCACATTTCGTCTCTCTTTCTCTCTCTTTTTTTCTCCTTTTTCTTTTTTTTTTTTCTTTTTTTCTCCTTTTTACACTCTTTTTTTTCTCGCGTGTCCTTTCACGTATACACGAAAAATAATTTCTTCCTTATTTTTTCCTACTTGAATTCGGCCGAAAAATTTTATTCACCTTTGCAATTGATTTTAATTTTCTTCGAAACTGAAATAATTTTTTTTTTTTTTATTTTATAACTTAAATTTACACTCAGAGAAGAATTTTATTTACGCTGCAAAAATGTAATTTATTTTAATTAAATAAAATATATATATTTGTATGAGATTCATTTAAACTGAATAGAGGTAAAATTAAACTAAAATTTATTGTTTATAAAATATATATTTATTATTTATTATTATTTTTTTGTATAAATAAAATTTGAATTCAAATTTATTTATATTATATATTTATTATTTATTATTATCTTTTTTGTATAAATAAAATTTGAATTCAAATTTATTTAAAACATGAAACTTAATTTTATACAACTGAAGTTTATTAAAGACTGAAAACAAATATATTTAAGGAAAATTAAATTTATTTCAAGTAAATAAAGTATATTTGAAACAAGTAAAATTTAAAGTGAAACAATTAAAATTTATTTGAAACAAAAAATTGAATTTGAGCCCAATATAATTTATTTGAAACAACTAAAATTTAGTTTTGAAACCAACTAAAGTTTATTTGAAACAATAAATTTAATTTGAGCCGAATAAAATTTATTTGAAACAACTGAAATTTAATTTGAAATCAACCAATTTCAAATAAATTTTATTCGGCTCAAATTCAATTTTTTGTATTAAATAATCTGAAGTTTATTTGAAACAAAAACTAATTAAAGTTTATTTGAAACAAAAACTAACTAAAGTATATTTGAAACAAAAAATTGAATTTGATCCGAAGAAAATTTATTTGAAACAACTAAAATTTAGTTTTGAAACCAACTAAAGTTTATTTGAAACAAAAAATTGAATTTGAGCCGAATGAAATTTATTTTAACTAAATAAAATATTTTTGAATAAATTAAAATTGTATTTGAATCGAATGAAATTTTATTTGAATGAAATACAATTTATTTTTACATCAAAAGCAAGATAATATAAATAGAATATTTAAAAAATATTTTTAAAATATTTTAAAATTCTTTAAAATGTATTTTTGAAATATTTGAAAAACATTTTAAAAATATTTAAATAATACTTTGAAAAATATTTAGAAAATATTTGTAAAATCTATATTTAATTTTTATTACTTTTTTGTTGTATAACTGAAATTTGAATAAAAATTTATTTAAAAAAATGAAATTTAATTTTATACAACTGAAGTTTATTAAAACAAGAAAAAAAAATATATTTTAGTAAAATTAAATTTATTTGAACCAAGTGATGCGTATTTGAAACAAGTAAAATTTATTTGAACCAAGTAAAGCATATTTGAAACAAGTAAAATTTAAATTGAAACAATTAAAATTTATTTGTTACAAATTCATTTTTAGAAACTAAAATTTATTTGAAACAACTAAAATTTAACCTGAATCCAACTATAGTTTATTTGAAACAAAAACTAATTAAAGTTTATTTGAAACAAAAACTAACAAAGTTTATTTAAAAGAAAAAAATTGAATTTAAGCCGAATATAATTTATTTGAAACAACTAAAATTTAATTTGAAACCAACTAATTTCAAATAAATTTTATTCGGCTCAAACTTAAATTTTTGTATTCAATAAACAAAAGTTTATTTTTCAAATAAACTAAAGTTTGTTTGAAACAAAATTTAATAAAAGTTTTTTTGAAACAAAAACTAACCAAACTTTATTTAAAACAAAAAAATTGAATTTAAGCCGAATATAATTTATTTGAAACAACTAAAATTTAATTTGAAACCAACTAATTTAAAATAAATTTTATTCGGCTCAAACTTAATTTTTTGTTTCATATAAACAAAAGTTTATTTTTCAAATAAACTAAAGTTTGTTTGCAACATAATTTAATAAAAGTTTATTTGAAACAAAAACTAACTAATTTTATTTAAAACAAACAAATTGAATTTGGGCCGAATGAAATTTATTTCAACTAAATAAAATATATTTGAATCAATTAAAATTGTATTTAATCAAATGAAAGTTTATTCTAATAAAAAATACAATTTATTTTAACATCAAAAGCAACACAATATAAATAGAATATTTTTAAAAAATTTCGAAAATATTTAAAAATTGTTTAAAATATATTTTTGAAATATTTGAAAAATTTTTAAATAATATTTTGAAAATATTTAAAAAATATTTTGAAAATATTTAAAAAATATTTTGAAAATATTTAAAAAATATTTTTAAATTATTTTAAAAAATTATATATGTAAAACTAAGACTTTGCTTTTGCAAACAAAACTAAAGTGACTCGAAGTCCCTTTGCTTTTGTTTGCAATTAAACTAATTGTAAAATATTGGACCAAGCAATAAAAAGTAATTAAATGCCAATTAAAACAATACTTGTATAATTATAAGCCTACACGTGGGGTTTTATTTTCCACTTTTCCACTTGCAAGTTGCAACAGTAATTTACAGAATTATAGCAAAGAAAAAAGAAAAATAGTCAGCCGCAGCGAGAGAGCATTGTATTTTTTTCGCAGTAGAAAAGCTTTTTATTTGGTCGGACAATAAGTGGAAAAGGAGGGTATTTCCACACAAATGCAATACGAAAAAGAAAGAATTTTGATTTCAAGTCGAGATAATTTCACGCAAACTTGTAATTAAACCCTACGTTTAATATTATAATAAAGATGTTTAATTAGAAATTCAAAAAATCAATTTTTTACATATATATACTTTCATGATAAAATTATATACATTTGCGCTTTTAATTGCAAGCGAATGAAACATTTTTTTCGTCTCTGGGATGAAAGAAAATAAAATGAGAAAAAGAATTCTTTGGATAAATAAATAGAAATTAATTTAATACGTTACTTGCAGAGAAAATGTATATTAAATATTCTATTATTTTACGAATTGGGAAAAAAGACGTTTTTTCTTATTTTTAATGATAAAATTTTTACAATTTCACTTCTTTTAATCACTGAAGAAGAAAAAAAACTTTTTTAAAATATTTTTTTAGTCATAAACCGAAAAAAATTGAGTTATTTTTTTAGGAACCTGAGAAAAGTGCGATAGAGCGAAAATTTTTTTTATATTAAAAATACTAAACGTCAAAAATAGTAATTTTCTACCAATCTTATTATAATGCAAGTTGCATAAATTTTTATTTTTAAAAGAAAACGTGACACAATTTTTCATAAAAATTGTATTATGTCAATTTTTTAAAATAAAATTTTTCTCTAGGATTCAGTAAAATTTGTTCCAATTTTTTTAATCAATTTTTTTCGGAAAAATTCATTTATTTTCCAAACTTCAAATAAATTCTTAGAAACAATTCAATTATTTTTGAAAAATAGTAAAATTCTTCGCAAGAAGTAAATTATTTCTTTAAATAATAAGATTTACACGCAGAAATTGAATTATACTGAAAACAATTTTAATAGACTCGAACAATAAAGTCTATTTAATTAAGTATTTAATTATAATTTTTAACAGAAGCGACAATTTTAAAAAACTTGAAAGTAATTCTTCATAAAATTCAATTTCTTTGTAAATTTTAATTAAAACTATTAAAGAAAATAGATTATTTAAAAGAAAATTAAAAAAATTTATTTAATTAAATTCAAAAGAATTTAATCCAGATTTTTAAAATTTTTAATAAAATTCTTCGCTAGAATTCAATTATTATTTTCATTAATTCTTCAAAGAAATAGAATTATTTTTAAAAATAATAATTAAACTCAATAATTATTTATTGACAAAAATTCTGATAAAATTCTTCGGAAGTACTCAATTATTTTTTAAAATAGTAAACTTCATGGTAGGAATTCAATTATTTTTAATATCATTTTAATAAAGTTTCTTAACAGAATACATTTATTTTTACAAATATTCAAGAAAAGTTTGCGATAAAATACAATTATTATTTTGAAAATTTTTAAAAAAATTCTTTCAAAATATTCAATTATTTTAACCGAATAAAAAATATTTTTGTCTTTAGCGGATTTCTCTTATTTCTTCTTATTTCAATAAAATTATTTTTAGAGTAATTTTTTCGAGAGGAATTCAATGATCATAAAAAAATTGATCAGAAAATATTTCGACCCTTTTTGAATCTTTATTTTTTCAAAAAACAATCTTGACTGTTCATAATTATAATTGAAAAATTTGATTAATTCAATTTCATTAAAATTTATTCATACTAATTGAATTTGTGCAAAGAATTTTACTATTTATAAAAGTAATTGAATCCTTCAAAAGAATGTTATTACATATTTATGAAAATAATTAAATGTTTGCGTAGAATTTTATTAACATTTTTGAAAATAATTGAATTGTAGAGAATAATTTAATTATTTATAAAGATAATTGAAATTTCGGAGAATTTCAAAAAAATGTTAAACATAATTGAACTTCTGCGAAGAATTATGTTACTTTTGAAAATAATTGAATTATTTTCTTAATTTTATGGAAATTTATAAAAAGAATTAAATTCTTATAAGGAATATTTTCCAAAAATAATATTTAAAAGAATTTAGTAAATCGGAAAAATTTTAATATTTATGAAAATAATTGAAATAATTGAATTCCTTAGACAAAATTTAAGAACCGCTTTACTTTTTTAATTATCTACATGCTTTGCTAAAAAAACTAATTTTATAAAAAATTTAAAAAACCAAAATTCTTAAAATTCATCTGTTTCCACATGTTTTTCTAGTTTTGCTTCCTTATTTTTGGGTTTTTGAGAACCACTTTACTTTTTTAATTATCTACATGCTTTGCTAAAAAAACTAATTTTATAAAAAATTTAAAAAACCGAAATTCTTAAAATTCATCTTTTTCCATTTATTTTTCTAGTTTTGCTTCTTTATTTTTGGGTTTTTGAGAACCACTTTACTTTTTTAATTATCTACATGCTTTGCTAAAAAAACTAATTTTATAAAAAATTTAAAAAACCGAAATTCTTAAAATTCATCTGTTTCCACTTATTTTTCTACTTTTGCTTCTTTATCCTTCGCGCAACCGGACGGCCACCCGGGGTGGCCAACTAATACATAATGTTGAATATCTCCTCGAATTTTGTATCAATCGAATCGCCATTTTAACTCACTGAACAAAATTTTATCTACTTTCGAAAAAAACAAAAATAAAATTTTTTTAACAATTCTTCTTGTTTGTTCATAACAATTAAAAAAGTATGTACGAGAATACTGAAAATTGACCGGATGTTTGTTTCGTATATTGCAAAAAAATATAAATAAAATCGTTAAACTTTTACAGTAAAATTGTTTTATATCAATAAATAAAATATATTATGATGTTATAATACATTTTTTATTTGTTTAAACAAATTATTGTTGTTATTTACCAACTTTTTCCAGAATACACCTAGAAAGTTGCAGTTTGTTCCTAATTTTGCAATTTACTAAATCTTTTATGATTACAGATAAAGAATAAAAGTTGAATAAAAATTAAACTATTTTTTAAACAATTTTTAAACAAATTATTGTTGTTATTTACCAACTTTTTCCATAATGCACCTAGAAAGTTGCAGTTGTTTCCTAATTTTGCAATTCACTAAATCTTATATAATTACTAACAAAGAATAAAAATTTAACTATTGTTTAAACAATTTTTAAACAAATTATTGTTGTTACTTACCAACTTTTTCCAGAATGCACCTAGAAAGCTGCAGTTAAATTGTTTAAAAAATAGTTTAATTTTTATTCAACTTTTATTCTTTATCTGTAATCATAAAAGATTCAGTAAATTGCAAAATTAGGAAAAAACTGCAACTTTCTAGGTGCATTCTGGAAAAAGTTGGTATAGAACAACAATTTGTTTAAAAAATTGTTTAAAAAATACTTAAATTTTTATTCAACTTTTATTCTTTATCTGTAATCATATAAGATTTAGTAATTTGCAAAATTAGGAAAAAACTGCATCTTTCTAGGTGTATTCTGTAAAAAGTTGGTAAATAATAACAATAATTTGTTTAAATAATTTTTTAATAATAAAACAAATGTTTTGTGTCATAAAACATTATTAAGATACAGTATTTGTAATAATACATAATTATATTCAAAACTTTTGATGAATTTTAATCGTTTTGGGAACATAATAGTAAAAAAGCGTTTGGCCACCCCGGGTGGCCGTCCGGTAGTCCGCGTATACAAAAAGTATTGGTAGCGCGAAGGTTATTTTTGGGTTTTTGAGAACCACTTTACTTTTTTAATTATCTACATGCTTTGCTAAAAAAACTAATTTTATAAAAAATTAAAAAAACCGAAATTCTTAAAATTCATCTGTTTCCACTTATTTTTCTACTTTTGCTTCTTTATTTTTGGGTTTTTGAGAACCACTTTACTTTTTTAATTATCTACATGCTTTGCTTAAAAAACTAATTTTATAAAAAATTTAAAAAACCGAAATTCTTAAAATTGATCTGTTTCCACTTATTTTTCTACTTTTGCTTCTTTATTTTTGGGTTTTTGAGAACCACTTTACTTTTTTAATTATCTACATGCTTTCCCAAAAAAAACTAATTTTATAAAAACCCGCCACTGCAGTGCGAGTACAACTCGCACTTGTCCAATTTTTTTTTACTATTTTCTTTTTTTATTTTTGGCTTTGCTATTCATTTTTTTACTATTTTTGTCTTGTTTCTGAACTATTTGTTTTTTTCCTATTCTTTTATTACTATTTTTGTCTTTAGTGTTTTTTTTTAAAGTTTTTAATGAAATTCTTTAATTCTTTTTTTTTGTCATCGCGGCTACTATTTCCTACTTTTTTTTGTCATCAAGGCTACTTTTTCCTACTTTTTTTAAACTCATAATGGAGTGCGAAGCCTGATTTTCTCAACAAAAAAGTTGTTTTCAGGTTCAGAATTTAAAAAAGTTGGATTATTATTCAATTTTATTATACGAAAACTCATTTATATTTTTTTTTACTAATTTCAGAACATAAACTTTTAAAAAAAATGTTTTATCGAATTTTGGTTTTATCACTAAAACTTTTTTTTTAAAGTTTATGTTGTAAAATTAGTTAGAAAAATAAACAAATCAGTTTTCGTTTAATCAAATTTAATAATAATCAAATTTTTTTAAATTCTTCACCTAAAAACTATTTTTTTTAAAAAGTTAAAACTTTTATAAATATTAATTTTTTGATTGACTAAAACTTTTTTTTTAAAGTTTATGTTGTAAAATTAGTTCGAAAAATAAACAAATCAGTTTTTGTTTAATCAAAATTAATAATAATCAAATTTTTTAAAATTCTTTACTATAAAAATAATTTTATTGAATATTTAAAATATTTTCTTCATACAGTTGAAAATATATGTGTACCCTCCCCTTAATCACGAAAAAAAACCTTTAACTAGAACAGCGATAACTTTTGCTAAAATAGCGAAAGTATTCTTTAAAATAACGAAAGTGTTCGCTGCAATAACTAAAAATTTCGCTAATATAGTGAAACTTATGGTTGTTCAAGGTGAAGATTTTTTTTCGTGAAATATGTAATGATTTTTGATATTATTTTGTATTAAATTTCCCATAAGTTACTTCTTTTTTAATTTAATTATTTTTTATATCAAAATTTCGCTTTTTGGCATTTTTTTCTCAATTTTTATATATAAAATACGTTTACTTTAAATTTATTAATTATATATTTTCTCTGGCGTGTAGAATTCTTTCCCATTTTACAAATAGCTATACATATTTTATATAATAAATGAATTAAGTGATAACTAAGTAAAGCAGTGCACAAGATGTTATAAATCTATTTTTAATAATAATATGTTATTAATATTAAAATATTTGGTAATTAAATTTTTCGTTTTTTGAATTTCGCGCCAATAGTTCGTTCAATCGCCGCGTAGATGGCATAAAAGTTCTCTCGCAAACGAAACGAAATACAGTGAATAGAGAACATAAAGTGAAATTTAGTATAATTGTATTAAAGTTTATTTAATATTTTTAATGTTTGATATAATTATATTAAAATTTAATTAATATTTTTAATATTTGACATAATTATACCAAATTTTAGATAAGTTTTGTTAAAGTTATAGTATTTTTTAATATAAAAAGTTCCCAAGTAGTGACTGACTTTTTCCTTCTGAATATTAGTGAATTTTATTAATAAATTATTAGGCATTACTATTTATTAGTAGGCATTACTATTTATTAGTAGGAATTACTATGTTTATTAGTAAAATTTTCTAATTAAAAATTAAAAAGTGACTCACCAATTCCAGTTAGTAAACATTATTTTGAATAAATTTAATTGGAAATTTTAAAGAATTTAGATCTTTGAAAAATTTTCTAAATTCAAATTCTTATGAAATTAGTTAATTTTTTAAATATTTATTTAAATTAATTATTAAAAATAATGGATTTAAAGAAGAATTAGAAAAAGTTCATTTTAGCTAAAAAATATAGTGAATATAAATGGATTCGAAAATTGAAGACGTTTTTCAAAAATTATTGTAAACAAATGATTGCAAGAACAATATTTTTATAATTGAAAATAATAATTTTATCACTCTATCATCTTTCAATTATTATTTTTTTAATGTTTTTTTTTAATTATATATTTTCTCTGGCGTGTAGAATTCTTTTCCATTTTACAAATAGCTATATACATATTTTATATAATAAATGAATTAAGTGATAACTAAGTAAAGCAGTACACAAGATGTTATAAAATCTATTTAAAGAAAACTTAAAAAATTTTTTTTTTTTTTTAAAAAGGTAAAAAAAAAGGGAGGGGGGAGAGAGATAAGACCGAGAGAGTATTTTCTTGCAATTTTACCTTATCATTCACAGTGCATTTACCATGAAAGTAGAATTAGATTGTAATCTCTTTTTTTTCTCCCCTGTGATTGAAGATGATGCACCAAAAAGGGGGGAGGGAGAAAGAGAGAGAGGGAGGGGGGGGGTATTCGGATACAAGAATTTGCGCGCACCGATGCATTCGATCTGAAATGTAGATGCAAAATACCTACGCAAAATTTGCAGATGCCCTTGCGGCATTTCTCTCTCTCTCTCTCTCTCTCTCTTTCTCTCGCTCTCCTCAAGTGCGAATCGAAATAAGAAGGCAAATACCATGTCTTCTTGTCTCTTTCTCTTTTTCTCTCTTTTTCTCTCTTTTTCTCTCTCTCTCTCTCTTTCTCTAACAACCAAAGAAGAATCCCTTCCCATCCCTGATCGCATTCGTATTACACGGTCCACTGCCTGAATCTTGGCTCATCGTCCTTTTTATTATCTGGTCCCAGATTATTTTTGGCAATAAGGAAGAAGAACAAAATATCGAACGGTTTTTCAGTCGTAATGACGGTAAAAATTTTTAAAATAAGAAAAAAAAGAGAGGAGAGAAATAAAATTTGAAATAAAGAGTAAAAGAGAGAGAGAGAGAGAGAAAAAGAGAGGGGGGGGAATGTGGAGACAATCGGAATTCAAGTACCGATGCAGGATTCAGGGCCGTAGACAAATCGCCCCGGGAGCCTAACCTCTCCACGCCCCCGCAATGTTCTGCGCATTACGTTTTTACAGATGCGAATCACATAGAGTATATGTGCGCGCACTCTCAGGGACGCGATCTTAGGAGTTAATGTTTTCTTGATCATCTTTCGTGGAATTTATTTTCTTTTTTTTTCATTCTCCATACCACACCCCGATTGGAATTTATTTTAATTAGATTACATATAAATTGGAAATTAATTTCGTGGAATTTTTGCAAAAATAATTTCCATTGTTTGCGGTGCGTTTTAATTGCGCGCTCCGTATTGTAATTATATGCGCAGGTTGTTTATTAATAATGTATATTATTTTATGAATCTGGGTATAGAGTTATTAATTACGGTACTTAATATTTTATATGTAAATTGTTAATTAGTATATTTAATATTCTACGTGAATTATTAATTTATGTACTTAATATTCTCTACGTAATTGCTACGTAAAGTATTAATTAATATATTATACTAAACTTGTTGGTAATTTTTACTATTTTTGAGGAACAAGTTGGTACTATTTTTTTATTTTCGAAAAATTAATTCGAGTCTATAGTAAATAAAAATTTAAATTGTAGAAAATAAAATGAAGCTATAGTAAATAAATAAACAAATAATTGAAAATAAAACAATAAACTAATTGAAATAGGTGAAAAAAGTAAATTAACAAATGACTGAGAATAAAAAAGTAAACTAAACAAAATAGGTGAAAAAATAAATAAAAAAAATTAATTCGAGCCTATGGTAAATTAAAATTTAAATTGCAAAAATGAAATAAAGATAGTAAATAATTTAACAAATGACTGAAATAATAAAAAAATAAACTAAATAAAATTAAAAAATATTAATTCGAGCCTAAGGTTAATTAAAATTTGAATTGTAAAAAAAATAAAGATAGTAAATAAATAAACAAATGACTGAAAATAAAAAATGAAATAAAGATAGTAAATAATTTAACAAATGACTGAAAATAAAAAAATAAACAAATGACTGAAAATAAAAAAATAAACAAATGACTGAAAATAAAAAAATAAACAAATGACTGAAAATAAAAAAATAAACAAATGACTGAAAATAAAAAATGAAATAAAGATAGTAAATAATTTTAAAAATGACTGAAAATAAAAAAATAAACTGAATAAAAATAAAAAAATATTAATTCGAGCCTAAGGTAAATTAAAATTTAAATTGTAAAAAAAGATAGTGAATAAATAAACAAATGACTGAAAATAAAAAAAAACTAAATAAAATAGGTGAAAAAATAAATAAAAATAAAAAATATTAATTTGAGCCTATGGTAAATTAAAATTTAAATTGTAAAAAAAATAAAAACAGTAAATAAATAAACAAATAACTGAAAATAAAAGAATAAACTAAATAAAATAGGTGTAAAAAATAAATAAATTCAATTCAAATATTTTCTGAAATATGGTAAATATGGTAAATTAAAATTTTAATTGTAAAAAAATAAAGATAGTAAATAAATAAACAAATAACTGAAAATAAAAGAATAAACTAAATAAAATAGGTGTAAAAAATAAATAAATTCAATTCAAGTATTTTCTGAAATTTGCAACAAACCGTTGAAACAATTCAATTATTTAGTAAAGTCTTCTTTGCAAACATTCAATTCTCTTGAAAATAATTCTAAAAGTGATTTTAATCCCAAATATTCAATTATTTCTAAAATTGTCTAAAAAGTTTATTTTAAAAAATCTATTATTTTCCAAATTTTTACATGAAAATTCTTGTAAAATAAAAAATTATTTTCTTTAAAATTTTAAAAATGACACAATTTGTCTATAAAAAGTTTTCTATGTCAATTTTTTTACAAAAATTTCACTGGAAGGATTCAGTAAAATTTTTTCCAATTTTTAATAAAATTTGTCGAAAAAAAATTCATTTTTTTCCCAAACTTTTAATAAATTCTTGGAAACAATTTAATTATTTTGTAAAAATAAAAAAAATTCTTCGCAAGAATTAAATTATTTCTATAATAATTATAGAAAAGTAGGTGAAAAAATAAATAAAAATAAAAAAAATTAATTCGAGTCAATGGTAAATTAAAATTTAAATTGTAAAAATCAAAATAAAGATAGTAAATAAATAAACAAATAATTGAAAATAAAACAATAAACTAAATGAAATAGGTGAAAAAAGTAAATTAACAAATGAATGAAAATAAAAAAATAAACTAAATAAAATAGGTGAAAAAATAAATAAAAAAAATTCATTCGAGCCTATGGTAAATTAAAATTTAAATTGCAAAAATGAAATAAAGATAGTAAATAATTTAACAAATGACTGAAAATAAAAAAATAAACTAAGTAAAATAGGTGAAAAAATAAATAAATAATATTAATTCCAGCTTATGGTAAATTAAAATTAAAATTGTGAAAAACAAAAAACTAAATAAAAAAAATGTGGAAAAATAAATTAACAAATGACTGAAAATAAAAAAATAAATTAAACATAATTAGTGAAAAAAGTAAATTAACAAATAACTGAAAATATGAAAATAAACTAAACATAATAGGTGAAAATACGAAAATAAACTAAATATAATAAAAAAATAAATAATTAAAAATGGAAAGTAGAAAATAATCAAAATATGTTTTTTAATGAATAAAAAATAAGCAAGAAATTATAAAATTGAAAGAAAATATAAAATTGAAATAAAATATAAAATTGAAAGAAAATAAATGTTTAGAAGGAGACAATTGTTGGCAAACAAAATTTTCGGTGTAAACGGATAAATATAAATGTATATATTCCTTCTGCAATATTTGCCGGGATAAATATATGCTAATATGATAATTACATATTGCAAATAAAATAAACTCGCATTTTATTTGATAAGCATTTATGATATTCTTGAGCATATAGACACAATCGTTATCCCATTGCTTTGCGCAAGTGGATTTATCTTATTATACGGATTTACTCTTCATTTATTCGCCATGGGATGGAATTTAAATTAAGTGTCCGCAGCCGACTTCAGGTTACACTGTGCGGCACCTGGTGAATTTCCATACTCACATTTTCTGAAAAATAATTTATTCATCCCGAGAGGAAATTCAAAACATTTCTATCGGCCGTTTATTAAATACCCTTCAAAAGCAACTTACAGTATAATCTCGCAAATGTTCGTTTATCTCCAGTTTTTTTTTTGCTCTTTTTCATTATATATTCACTGTTTAAATATATAAATAAATAAACAAATATATAAATAAAGAAATAAAGTATTGTTATTTTTATTTTATTTAAACAAAGAAACAATCGAAATAAACGAATAAACAAATAAGCAAATAAATAAAAAAGTACGTAAATAAACGAATAAGGAAGTAAACAAAAAACTATTAGGTAAATAAATAAATTAACAAATAAATATATAAACAAATAAGTAAATAGACTCATAAATAAATAATTAATTAATTAATTAAACAAAGAAAAATAAACATATAAACAAAAAAATTAAATATTTTTAATTAATAAACAAACAAATAAATAAATAAGTAAATAAACAAATAAACAATTATAAAAACAAAAAAAAAGTATTGCTATTTATATTTTATTTCAACAAAGAAAAATGGAAATTAACGAATAAACAAGTAAATCAACAAATAAGTAAATTACCAAATAAATTAATAAAGGAATTGACAAATAAATAACTAAGTAAATAAACAAATAAAGAAATATATAATCAATGAAATAAAATATTGTAATTCTTATTTTATTTAAATAAAGAAAAAGTAAAGAAGTAAACGAATAAACAAATAAGTAAATAAATTAATTAACAAATAAATAAGTAAGTAAACAACTATATAAACAAAGAAATAAATGTTTGTTATTTTTATTTTATTTAAACAAAGAAACAATCGAAATAAACGAATAAACAAATAAGCAAATAAATAAATTATTTTTATTTTATTTTTGCGGAGAAAAAAAACGAATAAAAAATACGTAAATGAAAAAATAAGGAAGTAGAGAAAAAAAGAAATAAGTAAATAAACTAATAAATAATTAATCAATTAATTAAACAAAGAAAAAGTAAAGAAATAAACAAATAATTAAACAGTCAATTAAATGGAAAGGTATCGCGCTGCGAAAAAATGGTTCCTAAGAGGCAAAAACGAATTATAGGTTATGTTTACGATAATTTTACCTGAATTAAAGGTTTCTAATTATTTATATGAAATAAAAATAATTTTTATTGAATACCTTTGGTTGTAACAAAGACTCACATGCAAATCATTTGTATTGAGATTTGATTCTTTTTGTGTATTTTTATTTAAAAATTTGAAAACATAACCTAAAAATTGTTGCTTCTTAAATATTTCTTTCTTTGAAGTGCGTCAAAAATTTAAAAAATAAGAAAATTAAACTAAAATATTCTAAATAGAAATAAATTATAAAAAATGAAAAATAAAATATATTCTTAATAAAAATGCTCTAAATAAAAATTAATATTTTGTTTGTTCACCATTTTCCCCTTCTTTGGAAATATGAATTAATATTTTTAAAAATAAGTAATGTAAATTTTTTGTTTAAAAAATCAATTTAAAAATGAATTAATATTTATAGAACATAAGTAATGTAAACTTTTTGTTAAAAAAATGAATTTGAACATTAATTTTTTGTTTAAAAAATCAATTTAAAAATGAATTAATATTTTTAGAAAATAAGTAATGTCAATTTTTTGTTAAAAAAAATTTTTAATAAATGAAATACAATTAATGTTTTAATGATAATGATAAATTACAGGTATAATAATAAATAATGGTCATAATAATTAATAATAAATGTGACCCGCTCCGAAGAAATGTTCCTAAGAAGCAAAGGCTTTGAAAGGTTATGTTTGTGCTTTTTTTCGCTCAATTAAAAGTTTTTATTTTTAATTTTAAAACTAAAATCAATTTATATTTATTATTTTTCGTGTCATGAAGACTTGATCATAAGTTGCTTATATTAACAATCGATTCATTTTGTATATTTTTATTTTGAAAATTACAAACATAACCTACAATTTTTTCCTTCTTAACCGATTGGGACTGTTGGAAATTCAATTGTAATTTTTTTGACTACTTTTCTATTTAAATATTCAATAAATTGAACTGAAATTTTGTAAGAAAGTTTAAAATATATTAAAGAAGGTCAGTCATGTGTAAAAGTTGCAATAAATCAAAAATAAATTATCAAAAAATACTTTTAAGTCGACAAAGACGAGAAATCGATTAAAAGATTGACTTGGACAAGTGATAAGTTCAAAAATAAATATTTGTAATAATTTTAAAAATGTTACAACTTTTACAAATCACTGCCATTTTTTAAAGATCCTAAAGTTCTGAACGTTCAAATGAACGAAGTTTATTTATTTTTTCTAAAAATTAAATTTTTATTGCAATTATTTTGTGTCACTGACAAAAAAATTAATTACTGAGTTTGTAAATGTAAAATTTTAGTTTTTAAATTTTTTTATTATTAGTAATTTATTAAAATATCTTCAATAAAAAATATTTCGTTCATTTGAACGTTCAAAACTTTGGGATCATATTTTTTATTGTATTTCAGAGTTTCTTTTAAAATTTTTATCTCTATTTATTAAATATTTAATGAGAAAATATGTGATCGAAAAACGACCTTGAAGTCCACAACGTTTATCTTACGAAAATAATTATTTACTTAATAAATTGAAAAAAAATAAAGCAGCAGTGTTGCAATAAAAATATTAAGTTAAAAATAATTTTGGAAAAATAGATTGATGTTTATGTTTTGAGGAAAAAAAAAGAATTATTATTATTTTTTTTTGTAATAATTCTTATATAAATAAATATTAAGTTAAAAATGTGACGCGCTCCCAAGAAAGGTACCTAAGAAGCAAACGAATTATAGGTTAGGTTCGTCTTGGATTTGTCTTGATTAAAAGTTTATTTTCAATTATTTGAATTTGAAACCACTATTTATTGAATATTTTGCATTTCATAAAAACTTGATAATTAATAATTTTTAATTACTAATTTATTCTCTTTCTGTATTTTTACTCAAAAAATTAAAAACATAACCTCAAATTTTTTGCTTCTTAGGTACCTTTCTTGGGAGTGCGTCACAAATAATTTTGGAATAAATTAAACAATTTTTTCCATTGATCAACGTTGTGGACTCCAATTTAAAAAAAAAATACTTTTAAAAAACTAAGTTGTTTAACTTTAAAAAAAATTTTCTAGAAAAAAATTACCATTGCAAATCCGAGAGTCACTTTCATACAAAACGCTTCAAAAATAATAGACGTAGTTAAAATAATAATTTATAATAAAAATAATTTTGTTTGCTGGGACAAATGAAGTGGCAAGCTTTTGACGAAAAAAAAAATAATAAATGAAAATTTTCACTTTGCAATAAGGGAATAAGATAGCATTACAAAGATACCAAGTTCTCATTGCTTTGGAAGCTCGTGGATATAATTTCTTTCGAATAATTGAATACAATGATTAATTCATTTGAAAAGGGCTTTAAGGGAAAGTCGCAACATCCGAAGGCCACCCAAGTTGTTTCTTTTTGAATCCGGACCTGCGGACTTGTGTGTAGATATCAAGATATGTACCCTCGCGGAACTTAAACATTTCACTGCTCGGCAACCTTCCAACCCTCTCTCACTGTTACATGCTTTGCTGTGAAGTTATTATTGTATCTACTAAAATGGTACGCGAAAGGGAATTTCTAAGACTTTTTCCCTTTTTTCTTTTTTTCTTCAATTCTTTATTTCTTTTTTTCTTCAATTCTTTTTTTCTTTTTTTCTTCAATTCTTTATTTCTTTTTTTCTTCAATTCTTTTTTCCTTTTTTTCTTCATTTCTTTATTTCTTTATTTCTTTTTTCCTTTTTTCCTTTTTTCTTTTTCCTTTTTTCCTTTTTCTGCTTATTCCTCCTTCACTTATCTTTCTTATTTCCCTTTTACTTCAGAAAAGGATTTTTTTATTTCCTTTTTCTTATTCCCCTTCTACTCCTTTTTCTTTTTTCTTTTTTTCCTTATTCCTCGTTCAATCGCATTTATATTATTCCCCGGCGAAAATCCCTTTAAGAGAGAGAGAGAGAGAGAGAGAGAGAGAGAGAGAGAGAGAGAGAGAGAGAGAGAGAGAGAGAGAGAGAGAGAGAGAGAGATAGATAGAGATAGACAGAGAGATAGAGAGAGAGAGAGAGAGAGAGAGAGAGAGAGAGAGAGAGATAGAGAGAGAGAGAGAGAGAGAGAGAGAGAGAGAGAGAGAGAGAGAGAGAGAGAGAGAGAGAGAGAGAGAGAGTACAGTTTCGTCCCCCTAGGATTATTTGTGTAAAAAGAATATTTCAAAGTCCAATTCGCATTTTCAATGCTCATGTCAAACCAAGTATCACTTGTTTCCTGATTTTTTATTCGATCGCAATAAATATTCAAACATTAGCGTCCCATTTGTCTTCGGCGGTCTCAGGTTACACCCCAGAAAACAGTTTCTTTGAATAAAAAAATAAAAAATTTTCTTTTCTCTTTAGATGAAAAAAGAAATCGACGGTGAAGTTTGTTCATTGTAACGATCAAGGACTTTTGATTTTTTTTAAGAGGGAATCTTGAATTCTGGAAATAGAAGATGTTGCGCTGACAATACTTCTTTAGTAAATAATTTATTTTTTGTTTTTTATACATTTGTTTATTGATATATTAAATTTGTTAATTGTTATATAGGTTTATTAATAAATAATCGTAATTCATTAATAAATAATCGTAGATTATTAATAAATAATCACAATTTATTAATTTAATAATTAAAAATCCTAATTTATTAGTAACTAATCGTAGTTTATTAATTTATTAATAAAAAAACGTAGTTTATTAATAAATAATCATAATTTATTAATAACTAATCGTAGTTTGTTAATTTATTAAAAACTAATCGTAGTTTATTAATTTATTAATTAATAATCATAGTTTATTAATAAATAATAAAAATTTATAAATATAATGAATAGAAATCTTAATTTATTAATAACTAATCGTAGTTTGTTAAATTATTAATAAAAAATCGTAGTTTATTAATAAATAATCATAATTTATTATTTAAATAATGAAAAATCTTAATTTATTAATAACTAATCGTAGTTGGTTAATTTATGAATAACTAATCGTGGTTTATTAATTTATTAATAAATAGTCATAGTTTATTAATTTAATAATTAAAAATCTTTATTTATTAATAACTAATCGTTGTTTATTAATTTATTAATAACTAATCGTTGTTTATTAATTTATTAATAAATAATCATAATTTATTAATTTAATAATTAAAAATATTAATCCTATTAATAACTAATCGTAGTTTGTTAATTTATTAATAACTAATCGTAGTTTATTAATTTATTAATTAATAATCGTAGTTTATTAATAAATAATCATAATTTATTATTTAAATAATTAAAAATCTTAATTTATTAATAACTAATCGTAGTTTAATAAAAAATAATAAAAATAATAAAAAATAAAAATAAAAAATCTTTATTTATTAATAACTAATCGTAGTTTATTAATTTATTAATAAATAATCATAATTTATTATTTAAATAATGAAAAATCTTAATTTATTAATAACTAATCGTAGTTGGTTAATTTATGAATAACTAATCGTGGTTTATTAATTTATTAATAAATAGTCATAGTTTATTAATTTAATAATTAAAAATCTTTATTTATTAATAACTAATCGTTGTTTATTAATTTATTAATAACTAATCGTTGTTTATTAATTTATTAATAAATAATCATAATTTATTAATTTAATAATTAAAAATATTAATCCTATTAATAACTAATCGTAGTTTGTTAATTTATTAATAACTAATCGTAGTTTATTAATTTATTAATTAATAATCGTAGTTTATTAATAAATAATCATAATTTATTATTTAAATAATTAAAAATCTTAATTTATTAATAACTAATCGTAGTTTAATAAAAAATAATAAAAATAATAAAAAATAAAAATAAAAAATCTTTATTTATTAATAACTAATCGTAGTTTATTAATTTATTAATAAATAATCATAATTTAATTATTTAATAATTAAAAATATTAATCCTATTAATAACTAATCGTAGTTTGTTAATTTATTAATAACTAATCGTAGTTTGTTAATTTATTAAAAACTAATCGTAGTTTATTAACTTATTAATAAATAATCGTAGTTTATTAATAAATAATAAAGATTTATTAATTTAATAATTAAAAATCTTAATTTATTAATAACTAATCGTAGTTTATTGATTTATTAATAAATTATTAATTGAAATACTTTTTTAAATTTCAAAGTATTAAACGTTCAAATTCAAATGAACGAAATTTATTTTCTATTTGAATATTATTTTAAAAAATTACTCGTCTTAAATAAAAATAAAGTGTAAGGTAATTAATTAACTATTTATTTAGTTAAAAAATTTATTTTTTAATGTAAAAAATAACTTTTACAATAAAATACAAATTTTAAAGAAGTGTTGAAAATGTCGCCGTTTGTTTGAACTTTAGCAAAAATTTTAAATTATTACATTATTACTTGTATTATTATAAATTAAAATATAAATTATTAATTGAACATTGTAAAAAAATTATTTGATTCAATTAAACGATTACTTTTCGATTGTCAAATAAATATTTACTTGAGTCACATTAATTTTTATATCAATTAAATGTAATTTGATTTTACTGAAAATATTTTTTATTAGTTATTCTAAAATTATTTTTTTTATTTCTTATACTGAAATTGTTTTTTATTTGTTATACTGAAATTATTTTTTATTTGTTATACTGAAATTATTTTATATTAATTGTTCTAAAACTATTTTTTATTTGTTACACTGAAATTATTTTTTATACTGAATACATTTTTTATACTGAATTTATTTTAGCTTTGTTATACTGTAATTATTTTTTACTTATTTTCTTTTTTTCTTTTTTACTTATTTTAATTATTTTCACTAAAATTATTTTTTCTTTGTTATACAGAAATTTTCGATTCTAATAAAATTTATTTGATTAAGTTAAAAACAATATTTGATTCAAGAAAACATTTACTTGGTAATAGACAAGTAATTGGTTATTGGAATAAAAATAAAAATTTTGTTCAGTGTTTCACTTTGTTAATTAGTTTTAATTTATTTTTACATTTTTAACTATTTTAATTCGTTAATAAATTATTAATTACATTTTTTTACAATTTTTAATTTGTTATTATATTATGTTAATGAGTGTAATTCAGTTTCATAATGTGATGAAACAAATGTTGAAAAATTTAAAACTTTGTTTGACTTCTTTTTTATCGCAACTCTCTTCTTTAAATTTATTTACGCACTTAAACGTTCAGAACTTATTGTTCGCCTTGGCAACTTAGCAAACAAGTAAAATTGTAATAAAAATGTTTTTTTTCGTTAATTTTGTCTCGCATTTTATTCTCGTAAGCTGAGAGTGCATTTTTTAATTAAACTTTTAATTTTTTTTTATTTCTTCGTTATTTACTTATTTGTTTTATTTCTTTTTTTCTTTTTTTAATTATTTAAGTAATCTTCTTTTTTTAAATTATTTATTTATCTTGTTTATTTATTTTTTAATTTTTATTGTTTATTAATTTGTTTAATTTGATTTATTTATTTTCTTTTTTTCTTTTTTAATTATTAATTTCCATTGTTCATTTATTTTTTAATTTTAATTGTTTATATTATTTGTTTTATTCACTCATTTATTTTATTACTTTCTTTTATTTACTCATTCATTCCATACTTGGTTTGTTTTCTATTTTGCTTTATTTTATTTTGTTTTACTGTTTAATTTTTTAATAATATCATTATTGTTTTATTTTGTTTCTTTTCTTTATTTTATTAACTTCATTATTTGCTTTAATTATATTTTTCTTCTTTAATTTAATTTATTTATTTATTCCTTTTAATTATTTTAATTTATTAAATTTCCTGTGTTTTGTTTATCGAAATTATTTATTTCTCCTGTATCTTGTTTATTTTTAATTCATTCGTTTTTTGTAATTTCATTTATATAATGATTTTATTTATTTCATTATTTTTTATTCCAATTTTAGAATTCTATTTTTTATTTTATATTTATTATTATTATTATTATTATTATTATTATTATTATTTGAATTTTTAATTTACTTTTATTTGTTATTTTATTTTTATTATTATTTTTAATTTAATTTGATTTGGATTTAATTTTATTTTATTTTTATTTTTATTTTTATTTTTATTTTTATTTTATTTTGATTTTATTTTTATTTTATTTTTATGTTTTTTTTTATTTTAATTTTAATTTTATTTTATTCTAATTTTTTTATTCTTCACCTATTTTTCTCCATTATGTAATTATTGTTAAATTACTTTTGTTCCATATACAATGTTTATCGTGTTTACATTTTTTTTATCTTTTATTTTATGATAAAAAAATTCAATGGAAACTTTAAATATCAATACCTCATTTAAGAGTTTTAATTGTATATTATTTTTATTTATCGTGAACAATAATTATAGAGGAAATGTTTGATAATAGAAAACATTATTTAAGAGTGATGAATAAATGAGTATAAAAGGGGCTAAAAAAATTTTTTATTTTATATATTTTTTGAATAATTTGAAGTATTAAATTCAACGAAACGACACAATGAAAATTTATTCAGCACTTCTTGTTGCAACAATTTTACTTGTTTGCTGGGCAACAATCGGAGAGGCTGTTCCTATTATTTCAAGTAACGAGACATTTACATTATAAATTTTTAATATTATTTAAAAAAAATTTCGATTAACATTATTTTCAATTCATTTAAAATTATTTTTATTAAAAATAAGATTTTCGGTTAAAATATCTTTTTCGTTTAAAATTAAATTAACATTTTATTGCTATTTTATTTTAATTAATAAATAAATAAATAAATAAATAAATATATTAATTAATTAATTTAAAGTTAAATTTTTAGGTTAAAATTATTTATATTTAAAATTGGATTTTTGGTTAAAATTATTTTTATCTAAAATTAAAATAATTTTGATTATGAAACGATTTTTATTTAAAACTTAATTTTCAAATTATTAGTCAGATTAGAAGCATTTTTTTTAATAGTTTGAAAGGTAGTTTTAAATTTTTTGGAAAAAATAGTAAAAAATAATATTTTTTCTTTTAGGCAAAAAGAAACGTGATGCAGTTATAGTATAAAAAAATAAAACAAAGTTTATTTATGCAAAATTGAAGAAAAGAGCAAAATTTTGTATATTATGTATTATTGAAATAAAGAAAACTAAATTACCCTTTAATTAAAGAAACTTCTCTTTTCTTAAAAAATTAAAAACTATTTATTTGCGAATAAAATATCGAAAAAGAAAATAAAAAAAACCACTGACCAATGAAAGTTAATAATTATTTTTGGTTCAATTTATGTAATAGAATTTATATTTAAAAAAAAAATTGATTAACTACCTAGAATAAATGTCACTTTAAAAGAATAAATTTTCATCGAAGGTGTAAGAGCTCGTCTTTTAATCAACTTTAAAAACATTTTTACGATTTCTTAACACTGTAAATCTTGTGACATTTTTTTTCCTGCTCTTTGTGTTGTTTTAAATTTACAACTAGATTTCCAGTTTCTTTTATGAGTGAGCATTTATGATGACAGGAAAGCAGAAGTTCTTCATGCGTGCAAGTTCTCTTTACTCAAAAAAACCGGTTGACAAGGTATCAAACCACTAAAATGTAGCAGAAAATAAGAAGTCCTCAACATTTAATAGATTGCTTAGAAGCAGTTTAATTAGAAATGCCATTTTACATTTTCCCCCCACGCACACATACACACACACAAGTTCCACCATAAATTTATGTTTTATTAATAAAATCCATATAATATCGTAATTCTTTATAATTACATTATAATTATTTTGATCGCATTTATTACGTAAACCAACTCGTCATGCCAGATAAGAGAAGATGAAAAATGGAAGAATTTATATTTAATATGTGAGAGGAATAAAAATAAAATTTTTATTCTCAAATGTAAATTATTTTTGTATCAAAATGAAAAAATATTTATTCTAAAATATAAATTATTTTTATATGAAAATAAAATTTTTTTTTAATATGTTTTTGAATATATTTTAATATTTTCATTTATTACAGTTTTTCTTTTAATTTTTATAAATTTAATTATTTTCAATATCGACTATTTTAAGAAAAAAATTTCCTTAAAGAATTCATTTATTAAAAAATATTGTACAAAATTCTATTATTTTTTTGAAATAATAACATTTTCACTAGAATTAAATGAATTAAAATACAATTTTCATACAATTGTCCGAAAAAAATTGCAAAAATCAAATATCTATAAATATTTTTAGAAAATCCTTCGCAATGTTTAATAAAGTTCTTCGGAAGAACTCAAATATTTTTATAAATTGTAAAATTTTTCTCAGGAATTCCGATATTTTCAGAACCAATAAAACTCATGGCTGAATTTCAGTTATTATTATTGTTACAATTTTAAATTAATTTTTCCAAAAACTGAAATTAAAATTAAAAATGCAATTTCATAAAAACTTTATTCAAATTCTGCAAAAGAATTCAACTTAATTACAAAATTTTGATATAATTTGATTATTTGAATTTAATGATTATTTTTCGGGTATTAATAAATTTCTTAAAAGAATTTAATTATTTTCAAAAAATATAATAAAAATTCTTCGTGACAATTCAATTATTTTCAATAAAATTATCCAAAAGAAATTAATTATTTAAAAAGAATTTTTGGAAAATTTGTTGTAAGAATTCAATGAGTTTTATGTAAGTTATTAAATTATTTCGAAAATTTCAATTTTTTTAAATAAAATTTAAATAAAATTTCTTGATGAAATTTAATTATTTTATTAAAAAGTTTAACAAGCTTAGTTAATAGAATTCAGATATTTTTAAAAATTATTTTAACGTTTGTAGAAGACTTAAATTATATTAAGTTCAATTTCAATTAAATTCCTTATACGAAAAATTTTCTTCAAGAAAAAATTGAATTTGTATTTTTACAAACATTTAAAAAACTTTTTTTCTCTATTATTTCCATTAAAACTAATTGGGAATTTTTATAAAATTTTACATTATTATTAAAATTTTTTTTAAAATTTTACATTTTTTGAAGAATATATTTTTTGAAAAACGATAAAAATAAAAGAAATGAAAATAAATTAATTTCATAAATAATTGAATTTTTGTGAAAAATTGTAAATAATTAGATTTTTTTCGAAGAATTTGATTTAAAAAACGATAAAAATAATTGAAATCAAAATAAATTAATTTAATTAAATAAATAATTGAATTCCTGTTCAAAATTGCAAATAATTGAATTTTTTTGAGAATTTGAATAAAAATTTCAATAATAATTGCATTTTTCGAAAATTTTATTTAAAATAACATGGAAAATAATCGAAATCAAAATAAATTAATTTAATTAAAAAAATAATTGAACTGTGAAAAATTTTAAGTAATTGAATTTTTTCGAAGAATTTGAATAAAATTTTCTATGAATAATTCCATTTTTCGAAGAATTTGAATAAAATTTTCTATGAATAATTCCATTTTTCGAAGAATTTCTGTAGAATTTTATTAAAAATAATTGAAATTCATATACATTAAATTAATTAAGAATAATTAGATTTTTATGACAATATAGAAAAAATATATAAAAAATAATAATAATAATAATAATTTAATAATAATATAATAATATAATAATAATATATAAAAAATATATAAAATTCCGATGAAAAAAATGCAATAATTTTTGTAAATTTTATTAAAACTCTTTGAAAAATTTCAATTATTTTTGTAAATTTTATTAAAATGCTACAAAAAAATTTCAATTATTTTTGTACATTTTTTAAAAATTCTTCAAAAAATTTCAATTATTATTTACAATTTTTTACAAGAATTCAATTATTTAATTAAATTTATTAAAAATTCGTATATTTTTAATACATTTTTTAAATGAATTCTTAAAAAAATGCAATTATCCTTGAAAACTAGACAAAATTATATTAAAATTCTTTGAAAAAATTCAATTATTTTATAAAAGTTTGATAAAGTTCTTTACAAAGATTTAATTTAAAAATAAATATTCAATTAATTCGATAAATATTTATCTTTTTCTTTAAAAAATTGAATTTCAGTTAAAATTTTAGAGAATAATTGAATATTACAAGCGTTATTGAGTAATTTTTTTTTAGAAATAATTAAACTTTACAAAATTCTCCGTTTTTTTCTTATTATTAAATTTTAAAATATTTTAAAACTCAAATTGAAATCATTGAAAACTTGAATAGTTTAATTAGTTTAATTGTTTAATACTTGTGAAACTGTAATAATATTAAAATTTATTTTTGAAATAAAATAATTGTAGTTTTTATTAATTTTATTAATTTTATATATTTTATTTATTTTATTATTGAAAAATTCTATTAAGAAAAAAGTGATTCAATTTTGGAAGAGTTAAAGTTGTAATTTTTAGAAATTGTTAAATTTCAAAAAGAAATTGAAATCATTTTAAATATTTAGATATTTAGGAGAAAATAAACAAGTAGGTATTTGAATATTTATTTTTAAAAACTATTCTATTTTTGAATGTGAAATGAAATTTAATTTAGAAATTACGAAAAAATTCAGTCGTCAAGTTTAATTTATCGCTATAGCTACTTTTTTTTACTATTTTTTAAAAAATTTTTATCAATTACGAAGCTTGTGTTCACAATTATTAAATAAATGAGGAGCAATTTTTCAAAAGTTGATAAATCCATTTTTCAAAAAAATTGAGATAATCACATATTTAGAATTTTAAAATCCTTAGAAATCATTTGATCACTGTTCAATAAAAAAAAAAAATTTGTTACCAAAGAATTTTCAATTTAAAATATATTTTTGCCTAACCTTGATAATTTTTTATTTTAATTTTTTATTAGAAAAAATGACCAAAACCTTGAAATTCCTTTATTATAATAAATTTTAATTACAAACAAAGCTTTTTAAATAGAAAAATATTTAAAAATAAAGAATTTATTACATTTTTTCTACATTAAAATTAATTTTAATGGTTATGTGAGAATTGTCATTTGTTTAAATTTCTCGAAATGACAAAATTTGGATTTATCAGATTTTGAAAACTTGCTCCTCAAATAAATTGTTAAAATTACAAAAGAAGTATAAAAATAAAATTAAGATGAATATAATAATAAAATATAATTATATAATATAAAAATATATAATATAATATATATAATATGTAATATAATATAAATATAATAGTAATATTAATAATAATAGTAATAGTAATATTAATAATAATAGTAATAGTAATATTAATAATAATAGTAATAATATAATAATAATAGTAATAATATATAATAATGCAAAGATAAAAAAAAAATTAAAAAAAGGAATAATGAAATATAAAAAAAATGAATGAATAAATGAAATAAATGAAATGAATAATGGAAAATAATGCGAAACGCGAGTCCAAAATAAATCTATAAGAATATTTAAAACAAAAAACTACAAAAGTAATTTATTTATTCGAAATTTATTTATTCAAAAAAATTACAAAAGTAAATTATTTATTTGAAATTTATTTATTCAAAAAAAAAAGAAAAAAATTCCCCCCATCAATCCAAAAGAAAATGAATTGCGAATAAATTATGAATGAATAATTGTAAAAGTCTCAAGCGATGAATCTTGAAGTCTGCGACGATTTTTTGAACTTTTCTCCCTCTCTCTCTCTCTCTATCTATGCGTTCGCAAATGCATTAGAAATGGATGTCGCAAAATAATTTTTTATTTCCTTTTTCGACAAAGTTTAAAAATATTTACACGTTTTTGAAAAATAACGTGTATGTGTGTGGAGTGAAACTTTTTTTTTTTTTTTTTTTTGAACGCGCAGGTGATTTCATTCAAAAGATGACGATTTCCGAGCGATGCCTCTTCCAGTCATGGGCAATTTAAACGTTTGCCACAGACGAAGTCACAAGGCCGTAACTCCCTACGGGCAAAAAAAAAGACAACTTTCAGATAAGGGATTCGAGTCACGAACTCACCTAGAGCAATGCGTTGTATATTTCGCAGACTCTCTTGGAAGGCGCGCGCAAAGAAGACGAAGAAGAAAAGTAGAAGTATAAATGGAGAAACTGTGAGAGAAGTTGCCCTAACGCCATTTTTGGACGCGATAGCGACACGTGCGGAAAACCAAATACACAAAACGCCCCGGGACTTTTTTAATCTCTTCCTTTTTTTCCCGGTTTTTTTTTTTTTTTTTTTATTCTCTTTGCTTTGACAGGAATGAGGGGTCATGACTTTCGAAGCATTCTCTGACTCATATGGAATCACTTCCCAATGAATAGGGAATTTTGAAAGAAATATACCCGACAAGTTGTATTTATTTTGCAATTTGTTATTTTATTTTTTTTTTTTTGAAGAAAAACGTCCGGAATGAACGTTTATGATTTATGTTCGTAAAAAGTTCCTGAAAGATTGGGTAAAGCTGAAGAATATTCATCTTTCGTTGAGCGAACGATAAACATTCTTTTCTCGAATCTTTCAGGAACTTTTCTGCTTGGTAACTTTTACTATTTCCGCGTAAGGGAATTTTGCTTTCATTTTCCCTAAGTCTGGAAATTTACATGTGAAATTTTAACGAAATGAAAATAATGCAACTAAATTCTTTTTTTTAATGAAATTTTATCGAAATGAAATTAAAATTTTATGAAACTTTATCGAAATGAAATTAAAATTTTATGAAATTTTATCGAAATGAAATTAAAATTTTTTTTATGAAATTTTATCGAAATGAAATTAAAATTTTTTTTATGAAATTTTATCGAAATGAAATTAAAATTTTTTTTATGAAATTTTATCTAATGATTCAACAAATTTTACCATTTTCGAAGATAGGGAGTTTTATTGCTTTCATTTTTAGCCAACTTTGGAAAAAAAATTGTATATCTGAAATTTTACTCAGAGGATTTTATGGAAATAGAACAATTTTTCTTGTAGTTATTAATTATTTTTATTTATTACTGTAATTATTAATTATTTTCCAACTGAAACGAGAGAATTTAGTGTAATTCCCGCATGTTTCGCTGTGCTTCGTTTGTGAGAGAGTTTTCATGCCGTCTAGGCGGCGATTTCATGAACTATTGGCGCGAAATTCAAAAAAAAGGAACTTTAGTTAAAAATACAGTAAGCGGAAAAAAAATTTATTTGATGCAAGGTAATATTTTATTGATAATAGTCATGTAATGAGATATTGGAAGCGAATACATTTTTTTTTTTAGTTGACGGTATTATTAATTGAAAGTTTCGATTTTTGAATTTCGCGCCAACAGTTCATGAAATCGCCGCCTAGATGGCATGAAAATTCTCTCACAAACGAAATAAAGGAAATATATGTGGCAATTATACTAAATTCTCTCGTTTCAGTTAGATAATAAATAATTTTTAAAAATATATAATAATAATAATAAAAATAATAATTTAATAAAAATATAACAGTAAAAATATAATTACTTTTTCTCACAAAGAAAAGAGAAAAATAATTTGTTTTGTGAATAAACGTTTAAATGTAGAAACATAAAAGTATAAAAATTTAATAAAATATAAAAATTTAAATAAATAAACAAAAATAAATAATAAAAAAATTAATAAAAAAAATTCTTTTTAAATAATAAACGCCCAGAATAATAATTATTTATTAATTAATTATTATTAATTAATTAATTATTATTAATTAATTAATTATTATTAATTAATTAATTATTATTAATTAATTAATTATTATTAATTAATTAATTATTATTAATTATTAATTACTAAATTACTAAACCGAATTAATTATTAAAAATAATAAATTTATAGAAGAATTAAAAATAAAATAAAAAAAAAATAAATAATAAAAAAAAATTTTAATTTGAAATTCAAAAATTCTTTGGAAATTTAGGTAAAAAAGAAAAAAAAATTTTTTGAAATCGCGTTTGACATCCTTAATCGGCGTATAATTCGCTCTCTAATCCCGTATATTCCGTTACAGATCCAATTGCAATTAAGTTATTCGCATCGGTTATTAAAAAAGGGGGTTGAAAATGTAAAAAAAAAATTGACACTAATTCTGTCTTGAAATTTTGACAGGTATTGTTAGATTGACCTTGATCCAGTCTGAAATTCTCCCTCCGTCTTCGGCATCAAAATCTTAATTAAAAAGCATTTCTTTCCTGAAGATCCTTTTAGCATCCTTCAAGGTCCCTGTGTTCTTTTTCTTCTGCCTCTTCTTCTTCTTCTTTTACTCCCATAAACCCATCTGGGCGAAAACTTTTTTGTTTTTTTACAATCTCTCCCGTTTCTTCGTTTCACTCGCGACAAACTGAATTAATTATTAAAAATAATGAATTTACAGAGGAATTTCAGTTAAAAACATGAAAAAAATTGATTTTTCGGAAAAGTTAGAAATTCTTGGAGAAATTTAATTATTTTAGACAAATTTTGTAATGGAATTCTTTGCAAACTTTAAATTATTTTTAAAAATTGAAAAATAAAATTCTTGTCGAAATTCAATTATCTTTATAAATATATAAATAATAATTCTTCTTCGAAATTTTCAAGTATTTTCAGAAAAACTTTATTTAAATTCTTGGCAAGCATTTAACTATTTTCAAAAATTCGAAAAAAAATTCTTGTCGAAATTCAATTATGTTTATAAATGTATAAATAATAATTCGTCTTCGAAATTCAAGTATTTTCAAAAAATTTTAATTAAATTCTTGTCCAACTTTTAATTATTTTCAAAAATTCAAAAAAAAATTCTCGTCGAAATTCAATTATATTTATAAATGTATAAATAATAATTCGTCTTCGAAATTCAAGTATTTTCAAAAAAATTTTAATTAAATTCTTGTCCAACTTTTAATTATTTTCAAAAATTCAAAAAAAAATTGTCGAAATTCAATTATCTTTATAAATATATAAATAACAATTCTTCTTTAAAATTCAAGTATTTTAAACAAATTTTAATAAACAAAATTTTTTAACAAATTTTAATTTCAATTATTTAAAAAAAATTTCCTCCATTCGATATTTCGGTGATTTTCACTGACGACTATTTTAATAAAATTTCCCAAACAAATTCAATTATTATTTTTAAAAAAAATGTTAATAAAAATCTACGTCAACATTTATTTGTTTTCATAAATAATAAAAATTTCAATGGAATTCAATTATTTAAAAAAAATTTATACATTTCTTTGCACTAATTACAATATTTTTCTAAAAAAAATTTTCTAAAATTTGTTAAAAGAATTCAATTGTTTTCATTATTAGTTAAACAACATTGCGGAATTTCAATTAATTTTAGTAAAATTTTAATCGAAATTGTCGAAAAATAAATTTAATTATTCTTAAAAGATTTATTAAATTTCTTCTAAAGAATTCAAATATTTTAGAAAATTTTGATAATATATACTTTAGAAGAATTTAAGAAACTTAATTTAAAATTAAAATTTTAAAAAATTTTAAATAAATTTTAAATTAAAATTTTAAAATAATTGTATTTTCGTAGAATTTTCTACATTTAAAGAAGAATCTCCAGAATTGTAGAAATTCAATTGTTTGAAGAAGTAATAAAATTCCTCGCAGAAGTTTAATTATGTTTTAAAATTTACTATTTTAATAAAAAATTTTCCTAAGGGAATTCAATTTTTATTCATAATAAAATTTATATAAAATAAAATTCTTTTCAAACATTTAATTATTTTCATAAATAATGGAATTTTCCAGGAATTTAATTATTTAAAACACAATTTTAATAAAATCAATTAGAAAAAATGAAAATAAATTATTTAAAATTATTTCTATAAAATTTTTCGCAAAAAATTCAACTATCGTTATAAATCTTTATTCTTTTCAGAAAATTCAATTGTTTTCAAAAATGTTGATAAAATTCGTTACAAAAATTATTTTTACAAAATTTATTATAATTATTAAAAAAAATTCAATTATTTTAAATTTTCCACCGAAATTCAATTATTAAAGTAATTTAAGCTATTTTAATTTCATTTATTTTTAATACCATTTTAAATGAGTTCCACGAAAAATGCAATTATTTTTTAAAAAATTATTAAAATTCTTTGAAAGAATTCAATTATTTAATTTATGTAATTTATTTTAATTTTAATTAAAAATTTTAATTTTAATTATTTTTATTTTTTTTTTAATTTTCTTGTAATACAATTATAAAATAAATTACACGAAAGGTGAAATTATTCTTTTAAAAAATATATTTAAACTCTTCGACAGAATTCAATAAATTTCGAAAATTGTCATATAATTTTGTATAAGAATTTAAATTCAAATTACTTGAATTTATATATTTGAAATAAATTTTCAATTCATTATTTTATGAAATATTTTTGAAGAATTTAATTTTCAATAGAATTCAATTATTTAAAAACGTGTTGATAAAATTCCTTCTGAGAATTGAATTTTGAGAAACATTTAATTATTCAATTCAATTTAATTATTAATTGTGTTTGATTAATTGGGTCCTCGAGGAATTTTTAAAATAAAAATTTCTTTTTTATAGAATTTTGAGTTACATTTATAGATAATAAATAATAATTGAATATTATAAGCATTTTGGCGTAAATTTTTAGAAATAAGTGAATTTTGAAAAGGTTTCAAATTAAAAGCTTTGAAATTTTGAATTTTTCATACTTTTAAGTTTTAATTATTAATAATTAATTATTATTATTTTTATTTAATTATTATTAATTTAGTAAAAGAATGATTTTTTTTTAAGGTTTAATTGATTTTTACTTGAAATTATTATTTGAAGTTTTTATTTTTCAATATATATATTAATTATTGAAGCATTTCCGAATATTTGTATTTTCGTAAAATTGAATTGCTGTTAACAAATAGATTTAAAAATTCACAAAGGAGAACTTTTTCTAAAATTATCAAAGTAATTGATTTAAAAATGAATTTTAGTTGAAAATTGTAGAAAATTGTAGAAAATTGAGATTCGAATCATTTTTATAGTGACTCTATCTTTTATATTTGGAAAAATTGATTTTGATAAAAAATATTCTTCAAATTTTGGAGTAAATATTTCTGTATGGTTTTTTTAATTTTTTTCTTTACTTTTGATATGTTTTTATTTTTACATTTTTTATTGTAAAGTAAGAAAAGAAGAAAATTAAAAAAGAAATTTTTTAGGTGTTAGAAAGTGATGAAATTTTAAGAGAATTCTTTTTATTTTCGCAGAAAAATGACTCGCAAAATAAATAGTTTTGCGTGGTCCATGAGCAAAAATTTGCCTCTTGACTCTAAGTATATGATATCGTTAAAGTTTACATAAAGAGGCGATTGGGTATAATTTTTCAATTTCTTAACGCAGATTCAATCTTAAAAGATTGAAGAGAGAAAAAAAAACCACTGTTATTAATTCTTATTACCAATTTGCTGATTTAGGAGTTGAATTTTATCTTCCTGCTAGGCAACATCTATATATATTTCCATATATCCTAATGCGACTAAGAAACCCGCATAATAGTTACTGTGAAATTTAATCGGATGATAAATTTCAACCTACGAAACGTTCAATTTCTCCGTAACACGAAATACATAATTTTTTATCATGTTCAGCATTTATTTATATATATTCGCTTGTATTTGCGAATCAAAAAATCATAATTTGTCCCGTTATGTGGTCAAAGTACGAATTGTGTGATTTATTTTGCAAAATATATTCCTATATATACAATACAAAACACTGCGTTTAGAAATGTTATTTTAATTATATGGTTTTACCGTTTGTTGTATTTTTTTTTTCGTTCGAGGCAATCTTAATTTTTGTTAGTGATTTTTTGTTACTTTATTTATTACTGCGGTAATTAATTTATGAGTTACGTAATTAATTATTTAATTAGAACTGTATATAATTAGCTGAAGTACCGCTATTTGTGGAGTATGCCTATATAATGAACTGAAAATTAAATGGCATAGGTTTTATGTTTGCATTTACTGCAGGGGAAAACTATTTATGTGTATATAATAAATGACTATGTGAGATAATGGCCTCTAATTTAGAAACTAATTAATATTCAGTGTCAGTTTATAATGAACTGAAAATATCAAAATTCTTGATTTTATTATTTATCGGGACGCGGATTTTGGAATTTATTTATATTTTCTTTTATTTTTTATTTTATTTTTTATTTTCTTTTTTATTTTCTTTTTTTTCATTCCTTTTAATTTTTTCGAAATGAAAATTTCTTCTTAACTTTAGTGAAAAAGTAAAGAAAATTAAAATATTTCAAGTATACCAATAGATTTTTTTTAGTTCAATACACATTTAAAACAATTTTTAATTTTTTTTTATTTTATTTTAAACAAATTTTAATTTGAATACACGGTTCACTTTGGTTCAAATTAAAATTTGTTTGGTTTAGATAAATTTTTAAATATTTAAACTTTTCGGTTCAAATAAAATTTGCTTTGGTTCAATTACATTTCAATTCTGATCAATTTTATTTTGGAACAAATTAAACATTTTCTGGTTTAAAAATTAAATCTTGTTTCACATTGAACTTTATTTGGTTCACTATTTGGTAAAAATAAATTATATTTTAGTTCAAATTAAACTTTTTTTTTTTGCTCAGAAATTCTGTTTTGTTTTATATTAAACTTCATTTGGTTCAAAATAAATTTTAATTTGAATACACTGTACTTTGGTTCAAAACAAATTTTAATTTGAATAGACTGATCACTTTGGTTCAAATTAAAATTCGTTTGGTTCAGATAAATTTTTTTTGTTTCTTATTAAATTTTATTTGACTGAAATAAATTTTATTTTGCTTCAAATATATTTTTAATTTAGATAAATTTTCTTTTGGTTTAAATTAAAATTTATTTGGTTCAGATAAATTTTATTTTGGTTCAAATTAAATTCTTTTTTGGTTCAGAAATTTTATTTTTGTTTATATAAAACTTTATTTAACTCAAATTAAAAATTGTTTGGTTCCGAACATTAATTTTGTTTCATATTAAACTTCTTTTGGTTCATTATATATGGTCAAAATAAATTTTGTTTTGGTTCAAATAAAATTTAATTTGGATAAATGTTATTTTTGTTCGAATTAATTTTGTTTGGTTTGAAATAAATTTTGTTTTGTTACAAAATTAAACTTTTGTTAGTAAAAATAAAAAACAAATGTTATTTGACTTTAAATAGATTTTAATTTTTATAAATTTCACTTTGGCTTAAATTAAACTTTTTTCCGTTTAAATATTAAATATTTTTTTTGAAGTTAAACTTTATTTAATTGAATAAATTTTATTTTTATTCAAATTAAACTTAATTTGTTTAATACATTTTTTGGTATATAAATTCTATTTTGTTTCGTATTAAACGTCATTTGGTTCAAAATAAAATTTCATTGGAATAAATTTTTCTTTGTTTAAAATATATTTTAATTTAGATAAACTTTATTTTGATTCAAATAAAAATTTATGTGGTTCAAATAAATTTTATTTTCGTTCAAATTAATCTTTTTGGGTTCAGAAATTTTATTTTGGTTCATATTAAACTTCATTTAATTTAAATAAAACTTTATTTGGTTCAAAATAAACTTTATTTGGTCAAAATAACTTTTTTTTGTTTCTAATAAACTTCAATCAGGATAAATGTTATTTTGGTTCAAGTTAAACTATTTTTGTTCAGATAAATTTTATTTTCTTTAAAATTAAACTTTATTAGTGAGAAAATGATTTAAAAAATTCGATTTTGTTTCAAATATATATTTTAATTATGATTTTAGCTTGGTTGTAATTAAACTTTTTTTGGTTTAAATAAATTTGATTTTTGTTCAAATTAAAGTTAATTTTTTTTTAAATTAAACTTTCTTGGTTCAAAAATTGCATTTCGTTTTAGAATAAAACTTTATTTGGTTCAAAATAAACTTTATTTTGCTGAAATAAATTTTTTATTTTAGTTCAGAATATATTTTAACGTAAATAAATGTTATTTTTGTTGAAATTAAAATTTGTTTTGTTCAGATAAATTTGTTTTTTGTTTCATATTAAATTTCATTTGACCGAAATATATTTTATTTTGCTTCAATTATATTTTTTTCTATTCAAATTAAAATTTCTTCTGATTGGATAATTTTTTCAAACTAAACTTTGTTTGGTTTCATAAATTCTATTTTGGTTCAAATTAAACTTTATTTGGTTTTACTTGCTTCAAATTAATTTTATGTTGGTACAAATTAAACTCTTCTGGGTTCAAATCATTATTTTGTTTCAAATTATATTTAATAAAAAAAGCGTAATTAAAAAAAAATAAATAAATTTTACTTTGCCTTGAATACTTTTTAATTTTGATAAATTTCACTTTGGCTCAAATTAGACTTTGCTTGGTTCAGAAAGATTTTTTTTTTTTTTGCTTGAAATATATTTAAATCTAAATACATTTTGGTACAAATTAAACTTTTCTTGGTTCACCTAAATTTGATTTTGTTCACATTAAATTTTTGCCTTCGTCAAAATAAATTTTATTTCACTTTAAATATATTTTATAGTTTAAATAAATTTCATTTCAGTTGAAATTAAACTTTCTTTTGTTTAAGTAAATTTTATTTTAGTTATTACAAATAAACTTTATTTGTATCAAAATAAAAATGTCTGGAGTCAAAAATGAACTATATTTGCTTCAAAATAAAAATGTCTGGAGTAAAAAATAAACTTTATTTGCTTCAAAATAAAAATGTCTGGAGTCAAAAATAAACTTTATTCGATGCAAAATAAAAATGTTTGGAGTCAAAAATAAACTTTATTTGTTTCAAAATAAAAATTTTTTGAGTCAAAAATAAAAATTGAAACCCTTGGTGTGTAAATTTTATTCACTCAAAAATGGAAAATGTTACATCTGCAGAAATTCAAAGACCTTTTTTTAAATGTTTACTCTTTTATATTTTACTGTAAAAAAATAGTAAAATTTCCCCACCAGTCTAGATTTTAATAGACGATAGTAACAGTTTCTTTATTTTTTTTCTTCCTGTGTCGACTTTTTGCAGAAAAAATATTTATTTTTTCAAGACTGCGAATGTTGTCTGAATCAGAAGACTAATTGTTATAGCAATAAGCTTCTACACAGTGGATACAGTTGATCTTGAAAATCCCTTGTGATCTGTAAATTTATGTTCTCCTTCTTCGAAATGGAGAGCCGAGTGCATTTTGTCTGATGTTTTCTTTTGCATCTTTTTTTTTTGTTTTTTTTTTTGTTTTTTTCTTTTTACTCCGTTTGGGTTGCGCTGCTTTTTTTCGGGTCTGTTTACATCGATTCAAACTGTCGGATCCAGTCTAGGAGTCTTGGCATCAGGAGGAATGCCAGGAGCGCAGGGAGCCAAAAAAAGGATTCCCCCTCTTTTTTTTTCTCTCTCTCTCTCTCTTTTCTTCTTCTTCTTTAAAATAAAGAGTAAAGAAGATGGGGAGAAAAAAATCTCTCCTTTTCTTTCTTCCATTTCTTTATCTTTTTCTTTCTTTAAAGTAAAGAGTAAAAAAGATAGAGGAAAAAATTCTCCTCTTCTTTCCCCCCCTCTTTCTCTCTTTCTCTCTCTCTTCTTAAAGTTAAAGAAAATAGAGAGAGAAAAAAATCTCTTCTTCCCCCCCTTTCTTTGTTAAGTTAAAAAAAATAAGACAAAGAGAAAAAGAAAGAGAGAAAAAAGAAGATAAATAGAGGAAAGAAGAAAAAGAAGGAAAAGGATAAGAAGAAGAAGAAGAAGAAGAAAGAGAAAGAGAAGAAGAAACAGAAGGAAAATGATAAGAAGAAGAAAAAGAAGGAAAATGATAAGAAGAAGAAAAATAAGAAAAAAAGGAAAATGATAAGAAGAAGAAAAAGAAGGAAAAGGATAAGAAGAAGAAAAATAAGAAAAAAAATGGTAAATGATAAGAAGAAGAAAAATATGAAAAAGAAGGAAAATGGAGAAGAAGAAGAAGAAAAAGGAAAAGAAGAAAAAGAAGGAAAAGGATAAGAAGAAGAAAAATAAGAAAAAGAAGGAAAAGGATAAGAAGAAGAAAAAGGAGAAGAAGTGAAAGAAGAAAAAAGGAAAAGAATAAGAAGAAGATAAAGAAGTAGAAGAAGAAGGAAAAGGATAATAATAAGAAGAAGGAAGAAGAAACACGAAGAAGGGTGCTAACCCATGCAGGATGATTATCTGATGGCGCACTGTTGGATTTACACAGGAAGAGTTATCGCCAAACGGGAGTTGTTCCTATCGGGCACTGAGAGGTCATTAACCCCCCCATCTAAATGGCCTCAAGCAAATTCTCCATTGAATATTTAATTAGATTTTTCGACTCTATAAACAATCTTTACCTTTTATGGCTAAATGCACCTTTCGAATGTCTTTTGCAATTCTTTATGATATATCCTTCAATTGATCCTGAAGGCTGTACATTTCCCAGTAAAACATCTTCTATAGATACTGATCCTGATGAATGTAAAAGCAAGTTCCCTTCTTCGAGTACTTCTTCTTCTTCTTCTTATTCTTCTTTCACTTTTTTCCCTCCTTTTCTTCTTTCACTTCCTCTTTGCCTTCTGATAATATTTTGATATCTTTATTTTTCCAGTCAGTCACCGTAAATACATGAGAACTTATTGTATCGTTACACAATAACTCTGCGTATTTTTCAATTCCCTTGTTAAAAATAAAGTGGTCCGTTTAAAAAAATTTTTATTTAAAAAATTTGTATTCAGAAAAATTTTATTTAAAAAATTTCTATTCAAAAAAATTTTATTTAAAAAATTTCTGTTCAAAAAAATTTTATGTAAAAAATTTTTGTTTAAAAAATTATTTATTTAACGAATTTATTGTTTTTTAATAGTAGTAATAAGTTATTAGGTAATTAATCGATTGTTTATTAGGTGTTTTCTTTGAATATTGGACTTTTTGGTTCAAGTGCGATTCATTTGATTCAAAGAACACGCGGTGGTCGTGGTCGTTAAGGCATTGAGACGAGTAAATTTGTAATTTGTCATGTGTTCGAATCCCGCTGAAGGCAGTTTTTTTCGTAAATGAAAATTCTCCAAACCTAAAATTCTCTTAAATAAAATACTGCAAGTGAAAAATTCTGCTGAATAAAATTTAGCAAAAAGGAAATTCTGCGAATTGAAAAATCTCCCAATTAAAAATTTTGCAAACAAAATATTCCGCAAGTGGAAAATTGTGTCAAAATAAATTTCGCAAAATAAACTTCTGTCAATAGAAAATTCTCTCGAATAAAATTTTGCAAAAAGAATATTCCGCAAGTGGAAAATTGTGTCAAAATAAATTAATAAATTTTGCAAAAAGAAAAATCCGCAAGTGGGAAATTCTTCCCAAATAAAATTTCCCTGAAAGAAAATTCTGTGAATAGAAAATTCTCCCAAATAAAATTTTGCAAAAAGAAAATTCTGCCAAATTAAATGTTCCTCAAAGAAAATGCTGTAAATAGAAAACTCTCCCAAATAAAATTTTGCAAAAAGAAAATTCCGCAAGCGAAAAATTCTGATAAATAAATTTTTGTAAAAAGAAAACTCTGCGAATAGATAATTTTCCCGGATAAAATTTTGCAAAAAGAATATTCCGCAAGTGGAAAATTCTGCCAAAATAAAATTTGCAAATAGAAAATTATCCCGAATAAAATTTTGCAAAAAGAAAATTTTGCCAAATAAAATTTTTGCAAGAAGAAAATTACGCAAGTAGAAAATTCTACCAAATAAAATTTTGTAAAAAGAAAACTCTGCGAATAGAAAATTTTCCCGAATAAAATTTTGCAAAAAGAATATTCCGCAAGTGGTAAATTCTGCCAAAATAAAATTTGCAAAAAGAAAATTCTCCCGAATAAAATTTTGCAAAATAAAAATTCTGCCAAATAAAATTTTTTTTTTTTCTGCCTAAAAGAAAATTCTGCGAATAGAAAAGGCTCCCAAATAAAATTTTGCAAGAAGAAAATTCCGCAAGTGAAAAATTCTGCAAAAAGAAAACTCTGCGAGTAGAAAATTCTGCCAAACAAAATTTGCGAAAGGAAAATTCTGAGTCTTTAATTCTCTTCGATATCAAAACGCAGCTAAAAAACAATGTCTCCCATACAAAAATTCTTTCAGTCTCGAATTTCGTTCATGCCTTCAATAATTTCGAAGCGCCAGGAAATATTTTCGCTAATCTGCTTAAAAAAAATTTTTTTTTCTTACTCGCATGACTTACCCAGATATCAAATATCATTCACCGCAACCATTTCTTTTTGCCCCTTGAAAATATTTTTCTTCTTTTCTTAAATTTCCTTTTTTTTCTTCTTCTTGATTAAATGTTTAATTTTTTTTTATTTTTATTTTTATTTTTTTGTTGCTTTTTCAACCGAAGGTGTGGAGATTCACAGTTAAGATAAATATGATTTTACACACATTATAATAAAACCAACATCGTATACAGGTTGTGCATTGAAACCTTCACCGAATATATTCTTTACGACCTTGAAAAGGGTTACGGTCGCACGTCACGCACATAAAATTTTCTGTCTAGATTCAAACAATATTTCTCGCACGAATATTGCAACTTCTAAGTGGTGTACCATGTTTTTATTTTTTTTATTACGCGACAAAAAGATATTTATATACAATTTTTTTTTAAAATTGTTTAAATGATAACGAATTTTTTTAAAAAAATTTTAGCTTCATCATTCAGTGTTGTACTTTCAAAGTTTTGAGTCAATGATTTTTAATATTAGGTGTTTTCATTAAATTTCCAAACAAAATTATTTAAAAAAAATTTTTTTAAATTATTTAAATTTATTTTTAAAAAATTGGTAAAATTCAAAATTCATTTAGAATTAAATTGTTTTTATAAATAATAAAAATTTCTACAAGAATTCAATTAATTTAGTAAAGCATTTTCAAGAAAATTAATTATTTAACATTTTTAATTTTGAAATCAATTTTTTAAAAATGATTCAATTACTTTCAATAATGATAACATTTTTCTTGGAAGCTGAATTATTTAGCAGAATTTTTGACGAAATTCTTTTTAGGAATTCAATTATTTTTGAAAATAAAAAAAAATTTTTTTGCAAATATTCAATAATTTTCATAAATAATAAAATTAATCTCAGGATTTCAATGACTTTGAATAAAAAATCTTTGCAGGAATAATACTGGAAAAATTCTTAAAAATTGAATTTCAATTCCAAGAAAAAAGCAAGTATTTAAAAAACTGTTTTTTTTTAATTCTTTGGAATAATAAAATTATTTATAAAAAGAATTAGAATTTTTCACAAGAATTTAATTATTTTCAAATATTTTAATAAAATTTTTCGAAAGAAAACAATTATTTTAAATACGATTTTAATAAAATTTTTCTTGGCAATTCAATTATTTAACAAAATCTTTGATGAAATTCTTCTCAGGAATTCAATTATTTTTGAAAATTGAAAAAAAAAATTATTTGCATAAATAATAAAATTAATCTCAGGATTTCAATGATTTTGAATAAAAAATTTTTGCAGGAATAATATTCGAAAAATGTAATTATTTCTCAAAAATTAAATTTCAATTTCTCGAAAAAATCAATTATTTAAAAAAATGTTTTCTTTAAATTCTTTGGAAGAATTAAATTATTTTCAAATATTTGAATAAAATTGTTTGAAAGAAATCAATTATTTTAAATGCAATTTTATTTAAATTTTTTCTTGTAACTATAATTATTTAACAAAATCTTTGATTCAATTCTTCTCAGAAATTCAATTATTTAGCAGAATGTTTGACGAAATTCTTTTTAGGAATTCAATTATTTTTGAAAATAAAAAAAAATTTTGTTGCAAATATTCAATAATTTTCATAAATAATAAAATTAATCTCAGGATTTCAATGATTTTGATTAAAAAATCTTTCCAGGAATAATACTGGAAAAATTCTTAAAAATTGAATTTCAATTCCTAGAAAAAAGCAAGTATTTAAAAAACTGTTTTTTTTAATTCTTTGAAATAATTCAATTATTTATAAAAAATATTAGAATTTTTCACAGGAATTTAATTATTTTCAAATATTTTAATAAAATTGTTCGAAAGAAATCAATTATTATAAATACGATTTTAATTAAATTTTTCTTGGAAATTTAATTATTTAACAAAATCTGTGATGCAATTCTTCCAAGGAATTCAATTATTATTGAAAATTGAAAACAAATTATTTGCAAATATTAAATTATTTGCATAAATAATGTTTTTTACAATTCTTTGAATGATTTCAATTATTTTCAAATATTTTAATAAAATTCTTCAAAAAGGAATCAATTATTTTAAATACATTTTTTGATTAAATTTTTCTTGGGAATTCAATTATTGAACAAAACCTTTGATAAAATTTGTCTCAGGAATTCAATTATTTTTGAAAATTAAAAAAAAAAAAATTTTTTATAATAAATATTGAATTATTTGCATAAATCATGTTTTTTACAATTCTTTGGAAGATTTCAATTATTTTCAAATATTTTAATAAAATTCTGCTAAATAAAATCAATTATTTTAAATACAATTTTTGATTAAATTTTTCTTGAAAATTCAATTGTTGAACAAAATCTTTATTGAAATTATTCTCAGGAATTCAATTATTTTTGAAAATTAAAAAAAAATTCTTTGCAAATATTGAATTATTTGCATAAATAATAAAATTAATCTCAAGGTTTTAATAACTTTCAATAAAAAATTTTTTCAGGAATAATTGATATTGTTCTAACTCTAATGTAGGAACAGTAAAAATTCACAAAAAATTTTTAATAAGCAAATAATGAAGTCAAAAAATAATTTTCTACGTTCTGCCGATTTTCGGCTGCGGTTACTTTTTATTAATTGTGAATTAAATTAATTTTTATGACCAAGATATTAATTAGTATTGTTCTAACTATAATAATATTCGAAAAATGTAATTATTCTTAAAAATTGAATTTCAATTCCTTGAAAAAATAAATTATTTAAAAAAAAATATTTTTTTAAATTTTATGGAAGAATTCAATTATCTACAAAAAATATTAGAATTTTTCACAGGAAATCAATTATTTTAAAATATTTTAATAAAATTGTTCAAAAAAAAATCAATTGTTATAAATACGATTTTAATTAAATTTGTATTTGTAATTTTTTAAAAAAATTTTAGATTCTTAATTTTTATTAAATTGTTGCTATTTCGAAATTTTTAAAAAAATTTAGAGCTAAAGCTGTGTTATTAGGACAGGAATTTTTTTTAAGACTAGAACTTTTCTAGTTTAAAAACTACTTTTTTAAAATTAATTATCGAGTGCGAAGTTTGAAAAAGAACTAAAGAAGAAAAAAACAAAGAAAAATGGAGTTAAAAATGAAAAAGGAAAATGGGAATAAATTTCTATAATTCAAATTTAAAAAATAATCAAATTTTATTAAATTAATAATGTTTAATAATAATAATAATTATTATTATTATTTATTATTATTTTTGTATTTTTTAATAATAATTAAATTTTATTAAATTAATAATATTTTGTTATTATTTTTATTATTATTATTTTACTATTATTATTAATAATATATAATTAAATTCAATTAATTAATAATAATTAAATAATTAAATTTATACCTTCTTCCCTAAGAGTAATTTGAAAATCTTTCCCTAACTAAAATTATTTTTACTTCTCCACAAAAAAAAGAAATATTTACTAATTTGTCTCATTGACAAATTGTCAATTAACTTTTCGATATTTAAATTCCAGTTATTTTTTATTTGTTTATTTTCATTCTTTTGCCATAAATAACACACTCATACACACACAGCAATGTCTAGGCGTTAAGTGCTCACTCAATAGAAAATGTGATGGATATCAGTTGTGTGGTCGATGGTCAGAAGTAATTTTTTCTCACGTCATTTAAACGACTATTTGCTACCACAATCTGGTTCTATTTGCATGAGAAGTGTATCTGCAATCTGCATTCCGTCACCTTCTTATTCCCCCTTTTTTCTTCGATGATGAAAGGAGGAAGGGGGGTAAAAAGTGACTCTACTCTTCTTTAAAATAATCATTATTTTTAATACCCAGTGCGCGGCAAAATAGTTTAATTTATTTCAACATTTACTGCAACGCTCGTTACTTTTTATTTTTATTTTTTATTTATTTTTATTTTTTACTTCTTTTCACACTTTATCTCACTAAAAGAGCTATATTTACTCGAATTTAATGACTCTTTTTTTCCACAAATTATATTAAATTCTTCTTGTTTCCTTGATTCATTGGTTTCGCAAATTGCGACAGATTTATTTTATCTCGTTACTATAACTCGTCGTAATTGAGCAATAAGAAGTAATTACGACGTATAAATTCGCAGTAAAGGTGTATATTGTGAACATAGATGTTTTTGAAAAAAAATTATCTATTCAGGGGAATTTAATTTTTGCGCCAATCAAATTAAATTTAATGTTTTAATGGAAAACAAATTTGATAACTGAATGTCGAATAAATTATTTGGTTCAAATTTTATTTCTGATTAAAATATTATGTCACGCAACCTAAAACCCTGGAAAACCTGGAAATGTCAGAAAATTTTTGTAAATTTGTAAAAATTGAAAAAACCTGGAAAAGTCAGGGAATTTTGATCGAAATCCTGGAAAATTGTTGTTTTCTAATTGTATTTATTCTTGAAATTTAATTTTACTTAAATATTTCAAAATTAATTCAATTTTAAAAGAGTTGCATTAGCAATTTTCGTAATTAAATGAACTTAAAAAAATTTTTATTTTTTAAATTATTCTTAAAAATTTTATTAAAATTTGTTAAAAGAATTTTTCAGGAATAATTAATATTATTCTAACTGTAATTTAGGAACAGTAAAAATTCAAAAAAAAATTGAAGAAGCAAGTAATTAAGTCCAGAAATAATTGTATACGTTCTGCAGATTTTCGTCTGTGGTTACTTTTTATTAATTGTGAATTAAATTAATTTTTATGACCAAGATATTAATTAGTATTGTTCTAACTATAATTTGAGATCATTAAAATTTTTTTTGAAAACAATTGTTAATAAAATTTACTAAAAAAGTATTCAAAATTAAAAAGTATTATTAAAAATAATTTTCTTGTCAATTTTGTAAAATTTCAATTTCACAAAATTTTTTTACAATGAATTTGATTAGAAATATTTTAAAAAAAACCTAGATTTAAAAAAAGAATTTTAAAAAGTAAAATTGTTCTGAAATTTTTTAAATTTAATAATGTATATTTATTTGATTTTTCGAAATAATGGATTTATAGAGGAATTTTAGTTAAAAACGCTAAAACAAATTGAAGTAATTAGATATTACTGCAGAATTTCAATTATTTTTAAAAGGAGTAAAATTCTTGTTAGAAATTCAATTATTTTACTTTTTTTATTTGTTTATTCTGCAAAGAATTAAATTATTTTCCAAAATTTTAATGAAATCATTTTGTAAATATGCAATTTTTTTCAAAATAATTTTAATAACATTCTTCGTAGAAATTTAATTAATTTCAAAACATTGTCAAAATTCAATTATTTTCAATGTTTAATATTTTTAAAAATTTTCACAAGAAGAATTCAATTATTTATAACGAATTTTAATAAAATTAGTCTCAAGAATTCAATAATTATTTTGAAAAGTAAGAAATTCTTCGAAAAAATCAAATTATGTTAAAAAAATTTACAAAAATGTTGGTAAAACTTCCAATTATCTTCGAAAATAGTACAATTTTGCTCTGAAATTCAATTATATTTCGAAAAATTTTAATAAAATTCTTGGCAGAATTTCAATTATTTTTAATATATTTTATAAAACTCGTTTCATCAAATTTTTCGAAAACTGAAATTATTCCTAAAAATTTTATTAAAATTTGTTCAGAGAATTCAATTATTATTTAAATTTTTGGAAATTATTAAATTTTTAAAAAGTTTTAAATTAAAATCTTTGAAAAAAAAAAATTCAAAAATTATTTTTCAGCATTTCGATGATTATTTGTAGAATTTTTAACTAAAATTCTTCTTTAATTCAATTATTTTTAATAATTTTCGAAAAAGTTCTTTAACTATTTTTTAAATTTATTTGTTTACAAAATTCAATTACGAAATTTTAATTGTTCGTAAATTCTTTAATTAAATCTACGCAAGGAAATAAAAACTTCAAATTTTTTCTAAAATTTTAACTGAAATTCATTTTGAAAATAAATTATTCTCATAAAATTCTACAAGAATTCAATTATTTAAATACAAACAAAAATAATTTATTGAATAATTCAATTTTTCTTAAAATTCAATTCTGGTCAAGAGTTTTATCAACAATTTTTTTAAATAATAGAATTCTTTCGACGAATTTTAATAAAATTCTAAAGAATAATTACATTTTTTGAAAAATTTGATTAAAATTATATTAAAAAAAAAATTGAAACTCTAATGATTTTTTGAAAATTGAAATTTTTATTTTTCGGATAAATAATTGAATGTTTGTGAAGAATATTATAAAAATTTTTGTTTAATATTTTAATATTTTAATTTTTTTTACTATAAAAATAAATATTTTATTAAATATTTGAATGTTTCTTAAAATTGAATTTTCATAAAGTTTATCAAAAAATTTTTAAATAATTGAATTCTTTTGACAAATTTTAATAAAATTGTTAGGAATAATTTTAGTTTTCGAGAAATTTACTAAAACTTGCACATATGTTAAAAATAATTGAAATTCTACCAAAAGTTTTAGTAAAATTTTTCAAAAACGTTTGAATGTAGGAGAAAAAGTTTATTATTTATAAAAGTAGTTGGAAATTGAGGAGAATTTTTGTAAATTTTTCAACATAATTGGATTTTTGCAAAGATTTATATTATTTTTGAAAATAATTAAATTTCCGAGACGAATTTTATTAAAATTTCTTTTTAAATATTTGAGTTCTTTTGTTTAAAATTGTTTTGAAATAGTCGACGAAAATTATTTTGAACACAGTTAAATTTAATAATAGATATTTAATTGTTTTTTTAAAATAATATATTTATAAAATAATTTTAGTTTTAATCAAAATTGTTTAAATTTAGGAGAAAAATTTTATTATTTTTGAAAATAATTGAAAATTGACGAGAATTTTCGAAAATTATTTTTGAAAATAATTCAATTCTTGAGATGATTTTAAGATTTTATTCAAATTTCATTTTCAATGATTGAATTCTATTGTTTTTATTTATTTTTTTTTGAAATAGTCAACATTGAAAATAATTGAATTTTAACAAATTATTTTAAGAAACAATTGAAAAAAAATTTTAATTGTCCGAAAATATAATTTAATTCTTCGAAGAATAAGTAAAAAATGAAATTTTATGAAAATTCTAATTTCTACAAATAAAATGATCCTCAAGTTTTGAACGTTCAAATGAACGAAATATTTTTGATTGAAGATATTTTAATAAATTACTAAACATAAAAAAAAACTAAAATTTTACATTTACAAACTCAGTTATTAATTTTTGTTTGTTATTGACACAAAATAATTGCAATAAAAATTTAATTTTTAGAGGAAATAAATAAAGGACCCCGCACCAAATACATTAGAAATTGCTCTCGGTGGATTTTGTCTAAACTTTGTAGTTTTGTAGTTCATAGAGTTGTAAACAAAAAATCTTAATACCAAAATTCCATAAAAATGGACAGTTTTTTTGTTATAAACGATTAAAGAAGTGAAATTCGCAGTAAGTGAAAAAACAAAAAAGTAAGTAATCGAAAATTCTTTGCTCTTTTCTGGATAGGATTCAAAATGATTTAAGTTTTTTAATTTTTGAATACAAATATAAATTAATTACATGGTTTTTAAAATGTTTATATCGAAATAGCACATTCAAAAATGGCGATTTTATGAATATAAAATATGACTTACATTGTAAGTAAGACTGTATTTTATACACTTTTTAAAAGTAATAATAACATACGATTAAATATAAAAGTCTTTTTTTTAGAGGCTAAGACTAAGTAAGATATTTAAAAACATATATTTTTAACATTTTTTAATAGAGAAACTCGTAAGAATATCGCATTTTTGAAATAGGAGGAGTTTAATGACGTAGAACGTGGCGCCATCTACAAGATTCGTTTTTGTTGCAAGTCCTAATGAATTACTTTTGTAACTTATTTTAAGTTTATGTTTTTATATTTAATCGTATGTTATTATTACTTTTAAAAAGTGTATAAAACACATAGTTTTACATACAAAGTAAGTTATTATATTTTATATTCAGAAAATCGCCATTTTTGAATCTGCTAATACGATAGCCGAAAGAAATGCGTGAAGTTATCAAAGTTTAAAAACGAACTAACGCTTTTTTCAAAATTCGTGTTTTTAACTTAAATGGCCATAACTTTTTTTTGTTTTCAGGATATGATATTCTGGTTAGTACGAATGGAAAGCTGACGTTTGTATCTATCTTTATCACTATCGCGGCAATAGTTTTCGAAAGAAATGAGTGAAGTAATCGAAGTTTGAAAACGAACAAACGCTTTTTTCAAAATCCTTGTTTTTAACTTAAATGGCCATAACTTTTTTTTGTTTTCAGGATATGATATTCTGGTTTGTACGAATAGAAAGCTGACGTTTGTATCTACCTTTATCACTATCGCTGCAATAGTTTCCGAAAGAAATGCGTGAAGTTATCGCAGTTTGAAAACGAACAAACGCTTTTTTCAAAATTCGTGTTTTTAACTGAAATGGCCATAACTTTTTTTGTTTTCACGATATGATATTCTGGTTTGTACGAATGGAAAGCTGACGTTTGTATCTACCTTTATCACTATCGCTGCAATAGTTTTCGAAAAAAATGCGTGAAGTTATCGCAGTTTGAAAACGAACAAACGCTTTTTTCAAAATTCGTGTTTTTAACTTAAATGGCCATAACTTTTTTTGTTTTCACGATATGATATTCTGGTTTGTACGAATGGAAAGCTGACGTTTGTATCTATCTTTATCACTATCGCTGCAATAGTTTTCGAAAGAAATGCGTGAAGTTATCGCAGTTTGAAAACGAACAAACGCTTTTTTCAAAATTCGTGTTTTTAACTTAAATGGCCATAACTTTTTTTGTTTTCACGATATGATATTCTGGTTTGTACGAATGGAAAGCTGACGTTTGTATCTACCTTTATCACTATCGCTGCAATAGTTTCCGAAAGAAATGCGTGAAGTTATCGCAGTTTGAAAACGAACAAACGCTTTTTTCAAAATTCGTGTTTTTAACTTAAATGGCCATAACTTTTTTTGTTTTCACGATATGATATTCTGGTTTGTACGAATGGAAAGCTGACGTTTGTATCTACCTTTATCACTATCGCTGCAATAGTTTCCGAAAGAAATGCGTGAAGTTATCGCAGTTTGAAAACGAACAAACGCTTTTTTCAAAATTCGTGTTTTTAACTTAAATGGCCATAACTTTTTTTGTTTTCACGATATGATATTCTGGTTTGTACGAATGGAAAGCTGACGTTTGTATCTACCTTTATCACTATCGCTGCAATAGTTTTCGAAAGAAATGCGTGAAGTTATCGCAGTTTGAAAACGAACAAACGCTTTTTTCAAAATTCGTGTTTTTAACTTAAATGGCCATAACTTTTTTTGTTTTCACGATATGATATTCTGGTTTGTACGAATGGAAAGCTGACGTTTGTATCTACCTTTATCACTATCGCTGCAATAGTTTTCGAAAAAAATGCGTGAAGTTATCGCAGTTTGAAAACGAACAAACGCTTTTTTCAAAATTCGTGTTTTTAACTTAAATGGCCATAACTTTTTTTGTTTTCACGATATGATATTCTGGTTTGTACGAATAGAAAGCTGACGTTTGTATCTATCTTTATCACTATCGCTGCAATAGTTTTCAAAAAAATGCGTGAAGTTATCGCAGTTTGAAAACGAACAAACGCTTTTTTCAAAATTCGTGTTTTTAACTTAAATGGCCATAACTTTTTTTGTTTTCACGATATGATATTCTGGTTTGTACGAATAGAAAGATGACGTTTGTATCTATCTTTATCACTATCGCTGCAATAGTTTTCAAAAAAATGCGTGAAGTTATCGCAGTTTGAAAACGAACAAACGCTTTTTTCAAAATTCGTGTTTTTAACTTAAATGGCCATAACTTTTTTTGTTTTCACGATATGATATTCTGGTTTGTACGAATGGAAAGCTGACGTTTGTATCTACCTTTATCACTATCGCTGCAATAGTTTTCGAAAAAAATGCGTGAAGTTATCGCAGTTTGAAAACGAACAAACGCTTTTTCCAAAATTCGTGTTTTTAACTTAAATGGCCATAACTTTTTTTGTTTTCACGATATGATATTCTGGTTTGTACGAATGGAAAGCTGACGTTTGTATCTACCTTTATCACTATCGCTGCAATAGTTTCCGAAAGAAATGCGTGAAGTTATCGCAGTTTGAAAACGAACAAACGCTTTTTTCAAAATTCGTGTTTTTAACTTAAATGGCCATAACTTTTTTTGTTTTCACGATATGATATTCTGGTTTGTACGAATGGAAAGCTGACGTTTGTATCTACCTTTATCACTATCGCTGCAATAGTTTTCAAAAAAAATGCGTGAAGTTATCGATGTTTGAAAACGAACAAACGCTTTTTTCAAAATTCGTGTTTTTAACTTAAATGGCCATAACTTTTTTTGTTTTCACGATATGATATTCTGGTTTGTACGAATGGAAAGCTGACGTTTGTATCTATCTTTATCACTATCGCTGCAATAGTTTTCAAAAAAATGCGTGAAGTTATCGCAGTTTGAAAACGAACAAACGCTTTTTTCAAAATTCGTGTTTTTAACTTAAATGGCCATAACTTTTTTTGTTTTCACGATATGATATTCTGGTTTGTACGAATAGAAAGCTGACGTTTGTATCTACCTTTATCACTATCGCTGCAATAGTTTTCAGAAAAATGCGTGAAGTTATCGCAGTTTGAAAACGAACAAACGCTTTTTTCAAAATTCGTGTTTTTAACTTAAATGGCCATAACTTTTTTTGTTTTCACGATATGATATTCTGGTTTGTACGAATGGAAAGCTGACGTTTGTATCTACCTTTATCACTATCGCTGCAATAGTTTTCAAAAAAATGCGTGAAGTTATCGCAGTTTGAAAACGAACAAACGCTTTTTTCAAAATTCGTGTTTTTAACTGAAATGGCCATAACTTTTTTTGTTTTCACGATATGATATTCTGGTTTGTACGAATGGAAAGCTGACGTTTGTATCTATCTTTATCACTATCGCTGCAATAGTTTCCGAAAGAAATGCGTGAAGTTATCGCAGTTTGAAAACGAACAAACGCTTTTTTCAAAATTCGTGTTTTTAACTGAAATGGCCATAACTTTTTTTGTTTTCACGATATGATATTCTGGTTTGTACGAATGGAAAGCTGACGTTTGTATCTATCTTTATCACTATCGCTGCAATAGTTTTCGAAAGAAATGCGTGAAGTTATCGATGTTTAAAAACGAACAAACGCTTTTTTTTAAATTCGTGTTTTTAACTTAAATGGCCATAACTTTTTTTGTTTTCACGATATGATATTCTGGTTTGTACGAATGGAAAGCTGACGTTTGTATCTATCTTTATCACTATCGCTGCAATAGTTTTCAAAAAAATGCGTGAAGTTATCGCAGTTTAAAAACCAACAAACGCTTTTTTCAAAATTCGTGTTTTTAACTGAAATGGCCATAACTTTTTTTGTTTTCACGATATGATATTCTGGTTTGTACGAATAGAAAGCTGACGTTTGTATCTATCTTTATCACTATCGCTGCAATAGTTTTCGAAAGAAATGCGTGAAGTTATCGCAGTTTAAAAACCAACAAACGCTTTTTTCAAAATTCGTGTTTTTAACTTAAATGGCCATAACTTTTTTTGTTTTCACGATATGATATTCTGGTTTGTACGAATGGAAAGCTGACGTTTGTATCTACCTTTATCACTATCGCTGCAATAGTTTCCGAAAGAAATGCGTGAAGTTATCGCAGTTTGAAAACGAACAAACGCTTTTTTCAAAATTCGTGTTTTTAACTGAAATGGCCATAACTTTTTTTTGTTTTCACGATATGATATTCTGGTTTGTACGAATAGAAAGCTGACGTTTGTATCTATTTTTATCAATATCGCTGCAATAGTTTCCGAAAGAAATGCGTGAAGTTATCGATGTTTGAAAACGAACAAACGCTTTTTTCAAAATTCGTGTTTTTAACTTAAATGGCCATAACATTTTTTGTTTTCACGATATGATATTCTGGTTTGTACGAATAGAAAGCTGACGTTTGTATCTATCTTTATCACTATCGCTGCAATAGTTTTCAAAAAAATGCGTGAAGTTATCGCAGTTTAAAAACCAACAAACGCTTTTTTCAAAATTCGTGTTTTTAACTTAAATGGCCATAACTTTTTTTGTTTTCACGATATGATATTCTGGTTTGTACGAATGGAAAGCTGACGTTTGTATCTACCTTTATCACTATCGCTGCAATAGTTTTCAAAAAAATGCGTGAAGTTATCGCAGTTTGAAAACGAACAAACGCTTTTTTCAAAATTCGTGTTTTTAACTTAAATGGCCATAACTTTTTTTGTTTTCACGATATGATATTCTGGTTTGTACGAATGGAAAGCTGACGTTTGTATCTATCTTTATCACTATCGCTGCAATAGTTTCCGAAAGAAATGCGTGAAGTTATCGCAGTTTGAAAACGAACAAACGCTTTTTTCAAAATTCGTGTTTTAAACTTAAATGGCCATAACTTTTTTTGTTTTCACGATATGATATTCTGGTTTGTACGAATAGAAAGCTGACGTTTGTATCTATCTTTATCACTATCGCTGCAATAGTTTTCAAAAAAATGCGTGAAGTTATCGCAGTTTAAAAACCAACAAACGCTTTTTTCAAAATTCGTGTTTTTAACTGAAATGGCCATAACTTTTTTTGTTTTCACGATATGATATTCTGGTTTGTACGAATGGAAAGCTGACGTTTGTATCTACCTTTATCACTATCGCTGCAATAGTTTCCGAAAGAAATGCGTGAAGTTATCGCAGTTTAAAAACCAACAAACGCTTTTTTCAAAATTCGTGTTTTTAACTTAAATGGCCATAACTTTTTTTGTTTTCACGATATGATATTCTGGTTTGTACGAATAGAAAGCTGACGTTTGTATCTATCTTTATCACTATCGCTGCAATAGTTTTCAAAAAAATGCGTGAAGTTATCGCAGTTTGAAAACGAACAAACGCTTTTTTCAAAATTCGTGTTTTTAACTTAAATGGCCATAACTTTTTTTGTTTTCACGATATGATATTCTGGTTTGTACGAATAGAAAGATGACGTTTGTATCTATCTTTATCACTATCGCTGCAATAGTTTCCGAAAGAAATGCGTGAAGTTATCGATGTTTGAAAACGAACAAACGCTTTTTTTTAAATTCGTGTTTTTAACTTAAATGGCCATAACTTTTTTTGTTTTCACGATATGATATTCTGGTTTGTACGAATGGAAAGCTGACGTTTGTATCTACCTTTATCACTATCGCTGCAATAGTTTCCGAAAGAAATGCGTGAAGTTATCGCAGTTTGAAAACGAACAAACGCTTTTTTCAAAATTCGTGTTTTTAACTTAAATGGCCATAACTTTTTTTGTTTTCACGATATGATATTCTGGTTTGTACGAATGGAAAGCTGACGTTTGTATCTACCTTTATCACTATCGCTGCAATAGTTTTCAAAAAAAATGCGTGAAGTTATCGCAGTTTGAAAACGAACAAACGCTTTTTTCAAAATTCGTGTTTTTAACTTAAATGGCCATAACTTTTTTTTGTTTTTACGATATGATATTCTGGTTTGTACGAACGGAAAGCTGACGTTTCTATTAATGTTTATTACAATCGCTACAATAGTTTCCGAAAAAAATGCGTGAAGTTATCACTGCGAATATCACTTTTTCAATCGTTTATAATAAAAAAACTGTCCATTTTTTTGAATTTTGGTATTGAGATTTTTTTTTCACAATACAATGAACTACAAAACTACAAAGTTTAGACCAAATCCACTGAGAGCAATTTCTAATGTATTTGGTGCGGGGTTCTTTCGTTCATTTGAACGTTCAGAACTTTATGATCTTCGAATAAACTAATAATGATTAAATATTTATTTAAAAAAGAAGTTATTGTTTTTCGAATAAGTTTCGAATTAAGAATAAATGTAGTTTTAAAAAACTGGAAAAATTCTATTTTTAACCTTGAAAACCTGGAAAAGTCGGGGATTCTGAAAAGAGCAAAACCGTGACAACCTTGAATATATACTTAGGGACTGTTACACTTTACGTATTTTTTCAACGACTTTATTAATTAAAAGATGAATGGAAAAAAAATAATTAATTTTTTAATTAAAATTTTAATAAATTTAAATATATAGAAAAATAAATTTTGAAAATCAATAAATTTTAAAATGCATTTAAATAAATAAATTTCCAAATATACGTTGAATTTGTATTTTTCTTGCATTTGAATGGAAGGAGGAAAAAATTATGTATTTGTGTTGCATTTATTTGGGTATTCCCTGGTTAAAAATTACCTGATTTTGTCGCAGCTCATTGAGAAACCTAAGGAGAGCTTAAAATGTCCCACATTAAAAAAAAAGAAGAAGAAGTAGAAAGAAAAATGTAAGAACCGTTTTAAAAAACCATCGAAACCAGGAAATGATTATCATTTCGTCAAGTGCGAGTGAGTCAAGAGACCTGATTCCTTATATATTTTTTTGCACTTTCTTTGTGTTTGTTGGTTTTCTTCTTTGTCTTTTTTATTTTTTTCTTCTTTTTTTTGGATGCATCAGAAACCAGGAAGATGCTAAAAAAATCGTGCGTATTTTCAAGGAAGACGTTAAAGATTAAAGTTGAGTGTGTCTCGGACACTTTTAAACTGGTCTTCCAATATTTATAAAGATAGTTTCAGAGTGTGGTTCCTCTTCTTTATATATTGCAGAAGGACGACTCTTGTACGATCACTGACCGTGAGTTGAGGTTTTGCTATAATCGACCAAATTTTTTTCTTTATTCGAAAGATAAAAAAAGGGGGAAAGAAAAAAAGGGTGGAAAAAAAAGAAAAAGAAGAAAGTGAAGAATTGATAGGGAAAAATGAAGAAAGAAAAGAAAGAAAAGGAAAAAAAAGAATAAAAAGAAAGTGAAGAATTGATAGAAAAAAATAAAGAAAAAAAGAAAGAAAAGGAAAAAAAGAAAAAAAAAGAAATAAAGAAATAAAAGCAAAGAAGTAGGAAAAAGAGAAATAGGGAAATAGAGGAATTGCGGGAAAAAAGAATAGAAAAAGGAAAGAAGAAAAATTGGGGAAAAAGAATGGAAGAAGAAAAGTAGAAAAATTGCGAAAAAAGAGTAGAAAAGGAATGAAGAAAAATTGGGGAAAATGGAAAAAGAAAAGTAGAAAAATTGGGAAAAAAGAGTAGAAAAAGGAAAGAAGAAAAATTGGGGAAAAAATGGAAAAAGAAAAGTAGAAAAATTGGGAAAAAAGAGTAGAAAAAGGAAAGAAGAAAAATTGTGAAAAAAGAATAGAAAAAGTAAAGAAGAGAAATAGGGAAAAAAGAATAGAAAAAGGAAAGAAGAGAAATAGGGAAAAAAGAATAGAAAAATGAACGAAGAGAAATAGGGGAAAAAGAAAAGAAGAGAAATAGGAAAAAAGAAAAAAGGGATAATAAGAAGGAGGAGGAAAAAAGAAGAACCACATCTTAAGGCTTGTCGGGAATCCAAATAAGAATTACGGTACTCAAGAATCATGTACTTTTCGCGAAGGGCTACCTGATTCAACGTACTACAAAAGAAAGCTCGTCAGTCAGTGTACTCTTGAAGAATGAACGCACGAGGAAGAAGAATGAACTCTTCTCAGTCGTAACTCCCCATTTCTTCCTTTTTATTTATTTTCCTTTTTTTTGCTGTTTGCTTTTGTTGGCCGCTCAGGAAAGCAAGAGTCAAATACTTTAAAATTGCTTCGTTACGTGTACCTTGCCAAATCATAATTTAATTTTCTCTTCGTTAGGCAACTCTTATATATTGAAATCACAATTTTTTTTTGCTCTCACATTTGCTTTGGAATTTTCGAACACATGCGACTGTTTGTTACTTTTTTCTCATCGCATACAACTATTTAGCTACTATTTTTAATTCGTTACTTTTAATAATTAAGTTTTCAAAATTGGTACTTATTTCTTTTATTAAAAAAAATTACTAATGGAATTATTTTTCTAATCAAGTGATTTTAATAACAATTTTGTGTCGAGCTGAATGTTTTATTTAAAAATTCGATTTAATTTCAAAATAAGAACAAACTCTCTGGAAAAGAATTAGATCATCAAAAAATCACAAATTGAAGAGAATTAAAAATTAACATTTTATTTAAAATTAAATTTTTTCTTTAATTTGTTTACAAATATAATAGAATTACGAACCGAATTAATTGATTAATAGAGATTAACGTTAATTAATGTTTAGAGATTCAAGATAGAAATAGAGATACAACTCTCCATCTGAGAACGCCAAGGCCACCGCTAGATGGAAGGTCAGAGTTTTCTTGGAATTTTTACTGCCATCTGGTGGTGACCTTGGCCTTCTCATGTGGAGAAATGCAACCAACATTTTATTACTTACATTTTTACTGACTGTTAATTCATAATAATATTCATAGTATCGATTTTAATTATTACTATTACTTTTATTATTGATAAAATAGTTTATAAAACCATATACCTTAATTTATGAAGATTTGAAATTTATTCGTTTGGCTTAATTACTTCATTCACATGACATAAATTTTATTCGGTTCTAATTTCATTTTATTTGGTTCTAAATTAAATTTTATGAATAGTTCAAAAAAATTCCGGTTGCTTAAAATTAAATTTTAGCTTAAAATTTTTTGTGGTTCAAATTAAATATTAGCTTAAAATTTTATGTGAATCGAATTAAATTTTAGCTTAAAATTTTTTGTGGTTCAAAATAAATATTAGCTTAAAATTTTTTGTGGTTCAAATTAATTTTTACGGTTTAAATTAAATTTAATTTGGTTCAAATTAAAATTTATTGGATTTAAAATAAATTTTAATTGGTTCATATAGATTCTGTTTGCTTTAAACAAAAAATTGATTGCCTTCGAATAAATTGTATTTGTTTCAAGTAAGAATTTCTTGGATTCAAATAAATTATAATTGGCTCGCAAAAAATTTATTTCCTTCAAATAAACTTTAGTTGGTTCAAAATATATTTTATTCTGTTCAAATAAATTTCCTTCACACAAAATGAATTTTATTTGGTCATTATAAAAATTTTATTTTCCTTTTAATTAAATTTTACGGTTTAAATTAAATTTCATTTTGTTCAAATTAAATTTTATTTGGTTCAAATTAAATTTTATTTGTTTCAAATTAAATTTTACTTGGTTCAAATTAAAATTTATTGGGTTCAAAATAAATTTTAATTAGTTCATATAAATTCTGTTTGTTTCAAACAAAAAAATGATTGCCTTCGAATAAATTGCATTTGATTCTAGTGAGAATTTTTTTAATTCAAATAAATTATAATTGGTTCGCAAAAATTTTATCTCCTTCAAATAAACTTTAGTTAGTTCAAATATTTATCAAAGTTGAGTTCTAATAAATGTTAATTCGTATTCGAATAAATTGCACTTGATACAACTAAGATTTTTTCAATTTAAATAAATTATAATGTTGCTTCGTATAAATTTTGACTTGGTTCAAATTAAATTCTATTTCGTTAGAATAAATTTTAGTTGGTTTAAAATTAATTTCATTTGATAATAATAAATTTTAGTTGATTCAAAATTAATTTCACTTGGTAAAAATACATTTCACTTGGTTCAAAATTAGTTTCACTTGATAAAAATAAATTTCAGTTGGTTCAAAATTAATTTCAATTGGTTCAAAATTATTTCACTTGGTAAAAAAAAATTTTACTCGGTTTAAAATTAATTTCACTTTGTAGAAATAAACTTCAGTTGGTTCAAAATTTATTTCATTTGATAAAAATAAATTTCAGTTGGTTCAAAATTAATTTCAATTGGTAAAAATAGATTACAGTTGGTTCAAAATTAATTTCAGTTGGTAAAAGTAAATTTCAGTCGGTTCAAAATTAATTACAGTTGGTTCAAAATTAATTTCACTTGGTAAAAATAGATTTCACTTGGTTCAAAATTAATTTTACTTGGTAAAAATCAATTTTAACTTTGTTCAAATTAAATTCTATTTCGTTAAAATAAATTTTGGTTGGTTCAAAACTAATTTCACTTCGTAAAAAAAATAATTAAGTTTTATTCTGTTCAAATAAATTTCGGTTGATTGAAATTCAATTTTAGCTTAAAATTTTTGGTTGTTCAAATTAAATTTTAGTTGTAAATTTTTGTTGGTACAAAATAAATTTTAGTTTTAAATTTTTGTTGGTTAAAATTAAATTTTAGTTTTAAATTTTTGTTGATTCAAATTAAATTTTAGTTTCAAATTAAATTTTACTTTTAAATGTTTGTTGGTTTAAACTAAATTTTAGTTTTAAATTTTTGTTGGTTCAAATTAAATTTGAGTTTTAAATTTTGGTTGGTTGAAATTAAATTTTAGTTTTAAATTTTTGTTGGTTCAAATCAAGTCTTAGTTTCAAATGTTTGTTGGTTTAAATAGTTTACCTGGAATAAATTTCAGTTGCTTCAAATAATTTTATGGTTCATAACTGAATTTTTTTAAAATCATTTTATTGAAATGGAAATTCGATTTGAAACAAGTGAACAATTTCGTAAATTCTGAGACAAACGTACTTTTACTTAATGAACGTTTTATTTTATTATAAAATTTAATTTATATTTTAATTGAATTTAATTAAATTTAAATTTTTCTAAATTTAAACAAATTACATTGCAATGAAAAAAAAATATTTCTCTGACTCTAAAATAAAAACAAATAACCTGCGAATATTTTTTTTTGCCAAGTGAAAAATGCAAAGAAGAAGGAAAAAGATTTGTTTTTAAGAAAAGAAACACTTTTTATTTTTGTCAAAAGGTTATAAATAGCAATAAATGTCGTGCTTTAATGACTCTTTTCTTTTATCAGAGAGAAAAAAGAATATTTTTTTGTAAATAAATTCTCGCATTGAGACTATATATATATATAGAAAAAGAAAATCGATTATCCACCATGTCGGGAGTTATTGTCGAACGATGCGCAAGCTATAGTGACGGTTTACAGCCACTGAATGCTTCGGGCCATCGTCATCACGTCAGAAAAAGGGCACATTGTGCTGCCGTTGGTTTTTTTTTTTTTTTTTCTTTTTCGTGCTATAAGGGTACTTTTACTTTGCCAAGGAATCGTACGCCATTAAATAAATTTGCGAGCGCTTACAAGAATGAGAAAGCCACTTAGTGCGATCTTTACGATACGCATTTCGCCACAAAGGCCCTTCCGAAAATGCTATTCTCGCCTTTTGCACTCTCGCGGGGAAATAATGATATTTACCAAATTTAACGACTCCTTAATAATTATTATTAAACACTCCATATACAGAGTTCAATATTCAGTTTAAATTGATTTCCATCCCTTTACCAATTTTTTTTTGTATTTCAATAATCCACTTTATTTTTTTTGTTCATAAACCGAATTTTTAATATTTTTTTAGTTAAATTAGCGATATTTTATTAGAATTAATTTTTTTTACTCAACACTATTATTATTTCAGTATTTTTTACATTAAAAATTGTCTCGAACTGCACATTTTTGTCGCAAATTTTACTATACCTTCAAATTAATCTTTACCATACTCGGAAATAACTTTTACCAAAATTTACTTTGATCCCAGCAATTTTTATTATTTTTTATTTATTTATTTATTAATTTATTTATTAATTAATTTATTTATTTTTTTTTATTTTTATTATTTTTATTATTATTTTTAATAGTAAAATAGTAAAAATAGTAAAATAGAAAAAATAGTAAAAATAGTAAAAATAGTAAAAATAGTAAAAATAGTAAAAATAGTAAAAATAGTAAAAATAGTAAAAATAGTAAAAATAGTAAAAATAGTAAAAATAGTAAAAATAGTAAAATAGTAAAAATAGTAAAATAGTAAAAATTGTTAAAAAGAAAACGCAAATGTTTGATTATTGAGACGACTATAATTTTAACAAAAAATATACTTATTTTCAAACAAAAAAAATGTATTCTTTTTAAAGGAATATTTTTAAAACAAATAAGGGAGGAAAAAAAGAAAATAGGGGTGAAGGGGAGAAAAATGGTTCAATTTCAAAAATAGTGTTTGTGCGATGATGTTGCACTTAAATTGATATTTACAGAAATGATATACACATTCCGTTGGACAGGATGTAGTTGGGTTAATTAAGGATAGGCGTAATCATCTTATATTGAAATGAGCTTCGATTCGTTCAAGTAAAGCAGCTCAATAAATAAATATATGAAATTGTGCAAACCAGTCTTATCGTTGCGGGCAGAAAGCAAAATGCTAACGAATATTTAGAGTGACAATGCGATTAACTGGAATCTCCTCCATTGCTTGTGCAACATCGCTAGTCCGATTAGAAATTTTCATCTTTAATTAACACTTGAAATACGAATTTAATGCGCCGAACGGACAATAACATGTGCACTGTGAATCCTGTTTCAAATAATTATACATCATTCTATTTTTTCCTTTTTTTCTGCATATCAATTTATTTTTGTTTCATTGTCTACTATTTTCTGTTATTTTCTTTTCTTTAAAAAATTTCAATTGATTAAATCTATTTTTTCGAATGAAATTAATTTTCAACCAACTGAAATTTATTTTTACCAAGTAAAATTAATTTTGAACCAACTAAAATATATTTTTACCAATTGGAATGAATTTTGAACCAACTGAAATTTATTTTTAACAAGTAAAATTAATTTTGAACCAACTGAATTTTTTTTTACCAAGTAAAATTAATTTTGAACCAGCTAAAAAATATTTTTACCAATTGGAATGAATTTTAAACCAACTGAAATTTATTTTTATCAATTGAAATTAATTTTGAACCAACTGAAATTTATTTCTACAGAGTGAAATCAATTTTGAACCAAGTAAAATTTATTTTTACCAAGTGAAATAATTTTGAACCAACTGAAATTAATTTTGAACTAATTGAAGTTTATTTGTACCGAGTGAAATTAATTTTGAACCAAATGAAATATATATATTTACCAAGTGAAATTAATTTTGAATCAACTAAAATTTATTTTTATCAAATGAAATTAATTTTAAACCAACTACTATTTATTTAAACGAAATAGAATTTAATTTGAACCATTTCAAAATGTATACGAATTAATATTATAATTTATTTTAATTGGAAAAATCTTAGTTCAATCAAGTACAATTTATTCGAATGCAAATTAACATTTATTTGAACTCAATTTAAATAAATATTTGAACCAACTAAAGTTTATTTGAAGGAAATAAAACTTTTGCGAACCAATTATAATTTATTTGAATTAAAAAAATTCTCACTAGAACCAAATACAATTTTTTCGAATGCAATAATTTTTTGTTTGAAGCAAACGGAGTTTATATGAAACAAATAAAATTTATTTTGAACCCAATAAATTTTAATTTAAAAATTTTAATATGAAATTTAATTTAAACCGTAAAAATTAATACAAAGGAGAATAAAATTATTATAAGGACAAAATAACATTTTTTTCGTGTGAAGGAAATTTATTTGAACTGAATAAAATATAATTTGAACCAAATACAATTTATTTGAAGTAAATAAAATTTTTGCGAACCATTTACAATTTTTTTGAATCAAAGAAATTCTTATCAGAACCAAATACAATTTATTCGTAGGCAATAAATTTTTGTTTGAAGCAAACAGAATTTATGTAAACGAATCAAAATTTATTTTTAACCCAATAAATTTTTATTTCAAACAAATGAAATTTAAGTTGAACCAAATAAAATTTCATTTAAACCGTAAAAATTAATTAAAAGGAAAATAAAATTATTATACGGTCAAAATAAAATTTTTTTTTGTGTGAAGGAAATTTATTTGAACTGAATGAAATATATTTTGAACCAAATAAAATTTATTTGAACTAGATACACTTTTTGCGAACCAATTATAATTTATTTAAATCAAAGAAATTCTTACTTGAACCAAATACAATTTATTCTTAGGCAATAAATTTTTGTTTGAAGTAAACAGAATCTATATGAACCAATTAAAATTTATTTTGAACCCAATAAATTTTTATTTGAACCAAATAAAATTTAATTTGAACCCAATAAATTTTAATTTCAACCAAACAAATTTAAAATTGAATCAAATATAATTTAATATGAACCGTAAAAATTAATTAAAACGAGAATAACATTTTTATAAGAAGCAAATAAAATTTGAAGTGAATAAAATATACGTTGAAACAAATGAAATTTATTTTGTGTGAAGAAAATTTATTTGAACTGAATAAAATATATTTTAAACCAAATGAAATTTATTTGAACTGAATAAAATATATTTTGAACCAAATGAAATTTATTTGAACTGAATAAAACATATTTTGAACCAAATGAAATTTATTTGAACTGAATAAAACATATTTTAAACCAAATGAAATTTATTTGAACTGAATAAAACATATTTTGAACCAAATGAAATTTATTTGAACTGAATAAAATATATTTTGCACCAAATGAAATTTATTTGAACTGAATAAAACATATTTTGAACCAAATGAAATTTATTTGAACTGAATAAAATATATTTTGCACCAAATGAAATTTATTTGAACTGAATAAAACATATTTTGAACCAAATGAAATTTATTTGAACTGAATAAAACATATTTTAAACCAAATGAAATTTATTTGAACTGAATAAAACATATTTTGAACCAAATGAAATTTATTTGAACTTAATAAAACATATTTTGAACCAAATGAAATTTATTTGAACTGAATAAAATATATTTTGAACCAAATGAAATTTATTTGAACTGAATAAAATATATTTTGAACCAAATGAAATTTATTTGAACTAAATAAAATATATTTTGAAGGAAATAAAATTGATTTGAACTGAAACAAATATTTTCTCTGAAACCAATTAAATTAAAATTGAACCAATCAAATTAAATTTGAACCAATTTAATTTAATTTGAACATACTAAAATTTAATCTGAACCAACTAAATTCAAATTGATGGAATGAAATCTAATTTTAAACTGAATAAAATTTAATGTGACCCGCAAATAAAATTTTATTCGGACCCAAAGAAAATAATTGATTTCTTGCGATAGAGTTTCGGAATATCGAAATAAATCAATTTTTCTACCTCAGAAATAATTTATGCGACTATATCTATTTCAGTTTATCTATTTTTTAATGGTATAAAAAGTAAATTCGTGTCGCGTGTCGCTTTACATTTCACGCTCAACTTTTCATAATTTGAAAAGCCGCTCTAGTGCGCGACACGCTATATAATTAACTTTTAAACCAATTACGTTTTCATAAACAAAAAAAAATTTGCAAAAACTAATGAATAATAATTCATTAGTTTTTGCAAATTGTTTTTTACATTTTTTTTATTTTTGTTTAGTTTTTTTTATAACTCATTTATTTTTTTATATTTTTTAAAATTTTCACACAAAAAAATTACAAAAAAAAACTACAATGTATGAATAATAATTCAATCATTGCGGTTCTTTTTGCAATTTGTTCGTTTTTTCGTATTTTTCGTATATTTAAATAAGAATAGAGTGAGAAAAAAATTTTTTTTTGAGAGAGAAAGAGGGAGAGAGAGAAATTTCCCTTGTGCGAATTTCGCCGCTCGTTCCAGTAATAAGATGATCGTATTCCGATGACGTAATCGGCGTCGGGATCATCCAGATGCATGTTCGATAAGTTAAATGTATCCACATGCAAATTTCAGCGGAACGGAATCCCAAGTCATATTTATATTCTCCCGGTTCTCAAAGGCCACTTAAAATTCCATCGACCCACTACCCCACCCCCACTACAAATTGACATCGAATAAAATTTCTCATTTTTATCAATTAACGGTTCTTTCTCTTTTCTTTTTCCTGTTCCCCCAATTGATTGACACACAATCTTTGTGACTATTTCGATATTTTCTCTATATAAACTTTCGGTCTCAATAATCTGGACGCAGAAAAAAAATTTTATTTAATAAAACCAAGTAGGATTTTATTTGAGTTAAATAAACGTGTGTTTGTCTCAAAAACAACTAGGCTGTTTATTTTTTAATTCAATTAAGACTTACTATTTTTAAAAAATTTATCGTTGTTCCGGATAAAATATATTTTTTTCCGAGTGCCAAATAATTATAATTTATTTGAATTAAATAAACGAATATTCGTCTCATTTATTTGTTTTAACTACAAAAATTTCAATCGAATTAAATAAAACTTATATTTGTCTGAAGTAAAATTTTTTTGAAACTATATAATATTTATTTGATAAAAAAATTACGAGTTGGCTCTGAGTCAAATATAAATTTTTTCCGGGTATCATCAGCGAATCTAAAAATTTCTGACTATTAATTTTCATGAACTTAACTCATTATGATTTAGAAATTTTTAATTATTAATTTTTTATTTTTACAAATCTTGCTTTAAACCTAATTTTTAATATTTTTTTTTAAATCATCTGACTTTTAGCAGGGACTAAGTCTAAGACAGTCTTAAAGAATAGAACATTTTATTTTATTTTTAAAAATTTTTTGACACCATCAGCCACTCAGCTGCCATTTGAAAAAAATTTAAAAATTTGTTTTTTTAATTTTAAAAATTTTTTTCATCGCAAAATTATCTGACTTTCAGCAGGGACTAAGTCTTAGACAGTCTTAAAGAATAGAACATTTTATTTAATTTTTAAAATTTTTTTGACACTATCAGCCACTCAGCTGCCATTTCAAAAAAATTAAAAAATTTGTTTTTTTTAATTTTTAATATTTTTTTCATCGGAAAGTTATCTGACTTTTAGCAGAGACTAAGTCTAAAACAGTCTTAAAGAATAGCACATTTTATTTAATTTTTTAAAATTTTTTGACACTATCAGCCACTCAGCTGCCATTTGAAAAAAATTAAAAAAATTTTTTTTTTTAATTTTTAAAATTTTTTTCATCGGAAAGTTATCTGACTTTTAGCAGAGACTAAGTCTAAGACAGCCATAAAGAATAGCACATTTTATTTAATTTTTAAAATTTTTTTGACACTATCAGCCACTCAGCTGCCATTTGAAAAAAATTTAAAAATTTGTTTTTTTCAATTTTTAATATTTTATTTTTTTTTGAAAATCATCTGACTTTTAGCAGAGACTAAGTCTAAGACAGTCATAAAGAATAGCACATTTTATTTTATTTTTAAAATTTTTTTGACACTATCAGCCACTCAGCTTCCATTTGAAAAAAATTTAAAAATTTATTTTTTTCAATTTTTAAAATTTTTTTCATCGGAAAGTTATCTGACTTTTAGCAGAGACTAAGTCTAAGACAGTCTTAAAGAATAGCACATTTTATTTAATTTTTAAAAAATTTTTGACACTGTCAGCCACTCAGCTGCCATTTGAAAAAAATTTAAAAATTTGTTTTTTTCAATTTTTAATATTTTTTTTGAAAATCATCTGACTTTTAGCAGAAACTAAGTCTAAGGGAGTCTTAAAGAATAGAACATTTTATTTAATTTTTTAAAATTTTTTGACACCATCAGCCACTCAACTGCCATTTAAAAAAAATTTTAAAAATTTGTTTCTTCTAATTTTAAAAATTTTTTTCATCGGAAAATTATCTGACTTATAGCAGTGACTAAATCTAAAACAGTCTTAAAGAATAGCACATTTTATTTAATTTTCAAAATTTTTTTGACACTATCAGCCACTCAGCTGCCATTTCAAAAAAATTTAAAAATTTGTTTTTTTCAATTTTTAATATTTTTTTGAAAATCATCTGCCTTTTAGCAGAGACTAAGTCTAAGACAGTCTTCAAGAAAAGAACATTTGATTTCCTATTTTAAAATTTTTTGCCACTATCAGCCACTCAGCTGCCATTTGAAAAAAATTTAAAAATTTGTTTTTTTAATTTTAAAAATTTTTTTCATCGCAAAATTATCTGACTTTCAGCAGGGACTAAGTCTTAGACAGTCTTAAAGAATAGCACATTTTATTTAATTTTTAAAATTTTTTTGACACTATCAGCCACTCAGCTGCCATTTGAAAAAAATTTAAAAATTTGTTTCTTTCAATTTTTAATATTTTTTTCATCGGAAAATTATTTTACTTTTAGCAGGGACTAAGTCTTAGACAGTCTTAAAGAATAGAACCTTTTATTTAATTTTTAAAAATTTTTTGACACTATCAGCCACTCAGCTGCCATTTGAAAAAAATTTTTAAAATTTGTTTCTTCTAATTTTATATATTTTTTTCATCGGAAAATTATCTGACTTTTAGCAGAGACTAAGTCTAAGACAGTCTTAAAGAATAGCACATTTTATTTAATTTTTAAAAATTTCTTGACACTATCAGCTACTCAGCTGCCATTTGAAAAAAATTTAATCATTTGTTTTTTTAATTTTAAAAATTTTTTTCATCGCAAAATTATCTGACTTTTAGCAGAGACTAAGTCTAAGACCGTCTTAAAGAATAGCTCATTTTATTTAATTTTTTAAAATTTTTTGACACTATCAGCCACTTAGCTGCCATTTCAAAAAAATTTAAAAATTTGTTTCTTTTAATTTTTAATTTTTTTTTTATCGTAAAATTATCTGACTTTTAGCAGAGACTAAGTCTTAGACAGTCTTAAAGAATAGCACATATTATTTAATTTTGAAAAATTTTTTGACACTATCAGCCACTCAGCTGCCATTTGAAAAAAATTTAAAAATTTGTTTTTTTCAATTTTTAATATTTTTTTTTTTTTTGAAAATCATCTGACTTTTAGCAGAGACTAATTCGTAGACAGTCTTAAAGAATAGCACATTTTATTTAATTTTTAAAAATTTTTTGACACTATCAGCCACTCAGCTGCCATTTCAAAAAAATTTAAAAATTTGTTTTCTTCAATTTATAATATTTTTTTCATCGGGAAATTATCTGACTTTTTGCAGGAACTAAATCTAAGACAGTCTTAAAGAATAGCACATTTCATTTAATTTTTAAAAATTTTTTTACACTATCAGCCACTCAGCTGCCATTTCAAAAAAATTTAAAAATTTGTTTTTTTTAATTTTTAATATTTTTTTCATCGGGAAATTATCTGACTTTTTGCAGGAACTAAGTCTTAGACAGTTTTAAAGAATAGCACATTTTATTTAATTTTTAAAAATTTTTTGACACTATCAGCTACTCAGCTGCCATTTGAAAAAAATTTAAACATTTGTTTTTTTAATTTTAAAAATTTTTTTCATCGCAAAATTATCTGACTTTTAGCAGAGACTAAGTCTAAGACCGTCTTAAAGAATAGCTCATTTTATTTAATTTTTTAAAATTTTTTGACACTATCAGCCACTCAGCTGCCATTTCAAAAAAATTTAAAAATTTGTTTCTTTTAATTTTTAATTTTTTTTTCATCGTAAAATTATCTGACTTTTAGCAGAGACTAAGTCTTAGACAGTCTTAAAGAATAGCACATATTATTTAATTTTTAAAAATTTTTTGACACTATCAGCCACTCAGCTGCCATTTGGAAAAATTTGAAAAAATTTGTTTCTTCTAATTTTTAAAATTTTTTTCATCGGGAAATCATCTGACTTTCAGCAGGGACTAAGTCTTAGACAGTTTTAAAGAATAGAACATTTTATTTCATTTTTAAAATTTTTTTGGCACCATCAGCCACTCAGCTGCCAAATAAAAAAAATTTTGAAATTTGTTTTTTTTAATTTTTAATATTTTTTTCATCGGAAAGTTATCTGACTTTTAGCAGAGACTAAGTCTAAAACAGTCTTAAAGAATAGCACATTTTATTTAATTTTTTAAAATTTTTTGACACTATCAGCCACTCAGCTGCCATTTGAAAAAAATTAAAAAAATTTTTTTTTTTAATTTTTAAAATTTTTTTCATCGGAAAGTTATCTGACTTTTAGCAGAGACTAAGTCTAAGACAGCCATAAAGAATAGAACATTTTATTTAATTTTTAAAATTTTTTTGACACTATCAGCCACTCAGCTGCCATTTGAAAAAAAATTTAAAAATTTGTTTTTTTCAATTTTTAATATTTTATTTTTTTTTGAAAATCATCTGACTTTTAGCAGAGACTAAGTCTAAGACAGTCATAAAGAATAGCACATTTTATTTTATTTTTAAAATTTTTTTGACACTATCAGCCACTCAGCTTCCATTTGAAAAAAATTTAAAAATTTATTTTTTTCAATTTTTAAAATTTTTTTCATCGGAAAGTTATCTGACTTTTAGCAGAGACTAAGTCTAAGACAGTCTTAAAGAATAGAACATTTTATTTCATTTTTTAAAATTTTTTGACGCCATCAGCCACTCAGCTGCCATTTGAAAAAAATTTAAAAATTTGTTTTTTTCAATTTTTAATATTTTTTTTTTTGAAAATCATCTGACTTTTAGCAGAGACTAAGTCTAAGACAGTTTTAAAGAATAGAACATTTTATTTAATTTTTAAAAATTTTTTGACACTATCAGCCACTCAGCTGCCATTTGAAAAAAATTTAAAAATTTGTTTTTTTTAATTTTAAAAATTTTTTTCATCGGAAAATTATCTGACTTATAGCAGGGACTAAATCTAAAACAGTCTTAAAGAATAGCACATTTTATTTAATTTTCAAAATTTTTTTGACACTATCAGCCACTCAGCTGCCATTTCAAAAAAATTTAAAAATTTGTTTTTTTCAATTTTTAATATTTTTTTGAAAATCATCTGCCTTTTAGCAGAGACTAAGTCTAAGACAGTTTTAAAGAATAGAACATTTTATTTAATTTTTTAAAATTTTTTGACACTATCAGTTACTCAGCTGCCATTTGAAAAAAATTTAAAAATTTGTTTTTTTAATTTTAAAAATTTTTTTCATCGCAAAATTATCTGACTTTCAGCAGGGACTAAGTCTTAGACAGTCTTAAAGAATAGCACATTTTATTTAATTTTTAAAATTTTTTTGACACTATCAGCCACTCAGCTGCCATTTCAAAAAAATTTAAAAATTTGTTTTTTTCAATTTTTAATATTTTTTTCATCGGGAAATTATTTGACTTTTAGCAGAGACTAAGTCTAAGACAGTCTTAAAGAATAGCACATTTTATTTAATTTTTAAAAATTTTTTGACACTATCAGCCACTCAGCTGCCATTTGAAAAAAATTTAAAAATTTGTTTTTTTTAATTTTAAAAATTTTTTTCATCGGAAAATTATCTGACTTTTAGCAGAGACTAAGTCTAAGACAGTCTTAAAGAATAGCACATTTTATTTAATTTTTAAAAATTTCTTGACACTATCAGCTACTCAGCTGCCATTTGAAAAAAATTTAAACATTTGTTTTTTTAATTTTAAAAATTTTTTTCATCGCAAAATTATCTGACTTTTAGCAGAGACTAAGTCTAAGACCGTCTTAAAGAATAGCTCATTTTATTTAATTTTTTAAAATTTTTTGACACTATCAGCCACTTAGCTGCCATTTCAAAAAAATTTAAAAATTTGTTTCTTTTAATTTTTAATTTTTTTTTTATCGTAAAATTATCTGACTTTTAGCAGAGACTAAGTCTTAGACAGTCTTAAAGAATAGCACATATTATTTAATTTTGAAAAATTTTTTGACACTATCAGCCACTCAGCTGCCATTTGAAAAAAATTTAAAAATTTGTTTTTTTCAATTTTTAATATTTTTTTTTTTTTGAAAATCATCTGACTTTTAGCAGAGACTAATTCGTAGACAGTCTTAAAGAATAGCACATTTTATTTAATTTTTAAAAATTTTTTGACACTATCAGCCACTCAGCTGCCATTTCAAAAAAATTTAAAAATTTGTTTTTTTTAATTTTTAATATTTTTTTCATCGGGAAATTATCTGACTTTTTGCAGGAACTAAGTCTTAGACAGTTTTAAAGAATAGCACATTTTATTTCATTTTTAAAATTTTTTTGACACTATCAGCCACTTAGCTGCCATTTGAAAAAAATTTAAAAATTTTTTTTATCGGAAAATTATCTGACTTTTAGCAGAGACTAAGTCTAAGACAGTCTTAAAGAATAGAACATTTTATTTAATTTTTTTAAATTTTTTGACACTATCAGCCACTCAGTTGCCATTTGCAAAAAATTTAAAAATTTGTTTTTTTCAATTTTAATAATTTAGTTTTCAAAAAAAAAAAGAATTTTCTAGTAAAAATTGATTCAAAAATGAATTTTAGTTAAAATTTTAGGTAGTAATTAAATATTAAAAGTATTATAGCATGAATTTTTTGAAATTGAATTTAAATTTTTGAAAAAGTTTCGAAAAAAATGTTAAAAACACTAAAAAATTGAATTTTTAATTAAATTTTGAAAACTTTACGAACAAAAAATTTAAAAAACACTAAAAAATTGAATTTTTAATTGAATATTGAAAAAGTTACGAACAAAACTGTTTAAAAAACACAAAAAACTGGAATTTTTGAGAAATTGAAAATGCTTATAAAAAAATTTTTTTTTAAAGAATTCTATACGCAAATACTAAATTATTTTCATAAAAAATAAAAATTGCACTACAATTCTATTATTTACAATTTTTTTATTTAATAAAATCTGTTTTAGAAATTTAATTATTTTTTATAAATAATGAAACTCATCACAATAATTTAATTATTTTTAAATCAATTTTAAGAAAAATTTATTTATTAAAAAACTAATGAATAATTTATTAAGTAATTTAATTTTTATAGAATTTTCTAGTAAAAAGTAATTTAAAAACAAATTTTAGTTAATATTTTAAGTAATTGAATATTATAAGCATTATATAGCGTGAATTTTAAGAAATAATTCAATTTTAAAATGGTTTCAAATTAAAATCTTTGAAAATCGTAATTTTTCAAACTTTTAACGAACAATTCTGTAGAATAATTTTTTGTTGACAAAATTAAATTATTTCATTTTTTTAAATTAGAATTTCAAGTTTTTATTTTCTAATCTATTTTTAATCAGTATTTGAAGTTTTTTGTTATATATTATAACAAAATTATATTATTATTATTATTATTATTATTATTATTATTATTATTATTATTATTATTATTATTATTATGCTATTATATTTTTTTTGTTATTTTTTTTTAATATATTTTTTTGAATTAAAAAATTTCCAAATGATCGAAATTTCGTAAATTTGAATTTTTAATAAATTAGAATTTGAAATTTTTATTCTCCAATATATTTTTAATTTAAAAAATTTCTAAATAATCGAAATTTCGTAAAATTGAGAATTTTTAACAGAAGAATTTGAAAATTCTCAAAGAACTTTTTGAAAACTTATTTAAAATAATTGATTTAAAGAAGAATTTTAGTTAGAAATTGTGGAGAATAATAATCGAATTTAAATGATAAGAATAATTTTGACAAATTTTAAAAATCTATTGATCTAAAGAAGAATTTTATTTTTAAAAAAAGTTATTGATTTTTTGTGTGAATAATTTTACATTTAAAGAAAAATTTCTTTAAATGTAAATTAATTTAAAGAAAAATTTCTTTAAATGTAAATTAATTTAAAGAAAAATTTCTTTAAATGTAAATTAATTATACAAATGTATAAGAATTTAATTTCCAGATTTGAAATTGTAAAATTTTCGCGTCATAAAAATAAAAGAATTTTATAGTTAAAAATTTGAAACCGGTCATCGCACTCTAAACGAATATACTAAAAGATTCTGAAATTCCTAACTTCTATATGGCACTATAATTTCTAACGTCTCTTCTTTGTAAACCAAATGAGCGATAAAATTCAAATAAAACCAATAAAAATTGACAAAATGAACAGTTATTTGCAAAAAAAATAAAAATAAAATTCGCAAACAATCTTTATAAATTAGTCATTATAACCTGATAGCGAAGAAATACAATTCTAATCCATTTGACCAAGTAACAAACAATTTATTGCCATGTAATGTTTCTTTAATGGATATGAAAATATATGAAAACATCAAATAAAATTACATTTAATTATAGTTAGTGTGAAAATAACTCAATTGAAAGTGTAGCTAAGTTGTATAATGCTTCCGTCCCTGGTTTTAAATATATATAAAGACACGCAATATTATCCACCCATCTTCCCTCTTTTTGCATATTTGCATACCAAGATTTCCTATTGATTTTATATAAAGAAAATGTATCGTAAACTCGTTTACGACATTCTTACTTCAAGATCATGAAGATTTTTTGATAAAACGAAAAAAGAATTTCAATTTTAAAAATCGATAGATTTTTTTTTCTCTAGAATATATTTTATAGATCAACTTCTTTAATTTAGAGGATTATTTTTTTTGCGACGAGGAAAAAAAGGAATAAATTTAATTGGTTAAATTCTCTTGCGGGAATGTTTTTCCCCAATGGAAATAACTTTTGGAATTAAATTCAGCTCGGATGGAATTAACGATGAGTTATGTTATAAATGTACTGATTTTTAAGTCTGGAAATAAAAACAACAATTTTCTTGATTCTAAAAATAAATCTTGATTTCTATTTTTAGTAATAAAAGAGTTTTCATTTTGTTTTTTAATAGTTCATATTTTTAGAGTAGCTTTACAATTTTCACGTTTCTGCAGAATTTAGAATTTTTAGAAATTTAGATGTTTTTATTAATTTAGAAATTTTTAGAATTTACAATTTTTAGAAATTTAGAATTTTTTAGAAATTAAGAATTTTTTAGAATTTCAAATTTTTAGAAATTTAGAATTTTTTAAAAATTAAGAATTTTTTCGAATTTAAAATTTTTAGAAATTTAGAATTTTTTAGAATTTCAATTTTTTAGAAATTAAGAATATTTTAGAATTTAAAATTTTTAGAAATTTAAAATTTTTTAGAAATTTAGGATTTTTTAGAAATTAAGAATTTTTTAGAATTTAAAATTTTTAGAAATTAAGAGTTTGTTAGAATTTAAAAAGTTTTAGAAATTAAGAATTTTAAAAAAATTTTAATTTTTAGAATTTTAGAGTTTTTTAGAATTTACAATTTTTAGAAATTTAGAATTTTTTAGAAGTTAAGAATTTTTTAGAATTTACAGTTTTTAGAATTTTTTAGAAATTAAGAATTTTTTAGAGTTTCAAATTTTTATAAACTAAGAATTTTTTAGAATTTAAAATTTTTAGAAATTTTGAATTTTTTAGAAATTTATAATTTTTTAGAAATTAAGAATATTTTAGAATTTAAAATTTTTAGATATTTAGAATTTTTTAGAAATTTAGGATTTTTTAGAAATTAAGAATTTTTTCGAATTTAAAATTTTTAGAAATTTAGAGTTTTTTAGGATTTAAAATTTTTAAAAATTAAGAATTTTTAGAAATTAAGAAGTTTTTAAAATTTTTAATTTTTAGAATTTTAGAGTTTTTTAGAATTTACAATTTTTAGAAATTAAGAATTTCTTAGAATTTCAAATTTTTAGAAATTTAGAATTTCTTAGAATTTCAAATTTTTAGAAATTTAGAATTTTCTAGAAATTCATAATTTTTTAGAATTTAGAATAGTTTAAAATTTCAAATTGTTTAAATATTAAAATTTTTCAGATTTAGAATTTTTTGCATTAATTTACTGTACTTGTTTAAATTCCGTTTGTGAGAGAATTTTCATGCCATCTAGGCGGCGATTTTGCGAACTATTGGCGCGAAATTCAAAAAGAAGAAAATTTAATTCGAAATTTACAAATATTGATAATATATAATTAATTAATTTCTTTTTAAAAAATAAATTTGCAATGTTCCACCTATTATTTACTTCCTGTAAACTTTCTGTAAAAAATTTTATGTCGAGAAAAATTCCAAAAATTCAAAGAAATTTGTTTACGCAAAATTTTTCGTTTCTTTCACACTCGAGAAATGTAGTTCACAATAAAGTTGTCTCTTTTGTGGATAATGTTACAAAAAACGAAAAAAAGAGGAGGAAATGTATTTCTCTCTTCGCGAAATAATGACGGTATTTTGCGCATTCCTTAACCATAACCGCCAGAATCTGAATTACACGGTAAACACTTTTTTTCTTAGAATACCAAATTGCACAGTTTTATTGAAAAAAAAAATTATTTTTTGTTCTACTTACACACGAGGAGAATAATATTGAATATTGAAGATAAAGAAACAAAATTCGACGAAAATAAAATTCATTTCAACCATTTACACAGTTTATTAGAAACTTTTGAACTAAAGAAAAATATTATTTGAACCAATTGAAATTTATTTAAAACAATTGAAGTTTATTCAAATTAAATAAATTCGTATTTGAACCAAATGGGATTTATACGAAGCAATTGTAAAATTTAATGAAGACAATAAATAAATATTTGGACTAAAAGAAATTTATTCGAAGTAAATAAATAATTATTAAATAAACTTTTTATTTGAAGCAGAGAGAATTTATACGAAATAATTAAAATTTGTTTAAACCGAATAAGTTTTTAGTTCAACCAGTTGAAATTTATTGGAACAAATTCGAATTTATTTAAAACCAATAAATTCTTAGTTGAACCAGATAAAATTTTTTCAAACCAAATAAAATTTATTCGAATCAAATAAGTTTTTATTTGAACCAAATAAGCTTTATTCGAAACGATTGAAGTTTATTCGAATCCAATAAATGAATATTTGAACCAAATAAAATTTTTTTGAACCAAATGAAATTTTTTTGAACCAAATTAAATTTATTTGAACTAAATAAAATTCATTCAAACCAAATAAAATTTACTCGAATCGAACAAAAATTTTTATTTAAACCAAATAAGATTTATTCAAACCAATTTAAAAAATTTTTTTTCAATCCAATAAAAAAATATTTGAACCAAATAAAATTTATTTAAACAACCTAACTAAATATTCGAACGAAGTAAAATTCATTGGAAACAATTAAAAATTATTTGAATCGAGTAAATTATTTTTTGAACCAAATAAAATTTATTTGAAACGAATTGAAATTTATTTGAACCCAATAAATTGTTAGTTGAACTAAATACAATTTTTTTGAACTAAATAAAATTTATTCAAACCAAATGACATTTATTCGAATCAAACACAAATTTCTATTTGAATTAAATAAGATTTATTCAAACCAATTTAAATTTTTTTTGAATTCAATAATTGAATATTTGAACCAAATAAAATTTATTTGAATCCAATAAATGAATATTTCAACAAAATAAAATTCATTCGAACAATATAAATAAATATTTGAATTTGACCGAAATAAAATTCATTCGAAAAAATTTTTAAATTATTTTAATTGAGTGAATTCTTATTTAAACCAAATAACATTTATTTGGAACCAATTAAAATTTATATGAACCCAATAAATTCTTAGTTGAACCAAATAAAAATTTTTCGAACTAAATAAAAATTATTCGAATCAAACAACTTTTTATTTTAACCTAAAGGTTTATTTGAACCCACTACTGTTTATTTGAATCCATCAAATGAGTATTTGAACCAAATAAAATTTATTTAAACTAAATCAATTTTTGTTTTAAGCAAACATGATTTATAAGAACTAATGAAAAATTTAAACAATGTTATTTAAATTTTGAAGCAAATAAAATTTATTCGAAACAATTAAAAATTTAATTGAACCCAATGAATAGTGAACCAAATAAAATTATTTCGAACCAATTAAAATTTATTCGAGCAAATAATTTTTTATTTTGAACAAAGTAACTTTGATTCGAATCCAATAAACGTTTAATTAAATCCAGTAAATAAATATTTGAATTAAAGGAAATTATTTTGAACCGATTAAAAATTATTTTAAACCAATTGAAATTTATTCGAGAAAATAATTTTTATTTTAAACAAAATAACTTTGATTCGAATCCGATAAACATTTATTGAAATCCAGTAAATAAATATTTGAATTGAAAGAAATCATTTTGAACCGATCAAAACCTATTTATTTCTAACCAAATATAATTTATTCGAGAAAATAATTTTTTATTTAGAACTAAATAAATACCAAATACCAAATAAATAAAACCAAATATAATAATAATAAGATTCGAATGAAATATATACATTTATTTAATACAGTAAATAAATATTTGAATCAAATGAAATTACTTTGAACCGATTGAAAATTGTTGTGACCCAATTAAAAATTATTTGAACCAATTAAAACTTATTTGAACTATAATTAAAAATTATTCGAAGTATAATTAAAAATTATTCGAAGTATAATTAAAAATTATTCGAAGTATAATTAAAAATTATTTGAACTATATTTAAAAATTATTTGAAATAATTAAAAATAATTTGAACTAATTAGAAATTATTTGAATTAATTACAAATTATTTTGAACCAATTAAAAATTATTTCAACCAATTAAAATTTCTTCGAACTAATTAAAATTTATTTCAATCAAACGAAATTCTTACTTTAAGCAAACAAAAATTATTCTAACGAACTTATATTTATTTTAACCAAGTAAAATTCAATTTTGAACCAAGTAAAATTCAATTTTGAACCAAATAAAACCTTCATTCGAACCAAATGAAACCAAAGGTCCTATTTTGTAAGAAGAGAAGATGAAGAGAGTTGTAAAAAAGTTCAAGGTCATCGGAAATAAAATAAAAATGCAAAAGCAAATCGTCTTCCCTTTTTTCGAAATTGAATTGCAAGTTGTAAATTGATTTCCAACTCAAGTTGACAGGATGTGGTATCAAATTTTCTGAATTGATTTGAGGAGATATAAGTGAAGGGTGGGTGGGGAAAAAAGAAGTGTTTTGAATCTTCAGGCACCTGGAGAGCAAGGACCCCTGAGTCTTGACGTGTTTCCAGCATCCTTTCTCTCTTCTCTTCACTTCTTTTTCGGTGCATTCTCTCTCGCTGTCTTTTCTTAACCTTTCTTTGCTCTCTCTCTCTCTCTTTCTCCTCCTCTTCTCTGCCCTGTACCTGGCATCGTCCTCTGGTCTCTTTTTAATTGTTTTGCGCTTATTTATTTTCTCTCTTTTTACATCTCTCTGCGTCCTCGTTTTTTCTCACTTCTCCCTCCCCCCACTCTTTCGCTCTTATTTTTCCTCATGTCGTCTCTCTCTTCTTCTCTCTTCGTTTCACTCTTTCTTGTTTTTTTCCTTTTTCGGTCCTTCTTTTTCTCTCTCTGTCTTTCTCTCTCTCTCTCTCTTTCTTTCTTTCTTTCTCTCTCTTTCTTTCTCTTTCTGTCTTTCTTTCTCTCTTTTTCATTCTTTCTCTCTCTTTCATTCTTTTTCACTCTTTCCTTTTTTCTCTCTCTTTCATTCTTTTTCTCTCTTTCTTTCTTTCTCTCTCTTTCTTTCTCTCTCTTTCTTTCTTTTTCTCTCATTCTTTCTTTATCTTGCTGTCTTTCTTTCTCTCTCTATCATTCTTTTTCTCTCTTTCTTTCTTTCTCTTTCATTCTTTTTCTCTCTTTCTTTCTCTTTCTGTCATTCTTTCTCTCTCTTTCATTATTTTTCTCTCTTTCTTTCTCTCTCTTACTCTCTTAATCTTTCTCTCTTTTTTCTCTCTTTCTTCATCGTTTTCTTTTTTTCCCTCTCTTTCTTGCTCTTCTTCTTTCTTTCTCTCTCTTTCTTATACTTTTTCTTTATTTTCCTCTTTATCCTCTCTCTCTTTTTCTTTCTTTCTCTCTTTCCTTCTCTTTCTTACTCTTTTTCATTCTTTCTTTCCCTTTTTCTCTCTCTTTCTCTCTTTTTCTCCTTCTTTTATTTCTCTCTCTCTCTTTTTCTCCTTCTTTTCCTCTCTTTTCCTCTCTTTTTCTCTCTTTTTCTTCTTTCTTTCTCTCTCCTTTTTTTCTCTCTCTCTATTATCTCATTTTCTCCCTTTCTTTTTCCTTCTTTCTTTAATTTTTTTCTTTCTCTCTCTTTCTCTCTCTCTCATCTTGCTTGATCTTTCGACGAAATGCATTCGCTTCATTAGGGCGTTTAGCGTAAGGGTCCATCCGTATCGAAAGAATTACGTCGGCCACTTGTACGTGATTGCACGCAACTCGATATATGCAACCTCCAAGTAGTTAATTTAGTAAAAAAAAAAAAAAATTTTACCATATTTACAAGTTCACAAATTTTATCGATGGTAAATTATTTGACAACAATTTCCTACGTGATTCTTCTCAATGTAACACTCTCGTACTTTGACTGTTCAATTTATTTTTTTCTCTCCTGAAATTCCATCAATTTTATTTTTTTAATTAATATTTTTTTATTATTTAGTATTCAGAATTATTGATAAAAATTAATATTTAGAAAAATATTAACTCAGAGAAATGTTATTAATACAATTTTTTTACTAATTTTAATTAGTGACTGATTTTTTTCTCTTTAGAATTAGTCAATTTCGCTGATTTCTTTAAAATTAGTAAATTTCGCCAAATTCTTTAAAATTCGTAAATTTCGCTAATTTCTTTAAAATAAGTAAATTTCGCTAATTTCTTTAGAATTAGTAAATTTCGCCAAATTCTTTAAAATCAGTAAATTTCGCTAATTTCTTTAAAATTAGTAAATTTCGCCAAATTCTTTAAAATTGGTAAATTTCGCTAATTTCTTCAAAGTTATTAGTAAATTTCGCTAATTTCTTTAAAATAAGTAAATTTCGCTAATTTCTTTAAAATTAGTAAATTTCGCTAATTTCTTTAAAATTAGTAAATTTTGCCAAATTCTTTAAAATTGGTAAATTTCGCTAATTTCTTCAAAGTAATTAGTAAATTTCGCTAATTTCTTTAAAATAAGTAATTTTCGCTTATTTCTTTATAATTAGTAAATTTCGCTAATTTCTTTAAAATTAGTAAATTTCGCTAATTTTTAATAAACTTATTAGCTGAATTTTCTATCTTAAATTTAGAAAGTAGTAAAACAGAAAAAATACAAATTAAAAAAATAAAATTGAAGTAAAATAAATAAATATACAGAAAAATGATAAAAAATACAAGAAAAATAAAATCAAAAACTGCTTTTACTTGACTGGAATTTTTATTTTGCCATACAAAATTGATAATTATATTATATTATAATAATATAATTTTAATTTATTAGCTTCTTTAAATATTAGATTTTGAATAATATTATTCAAAAATTCAAGAAAATTAATTTTAATTTCAAAAGAGTTGCAGTTCAAATTTTTAAGTATTTCGAAATTTTAAGCAAATAAAGAGCAATAATTAGATAAATATTTATTTTACAAAAGTTGTTAAAATTTGAAAAAATTAATTTGGAAATTTTTTCATAAATTAGGTTTTCGAAAAATAGTAATTAAAATTTTTTAAACAAAAACGTACTTAGCAATAATTTTAAGAAATTGAAACAATTGGAAATTCTGTAAAATTTTATATTTTAAAGAATTTTATTTTTTCCTCTTTAAAAATTGTCTATAAATACAATTATATTTCTGAAATTATATTATTTTATAAATTTAGAAAAATACTATTTAAGTAATTCAATTCTTGTAGTTGAATTTTGATAGGAATTGATTTAAAAAAAATTTTAGTTAAAATTTTAAAAAATAATTAAATATTTAAACCGTTGTAACAGGATGTTTAGGAATTAATTAAATTTTTAAAAAGGTTTTTAAATTAAATTCCTTGCAAATTTACAATAAGCAAAAGTTTAAAAATCTTTAAATTTTTATTTTAAAAAATTGTTAATAAAATTATTTTTCTTCAAAAATCATTAAAGTTTTTCAATAAATTTATTCCGAAATTCTAAAAAATAATCGAATTTTAGATGAATTAGAGTTGTAAATTTTAGAAATAATTATATTTCATGGGATTTTTTTATTGAAATTATTTGAAATTTCAAATTTCTGGGGAAAAATAAATATGAATCAGTTTTTAAATTTTTCTTTAACAAAAAGTATTAAAGTTTGGAAAAATTTAATTCAGAAATTTCGTATGAAATTTTTTTTTGAAATAATGAAACTAAAATTTTTTTGAAAATACTTCTATTTCCGAAAATAATTTTAAAAAATTGAAACAATCGCAATTTTTGCCAATTTTTATTGAAATAAATTTTGAATTTTAATTCAAGTTGGTGTTAGAAATATTTTGGCATTTACCATACGAGTTGTTCAAATAATTACATTTAATAAAAGACCGCGAAAAAAATTATATTTTTTAAGAAATTAGGAATTTTCATTAAATTTGGAAAAGCAAATTTTGATAGTAACATTACATTTAATGAAAGACCGTAAGAAAAATTAAATTTTTTAAGAAATTAAGAATTTTCATTAAATTTAGAAAAGCAAATTTTGATAGTAATAACGGAAAAGAAAATTTTTGTTTTGCTAGTTCTATGAATAAATTTCTTTGAAAAAGTGGGAAAATAAATGAAATTTCATATTTTTGCTTTCTTATCATCATCTCGTCATATTTTATATATTCTCCAGTGTGACGGAATCGAAATTGATTTATCAAAGTTGTATAGAATATAATCTTTTAACAAAGATTAATGTTTAAAATAGAATTAAAATTCCAGAGAGAATTTAGAATGCTTGTTCTCTTTCAAAATGATAAAACGAAATTTAATTGGTTAGTCACAAGACGCCATCGGAGCGTAGGATGTACAACAGGACACTCTCAGAATAACAAGGATCAAAAAAGAGTGCGGTCTGTTTAGAAGCTTTATAATATATATAGAAATTCAACATCACCAGATTGCAATCTACGACATTGATATAACATACACTTTTTTTCAAACATAAATTTCATCTGTTTTCTCTTTTTCATTTTTTTTTTTTTGCATTTCATTCATTAGGAAAGAAATTACTCTCATTATTTATTCTCGAAATTCAAGTTCTCTTGAAATTTTAATTCGTAAAAATGTTTATTAATTTTAATTATTCACTTAAATGAAATTAATTTTTTTTTAATTTTTTGCTTCTGAATTTGTAAATTTTACTAATAAATTAGTATAAGGGATTTTTTTTTTTATTTTTCCTTATTAGTAAATTTTAGCAATATAAATATTAGTTTCTGCAAAAATTTACTTTTTATATATTTTTTTATTTAATAAATTAATCATTTTTACTAATTTATCAGTAAAAACTACTAAATTCTTCGTAAAATCTACTAATTAGTAGTAATTTATTATTTTTACCAATAAATTATATTTATCAAAGCACCTTTTGAGGGATTCTAAAATAAAAATAATAAAAAAAAAGAAATTAGTATTTTTTTTCTTTTTTACAGAAAATTTATGAGTATAATTAAAATTATAATTTTCTCTAAATAATTTTAATTCTTCTACAGTCTATAATTATAATAATATAAATAGCGAATTTTGAGTGAAAGCTCGAAAGGATATTATGAACTCATTAGAAAGTTTACAATAAATAATTATAGACACTGATTTACTTATTTGATTTCCAGTAATATGTAATTTTGATTATATAAAAAGTTGCTATCAATCTAAATCAGAAAAAAGAAATAAAATAAAAAAAATCTATTAAGAGAAATAAATAGAATGTCAGCGACAAGAAACGAAGAAAAAAATTTTCTTAAAAAATATTATCAATATAAAGTAAGAAATTATTTGGTAATTTTTTTTAATATTTTATTTTTCATGACTGAAATTTTTTTCTTTGACAAAAATGAAAAATATTTTATAAATAGAATTTTATAAAATTTCTGTCATGAAAATAGAAACTAGTGGATATTTTTCCTTTGATATGAAAAAAAAAACAAAAGTTGGTGTTGTTAACAAAAATTTAAACTAATGGCTATTTTCCTTTTGATAAAAAAAAATTTCCCCTCTTAAAAAAATTCAAAATGTGAATATTTTTCCTTTGACAAAAATAAAATTTCTTTTGCTATAATAAAAATAAAAAATAATTTCTAATAAAAATAAAAAAATAACATTTTTTGTTCTAATAAAAATTTTTTAAAATACAAGAAGTGGATGATTTTTCTTTAACGCAAAAAAAGGAGATATTTTTCATTTCTAATAAAATAAGAAATGACCAAATAGTGAATAATTTTCCTTAGACACAAAAATAAAAAAAAGATATTTTTCCTTTGAAGTAAAAATAAAAAAGTGGATATTTTTCCGTTTGAAGTAAAAATAAAGAAGGGGATATTTTTCCTTTCGAAGTAAAAATATTTTTCCTCGACAAAAATACAAAAGCAAACTGTGAATTTTTATTAAATCTTCATTTCCACGAATGATGTACGCCATACGCACGTGTATAAATAGCAGTAGAATTCAGAGCACTCGTCCAACAAAAACTCCCAATAATTGCAATATAATAGAGACAGTGAACTGTTGCTTTATTTATATGTAAGAGAACATTTTCATTGAAATCTTAAATTAAATTGTTTTTCACGACTCGCCTTTCGATGAGCGCGAGGATAAAAAGGAAAATTTCTTACAATTATAATTGTGGAAATAATTTCTGGTATGACAACAATTTCGCCTCTCGTTATACAGTATAGATACCTGCACATACAAAATTCCTTTATCGTATATACACTATTCGTCTTATTCTCTTATATTATTTTTATTGTCCGAAAAAAAAGGAGACGAAAAAAAACCTGTTATCCTTGTAATTAAAAAATAAAGAAGAAAGAAATATTTTTTATGTGTATTGCACCTGAGTATCTCGTTACATTGTCAGGAAATACTTCCAGAACAGTTATATTTTTACAGTGTTATAACATCGTGTCTCCTTTATGTAGATTACCACGCATTCCCTTTTAATTTCGTGTACGTTGGTTTGCCTCCATCAAGGCGTTCAATTTACACTTACTTTTTTTTAAATATTAATTATGGAAGTAAAAAATGTTTATTTCTTCAAAAAAATGTTATTGTCTTTTAATAAATTAAA